>OY728123.1:1800182557-1801432557 GCA_963277665.1 Viscum album
AGAGAGTATGCATTAAAATTGTTTTTCCAATTTAGGAAAATTCACTATAATTCAATGATGAAATGTAGGAAACAAATTCACCTCAATATAGTATACAATGTTCGTATTATGGATTTTTGTTTCTGTTAACAATTTAAAATTGATATTTTAGTTTAAAGCATGTCACTAAATAAAAACTAAGAAAAGGTGATTATATTGTTGAGATAATGTATAAAAATAATTCATAACTCATTTAGGACATCTATAATTCTGTCTCATGTTAAACCCAGACATTATGTGACCAGTAAAACTCAAAGTTCATGTTTCTTGTTTAAAATTACATTTTAGTAAAAAACTCAATAGTCATACTCAAAAGTGAAAAAAACTAGTATTGTTTTTATATATTAGTAAAATGATCTATAAGTCATTTATGATATGTAGGAATCATTTTTATCTCATTCCGATAGATGGTTTGATCGGTATGACTCTAAGTGCCTCTTTTTATTCAAAATTGACATTAATTTTAGTAAAAAGGCTGCTAAAATACTTCAAAAAGATGAGAAAATGAATTTTTATTTTTTGTAACTTTATTAAAATGATATCTAACTCCTTTTAGAAGTGTGGGAATCATCTAAACATTAATCTGATACACTATGTGTGTGGTATGATTCAAAGTATTTGTTAACTATTTAAACCTGACATTCTAGTTCAAAAAGTGTCACTCACTGAAAACTGAGTAAAATACCTCATATTTTATTGATAAATTAATAAAATGGTTCATAATTCATTTTTAAAATATATAAACTTATCTCAATTAAAACTCACACATGACGTGACTTTTATGATTCAATGTGCACGTTTCTAGTTTAAAATGACATTTTAGTAAAAAACAAAAGTGGCCTATTCAGAATACATATAACAATTTTTTTTTATTTTTATCAATTATTAAAATTGTTTATAATTCATTTCAGATGTGTAAAAATTAACCAAACAACAATCTGACAAATGGTGTGACCAGTATAACTCTAAGTGAGTCTGTTTATTCAAAACTGACAATAATTTTACTAAAACATATAACTAACATACTCAAACATGTGTAAACGTCTTTATATTGAATTTTTTTCTTTAGTAAATTTATCCATAAGCCATTTTTTAATTTTAGGAAGTAGTCTCACCTAAATATAATACATGATGTTCCATGTATCACTCAAAGTCTCTATTATCAGTTTAAATTTTACATTTTAGTTTGAAAAGTGTCTCTCACTGAAAGTTGATAAAACACTCTCAGATTAACAAGATAATTAATTAAAATTATAAACAATTATTTTTTTTTATGTAGGAATTATTCTATCATCAAAAACCCCCATGATTTAATCGACATGACAAAAATTGCATGTTTTCATTTTAAAATGACATTTTAGTAAGAAACACAAGTGGCGTAATCAAAAAACCAAAAACCGATTTAGATTGTTTTGATATATTAGTAAAACTATAAATAAGTTATTTTATATTTGTAGGAACATTACTCATCTCAATCTGACACACAGAGTAACCGATATGACTCTAATTGGTACTTTTTATTCAAAATTGACATTAATTTTAGTAAAAACACAACTGACAAACTCAAAACTAAGAAAACTCATTCATATTGTTTTGTTATAATAAAAAATTATCCATATGTCATTTGGGAAATTTTGGAATCATCCTCAGCTCAATCTTATATATGATGTGTGTGGTATGACACAATGTGTTTATTGTGAGTTTAAAATTAAAATTTTAGTTCAAAACATTTCTCCCAATGAAAACTGAGAAAATTCACATTGATTGTATTGGTAAATTATTAAAATGATTCATAATTAATTTTTAATATGTAGGAACTAGACTCACTTTATACCCACATGGGATGAGTCAGATATCACTCAATGTGTGTGTTTGAAGCTTCAAATGACATTTTAGTACAAAACAAAAGTGGAATATTCAAAACGAAGAAAAAAACCATTATAATTGTTTTTCTACCTTTTAAAAATGATTCATGATTCATTTATGATGTTTATGAATTATCCTCACCTCAATCCAACACATGGTATGATCGGTATGACTCTAAGTGTCTATTTTCATTTAAAATTGACATTCATTTTAGTAAAAAATATATCCAACATAATAAAAACATATAAAACACATTTATATTGTTTTTTAAATTAGTAAAAATATTCATAAGACATTTTTTGTATTTAGGCACAATACTCACATCAATCTGATATGTTATATACCCAGTATGACACAAATTGTCCATTATCAGTTTACAATTGAATATTTTATTCAAAAATTATCAGTCACTAAAAACCATTAAAACATGATAATATTTTATTTATAATTTTTAAAACTATTAATAATTATTTTTATATTTTTAGTAATTAGTATCACATCACACCCACACAATATGTGATTGTTATGACTCCATGTGTGTGTTTCCAGTTTAAAATTTCATTTTAGTAAAAAACATAAGTAGCATACTAAAAACTGAGAAAACATCTTTTTATTGTTTTTATATATTATTAATAAAAATATATAAGTCATTTGGTATGTGTATTAATTATCCTCACTTAAATACAATGCATGATATGACCGGTATGACTCTAAGTGCACCATTGTATTCAGAATTGACATTAATTTTAGTAAAAACGACAACCAACATACTCAAATTTGAGAAAGTACATTTTGATTATTTTGGTACTTTATTAAAATGTTAAATATATCATTGTTTATGTGTAGGAATCATATTCACCTCAATATTATAAATGGTGCTTGTGGTATGACTTAATGTTTTTGTTATTAGCTTAAAATTGATATTTCAGTTAAAAAAGTATCACTCACTAAAAAACTGACAAAATATGCTCGGATTGTCTTGATAATTTATTAAAATATCTAATAATTAATTTTTAATTTATAGAAACTAGTCTCACATAAAACCCACACATTATGTGACTGGTATCACTCAAAGTGTACATTCTAGTTTAAAATTACATTTTAGTAAAAAACACAAGTGGAATACTCAAAACTGAGAAAACGAATTTATATTGATTATATAATTTAGTAAAATGATATATAATCCCTTTGGGACATGTTAGAAACAAAATATCCTTATTATTACACACGGGGTGACCGTTAAGACTTCAAGTTATTCTTTTTATTCAAAATTGACATTAATTTATATAAATAATGCAACTAACATACTAAAAAATAATAAAACACCGTTATATTGTTTTGATACATTAGTAAAATGACCTCTATGTCATTTTATGATGGGTTAGAATAATCCACACATAAATATGATGCATGATGTTTCCAATATGACTCAAAGTGTTTGTTATATGTTTAAAATTGTCATTTGAGTTCAAAATTATCACTCATTGAAAACCTATAAAATGCACTCGGATTGTCTTGATAATTTGTTACAACAATTAATAAATAATTTGAAACACTTATAAATAACTGTTGAGTATAACCCACACATTATGTGACAGGTATGACTTAAATTGCATGTTTCCAGTTTAAATTGACATTTTAGTGGGAAAAAATTTGCATACTAAAAACAAAAAAAATAAACTAGGATTTTTTTATTCATTACGAAAGTGATACATAAGTAATTTGAGACATTTAAGAAACCAATTCATCTCAATATGATGCATGGCATGACCGATATGACTCCAAATGAATATTTTTAGTCAAAATTGACATTAATTTAATTAAAGAATAAAACCAACATTCTCAAAACCAGGAATATGAAATTACATTGTTTAGGTAATTTATTAAAATGATCGATAATTCATTTGTAAAATGAAGGAAATATATTCACCTCAATCAAATACATGATTTGTGTGGTATGACTCAAATTTTTTTCATCACATAAAATTTTTTATTTCAGCTCAATAAGTGTCAGTTACTAAAAAACAAGAAAATATGTTCAGATTGCACTTATAGTTTAGAAAAATCCATTGTAATTGATTTTTGATCTTTAGGAACTAGTATCACATCAAACACACACACAATGAGACCACTATATCTCAAATTTTATGTTATTGTTTAAAATGAAACTTTACATAAAAACATAAGGGTTATACTCAAAACCCAGAATACACAATAGGTTTGTTTTGATACTTCAGTTAAATGATCCATAAGTCCTTGACAACATTTATAAATCGTCTGAATTTTAATCAGATCCATGTTGTGACTGGTATGACTTAAAGTCTTTTTTAGGACATTAAAATTGATCTTTTAGTTCAAATAGTGTCACTCACTGAAAACCAAGAAAATGTGCTTGAATTATCTTTATAATTTAGGAAAAAAATTTATAATTCTATTTGATATTTATTAGTTAATTTATTTTTGATTTTTATATTATACTTATTAAGATAATTTTTATAGAGATAATGCAGGAAGAGGAACAATAAATAGTGTGATTGAAAAAATCAACCACATTGTAATCTAATATACAATGTTCTTTGTATGTCTAAAAGTTTAGTTTAAAATTAACACATTATATTTAATTTATTTCTTTATATTATCACTAAAATAATATTTGTTCCATATATATATATATGTTATTTTTCATGATTAGGGGTGGATTGTTCTTTTATGTTGTTGATATATTATTCTCTATAATAGTGTTTTTTATTTTATTTGTGATGTAAATTTTATTTCAATTAATTTTTTTATTTTTATCTAATTTTTGTAATTTCTATTGTTTTTTCTAGTGTTTTAGTGTGTTTTAACGTCACACTGAAGTATTCCCTTTTATTAACTCTGATTAATGCACTGATAAAGGAATACTTTATCACCTCTTGTAGAAGCACTGATATAGGGTCTTTTGTCTGTTATTTTAGAATCACCGGTAAATGATTCTTTTTCCATGCATTTTTTATCACTAATAAAGGGTCCAATTATTAGAACTGGTAAATTGTGTCTTTTTTCAAAACATTTATATTTTTTTATAAAAAGGTGATTTATGAGCGATTTTTATCACTGAAAAATATCCCTTTTATCATCACATTTTTAGAGCTAATAAAATCATAGACCATTAAACCCCATTGTGGTAGTCAACACCTTTTTAGCACTGATAAAGGCATATTATAGCACTGTTAAAAGTCCATTTTGTAGTATTTCTTCGATATGACTATCATGAAAACCACATTTCAAATTTTCCATTTCCATTATAGAATAAGTGATAGCTATTCAATTCTGGCAAGCCCATTGTGTTCCACCTTCACCAGATGATTGTTGGAACACTGAGTAACAAAACAATATATCTTCATTTTTATCATTGGCCACTAATAATAGCAGCATAATTAATGGTACATCATGGTGAGTCTAGGATGTAATGAACATTCATAGGAATGATATTCTTATATAAATTCTTCTTTCATTTCTACATAATCCAAGATACGTCTATGAATATGAATGATCTTATTATCATCAATGACCCAACCCATAAATTTTTCCTCACCTAAAAAAACATTCCCTCATGATTAATCCTTCAAGATTGGAAATATTTCCCTTAAAAATTTGTTCTTAAAACTAAATTATCCACTCCATGAGTTCTGAGAAAATGCTTCATGTGATATTTCTAGTCCTCAAAATTCATGTTAGAGATAATATTCATTAGATTCCATTCACTACAATATTCATGAACTACTGATTCGTGTGTCTTATATATTATATAATTTTTCAATAAATTGATTTTCCAATGTATATAAGTAAGTTCAAAATTGAAGGACTGATGGTATTCAACACATATTCATTATCTGAGATTAGAATCACTATATGTGAATATATATTTGGGGATTTTATGACTTCTGCATACAACTATCTTTTATCCCAACAAATAATATCCTCGCCATCATAAATCCAAAACTAAAATAGATAACTTGAGATCATACATTGGGAAATTTTACATGTGAGTCCAAAAATGATGAGACCTATACACCATGAGTCACTCTCCTTAAATAAAAATAGATCACATCTTTATGTATTATGATTCATAATAAACTATATATCCACTACCAGGATCACATATAGTTAGGATTGGGGATGATTTCATCCTTCCATTCAACTCTTGAGAAATCCGATGTAAAATTATTATTGTATCTATCGTGAATTAAGAAACATTAAATATCAATAATTTTCTTTGGATATTCCTAGGAAACCACATATCTCTCCTTCTGTGAATCCATATATACCCATAATTTTGAAATGATCTAAACCATGAATTGAGCCTTATCATTCCAAAAGAAAAAAATTTTTATATTGGGATATAATTTATGTTCTCTTATTGTATTAAATAATATATCAGGGTTTCTGGAATGATTATATCTAGATTAAGAATATTCCAAGATATTATCCTTGAAAACCATCACAAAATAATCTAGGTACTGGTGGATGACCGGGTTCATTATATCCATGAAAATGGTTGTTTCGTTCATTAGACCAAATTACTTTTCCAAATACTATTAATGAACATAACTACATTGGAACATCTTATGGGGTATATTTTATGGAATAACTCATTCCAAATGATATCCTAAACTCTAAATCAATCTTTGATAATACCCTGTCTCTTCAAATATAATTAAAGAGATCAAATATGCATGGGAGTGGGTTTCGATTATTATTGGTATGACTAGTTAGTCTTTGTTAATCCTTGAAAATACTAAGGGTCTCATTCAACTTATTATCAAAAATCATATGTGAACAATAATGAAAGGTATTGATATTTGTAAAACCTTTGTCTTCTAGGTCCTCTAGTTGCCTCTTGAGATCCTAAAACACAGTTAGAACCATCTTATATAGAGTTGTAGACACATGTGCAGCTATTATCATAAGATAAATAGTAAAACCCACCTTTATCTTATGAGGTATCCTATAATATTATTTAGAGAATATGTGCTTGAAACAATCCACTGCCTAAGGGAAAATGATCTGATGTATTCCCTAATCATTCAGAAAAGGGTATGTAATCTATATTTTCACTCTACCTAGAATATGATACTCAGGTCCAGCCTGAATGTCCTAGACATTCCATTCTCCGTTATAAATATAATTATCACCCTATAGTGATATGAAATACATACATTGATGATAAAAATCAATTCAAAAATCATAGAAAACCAAAGAATATTTCTTGAGTATAATTTCAAATCCCATAACCTCAAGGAAGAAAATGTTCCATAGGAATCGTAACTGCCAATTATTAGAGCGAACTCTTTACATTTGGGTACAATTTCATATCATACACTCAAATAAATGTCAAGAGCCATCACTCTATAGAAATACTGAATTTTAACCCCAAATATACCCCCAATTTACATGGATATAAAATAGTGTGAATCACCAATATAAAATAAATAAAACACTAAATTCAAGGATACTAAAATCATTCATAAAACCATAGAAGTAAAAACACTCTACACTTTAAGATTAGGTTGTATTGTATATATGTTTCCTGATCTGCAACCCTAACCTACAATCTAACTACCCTAAGAATGTCCATTTTTCTGGCGATGTATATAAAAAATATGGCTTCCTCTACAATAACCACCTCCAAGAGCTAATCAACCAGTGTTATTATAGATTCCTATATGGTGAGGGGAAAATTATCCCATTTTCAAGACTCGAGTCGATATAGATCCTATCTCATTGGGAATTAGTGGAAAGATCCAAAAAAATCCCTAAATATGACCCATTTTTTCATATGCTCAATACTCTACTAGGTATCTATAGCACTCTTGATTCATGTGTCCCAGCCTCCTGCACTGGTAGAATACCACAATACTATATGTTTGGATACATTAGAAACCAAAAACATAACAAGAAAACTCTAGGAAATTATTTTTTTCCATTAGACATACTACTTCCCTATCTAGGAGTTAAAATGCCCAAGCCAACACCTTCATCTTCCCATAGGTTGCAATCAAATATGATGTACTTATTGAATATATAAGAAACATTATATATATTTAATATTTTTACCTATTATCAAATGGGATACTTGATCCTGTCCCCAAACCATATAACTTTGTACAATTCATCACTGAGAAGATTACAATAAAAATGATGATGCCCTGGAAAATGATTTGAGTAGTCCATGAAGGATAAAATTTCATATTCTGGGGGTATAAAGTATCCATCCAAATTTTACATCAATATATTAGGAAATAAATAATCATAGAGGGATGTCTAGAATTCCCTCCAGACCATAACTCGATGTTGATCGGCCTAGGTAAAAACATCCAACCACCTCTTAGTAGACCCTACATGCATGTATGTTCTAAGATTAACCCTTTGTTATGGAGGTGTCTCTATGTGGTCAAATATAGCAATAATATTATCAAGACATTACTCTGTAACATGGGTATACATTCCCATAAAAAGGTAGAAGGATGATACTAATTCAACTCTAGGGTCCATTCTAACATTGTATGTACATGTCATAGAGCTTCGTGTATGGACTATACTAACCATAAAAACCCATATTAAATCTGGATGTCGATGACCAAACTATTAATAATGTGGTTGTTCTACAGGTGGAACTACTAGAGGTATCACATGTGGTTTGGATCTCACCACATCTAGAGTAGGTTCATAACCACTGTCCTTGTTTTCAGTTCAAGGATATTGTGGATTCATGTATCTACAAATTTCAAGAGCAGACATCAAAATTATACTTGATAACAAAAACATAATTTAGATGCATCAGAGAATCCCACAACCCCTTTATAAGGTCTAGTCAAGTCCAACGTTCCATGTTTCACAATAGAGGTCATATAAGATGGAGTGTCCATTTCCAGATACATATGAAAATTCCATTAATTTTTAACTAAAATACCCATTTAATGGATAAAATCATTTTTTAGTCTAAATTTATAATATTTTTAAATTTATTCCATGGTTTGGTTAGATGAATCATCATTCCATGGTTATAAAGTCACGATCTTTATAAATTACAATTGGCTATTTATTTAACTAAAACTATATAATTTACATTCATTCTAAATAGGTAATAATCTATATATAATGATTCAATTATATATAATTTCTTTCCCAATTTATAGATTAAATACCTTATTAGTCACAGATTGCATCCACATAATTGTA
Organism: Viscum album; assembly: GCA_963277665.1. Classification (NCBI taxonomy): domain Eukaryota; kingdom Viridiplantae; phylum Streptophyta; class Magnoliopsida; order Santalales; family Viscaceae; genus Viscum; species Viscum album. The sequence continues at coordinate 1,800,191,687 of OY728123.1, forward strand.
ATCAACTAACATTTTGGCCCATATATCTAGCGGTCATGGATCAAACATGTCATAAACCGTCAGATAAGGTGAAATCATCAATATATATAGTAAAACACCATTTAAGATTATATAGACACTTTAAGTAACCAATTATTTCCCTCCCTATAAGAAATGATGGTAAATTTATAGATATAAAAATCAAGGCACATATAACCTGAAACATGAAATGTATGCAATGAAATAATCATGGAATAAAATATTCATGACATATAGATCCTCAGGTTCCTATAATAATGCATGATATAATGACACCTTTTCATACTAGTGAAAGTATATTAATCCATTATCATTAAAACGTATGAAATCATGTGTGCCACACAATAGGGAAAATTATACAATAATGACAGGAACAATCCAGAACCACAAGTCTCATCCCATGAAACTTGGATTTTTTTCCAATACATCGGTTTGCTACTTCTAGGAATAGACCCATTGGAGAATTATGATACATCTTTGTCTCTTTTACACCATCCCATAATAATAAGGCAACAAAAATAAATTCTTTGACACAACTTTTTTTGTTTTCTGTTCTCAATCCACTCATAAGCGACCCGACCAGGTGTCCATATGGCCTCAAATGCACCTCCCAATATACCAGAGGCTACCAACTAGAAGTAAGGGTATACGGTGGTATGGGGTAGAACTTATAGCATCATAATCAAATTGGATCAATGTAGTGAATAATATATAAAATAATAGTGAAAATAATATAATAAATGGACAATATAAGTGTAAATCTTCCAGATAAGTAATGAAATACAGAAAAAAGGCATTTTCAAAAAAAAATTCTATATTTGTGATGTTATAAAAAATGGAAGTACGTGGAACATGGAAGAAAGCATATAATAATAGATGTTATTAATAAATATACAAAAGACTAAAGGATAAAACTAATATCATAACTAGCTCTAGCTCGGTCCTCTCATCATGTAATTCATCCTAGAATAGAAAATAAAGCACCCAGAAATGGTCATTTTCACTTATCCCTACCTGCATCCATGAAATCCATCCCGGTACAAATCGGCGGCCCAAATAGGGTGTGATTAAAATTCAATATTCCACCACCACCAACATCTAAAACTATCCATCACGTTAATATAAACTGAATAGTGTGAATGTATGATAAATAAGAGAAGTAAAATAAATGATACATTGTCATCTTGGGTTTTTCATGGGATACCCATATGATCCTACCTTCTTTAGTCTAATATGATATATCTCTAAACATGTATCATCTTATTTATATATATATAGGAATTGGAAAAATACCTGAGGCATAATTACTAAGAATCAATGTATAATATCATAAGGGTAGGACCATGACCTCAGAATGGTCAAACCAATTCATAGTTATCAGTGGTGACATTGGAAATAATGGATTGAGTGAAATATGGGTGTAAAACCGTGGAATTTCAATTTTGTAATAAATTCTAACTAATCCCTAGGATTATATCCTATGTAACCTCAATATAGACCTGATTAGATCACAAGAAGATAATCTAAGGTGTTTTTTCTTACAAAATCAATATAAAACCAAGGAGATAATCCATGGAATTATATTTTCTAGACAAAGTAATGGATGAGTCCACAGAGCCACGTCTTTGTAGTCATAAATGTAAGATAAAAAAATAAAAGAGGGGAGTCAACCCTTGGAAAACACATCCATTAATAGGGTGGCATCCCTTGGCCAGTCATGGAAATCCCTATTTAGGAATCTATCACATTTCCAAGTAATAACATCATATACAAATATATAATGGTCATTATATAATTCATGTCATACAAATAAATTATCATGGTCCATGTGATATGTTATTACCATTTTATATTTCATCGAATCCCATTTAGTCAGGGGATTACATAATTATTTAAATATAATTCAAGAGACATGTTCTTTAAATTCACATTTTAATTAATTAATTAATCATACAATTTCATTAATGTGGAAATTCAATCCCACCTTTGGAGGTGGTTTGGTCAAATAAACGATGGTAAATGGGTCAAGGGTATTTAATTGAGACACTCATGAGGTTTCTTCAAGTCAATCTTACAACATCCAATAATATTATGTGTCTATGGGGGTATCTTATGAAGGTTTAAACACTATGTTTATGTTATTTCACATTTTATAGGTGAATCGTAGAGGGTATGGAACAAGAAAAGATACAAAACATTGTAAACATAAATACATTTAGATAAAAGTATGATACCACCAACCTAATATCACTACATGACCCCTCCTCCAGTTTAGACTTTAGATTCGGAAAAGAACATGAGAAATCAACAAACAAGAAAAACAATGAAAATTGGGTACATTAGAATGCTTTATGATTTTTACAATAGTTGGAAGAGGAAATAAGAAATGTTGTAAGAGGAATGAGATCATTTTTAGGGTGATCAATTTTTTTTGACATCATTCAATTCGGATTCAAAATAAAGGGGGTTACAAAGAATCCTAGGGAGGAGGATGAGAACTCTCAATGGGAGAAGGTTATAGTGCATTTTAGGGATTACTATGTGGGTAAAGGGTATAAAATATTAGAGTGTAAATAGTAAAATCACATTATTTAAATGGGATAGCTGTATAACCTCATGATTTTCCAATCTATGAGTTAATTGTGTGGCTCACATAGTCGATGAGCCACACCATCACATGGTCCATCTGCATGGTAATATAAATCATGAAAACATCATTATTTTTAAATTTTCCCATGACCTATACACCACACAACTAGGTACACAATTAGTACTAATCATGCGCAAAATGTTATAATTTAACCTACAATAAATTTTTAGTTTTTCACAATCTTATGGCCTTTTGTTCATGGTATAACAAACCATTTGAATCCATTTGTGGGTCACATGGTTTTGATTCATGGTTACTACTAACTATGTGCCAACCACAGATCTAGAAAATGTTTATCCAAAAAATGAAAATTCTTGCTCTGAACTACCATGAACTCCCCTAAATACTTATATAAACTTTTAGGAACATTAATTAGAGTAGAAAAAAATATTTATACTGAGAAAAAATAGAATTATACATTATGGAAAAATTAGGGTCTTACACAAAATATCTCTCATCGGTTAGATGGTTAATCTCTTGGTTCAATTGGATATTCAGGAACTTGGCGTCCTATGGTAGTGGATGTATACAAGGATGTGTACCCTTAAGAAGTTTCTAGATTACCTCCATGTCAATAGATAAACATGTATAATGAATTGAACCTTGGTACTAAATAGATATATTCTATAGAATATAATATTTCCCTACTAATCTCGGGATCTATGGGTGAATTTGGAGGATGTTTAGGAGAAGGGTTTAATCACAACCAATGTGTCCCCTTGAGTAACTTCAATGTTGTTCTAAAATAATGTAGATGATACATTGAGTATATTTGTTTATTTTTGTCACTTTAATCAAGAGATGATAAAAAACAAGTAGCCTTATCAAGGATCGTTGGTTTCATCATTCAATAGAAATGTGAAATATTATTGTAAAAGATCAACCTCTTGTCTAGCTACCACTAGTTGTGGGTTCATGAGGAGAAATTTTTGAATATAGAAATATGATGTCACTACAAGCATTAAGAGTTCCTAGAAATTACCTTTATTGTCCCAAATCACCCTATTATCTTTATGGGGCTTATAAACCAGATCCCCCAAACCTACTTAGATCATTTTTTAGTTTTCATCATCAATGAAAATATCATTTACTTTTTGTTATAGGAGGAGAACAAAAAATAACTTTAGTATGTTCTTGTAATTACTCCAACAACACAAGTTCTATAGTTATCTCTCAAAGTGTCATATCTTTTTTAGATAGGTACACTTTTGGTGGAATGTTACCTCTAAACATGGTGAAGTCACATACCAGGACAAGATATAAGCAATGTTATATTGGGTCCCACGTAAGAGTGTATCTAAGGTGTCGATTTTTATTGGTTTTTCTATGAAATAACAGAGGATTATGGAATACTTTTTTTGGATTTCGTCCCGTTGGACTACCTTGACATGAAAAGGGATACTATTTTCTATACTAAACATTATTAGAAATTCTTAAAGTATATGAGGAAGAGGTTGAACTGTGATATGTTTTTGAGACTATTTATTATGGTGTTTTCTATGATACCACTAGATCTAGGCTCATATGTCTGTTGATGTAGATGTGGGTGATGATTGCATACGGGTCTATACATTTGTGACCAAATTTTTAGAACAATAAATCCTTGGACTTGGAGTTGGTTGTTTTAGTCTTCACCATGAATATGTGGAGGTATTATCATATTGGAGAGAAGTTGTTGGTCTACTTGGACAACCAGAGTCTTTCTTATATCTTTTCCCTAGGAAACCCCCCCTAAAAAATATGTCAATTGAATTTCATATAGGACTACATGTTTTAGATATTCTATACTCCATGGAAGAACAATGTGGTAGTATACCCCCTTGGATTGAAATACCACTCTCACTTGGTTGAATATTCATCAAATTAGTTGGACACATTATAACTGACCCCGATATAGAATAGAGGGACAGTTTATCTTTAGTCAATGGAAGTTAGTCCACCACTTCTCTGGTTTCTGAGATAGGATCGGTTTGGATACTTCAATTGTGATGTTCTATGAAACCATATATCATTAGGAAATGCACCAGAGGAATTTTATAAAGGTGTGGATCATTTAATCCATTTAAAGGATATATAGTAGTTCTAGTCACATTACAGGATCATCTGTTGAGGGAGTTTCATTCCTCCCCCTAGTTAGTACATCTTGGAGTGACAGCGATATACAAAGACCATTGAATATAATTTTGGTGGGAAATAATGAGGTAGAGTTTTCCTAAAATTGATCCTTATGTCTCTCACGTCAAAATTTGAATTTATAGAATTTGGTTCTAGTAGGTTTGATTCAACCTCTCAAGATCCTAGAGTTAATGTGAGACAACATACTAATGGACTTTGTGACGGGGATTCCATGGAAAATGGGAATACATGACACTTTCAAGGTAATTTTTTATCTTCTTACCAGGTCATATAACATTCTTGACATCTGAAATATGTGTTTAGCTATGATATTGGAATGGTTGTTTTTATTCGAGAAATGGTGATGACCTTGTTTTTTTAAGGTGCAAGATTTCCAATCGGTTTCTAACGGGTTTATTAATAGAACCGGAAACATCCAATGATTTTATATCCATTTGGACCTACATTCCAAAGATAGGTTCCCATTAGTTATGGACTGATGAGACATAGGAAAATTCATTGGTCGAGAGGATGGGAGGTCAGAATCATTACACCTTTTTGGGGGGAATTACTATATACTCAAGGACTCTCTTATAGATTTTATTTCTGTTCATGAATCCTTATTAATTTTCCAAGCATGAAAATGAGGTTTTCCTTAAGACATTAAAATCAATGATTGATATGTATGGGATTTAGAGAATCTTTTATATGTATTTGAGTTTCTTCATCAATAGATAATATTCTATATGAATTAGAGATTATTAGTCAAGTGGTATCCATAAACATATTATATAGAAATCTCTTGGTCACTATGATGACTACACTGGTTTTAAATCCACTCAGTGGGCGACATGAAGTTTATTTTCATTCAGAAAGACTGGGATTATTTTAGAGTTGGGATAGTACCCGTAGATGGGTTACCTATGTATCCTTGTTTGAAATGGAATCATAACCCATGTAGTTCAAGGAATAAATATGAGTTTTATGCTTCATTAATGGCTCAAAGAGATATTTCATAATTACTTTTACAGTCTAAGCTCCCGTGAGTCATGCATGGTTTGAGAAAAAAGAGGTATTAATAGAACCTGATGATTGTTCCATGAATGATGAAATCATAAGAAATGATTTGAGGCTTACGCATGTATGACTACCCAAGTAAATGAAGACAAAGACTTTTAGAAAAGAATCCCAAGGGTAGGGTCTATAAAGGTGTTTGTACTTTATGGAGATTTGTGATTTTAACCCAGGTCTTACTCCTGAAAAGGAATCGAAATTTAAGAGGGACTTATGACTGGGGATTACTCCTAAGAAGGAGGCCCAGGTTAAATGAAATTATGACTGGGGCTTACTCCTGAAAAGAGGCCCAGGTTAAGGGAAATTATGAATGGGGCTTTCTCCTGAAAAGGAGTCCCAGGTTAAGGGGACTTGAGACTTGGGGCTTACTTATGAGAAAGAGGCCCAAATAAAAATAACTTCTCAAAATTACTTTCATATAAGGAATTAAACAAAGGAACCATGGCAAAAATAGCTTTGAATAAGGTTTTGAAGTGTATATCTTGAAGTGGAGAGGTGAATTTGAGGAATGGAAGTGAATTGGAAGGAGGTGTGCAAGTATTGGTCTGGCACACAAGTTGCGGTCACGAAAGTATACTTGCATGACATGAGTTCGCTTCGGTGACCAAGAACCTATGAAGTGATACTTGGGGGAATTTGAATTGGATCCCTTAGTATCATCCATAGAGGCTCTCAGATGGGTGGCATGCAAGTTTCCTTGAGATTGAAAGGCGGCGCGCAAGTATCATCACTTCCCTTAAAGGGATAGATACTTAGGCGTGCAAGTATTGTTAAGTTCTAATACATAGGATTTATTCGCCCTCTTTAGATATTCTATTCTAGGTAATAAATTACCTTTGAAGTGTTCGAAAGACTTCAAACAGAGACTAGGGCGACCAGAGCTTAATTCGGAGTTTTGAAAAATTCATCCTCAAAATGGGTGAACTCAGGGGGTATTTATAGGCCACTGATGACCATGGGAGAAAAAAATAGGGTGCACAAGTCACTTTAGTGAACCATATTTGGCGCGCAAATGACTTATCTGACCATAAATGAACTTGCGCGACCCATGTGTAAAAGGTTCCTTGTTCATGCCTTTATCAATTTTTTATGTTCTTCAAAGGATGACTCTCTTTGTGATTATGGAATTTCCCTTTTCCATTTGTTAGACTCTGTAACAGAAAAGAGTGTCAACAAAAGTCCCCCCCTCAGATTCAGATCTGAAAAAGGAAGGAGGATTTCACTCTGAGGAAAATGAGAAACAAGGTGTCGTAGCACGCAAGTAGTAGGCGCACATGTATTGTTCTTGCATGCAGGTTTCGGGGTGCATGGGTACGGACTCACCTATATATACGGGTTTCATTCTCACGCAAAGAAAATAGCTTCCAAAGCATCTTACTCTCGTCGCGCAGGGGTATGGCTTTTCGCTCGTCTGTGCTTCTGTTCATTGTGTTGCGCTTCCTCAGTTTGTTTTTGACTTGCGCACCAGTACTAGTGCAGTAAAAATTGCACGACCCACTTAGACTTGTGCCCCAAGTTTATACTTGCGCACCTTAATGTCTTATCCATTTATTTTTATTTCTTCATAAATTTTATGAAAAAACAACTTGTTAAAAGTTAATTATTTGATCTTTGTGCAGATTCAATGTCTCCCAAAAAAATTGGATCGGCTGATGAGTTGGCTAGCAAGTGGATTGATGACATGATGAGCATCATTTCCCATGACTACTTTGATATCTACGACAACACTCTCCCATATTTGGCCAAGTACTTGATGAAATATCATAATAATTTCCCACAAAGTATTTACTTTCCTTTATATGGCCATGGTCATCTACAAGGAGTCAACATTCCAGATCCAACGAACTATCTCTCGCATTGTTGGTTTCAAAATTACAACAACTTTTCTTCAGCAAATGTTTCAGTTGCAGGATCATTTGTTAATGATAGAACAATGGAGAAGGAATACAAAATGCACGATATCCCTTATGCCCTAGATTTGAAACCTCACAAGCCTAAGCTGTAACCACATTGTTATCCCTCAATCTTCTTAAATTCTCATATGGATCAATCCAAAGGCTGGAAGAAGAGTTGGGTATTCCACCCTGGAGGAGGTGTGAATCGAACTTGGATGTGGTCTTATTGGGTACGACAAACCTATGTAGTGTTTGTTGAATATCTGATGGGAGATGCAATATATGAAGCTGTCTGGGCTGGGAAGACATATGTCTATAAGAATGATAACTTTGTGTCGGAGCTAATCAGTCATTGGATCCAAAAAACCAATTCCTTCCATATGACTTATGGGGAAGTAGACATCAGTTTTTTGGGATGTCTACAAGATCTCATGGGATCCAATTTTGGGTGATATGTATGATGAATTCATCCCCCCCCAAGGCGACTTGGAATGATTTATAGAATACTCCAGCTTTGGCTCGAGAATTATTGAAAATTTACCACAAGATCAAGAATTCAATGAACACGAAAACTCATTCTAGAAAGTATATTCGTCCAGAGGAGTGTATATATATGTTTCTTATCAAGATTTAGGAGAAGGGGCCCACCTGTACTCGTCCTACCAGCTCCCCAGAACAGAGAAGTGGGGTGCTCTTGGCACATTCTGGCCAACCCTGGAAGCGGGAGAACATGAAAAGTGGGGGTATGATGTGGATCAAAGAATCCCATAAAAGACCCATCTGGAGGGATTCTTAGCCTTGTGGATCTGTGTTTTTCTTCTACCAGTTAGCGATTCGAAGGGAGATGTCTGGCCAGGGACCTTCGTTGTTGCAGCCAAGTTGGCTGAGAGTTAAATTGTTGGGTTGACCAGCCCAATTTTGGAGAAGATTCACATGAGCTTACTCCATTTATATATGGGTAAGTATCCTTTGAGAATATTGGTACTATTCCATGTTTTGTGAGGATTGGTCACCACTCACATCAGGACATATGTTGTACAAAGTATAGTACAGGTTCCTGGAAGTTCTTTCAGGCCACCAGTGCTGGCATATTCTGGAATTTTTCCATTGTCCCTCAATCCCTATGATATGAAGGCGAGGCTAAGCTTGTTCAAGTAATTCCATTTATTTCCTTATGGAAACCCGCCAACTGGGCGGTTTGTTGATGATGGAACAACTAGCCTGGAATTGAGGTCTTACATGCTAGCATACAGAGATGGTGTATTGGCCACCAGAATTGATGGAGAGATTATATGCATGGCCTATGCTCCATATAGATTTTCATGTAATTTCAAGTGTCTGAAATAGATTGTTGTATCCCCTCAAGTGCATGTCAGGTCAGAGCAACATCCTATGGTTTCCCAACAACTTTGGTTGCTGACGGCTATGGAGAAGACCGGGGAAGTGTTCGATCCACCATTTTCTAGAGCAGTTAGTCACTTGACTATATGGTATGTCGAGAACTGGGTAGCATCAGACCCTGAAGGGGTACTAAATAATTTGGTTCCTTGGGTGGGGTCAAAAAAGAGAACTTTCAGGAAAAAAACCCTTCATCTCGAAGGTGACTCTTCCTCACCCAGAGCTGATTCGCCTGGTTCCTCACCCGCGGTTGATTCGACGGATTCCTAGGATGGGGATGATGAGGCACGAAATGTGTCAAAGTGGCCTCGTTCCATATATAATCCTCCTGCCATAGTTAAGAGACCTAATCCATCGACTCATGTTGATTTATATCATTGAGTTAATTTAATCTCCATTATTTTATAGAGTAACAAGTTTAATTTTAATTTACTTTATCTGTGATTTTTGGAGCTGGGAATAAGTTGAAGTCCAAGATTGTAGGACCCTCCTTACAGCCTTCTAGTGCAAATGTTGAATATTTACAACTAAAGGTTTTCCAGACATTTTGGATTTTATATTCCAATGATGAAACTTCCTGGCTAGACTTATGTAAAGGGATACACATCCCTAGAGTAGGGAATCTTTGGGATTCTATAGATATCCATTTCGAGGATAAACCCGATGAAGTGTGGGATTATATCAGAGGGCTAGAGATTATTATATATGCCACTTATGATTCCCTTCCTATCACCAAGAAGGTGAAGGAAATGATGGATTGTGGCATCACTGTGGGGATTGGTGCTTCAGAAGATGAGGATCAACACGATTATGTGGCTCATAAAGATGTAAGTTTCTTTACTTATTTACTTTGAAACATGATTTTAGTAAAATCATTGTTACTCAAGGAAATTACTTTCTTCATCCTGGTGATTGCAATGAAAGGAACTGTTGAGGTACCTTCACCACCATAAAACCCTGGTGGCACTGCTATCAGAGCTACAGAATCTCCCCATGACCCGATCGATGTATCTCTAAGCCGAAAATCCATGGATGAGATGTTAGAAAGGGATTTTCACTATCTAATACCTATATTTGGAGGGGACGATGTCAACACACCCAATAAGCAAAAGAATTAAAGACATCATAGGAATAATTCCACAGTTAAATTCTTAATCAGTAGTGGTAAGTCCTTCGGATAGTCATGAATCCTAACTCATGAATTTATTGCTCATATTTCTTGGGATTTCAGGGGCTTCTTCAATTTCTCCTCTAAGGGAGAGGACTGAACCTCCACTGAGGATGACAGAGGGTGATGGTGAACGGTTTCTAATTAATGTTCACCTGGCAGCTCTTGTTACTACTACAAGGAGAGAAGAGACCGCTTCTAGTAAATTACCAATACTTCATATAATGTTGACTGAAAACAAAAACTGACTTTAATTATATGATGATTTAGTTTCAACACCTACACTAGAACTTTTGGCGTCCACTGAAACTGACTTCGTAATTTTCTCAGAAGAAGTTGTCTAGGGTCAAAGACCACAGGATGAGGGTCTCCAAAGAACACATATCAAATTCTCTCACTGGGGAGACTAACTAGTAATCAGAGATAGAACAGGATGAAATTGTGAAACTTGGGGCATCTTTTGAAGAAATTTTAGATCATGTAAAATTACAATTTGATTTAGAAGATTTTATACATGAGGGTTATCCTTAATCTTATTATAAAATTCCTATTACATATTTGACCATGATTGGTTGAAATGTGCAGTTTCATCTAAGAAAACTACTGACCTACCAATTCTTGAAGGGGGTAGAGATAGCCCTATTATTGCAGAGATGCTAGCACAAGTGAAGCTTAACCCGACAGAGCTTCCTGAAACCCGTCCTGAAAATCCTATTGAATCTAGGAAAGATGGGGAGGAGCCTTCTCAAGCTACTGATCTACTATTGGGTAAGAGATAATAATATTTGTGGATTTACTTAAATTTTAATAAATCTAATCAAATATTTTTATCCTTTTGAAACTAACCAAAATATTCAATTAACTATGTGGGGACATCAATTTCAGTGGCTAGATCTGGAGGTGAAGCCTCATCCTCCGCCCTAACGTGAGTAGAAAGTGAAGTACTATGGGTCATGGGGGAACGAGTAGAATAGGGAACTTCTTTAAGTGCATTAATCCGAGAATATATTCTCCCCTGTGATAGTGATGCGGAGTCAGACCCATAGGTGCAGAAGGCACTCCAATTATCATGTCACAAGGCATGAAAAAAAATATGGATGATAATATCTGAAGTTCCTTTTAAAGATCTTTCATAGAATATCCCACGACTGTCATCCTTGTTCATCATGTTAGGACTTGGTGGTTTCAGATATTAAGAGATCCATTATATAGTGAAACAAGTCATCTTAAAGACGGAGCAGGAGAAAAAGTACTGTCAAGATCTGAACAGAGAAATTCTGTTAACCAATTTCAGTGAATTCGAGGCTACGGTGTGCTGAGTTGAGGCTGATCATGATGCAAAGTTGAAGGATATGAATCATAAGATCAAGGAGAATGCTGTCCAATAGATGTACCTTCAGCAAAAGTTAGATTCTTTTACTGGGGAACTTGACCATCTTAACAATTCACTAGAATGAGTTCAAACAAATGGTATGAAAGCCATCGCAGATGCCATGAAAGCACTCCATCAAGCTAAATAGAGAGATGCTGGTTGTGTGAATGAACTTCAAGTGGATGCGGATGATTCTCGGGATGTTGTAAATCAAATTAAGAGTTATGTTGAAATCCTCTTTTAATTCATGAAAAAAGAGAAGAAAATCCAATCTATGGATGTCCTTCTAACTATTGTTCATCAATGAAAAACACATTCATCTTTAATCATTTGTGCATGAAATCTCTTGCTACTTGATTTAATTAATTTTACCTAATCCAATGGTCCAAGTAAGCATAGTTTGATTTTTTCTAGGGTGATGCAAACAAACCGCACAAAATTTGAATCTTTTGTTACTCAATATAGACTAAATCATACTATATGTAAATTTAGCGAGCTGATTTTAAATTCATGCATTTCAGACATAAAAAGTCTAATGTTTAAGGTCAAATAGCTTTGACCGATTGGTATAAATTGACTCAATTCCTTGATAATTTGTTTGAAAACAAATTACTATATTCAAGTATGGGGGAAAACATGTAAAATACGACCTAAGAAAATTTTAATCTAAGGGATGATATGAAAAAAGGGGTAAGGGGCATTATAGGAAGTATTTTTTAAGAGTGAAGTTACCACTATTAAACAAACCTATTAGGGGGTTGAAATATGCAGGGTCATTTAAGGGCATTGGATGCATAGTCAAATAATAGCATCCTTTGGCTGACAGGTCCGTTATGTAGCTACTTATGCAAGGCCACCTAGGGGAACGTGCTGCATAGTCAAACAAAAGAACTCTCAGAAATTTTACTTTTCTATTTCTAAAATCCAGTGGAAGTATTTGGAGATTCAAATTCTCCAAAGCATAAAGTCTGATGTATGGGGAGAGGTACATGAATACGGAGAGGATATACCCAATCAAGATTGTCAAAGAATTGGATGAATGTCACTCCTGCGAAGGTCTGACCCAAATGAAGGGATGGAAGATATACACCATAAACTTGAAAACTTTCAGATCATGAAAATGAGTATGGAAAAAATATGTTAATGATAGCTATTTTTTTAAGGATCCATATACATATTGTTGTTAATACAAATTAGGAAAAAAGTTGTTTTTCTCCCAATAATGATGTTACCACTTTTTGAAAAACCTGTTAGGGGGTTGAATTTTGCAAGGCCACTTAAGGTAATTGGCTGAATATTCAAATAATAGAATCTTTTGGCTGACAGGTCCGCTATGTAGACTATTTAGGCAAGGCTGCCTAAGGGCACATGCTGCATAGTCAGGAAAAACAATTCACGGGTATCAGACATTTTCTAACCAGAAGTCAAGAAAAGGGTTATGGAGATCTGGAAGTATTTAAGGATAGGAATATGACACATCAAAATGGGAATTCTCCAATGCATAAAGGAGATACACAGACCAATGCTAACCATAATCATGTTTGGGTTGGGTCCTAAATTGCGGTGTTGGACTTCACTACATATCCCATAAGGATGGGAATGAAGCCATGTATAGTTCTTGATATACATTTTAATGCCTTGTGCGATGATAATGTAGGAGATCTTGGTTTAGGGTCGGAGAGTTCAGACCATAATGAGAAATACACATTGTCTGTTTTATAAACCTGATGTGAATAAAGACTAGGTCTTTCATACCACATTCATGTGCTCACTGGGGGACTTTTCATCCAAGGGAATGAATGTAGAATTTGAGGTTAGGCCCAAAGACTTGGGGACGGATTTGAGGGATTCTTGAACGTTCCTATGTATCTCATATGAATCAGAATCACGACGTATGTAGTTCTTCAAATACCCTATGTACAGATTTGGTTCATACAAGTGAAGGGTGAAAGAGGACTATAGTGCAATGCTGGTTTGACCCAAGATTAAAGGTTCAGGAATTACCATGTATGCACGTAGTCTTCGAAATATGACATGATTGGAGATCAATGTCAATGATGATTCCCTCTCAAGAGAGGGATAATGGGGGACTTTATAGTTTAACGTCGTATAGCAAGGACGATGGTAATACACAGTTTAGTGTCATGTAGCGGGGACAAAAGGGACATACACAGTTTAACATCTTGTTGGATGAAGGTGAACTAACGTGAAGAGATTAGTTTTGGGATACTTCACGGATCATCATCGTATGCGATGGAGGTGAACCGACGTGAAGAGATTAGTTTTGGGATGCTTCATGGATCATCATCGTATGAGATGGAGGTGAACTGATGTGAAGAGATTGGTTTTGGGATGCTCCATGGATCAAAATCATATGAGACGTAGGTGAACCAACATGAAGAGATTGTTTTTGGGATTAAAACTCATGAGGTTTCCAACGTACCAAGCCTAGATGGCAAGGATCAAAGTCTGCGTAGTTGGATTAAGAATGAATTGTCGATCAAGTTGTATTTGAGGACAACCCGAAGATGATGTTGGGATATACACATGGTTAGTGGCCCATAGAGGGTGTTATGATTGAAGATTACTCTAAGCTCACATGATCCATGCTCAGTGTGAGAAACAAGAAGTAACAACAACCCTAATGATTCACAGTTTAACGTCATATAGGACAAAAGGGACATAGTTTAACGTCATATTGGATGATTGAGGGACCATGTTGTTTAAAGTCTTGTAGTAAGGACTATGGGAATTTAAGTTCATATGCATGGACCAGCTCTGTAGAGTTTAGCATAATGTTGCTAGGACGACACAGTTAAACTTCATGTAGGACAACTATTTACAGTTTTTACACAAAATACTTCTTCCAGAATCTATCATTGTTTGGAGTTGTAATGAGTTCTTCATCCATTGAGATTAAAGAATAAGCACCATTAGATTAGACCTTATGTATTGAGTAAGGTCCTTCCCATTTTGGATCAAGCTTTGGAGGCTTCTTTCCCAATATCATTGGAGTTCTGAGGACCAATACCAATTCTCCTTGAATGAATGAAAAAAAAACGAACATTTTTTTTGTTGAAAGACTGTGCTATCTGATTCTAATAGACTTCCAAGTGGTGCAGGGTGCACAATCTATTTTCATCTAATTGTTCCAATTCATCTAATCGCCTTTGAGATTATTCATCTATAGATGACTGATCACAAATGGATACACTGAGCGAAGGGAATTGAACCTCAATGGGCAAGACTGCATCTATTCCATATACTAATGAATATGGAGTTTACCGGGTAGCAGTGTGGGTGGTGGTCCAACAAGCCCATAAAGCATGAAAACGTTTATCAGGCCATGATTTCTTATCTTTATCCACCATCTATTTCAGTATGTTTGAAAGAGTCTTATTGATGGATTCTATTAAGCCATTGGTCGCGACATGATACCGGGATGAATGGTTGTATTTGATGTTGAATTCTTGATACAACTTCCTTACATCAGTTGAATAGAAGCTGGTTCCATTGTCCGTTAAAATGGTATGAGAGGCACAAAATATGGTAATGATGTTAGACTTGATGAATCTAAAAATTATTTTAGAACTGACTTCTTTGTGAGGTATTGCCTCTTACCAATTGGAAAAGAAGTCAGTAGCAGTAAGAATATACTTAAACTGCTTGGATGTAGCCGAAGGGTATGGTCCTACTAAATCCATTCCCCATGTGGAAAATGGCCATGAGTATTTAGCTGTATGAAGAAAATCTTGGGGATGATGAATGAAATTGGAATATACATGGAAAGAATGACACTTCATAGTGAAGTCAACACAATCTTGTATCATTGAAGTCCATAAGTATCTAAGCCTTCGAACTTGATCAGACAGTCTATGTCCCGAATGGTGGGCACTATAGACTCCAGCTTGTATTTCTTTCATGACATCAATTTTCTCTTCACCATCAATACATATGAAGGGAATTCCATCAAAACCTCTCTTGTAGAGAATTTATTCTAGTTGATCTGGGCTATCATAAAGAGTAAAATTGACTATACATCGCCGGATTTGTTTTTTCCCAGCTCTATTAGGTGGGAGTGTTCCATTTTGAAGGTATTCCATGATAGCTCTCATCCATCCTATAGTATGACCATATGGTTCAGAAATGGGACTAATTTCATTGACTTCCTCTATTTTGATTTGAACATAGGGTGAAACTGTACGATGGTGGTTGTAGACGCCGGAAAAGTCCGTTGTTCCCAAACGAAGCTCCGGATGCGGAAAGCGAAGTGATATTTGGAGTCAGAGGCACGTTCCGGAGGGCCCGGAGGACTTGCGCGAAATTTCAGAGGCCCGCGCGCAAAGTTGAGTCGCGGCGCGCAATCCTCCCGGGATGCGCGCAATGCGCTGGGCCGGCGCGCTATTTTGCGCGCCTGTGGCCTACGCGGCTCCCTTGCGCGCCGGGTCCTGATTCCGCGCCCGCGAAGGGAATTCCGCGCCCGAGACCGGATTCCGCGCCCGGGGTTGCCTATAAATATAAGGCGACCCCCGACGTTTTGAAGGTTGCCAGAATCCGAAGCGTCGCTCGTTCGCGCAATCCAACCCCTTCCGCGCGCAATGCCGATCTTCAGGTAACCTCCTTTCTTTCGCGCAATAGAGCCTTGGGGTTCGCCTTCGCGCGCAATCCCCTTGGCTCCTTTCCTTTGAATAATCCTTAACCCGAAGGCCTTTGCGCGCAAAAGAAGCCTCCTGCGCGCAATTGCCCCCGGGTGCGCGCAATCCAGCCCGATTGCACGCACCCCCCATTTTCAAAGTGGCCATTCGTTAGAGAATGAGCCGTTGCCCCCGCGTGCTACCCGAAGCCCGGTGCGCGCAATCTCAATCATCCGCGCGCAAAGGGCTGGCCCGATTGCGCGCCAGCCCGCCATTTTGCGCGCCGACCTGCTGTTTTGCGCGCAAAGCTCCTCTTTTGCGCGCAATCCGCCAGGGTCGCCCCCCTTGACCCCCTGAGGGTACCCGCCTGCGTGGCGCCCGATGATCTTCATCCTGGGTGCCCGCACCGTGCGTTGTCTTCCCGTGCGACCCTCCAGGCTCACGCGAAGTGACACGGACCCATCAGCGGCAATCCATCGTCCCGCATGACGTTAAACTGCATTCGTCCAACACGACGTTAAACTGTGCATCGTCCCGCATGACGTTAAACTGCATTCGTCCAACACGACGTTAAACTGTGCATCGTCCAACACGACGTTAAACTGTATATCGTCCAACACGACGTTAAACTGTACCTCGTCCAAACTACAAGACGTTAAACTATTCAGCATTCGTCCCGCATGACGTTAAACTGCATTCGTCCAACACGACGTTAAACTGTGCATCGTCCCGCATGACGTTAAACTGCATTCGTCCAACACGACATTAAACTGTGCATCGTCCCGCATGACGTTAAACTGCATTCGTCCAACACGACGTTAAACTGTGCATCGTCCAACACGACGTTAAACTGTATATCGTCCAACACGACGTTAAACTGTACCTCGTCCAAACTACAAGACGTTAAACTGTTCAGCATTCGTCCCGCATGACGTTAAACTGCATTCGTCCAACACGACGTTAAACTGTGCATCGTCCAACACGACGTTAAACTGTATATCGTCCAACACGACGTTAAACTGTACCACGTCCGCGCTGTAAGACGTTAAACTGCCAAGTACCTTCGTCCTCAACACACGACGTTAAACTGTACTTCGTCCGGCAAGACGTTAAACCGTCCGCTTCATCCTCGACACACGACGTTAAACTCTACTTCGTCCGGCAAGACGTTAAACCGTCCGCTTCGTCCTCAACACACGACGTTAAACTGTACTTCGTCTGGCAAGACGCTAAACCGTCCGCATCACCCGATCCCGTGCCTCGCACGCAGGGTCCCCCCCGGTTTGGATGTGGCCCCCACCCGCTCGTCTCTGCAGGGATGTCGGGATTGCCCCTCTTTAGGGACGATTTAATGGGAGCGACTTTTCCCTACGGGGGTAGGGTATTACAAACCCCTAGTTTCTTGTGGGGGGCCGCGCATGTGTATCTCCATTGCGCCTCCCCACTGCTGAAGCCAGTAGAGGGTGTGACTGGGATCGAGGTGTCTCCTACTTTCGGTCCAAGTCCCTTCCAACTGAGTGTTGCCGCATCCGGGCTGCCTCAAGTGCGTAAGTCCTGACAGAATGAACTATGTGGACTTTGATCCCTGTCTTCTAAACAGGGTACGTAGGAAGCCTCCCTGAGGTTCAAGCCCACCACCTGGTCGTCCCGGTCGTATTCACGTCGGTTCGTCCATCAGCGGACCCCTCCAGGGTTCACGCTTGCGTCGATTCACCTATGAATCCGCCCCTGTGGGAGACTGCCCGTGTGTATCTCCACTGTGCCTCCCCACAGCCCCTTTTTCCATCTCTCCTTTTATCGTCCAGCATGACGTGAAACTGTGATCCACCCGGCCATTCCATCTCCCCCTGTGCGAGGTGGTTCGGTTCAATCCTCCGCCCAGCGGCCTCGACCCCTTCGTGAGTCGGCTTGCCGACGTCCAGCATGACGTTAAACTGTATACCCGAACTACGTTGACTTTGATCCGTGCTAACGCGCGGTACGTAGGAAGCCCCTACGGAGTCCAAGCTCTTCACTCCAT
This sequence comes from Viscum album, assembly GCA_963277665.1. Taxonomy (NCBI): domain Eukaryota; kingdom Viridiplantae; phylum Streptophyta; class Magnoliopsida; order Santalales; family Viscaceae; genus Viscum; species Viscum album. The sequence goes on from OY728123.1 coordinate 1,800,210,031, forward strand.
CATCCATCCTGATCCTTACCCGGGCCGCCACATCCCGGCGGGGTCATGCCACTTCACTCCACTCCATATCACTTGGGAAGCCGCCCATGCGTTGGCCCCAGCGTCGGAGGTTCCCCGCAAGGGGTTCTGTCATCTGATCCACTCTTCGTGTTGATCAGTCCGATGTCGTCCCCGCTGGACGTTAAACTCGCAGCGTACCCCGTGTTAAACATGGGAAGCTGAGGAAAACCTCAGGGGACACAGTCCCCTGCACCCAGTGCGGGATGCCTCAGGCCATCATGCCTTCGAGAAGCCCTATTAGGGACGGAAGACAGACGTGCAGAGCCGCAGTGTTACGACAGGCCCCCAGCACCCAGAGCCACCCGGCCTCCTCACCGCAGGTTGCTGCCCCGACCAGACTCCTTGGAGCGTCCGGGCGGAAGCAGCGTAATTAACCGGTGTCCATGAAGATATGGCGCCGGGAACGAGATTCACGAGTATGTCTTAAATATATGAGGGAGACCCGGATTAGGCGACGAGTTCCGAGGAGACGTCCAAGGAAGGAGGAGCCGACATCCCATCATCCCGGTTTCGATCAAGGAGAAGACGCCCCTGAATAAGGGACGGATGCCACCCGCCTTTGGAAAGCGGGACTGCGGGACCACAAGCCGCGCGCCCATCCCCTCGGGTTGACGGGTGCACGCGCGAACGCGTCCTGGCGGAACAGCGTAACTTGACGCACATCCGCACCGAAACAGAAAAATGGTGAACCCGACGTGAATCTCTTCTCCTCGATACGAGGACCGATGGCTTTCAGAGGTGTTGGAAGACCGGCATGTTGCCCGGCCAAGCATTCAGTCTTACCCGCCAGGGGCTGGGGAAGGGAAATCGGGCACTCCGTCTCGCAACGTCGAGGGCCTGGGTTCCCCCCACGGAAGGCGTCGTGGCACTAATGGTTGGTTGTCGATTCCTTTTCCTGTCAGTGTTAATGGGTCCTTCTCCCTGCTTTCAGAAATCAGGTCGCCCGATCCAGTGCCCGATCACCGCCCGCCCACTGGCGCAGAGGTAGGGGAAACACCGACGCAGCTCCTCCGCGCGGTCCCGCCCGTTCCACAGCCGTCCCAGCAGCCGCAATTGCGGGACGGCCACGCCCTCTCTCCCCCTCGGAGGTCATCCAGAGAAGGGTGATCAACACCCTGGTGCGGAGATATGAGGAAGAGGGAGTCATCCCCACTAGGGACATGGCTCGCCTAGACCTTGAGGAGGCTGCACCTCGCCACCACCGCCGCCCCCGAGGGCCGCGCAGGGAGGCACCGCTGCCTACCTCAACGTCCAACCGCTTCGGGAGCTTATCCCCGGAGCGCTCTGACAGTTCCCTTCCCTATGCGGATGAGGTGGAAGATGCCCGGGATCACCCTATCCGGGATTCGCTCCAGGGATCTACGGTAAGGACTCCCGCCAGGCCACGACGACACCGCCGCCAGGCCTCTCAAGTCGAAGAGCGGGCTCTCCACCTGCCCGCGCCGCTCATCCCGACTCGTCTGTCCCGACGCCAACGTCGGGCACGAGCGGAAGAGGATGCCCACCTTGGGGCCCTAGCAACAGCGGCCGCATTGGCCCAAGCCACTGTTGGCTCCAGTCGCCAGGCCCCTGCGCATCCTGAGCAGGGGAACTTCTATGCCCGACCTGGATCGAGGCCTCGACCTCCCCAAAGGCAGGTTGGGTCGACTCTCCCGGTTGCTGGTGCAGGCAGTAGCCACCGCGGACCACCTCGCGGTAGTGCTATTCACCAGCGGGATCTACTCCGTGTGGCCGATCCAGGAGGCATGGGTCATCCCACCTTCCGATCCCGGCCCGGTGGCCTGCCCAGAATCATCTCTCCCCGCGTCCCCTTTGACATCTGTCCCGGTGCCCCTCGCACCTTGGTTTCCAGTCCTCTTGGCCCCAGCACCAGTGCGGCCGGAGGACGCCAGGACAGAGATCAGCCCTGCCCCGAAGAACCACCCAGGGGCAGGAAGGCAAGGCGTCGACACCGAGGGAAGAATGTTACGGAATTCCGGACAGAGATCCGACCGGTTCGCTTCTCTGATTCAGAGGCGGAGTACGATTCGGCGACAGAGCCCTTTCCCCAATCCCGCCAGTCAAGGGCAGGGGTAGGAATGCGGCACGTCAGCCTCGTGCTCCCCGAGAGCAAGATCGATGTGATCCCCGCTTCTCTCCGAAGGTATATCCGGAGTAACGAGGGCCTGGTAGACCCCCAAGGATCAAGCTTGCGTTTGGTACTGGCCCCTCCGGAAGTGCCTTCCGTCTCGATCGGAGAAGCCGGAGACTTTTTCTGGGGACCGACGGTCGAACCACGATCTGGTGCACCCTCGGCGAGCACCGATGCTATGGCAGGATGTTCGCTCGCCGGACCATCCTATCGTGATGTGGTAGCCAGGGCACCACCACCCTCAGAGGGCGGCCCGGGATATGGAGGCCAATCGGCCTGTTCGCCGTATTCACCGTCGGCCAGCCCGTCAGCCCGGCGGCCCGCCTCGGCACCACTGCCGGTTCCCCGTCCATTCCCAGCCATTGAAGAGGACCAAGGAGATCTGGGTCCCGAGTTTGAGTCGTGGAGCTTCTGGACCGTCCTTGCAGAGGGCCACTTCCCTGAGAAGTTTTGGTCAGTCGCATGACCGGGCTTTGATGAACCCGAATCGCTCACCCCGGATGAGTTCGAATGCTTCCGCCGAACTCTCCAGGAGACTCGCTCCTGTCTTCACCGCCTACAAATGCCATACCCCGGGAGTCAAGTGCACCTGGAGGATATTGGTGAGCAGTGCCGTCAAATTGACCTGGCCATGCTCCCCACGGCTCGGCACCCCGGGTCATTTGAGCACCACGAGGCCCTCCAACAACGATGCGTTGAGTGTTTTCAAGTACTCCGCAAAGTTATCGAGGAAGCCACTCCCCACGTGTATATCCGTGGATGGGGGAAGTACGCTGCCCTACGCTTCAGTGTGATTCGCCGACAGCCTGATTCGCTGGGTGGCCCTGAGGGTATATCCCCAGGGACAGAAACGGTCAATATGGCTGACCTGTCGGGAGAGGGGAACGACTTGGAACTTCTCGACGGGGGCTTCCCCCCCGAAGACAAGCCGTCGTCAGAGCCATCGGTGAGAGTCACTCGTCATCAGAGGAACCTCCTGGGGCTCCCCGCACCCACTGAAGCACTGACGTTGAGCCAAAATGTCAGCAAAGGAAAACAGCACATCGAGGCTATAAAGCCCGCCGACCCATCTGCCTCCATGCAGAGGGCAGAGGAGGATCCTGAGAAGGCTACGCTACGTCAGCAGCTCGCCGAACAGAAGAAGCTGGTTGAACAGCTCCTCGCCGAGCGCGCTGCAGAACGGCGGCCTGACTACGGTGATCCTAGGCCAGGACAGCAGGGACCGGAACAACCGCTCCTCGACGAGACTCTCCCGGGCAACCGTGATTACGACGTGTTCGCCGACAGGATAGAGGCCATTGCCTACGGCAAGAGGGCGCGGTATGTTTCGCCACACCCTCCCGAGCGGCATGACTACCTGAGAGACCCCGCTCGGATTCCTCCCGCTGCCCCAAGGGCCGCTCCGCCCGCCATCCCACGAGCTGCCGAGTTCAACGACCCGGTTGACGACCCGATTGAAGGGCCATGCAATGCGCTCGTGGTTAGAGATCCTCGCCAGGACTGGAAACCATGTCCGGACGATCCGATGGCGGCACTCATTGCCCGCTTGGAGGCCTTGGAGACTCGGCAGGTGGCGTCCCCACCGGACGGCAAGCCCTACCCAGCATGGGTGGATGACATGCCGGCGCCTCCGGGATTCGGGAATCCCACTTTCGCTCCCTTCAACGGGACTGGAGATCCGCCACAGCATTTAGCCCACTTCAACTCGAGGTGCGGGCCTATGTTGGGGACTCCGGCGCAGCAAGAGGCCGCTAAGCTTCGCTGCTTTGTTCAGACACTAGAAGGGCCAGCATTTGTCTGGTACAGCCAGCTCCCCGTCGGGTCGGTAACCAGCTGGGAGGACCTCCGTAGACAGTTCCTCTACCAGTTCAATTCCACGACCCGGAAGACAAGTATCGCAGACCTCTTCAAGTGCAAGAAGAAGCCGGATGAGCGAGTCGCGGACTTCGTCGCCCGATGGAAGGGTCTCACGTATTCCCTTGACATGCCATTGACTCAGGAGCAGTTGCTGACAATGTGCGTCGGGAACGTCAAGACCGAGCTGGTCCCTTTCCTGATCACTCAGAATTACCCCGGAGGGTTCAGGGACTTCTCAGACAAAGCTCAACGTCTTGAGGAAGCCCTGCAACAGGCCAGCCAGGCACACCCGCAGCCTCCAATGATTCCTGCAAGGAGAGTCAGCAGGGCTGAGCCCGCTGCTGTCGCCCAGATAGAGGCCCCCAGGCCATTGGAGCTGCTGCCGGCGAGGCCAGCTCCACAGCCTCACAGGAATCCGCCTCCACGGGCTCAGTTCCCGGCCCAGCAGCGGCAGCCTCAGAACCGGCCGGCCCCTCCGCGTAATGTACCGCCACAACCCATGCGAGATAATCAGGATCCACCTCCTCGGCCGGCCCCTCCAGCCCCTCGTCAAGACCACGCTCCCAGGGGCTCGCGACACCTGACTTACTCATTCCACGAGGATCAGGTCCCCGGTTATTTCTGGAGCGCCCTGGAGCAGAGGATTGTGCGACTGCCTGAGTGTTGGAGGCCAGAGGAGGCACATCTTACGAATAACCCCCGCTACTTCCCCTACCATCGGGCCCTGGGGCACACCATCCAGCGGTGCTATGTGTTTAAGGATTGGCTCCAAGACCAGATTAACAACAATGTAATCAGGTTGGGCCCAGCTCCAGCACAAGTGGCGGGCGTGTTCGTGGGATCAGATGACGATAGTGGCAACGAGGACGAATGGCAGCTGGTCTCCAACCGCGGATCCCAGAAGTATAATAACTGGATGGCCTGCAAGACGACCATTCGCGCCCATGGAATCATCCGTGCGCGCTTGAATCAGCCTGAGCCCCCAGAATCTGCGGGTGTTGCTTCGGCATCGTCGTCCCAACCTGCCTCTTCCAAGAGGAGAAAACGGCGGCAACACAAGAAGGAAGAGCGCGCCCCGCCAGTTCCGCCACTATCCTGCACTCTCGGCGATTTCATGCCCCTGGAGATGGGGGTCCCTCCTCGGATCCGCCCGGTGATGGATGATTCGTCCGATGACGGTGTTGGGTACGCTTCGGTTAACACCGTCGAGCTGGTAAATCCCTTTTCGGTTCCCGACGTTGAAGAACACCAGGTGGACCTCCCTAGTGTCCCCGGTCGTTGCCACCGTCGGAAGAACCGCAGCAGCAGGAGTCGCCGGGGCACAGCCGTTGGTACCTCTAGCCAGGCCGTGCACGCCACTGAGACTAGGCAGCAGGCTCAAAACCGAGCACAACGTGCGCCGCCCCCCCATTCGAGGATGACGGATTCGCCTCCGCCGCTGTTTGTGGTGTGGGACCAGGCAGAACCGCCTCAGCCGCGTCACGACCAGCTCCGCCCTGCCCCGGGTCCATCCCGGCCTCCTGACCCCAGTACGGTGACCATTTCCCGGACTGCAACCAGTGAACAGCGAGATGCGCCAAGTACCAGTCGGCCGCCGATCCAACCGGCAAGGCCCGTCATGCCGCCAACCGCAGAGCAACCTCCTGCAACCAGGGGCTCACGCTTGGCCAAAAAGTATGATGTCCTGAAGCACTTGGCTGACATCCCAGCAAGGCTCTCCATCCTTGAGGCTCTGCGCATGTCATCTGAGATTCGCGAGGCACTCGCTGAAGCCCTGAAAAGCCCCCTCCAGTTTGAGACAGAGGTTGCGGCTGCAGAGGCCTTTCACGCCGAAACGATCGAGGACGCCGAATGTCAGGCAGTTATCTCGTTCTCCGGTAAGGATGAAGACCCTCCTATACAGGGACATATTCGTCCGCTGTATGTCACTGGCCAGTTCAATGGCCTTGAAGTCTGGCGCTGTCTTGTCGACACGGGGTCCGGGATTAACCTGATTCCAACTCGGACGCTCCGGAGATTGGGGTTGTCTGAGGATGACTTGATTCCCTCCGACCTCAGGATCCAGGTGTACGACCGCACCGAGAAAACCCCGGTCGGCAAGATACGATTGAAGACCCAGTTCGGTGACATGGTTGCCAACACCGAATTCATGGTAGTCTCTCAGGACACTGCGTACAACGCATTGATGGGAAGGCCATGGCTCCACCTTCACGCGGCGGTTCCCTCGTCATACCACCAATGCCTCAAATACTCCCTTAATGGTCGAGTAGGCATGCTTCAAGGAGATGCCTCTCCTTTTGCCTCGTGTGAAGCCCGCTATCTGGACGCGAACTATTACAAGAGCAAGGATAAGCAGATCCTGGCAGGTGAGGTTGAGCCTGTCGCTGTTGCAAGTGATCCCTGGGCAAGTCTGGATGACGCTTACGTCCTCCCGATTCACCGATTGGACGTCGCCATGGTCTCGACGGCCCGCGAGTCTCCTGATGAGATGACCACGACCGCCCACGCCAGCACCAGTGGCCCAGCAGGATCTGGTAGCCCCAATGCAGTTTCCAACGCAGTCTCTCCCGTGGACGATCCCTCCCCGAGTGGAGAGGATATGGAAGACGCACCCCCAGCCTTTGAGGAGGGCGTCCCCGCCACGGTCGATGAGTTAATACAGGTGAACCATGGAACCGAGGCCGATCCAAGACCCACATTGGTCAGTGCCGCCATTCCCTCTGAGGAGCGGCAGCAGTACGTGGACTTTCTCAGGCAGCACCGTGATGTGTTCGCTTGGGGCTATAATGAGATGCCGGGGCTAGATCCTCAGGTAGCCGTCCACCGCATTGGTCTCCCGGCGAACCATCGCGGGTTCAAGCAGCCTCCCAGGAAGATGCACCCATCCCACGGTGCCATGGTTGAGGCCGAAGTTGACAAGCTTATCAAAGCCAACTTCGTGAGGGAAGTTCAGTACCCCAAATGGCTGGCCAACATTGTGTCGGTCAGGAAGAAGAATGGGCAGATCAGAGTCGGCATCGACTTCCGCGATCTCAACCGCCACTGTCCGAAGGATGATTTTCCCCTTCCAGTGACAGAGCTGTTGATTGACGCCACGACAGGGTTCCAAGCCCTCTCCTTCCTGGATGGATACTCCGGATACAACCAAATTCGGATGGCCCCTGAGGATGAGGAGTTCACTGCCTTTAGGGCCCCCCAAGGTACCTTTTGCTACCGGGTCATGCCCTTCGGCCTGAAGAATGCAGGTGCCACCTATCAACGGGCGATGCACCGCATATTCAAGCCAATCCTCGGCACACTGGTGGAATGATACGTCGACGACTTGGTTGTCAAATCTCGCCAGCGTCAGGACCATCTCAAAGATCTTGAGAAAGTGTTCGACTTCCTCCGGTCTCGCTGCCTGAAGATGAACCCGTTGAAGTGTGCCTTTGGGGTCACCTCCGGAAAGTTCCTTGGATTTGTGGTAAGATACCGGGGTATTGAGATCGACCCAGAGAAAATCAGGGCGATTAGCCAGATGCCTCCCCCAGGTACCATCCGGGAACTGCAAGGGTTCCAAGGCCACTTAGCCTATATACGCCGATTAATCGCGAATCTGGCCGGAAAGTGTAAGCCCTTTTCTCGGCTCATGAAGAAAGGTGCCACCTATGTATGGGATAAAGAGTGTCAGACCACTTTCGAGGAAATCAAGCAGTACCTGCTTCAACCTCCGGTTCTGATGCCGCCTGTATCCAGGAAGCCGCTGGTCCTCTATGTGACCGCCCTGGAACGGTCCCTGGGTGCCCTTCTCGCCCAGAAGAACAACGAGGGAACGGAGAATAGCCTCTATTACCTCAGTCGCATGCTCCTCGTTGCGGAAGTTAGGTATTCCCCCATCGAGAAGAGCTGCCTGGCGCTCGTATTTGCCGTACAGAAATTAAGGCACTACTTACAGCACCATGAGGTACAGTTGGTTTCTCGGGTAGACCCGTTGAAATATATCCTGAGCCGGCCTATGTTGAATGTTCGTCTAGCACGGTGGGCTGTGATTCTCCAGTAGTTCGACATCAGGTATGTGTCTCAGAAGGCCATCAAAGGGCAAGCATTGGCAGACTTTCTGGCAGCTCACCCGACCTCCGCGGATCAGCCGCTGGATCTAGGCTTTCCTGATGAGACCATTCTCTCGGTTGATCGAGCCGATCCATGCTGGCAGATGCACTTTGACGGTGCCTCCCGGAGCCCCACCGGTTGAAGACTCGATAATCCTAAGCTCAACAGAGTGGGCTTGGGCATCGTCTTCATTACCCCGGAGCGAGCCGTGCTGCCATACTCTTTCCTGTTGACAGAGGGTTGTACCAACAATGAGGCGGAATACCATGCCCTCATCACCGGCCTCGAGTTGGCTCTCGAGATCGACGTGCCCCATCTGTGCGTGAAAGGGCACTCCGAGCTGGTCGTTAAGCAGATCAATGGCGACTATGTTGTCAGGAAGCCGGAACTTGTGCCATTGTTGGAGTGCACCCTCCTTCTGATGGCCCGGTTCCCTTCTCGGCCGGAAATTTTCCATATTCCCCGGTCGCAGAACGGTCGAGCAGATGCTTTGGCCAGCCTTGCTGCGTCACTTGCGGAGCCTGAACAGGACAACCTGATCGTCCGCGTGACGCGCCGCAGGCTCATCGCTCCCGTTATCCCGGAAGAAGATCGCGGCCCGTTGGTAAGTAATCTCACCACGGTTGCCCCTATGCCCGGAGCCCCGAGTACCCCAGATATGACAGTCGGATCAGCCCCTGATTGGAGGACGCCTTTGATTGAGTACCTCCAACATGGCATTCTTCCATCGGATCGGGCCGAGCACGAGCGAGTTCGACGCCGCGCATCGCAGTTTGTCCTCCAGAGCAGTCCCGGCCTGGAGCAGATCCTCTACAAACGCGGGTTTGATGGTGTTCTCCTCCGTTGCCTTCAGGGAGTTGAGATCCCACGAGTCATGCAAGAGGTTCAGCCCGGTTCATGCGGTGCCCACCAGACTGGGCCGAAGCTGTCCCACCAGATTCGGAGGTTGGGATACTTCTGGCCCTCCATGATCCATGACTGCATCGAGTATGCCAGGAGGTGCCATGCGTGCCAGGTTCATGCGAACTTTGTGCATCGGCCGCCGGAACCTCTCCATACCACTAGGTATTCCTGGCCCTTTGCAGTCTGGGGTCTGGACGTTGTGGGACCTTACCCACCGGCGACAGCTCGCCAGTGCCGGTTCATTCTGACCGCCACGGACTTCTTCTCCAAATGGGCGGAGGCGATTCCGCTCAGAGAGGTCAAATCCTGTTCGATCGCTGACTTCGTGACCTCCAACATCATCTATAGATTTGGAGTGCCTCACGCTATCCTCACGGATAACGGAACTAATTTCCGAGCAGCCGAGTTGAAGAAGTTGTACGCCAAGTATAACATTCGCTCGAACCATACATCTCGCTATCATGCGCAGGCGAATGGACAGATCGAGGCGTTTAACAAAACCCTCTCTAACATTCTGCAAAAGATGGTTGGTCAGAACAGGAAGAGTTGGCCGGACAAGCTCCCCAACGCCCTCTGGGCTTATCGGACGACGACTCTCAATTCCACCCAGATGACCCCTTATTCCCTGGTGTATGGAGCTGAGGCCGTCCTGCCCATCGAGATCCAATTACCGTCCTTGCGCACTGCGGTCTACGACCAGCAAGCGCCGGACAGAGTTGCTGAAGCCCGTCTAGTCGAGTTGGAAGCACTGGATGAGAATAGACTTCGCGCTTTGCACAACTTGGAGAGGCATCAAAGCAGAATGGCTCGAGCTTTCAATAAGAAGGTTTTCCTCCGCTCCTTCCTGCAGGGTGACCTAGTGCTAGCCCTGAGAGAACCGATGATCCCCGGCCGGAAGCCGCCCAAATTGGACCCCAAGTGGGAGGGACCTTTTGTCATCCACAAGGTCTATCCCAATGGCGCGTACTCCCTGGCGACTATGGATGGTGAGCGTGTCACTCCTCCCACCAACGCTAGGTTCCTCAAGCAGTACTTTGTCTGAGTGTGCCCACGTCCTGCACGACGTTAAACTGCATTCGTCCAGGCTACAAGACGTTAAACTGTTCAGCATTCGTCCGCGCTGCAAGACGTTAAACTGCCAAGTGCCTCGTCCTGCATGACGCTAAACTGCACCACGTCCAAGCTGCACGACGTTAAACTGCCCAGCGTATCGTCCTGCATGACGTTAAACTGCCCCTCAAGAACTACGTGCGGCTTGATTCCCATCCTTATGGGATATGTAGGGCCGTCTGTACATTCATGTTTCAGGCCCAGCCCCATCCTTTGGGAATTTCCATCCCATCTCGGGCCCTTGGCCCAGTTGCCTCCAGGTGTGCGGCGTATGGTGTGAACGCGGGGCTATGCCCTCATTCACGTCGGTTTGCTCGCCACGCTGTACGCCCCCCACGTTTGGGGATGCCTTCTGCTCCCCCCTTCTTTTCTCGTCCTGCATGATGTTAAACTGCACTTCAAGAACTACGTGCGGCTTGATTCCCATCCTTAGGGGATACGTAGGACCGCCTGGACATACATGTTTCAGGCCCAGCCCCATTTCCCGGGAATCTCTATCCCGCGTCGGGCCTCTAACCCAAGTTCCCCTCCTTTTTGTGCGAGGCGTATCGCGTGAGCGGGGGATTATGTCCACATTCGCGTTGGTCTACTGGCCGCGCCGTACGCCTCCCCCCGTGTGTGGGACCACCTCACACCTCTCATCGTCCTGCATGACGTTAAACTGCCTCTCAAGAACTACGTATGGCTTGATTCCCATCCTTATGGGATACCTAGGACCGCCTGGACGCTTGTGTTTCAGGTCCAGCCCCGTCTCTTGGTTGATCACGGGGATCTGCCCTCTTTTGGTTGCTCTCAGGGTGAGTCCTCCGACCCTTTCCGGTGATCTGTTAACATGTTTTGGGTACTTCGGTCTATGACTCGTAGTGTCATATTCAATCCCGACAAGTCCTGTGTTGCTTGTCAGGCCTCGCGCTTCCTCTTGTTCGAGCCTTCACTCAATGGGATCCTCGTTAGCGGTTTGGGTACGATGCCTCAGTGCTCTCCTACCGCTCCGGGTCAATTTACCGGCGGGTCTTGGGACGCAAATCGATATAAATCCTGCGATTGAGCGGTTGATGCTCGTTTTCTTGCCCCATCTTAGGCTGACGCGATCGGATGTTGTGTTGCGAATATGGTCAGCAACGTCCTTGATCGCCATGTCGGCTCTTTTAGGCTCTGAACATTGGTTGCGCAGTCCTCATCACACTCCGCCTTTGTGCGTTGTAGTGGAATCTCGACACTCTTTTCATACTGACCTTCAGTACACCTCTACACGTTAGGCAGACCAACCAGGGTAATGATGTCGTTCGAGGCTCCCATGATCTGAGCACCAAGGATATATGCGGATATCCTCCCTAAGGGCCATGCGTAGCTGGACCCTCGTCCCCATAAGGAGGAAGGAGTCGCCCGAACAATCGCGTTCTGGGCCCAGTATATCTGGAGTCTAGCATCTCTGCCCCTCGGGTGATGGACATACGCAGACCCCTATCCCAAGACTCTTCTCCTGGAATCGTGCGTGACCGCAGGGCTGGGTATGTTCCCACCTCCGCTGTGTCCGCCGTACCGCGATAAGCGGATTCCTCCATGGTCCGAACCACACGACCTTAAACTGTGTTGTCTGGTCCTACCACACGACCGTAAACTGTGATCGTCTTGGCCGCCCGACGAGAAACGGCACTGCATCGTGATGTTCTCCTCAGGGGACACTCATGTTGGGCGCTGGTTAATAACCACGCCATTCATCAATGCCTTCCGTGGCTTGATTATTGTGGCGACGCCAGAGATTTCTCAATCACAGGCATGTCGCCGCACAAAGAAAAACCATTCATCTTTAAGGACAAACAAGAAATATCAAATGCCGCTCCTTCTGTGTGCGAGGGTCAGACCCGCACTCTTCCCCGCGTTGGTGCCCGATTGTGTTGTGCCGCGCTTCAAGAACTACGTGTGGCTTGATTCCCATCCTTATGGGATACGTAGGAACGCCCGGATGTTTGAAACTTTGGGTCCAGCCCCCCACCTCTTAGAGATTCCCCCTTCTCTAGGGAATCCGCCGCCTTCAGGTCACCCTCAAGGCGTGTTCCCCGACCCCTTGCAGTGGTCCACCGGTGTCAAGAGTACTCTGGTTTATTGCCAGGAGGGTCAGGATCTGCTTGGTCAGGTTTCCTCCACTTTTCAGGCTTCGTGCTCCCTTTCATTCGGACCCATCGTCTACGCCCTGGGTGGAGCCCCCGTGAACGGTTCGGACACAATGCCTCAGTGCTCTCCCACCGACTCGGGCCGGTACCCCCAATGGCCTCGGGCAGCAAATCGATATGAATCCTGTGATTGAGCGGTCGATGCTCGTTTGCTGCCTCATTCCACCAACGGTTAGTGCGATATTGATGCTGCTTTTCCACCACGGTCGGCAGTACTCCCATATCGTTACTCCGGTGCCCCCAGTCCTTGAGTGAATGGCCGCATGATTCACATTCTCCACCCCCCATTCTGACCAGGCGAAATCTCGACACTCTTGACACTATCCCTCAGTGCATCTTTGCATACCCAGGGGATAGGACCACGATGTGGCGTACTTTGAGGTCCTTATGGTCCGAGCTCTAAGACCTTAAACTAAGATCTCTCCTTATGTTCCGAGCTCTAAGACCTTAAACTAAGATCTCTCCTTATGGTCCGAGCTCTAAGACCTTAAACTAAGATCTCTCCTTATGGTCCGAGCTCTAAGACCTTAAACTAAGATCTCTCCTTATGGTCCGAGATCTAAGACCTTAAACTAAGATCTACCCCTATGGTCCGAGCTCTACGACCCTAAACTAAGATCTCCCCTAAACGGGATTCTACGTCCTGCATGACGTTAAACTGCACTCTCAGAACTACGTGTGGCTTGATCTCCAGCCTGATGGAGTACGTAGGAACGCCCGGGCATCTCAACTCGGGTCCAGCCTCAGGGATCGTTAAGTCCCGCCCCTCCTCGTCACCGGCCGTCTGGCCTGGCTTCTGGTAGAGTGGTGCAGTTGTGATATTCTCCCCGATTCAGCTCGGGATGCCCCACTGCAATGGTGGGAAGCGACGGTTTCCTCGTCAAAGAGGTGCTATCTGAGAATTGGGGTGACTCACGGCCAGATTAGTGCATCCTCCTAATACGCTTTCCCCACGGTGGCGCAATTTTGAGAGCGTTGGATTCTGTCCGAACAAATCGTCACTTCGCCCCACGCTTCGCATGCCCTGTTGATCTGGATTTCCACCCTTGTGTCTGAAGGGACCCCCAAAGCGGTATTCATGATGACATGTGGTCCGCCTCCTGCAATATGAATGATGACCTTCGGTCCGTCTATTGCAGTTGTTATGGTCGATCCACTGTCCGCCTACCGTCTTGGGCATTTCCTGGAAGGCCGACCGTTGTGGATGTCTGGATTCGGGACATGCGATTCACCCTTTCTCATTTCCCTATGTTCGGATAAAATCTCAACGCCCGTAGCGTTGTCCCGCTCGTGTGTTGGAACAAGTTGGGGGGATGATACATTGATTAGGTCTGAGGTCTCCTTTCCTAGGAATGACCTCCCTCTTTACTCCAGAAATCCAGGCCCAATTATGGATGCCTGATGCTTGGTTAACACTCCCTCAAGACAACGAATTGTGGTTGAGCATGTTAAGCCAAAAGATGCAGATAAATATATTGATTCATACAAATGGATCAAAGTAGCGGAAGCAAATGTTTTGGGAACGGCAAAACAAAGCCCTTAGGGATTAGCGTGCTGAATGAGTCTTTCTAATGCCGCTACCCTTTGGCTGGTGGCCTCCAGAGCTGATTCTCGCTCTCTGCGTGCCCTCTCTTCGTCGGCGATCGCAGCACGCAGTTCGTCGATTCTGGCCTGTGCACGCTCCCGCTCGACCTGAATTGTGACCATCTGTTGGCCCGCCTCCATCAGCTGTACCTGGGCGTCAACCAGCTGGGCTGCTAGTTGCTCCACAAGCTCGGTACACGTTGCGACGAAGGCCTCCTTCTCTGCCGCCTGCCCTTCGAGGCGCCGGACTTCCTGCTCCGCCTCGAGGAGCGCCCGTGTGCTCTCCGACATGTCCCGACATTGTGTGACGTCGGCACGCTGGCAGCTCTCGCGCATCTTTTCGGCCATGAAATCACGGACCGTCAGATGGAGGCGTTGAGCATCAGCTCCCCCGGCACACAGGAAGCACAGCCAGGTTTGAAGTGATCCCATGCGCCCCAGCCACTCCGATGGGTCTCGCTTGAGGAAGCGCTGGATGCACTTCCACCCCTTGCGGCGCGTTATCCGGCTCTCCTCGACCGCCTCCGCGTCCGAGTCGTCCATCTCCTCGGGGTCGGCAGACCGGTAGGCAGGGAAGGCAGCCAGCAGGTCTGCTGCAGGGTCCGCCCCTGGGAGGTCCTCATGAGGGATAGGTTCCCCAACATCCGGGCGAACTTCTTCTCTCTCCCCAGCGGCGCTGACACCCTCGTCAGCCCCCGACCTCTCTCCGATGTCAGCACCGCCGGCGTCCGCAGCCCCCTGATCAGCAGTTGGTGGGGCCGGCTCGGTGTGGGAAGTCTGTTCCGGAGCAGGCGGCATGTCCACCACTGGTCCACTTGTAGATGGCCCGAGTTCGGCAACCCGACGAGCCTCCAGTGTTGAGATCACTGCGCGGGGCATGCCATGGTTAGTCACGGATCGTCAATGGAAAGCACCAGCAGTAAAGAAAGGAGAAGCAAGGAGACTTACGGGAGTTCAGAACGTCATCTTCCGCTATCCCGGCCGCCGCAGGAACAGTTGCAGCAGGGGGTCCTTCCGCGCTTGTCAATTCGATAATGGGTGCCTGGCCCCCGCCTTGTCCTGCTGGCGCCCCTCCTACTCCCGCTGAGGACGCCTGACCAACATCTGTGCGCTCCTGAGAAAGGTGGAGAAATGGGTTAGAAGCTGCATAAGAGAATGGATGAAGCAGATTGAGTAGGGATAGAAGCGGACCTCGAGGAGCTTAGTGACATCAACATTGTCAGATCCGGCCACCTCGCCGCTGTCCCGCGGACTCCCCTGACGGGATCTTCCCTCGGAGCCTTCATCCTCCCCCATCTCCTCCTCTTCCTCGGAGTCGTTGCTACTGTCGTCTTCTTCCGGCGGCATCTGTTCTGGAGCGGGCTCTAGACCGAGCATCACCTTCACCAGAAGGGATGGCTCCGCACGCTGACCACGTTGGCGCGCGTAATCGTCCATGGCCGTTAGATACGCATACTGCCGGTTGAAGTCCACCCTGTCGGCAATATGGAGGCGCCCGACCTCTGGCAGATGGATTCCTTCTCTGAGAATCTTTCGCCAGATGGCGTCGGTCCCCAGTGACTGTCGCAGGGTCATCCAGGCCGACCACAGCGCCGGGAAGACTGCATCGTGGGAGGGTTCGAGCAGACGTCTCACCTGCTTCCTGGGCCGCTCTTCGACCACCGCGCGTGCCCCCTCTCTGGGCGCCGAGGTCGTAGCGGCAGCCTGCGATGTGCCCGCTGCCGAAGTCCCTGCTCGCGCCGGCTTCGCTGCTTGGCGCGCCTCCGTTCTCCCCCGTGTGGCGGCGCCTCGCCTACTTCCTTGACGCCCGGTCTCCGCACGGGTAACCTCGAGCCGCCGAACTGGCTTCCGTAGAAGCCCCTCGGGGTACGCGATGGCCCAGTGTTCGGCGTACTCGGTTGCCAAGCCTGCGTCAACCCCGGTAGGAGGGAGAGTGATGACGTCGCCAGAGCCGAAAGCGGCAAACATTAGCCACATCTGGCGAAGGACGCAAGGGTTCGTCTCCTCCCGGACAGCAGTGAATACCTCTTCGGCATCCGCTGAAGGCACCCGAACTGCCTGGCGAACCGGGTTGGCATGTAAGGCTCGCAGATCACCATCCAGTCGATCCGAGCCACGAGCACCCCGCCCCGCATGTTCAAGAAGTATTCATGCTGCTCTAGCGGACCCTGCCCATTGTCGATGATCTGGCCGACGGGAGTGGGGAACGGACTGAAATTGAAATTGGCATGATTGCCAATCCGAATCCTCACGCCCTCCTCACATAGGGTCATCGGAGCGACCCCCGCGATGTTCAGCAGGGAGGGTCGCAGGCTGTTGCCCGGAGGAATGATGGCGTTCGGAAACGTGTACCCACCGAGGTGAGCAGCCACCCAGCCGTGGAAGAACTGAAAGGGCCCACAGATCCTTCGTGGCGACCCCCCTCGTGAGATGCGTCCCAGGATGGCATACAGCCTCGCCAGCACTGGGACCCCGAGGTTGTATCTTTTGTTGGTGGCCATAGCGCCCGCCATCGCCACTGTCGCCGGGCGAACGCCCATTCTCGCGTCCCGCACTGGCAGGAGCCACCCACTCAGAAAGGCGGCCAGGAATGCCGCATACCGGACATTTGGGTCCCGGGCCTCGATGACGCGGTACCCCCATGAGCGGTAGTCGCCCGTCTCCAGGACCCGCCAGTACGACCCGTTCCGGCTCCTCTGAGCTGCGGTCGGGCACCGCTTCCCCCTGCCTGGCATCTTGACCGCTGGGTCATGCTCCAAGAACTGGCCGAACCACTCCTTGTAGGCTATGTCCTTCTGTAAGTCCTTGATCCCAAGCCGATGCCTAGCCAGGTCAAGTAGATGCCATGTCAGAATGGGAGTCTGTGACCTGTCCTCCCAGATGTTCTTCGGGGGCAGGAACTCATCGTATTGGTAGCCCTCCAGCGGGATACCTCTGATGCAGTGGATGTCCCAGAGACCGATGTCGACCTCCCCATGGTGAAGATGGAAGGTGTTGGTATCCGGAGACCAGCGGGTGAACAGCTCCGGCCCGAGCTCGGACTGCTGGTAGAAGTGGAACTGCGACGTCCACACCGCCTCAAATAGGCCGATGTACCGCAGCTCCTCTGCGAAGTGATCGCAAGTGTGGCGTACCCAGAACGCCCAGGCCCACTCGCTGGTGAAATTGCCCCCAGACCGCAAGTCCCAGTCCTTCAGCCAGCCCTTGGTGTCGTCAGTGACACTCTGGCGATATGTGCTCGAGTAGAGGGCTGGAGAATTCTCCGCAGTAGGCTCACCCCCGTCAATGGTTCGCGTCCTCGGGTTCAGGACATAGACGTCCAAGTGCCTGGTCTCCCTGGCAGGATGCCCATTGTTGGTGATGTTATAGCGGGGAAGCTCGTCCTCCCGAGTCACCCAGGTCCGTGGTGCATCAACCTCGAACCCTGGCACCGGAACCTCATCTAGGATGCCGAAGTTCCAGAGCGGCAGGTTTTCTGACAGTGGATATGTCTTCTGGGCCGGCGTCAGCAAGTCGAACAGGGATTGATTGTTGGAAACAATCTCCTTGGCTCTGTAAACCTCCTCGTTCGCCGCCATCTCTGCTCTGCGAATGGTGGCATCCCCCTCATTTCCTTGATGCGCGACCATCTCAGAAGTTTCGGGAGTCGTGCAGGTTAAGGGATGAAGCGTGCGGGATCGGACGAGGCTGGTAGAGAAGTTTGAAGGTTGGCGCGCAATCCAAGTGGACAGCGCGCAATTGGGAAGAATGTCGCGCAAAGTTCCGGGTTTTCGCGCAAAGACAGGCGAATTCCGGATGGTTTTGCGCGCCGATCGGGCGAATTTTGTGACCTGAGAAGGCAATTTCGCGCACGAGAGCGTTGAAGCTTATCGCGCGGAAGGCCTGTGTACGGAACGCGGAACCCCGGACCCCTATTTATAGACGAGGCCGGGATTCCGCGCCGCGCGGAATGCTCGATTCCGCGACCGCGGCGGAGAATTGCGCGCCCGGCGCCCCTTTTTGTGCGCCTAAGTCCCGCGCAGCCCAGGACTTCGGCATTCCGGCGTCTCCCTCGGAACCCGATCGTTGCGACCTCTCGCCTATCAGATTCCGAGGGGGGGCTTTTGTAGACACCGGAAAAGTCCGTTGTTCCCAAACGAAGCTCCGGATGCGGAAAGCGAAGTGATATTTGGAGTCAGAGGCACGTTCCGGAGGGCCCGGAGGACTTGCGCGAAATTTCAGAGGCCCGCGCGCAAAGTTGAGTCGCGGCGCTCAATCCTCCTGGGATGCGCGCAATGCGCTGGGCCGGCGCGCTATTTTGCGCGCCCGTGGCCTGCGCGGCTCCCTTGCGCGCCGGGTCCTGATTCCGCGCCCGCGAAGGGAATTCCGCGCCCGAGACCGGATTCCGCGCCCGGGGTTGCCTATAAATATAAGGCGACCCCCGACGTTTTGAAGGTTGCCAGAATCCGAAGCGTCGCTCGTTCGCGCAATCCAACCCCTTCCGCGCGCAATGCCGATCTTCAGGTAACCTCCTTTCTTTCGCGCAATAGAGCCTTGGGGTTCGCCTTCGCGCGCAATCCCCTTGGCTCCTTTCCTTTGAATAATCCTTAACCCGAAGACCTTTGCGCGCAAAAGAAGCCTCTTGCGCGCAATTGCCCCCGGGTGCGCGCAATCCAGCCCGATTGCGCGCACCCCCCATTTTCAAAGTGGCCATTCGTTAGAGAATGAGCCGTTTCCCCCGCGTGCTACCCGAAGCCCGGTGCACGCAATCTCAATCATCCGCGCACAAAGGGCTGGCCCGATTGCGCGCTAGCCCTCCATTTTGTGCGCCGACCTTCTGTTTTGCGAGCAAAGCTCCTCTTTTGTGCGCAATCCGCCAGGGTCGCCCCCCTTGACCCCCTGAGGGTACCCGCTTGCGTGGCGCCCGATGATCTTCATCCTGGGTGCCCGCACCGTGCGTTGTCTTCCCGTGCGACCCTCCAGGCTCGCGCGAAGTGACACGGACCCATCAGCGGCAATCCATCGTCCCGCATGACGTTAAACTGCATTCGTCCAACACGACGTTAAACTGTGCATCGTCCCGCATGACGTTAAACTGCATTCGTCCAACAAGACGTTAAACTGTGCATCGTCCAACACGACGTTAAACTGTATATCGTCCAACACGACGTTAAACTGTACCTCGTCCAAACTACAAGACGTTAAACTGTTCAGCATTCGTCCCGCATGACGTTAAACTGCATTCGTCCAACACGACGTTAAACTGTGCATCGTCCCGCATGACGTTAAACTGCATTCGTCCAACACGACGTTAAACTGTGCATCGTCCCGCATGACGTTAAACTGCATTCGTCCAACACGACGTTAAACTGTGCATCGTCCAACACGACGTTAAACTGTATATCGTCCAACACGACGTTAAACTGTACCTCGTCCAAACTACAAGACGTTAAACTATTCATCATTCGTCCCGCATGACGTTAAACTGCATTCGTCCAACACGACGTTAAACTGTGCATCGTCCAACACGACGTTAAACTGTATATCGTCCAACACGACGTTAAACTGTACCACGTCCGCGCTGTAAGACGTTAAACTGCCAAGTACCTTCGTCCTCAACACACGACGTTAAACTGTACTTCGTCCGGCAAGACGTTAAACCGTCCGCTTCGTCCTCGACACACGACGTTAAACTGTACTTCGTCCGGCAAGACGTTAAACCGTCCGCTTCGTCCTCAACACACGACGTTAAACTGTACTTCGTCTGGCAAGACGCTAAACCGTCCGCATCACCTGATCCCGTGCCTCGCACGCAGGGTCCCCCCCGGTTTGGATGTGGCCCCCACCCGCTCGTCTCTGCAGGGATGTCGGGATTGCCCCTCTTTAGGGACGATTTAATGGGAGCGGCTTTTCCCTACGGGGGTAGGGTACTACAAACCCCTAGTTTCTTGTGGGGGGCCGCGCATGTGTATCTCCATTGCGCCTCCCCACTGCCGAAGCCAGTAGAGGGTGTGACGGGGATCGAGGTGTCTCCTACTTTCGGTCCAAGTCCCTTCCAACTGAGTTTTGCCGCATCCGGGCTGCCTCAAGTGCGTAAGTCCTGACAGAATGAACTACATGGACTTTGATCCCTGTCTTCTAAACAGGGTACGTAGGAAGCCTACCTGAGGTTCAAGCCCACCACCTGGTTGTCCCGGTCGTATTCACGTCGGTTCGTCCATCAGCGGACCCCTCCAGGGTTCACGCTTGCGTCGATTCACCTATGAATCTGCCCCTGTGGGAGACTGCCCGTGTGTATCTCCATTGTGCCTCCCCACAGCCCCTTTTTCCATCTCTCCTTTTATCGTCCAGCATGACGTGAAACTGTGATCCACCCGGCCGTTCTATCTCCCCCTGTGCGAGGTGGTTCGGTTCAATCCTCCGCCCGGCGGCCTCAACCCCTTCGTGAGTCGGCTTGCCGACGTCCAGCATGACGTTAAACTGTATACCCGAACTACGTTGACTTTGATCCGTGCTAACGCGTGGTACGTAGGAAGCCCCTACGGGGTCCAAGCTCTTCACTCCATCATCCATCCTGATCCTTACCCGGGCCGCCACATCCCGGCGGGGTCATGCCACTTCACTCCACTCCATATCACTTGGGAAGCCGCCCATGCGTTGGCCCCAGCGTCGGAGGTTCCCCGCAAGGGGTTCTGTCATCTGATCCACTCTTCGTGTTGATCAGTCCGATGCTGTCCCCGCTGGACGTTAAACTCGCGGCGTACCCCGTGTTAAACATGGGAAGCTGAGGAAAACCTCAGGGGACACAGTCCCCCGCACCCAGTGCGGGATGCCTCAGGCCATCATGCCTTCGAGAAGCCCTATTAGGGACGGAAGACAGACGTGCAGAGCCGCAGTGTTACGACACGCCCCCAGCACCCAGAGCCACCTGGCCTCCTCACCGCAGGTTGCTGCCCCGACCAGACTCCTTGGAGCGTCCGGGCGGAAGCAGCGTAATTAACCGGTGTCCATGAAGATATGGCGCCGGGAACGAGATTCACGAGCATGTCTTAAATCTATGAGGGAGACCCGGATTAGGCGACGAGTTCCGAGGAGACGTCCAAGGAAGGAGGAGCCGACATCCCATCATCCCGGTTTCGATCAAGGAGCAGACGCCCCTGAATAAGGGACGGATGTCGCCCGCCTTTGGAAAGCGGGACTGCGGGACCACAAGCCGCGCGCCCATCCCCTCGGGTTGACGGGTGCACGCGCGAACGCGTCCTGGCGGAACAGCGTAACCTGACGCACATCCGCACCGAAACAGTGGTCAATACTGATGATTGTTTCGTCCCAATTTGGATCTTCCAGAGTTGTGGATACATTAGGTAGTGAATCATCTTGAGTATTTTGTGATCGCAAGACATAAGAAAATGTCATTTTTAAAGGAAATTCTTCCATAAAATCTCTAACGTAATCATAAAATGGGATTAAATATTCTTTTCTGATGGAATAGTCCCCATTCACATGTTTGATAACCAAGTCTGAATCAACATTAACCTTCAATTGATTCTCCTATGTCTGAAGAGCTAACTCCAATCCTGTAATGAGGGCTTGATATTCCACTTCATTGTTTGTACCGCAATCTAAAAATAAGAAAGAATAGGGCAGCACTGCCTTTTTTGGGGAAATAGTCACGATTCCTAACCCAACTTTGTTGAATTTTGGATCTTCCATTTTCTTCCCTGTTGGACTTCTAGAAGAACCATCAAAGTACATTTCCCATTTTTGAGGATGATCATGAATAGAGAAGACTTCCTAATTAGGAAGTTCAATATTTAAAGACATATCTTCTACACATGGGTGTTCAGCAAAGAAATCAGCAAAGGCTTGGCCCTTTATTGCCTTTTGAGACACATACTGGATATAAAACTTCTTCAAAATAACTACCCACCTTGCCAGACATCCTGTAAGCATTGGATGACTAAGGATAAATTTTAGCGGGTTATTGCGAGATACCAATTGGACCTCATTATGTTCCAAGTAGTGTCTCAATTTCTGAACTACAAAGTTTGACTCTTGGTATCAATTTTAAATACTGGAATATTGAGTTCATTCCTCAAGCATAGTTCGACTGAGATAGTAAAGGTTGTTTTCATTATCGACAACATTCTTTTGGGCTACGAAGGAACCCAATGATCGATCTAAAGATATCACATAGAGGATAAGTGGTCCTCCTTAAACAAGTGGCATTAATACTGGTAAACTCAAGAGATATCTCTTGAGGATATTTAATGATTCTTGACATTCTTCAGTCCACTTGTAAGTGTCTCCCTTCTTCATTAATTTGGTGAAGGGTAAACATTTTCCTGCCAGATTGGTGATGAAACGCCAAATATAGGCCAAGTGTCCATGAAGTCCTCTCAATTCATTCAAATTTCAAGGAGGTGACATACCAAGGATTAGTTTTTTCTTCTCAGGTTCAACTTCAATTCCACGATGGCATACAACAAATCCAAAAAGTTTTCCTGAGGTTACCCAAAAAATAACATTTCAAGGGGTTTATCTTCAAATTTTGTTATAGAAGTTTATGGAATACGATTTCCAAATCAGCCAAGTGATTAAAACATTTTCTAGATTTAACCACCAAATAGTCCACATAACATTAAAAAAATTTCACTAAAAAGGGTTTGAAGATATGGTGCATTGCACATTAATATGTTGCACCTGCATTCTTCAGGCCAAAGGGCATTACCCGATAGCAAAACACACCTTGAGGGGCTCTGAAGGCTATATATTCTTCATCTTCTTGAGACATTTAGATTTTATTATACCTTGAATATCCATCCATGAAGGAAAGTGCTTCATAGCCATATGTTGCATCAGTTAAGAGTTCTGTGATCGGATATGGAAAATACTGATTAGGACATTCTGATTGTGATCTCTGAAATCAATGAAAACTCTAATTTGTCCATTATTCTTTTTCCCAGAGAAAATATTAGCCATCCATTTGGGATATTGAACATCTCTGATGAATTTATCCTTGATAATATTATCAACTTCAGCTTGAATTTTGGAGGCATAAGTTGGGTGTGTTCTTCTTACGGCTTGCTTAAATCCTCGATGTTCTTATGGAAAACCCAAATGATGATTAGAAACATCATAATCAAATCCTATAATTTCGGTATAATTCCAAGAAAATGCATCTCAATTTTTCTTTAAAAATTAAATATACATTTCTGGTTTTTCAAGAGTCTGGTCCGCACTAATTAATGTGGGCGGTGGATCTTCTTTTTTACCCAGATTTATTTCTCTAAGGTCATCCACAGTGGTAGAGATACCTTCTTCAAATGCTGGAGGAGAATCTCTGAGATATTCCTCTTCTTCTTCAATATGTGTTACTTCTTTTGTTCCTACTTGCATAGTAGATGATGAGGCAAAATTTCCATGATCAGGAGAGAAGCTAAAATTTGAACATCTTGAAGAAGAGGCTACCATTTTTGACCCTATTTATAACGACCCAAGAAACTGTGTTTTGAGAAATGAAAAGTTTATATTACAATGTCATCCTTTAATCGAACCGACAATAATCTTATAAAATAATAATAATAATAAAATAGATAAAATTCATCAAAATGAATGAAACGACTTTTTATTTAAATGAGGAACATCTTTGTGACTACAACTCACAACGATCGAACAAGAAGTTTAGCTAACCAAAAATCCCAATTAAAAACCCAATTAAAATTATAGGGAGAACGCTTAAAACCACAAGGACACCAAGAAGGCGGTAAGGGACTTTGGTATCCATCAGAATAAACATAATTATGGACAAACCCACCTCAGCCGTATTGAGCACCAACAGAATAACTCGAACCATCTTCTCTTTTTCTCCTTCAGTTGTCGGGATTGTGGGATACCTCGAGACCATACTTTTTATAAGAACACTTATTCGACCGTTAGACCCTAATGGCTATAAATATAACCGTTGGCTCCCCCATGATCCTCTTATCCTCTAATGTTTTAATCTTCAAGTAGACTGTTGAAGATAAGAGTTGATTACCCTCGAAAGGTTCTAAAAGTTAATTATATAATTCGCCTTAATGTTTAAGGAATGACATCAATAATAATATAATTAATTTAATTCTTGTTTTAAAAAAAATTAAATTATAATTTATATTGCAAACCAGTGTGAATTAATATTATTATTTTTCCACTTTTTATAATATAAGTTTTTACATGAGCAAGTATGTATTTATTTCTTGAATGAATATATTGAACCTGATGGGTTATTACTTTGTCTAAGAAAATATTTACTCAAAATCTTGATTTATATATATATATATATATATATGTTGCATCAAAATTTAAATTAAATGTATTATATTTATCTTTAAATTAAATACAAGTAATAATAATAATGAAAATGTTTACAATTTGAGCTTTTTATAATTAACCATTCTGAGACGATGTCAAATTGTGATTTCATTTACGTATGTGTTTCATAATGTTAATATTTAGATTAATGCACTCTAATTTGTGAATTTTAAAAATAATTAGTGATGTTGTTATATTAAATGTTTAATTTTACTAATAACAATAATATAAATATTCAATTATGGAAAATTAAGATAATTAATATATAATTAAAAGAAAGGAAAATAAAAATATGTTTTGATAGGGGTGAATTAATTAATATAATAATGTATAAAATGAACCTTTGACCATGCTTAATGTAATAAAATCAAGTATTTATATAAGGTTAATAATAATTGAGATCATATAATAAGGATAAAAAAATTAAAATTAGTGATTTTTTTAAAATATATATGAAACTGTGGGGGGGAACCCACGTTTCTTTTATAACACTACTCCCCTGCTTAGCCGTCTGATCATTCCCCTCCTATTGCAGCCGTTTTTTTAA
The DNA here is from genome assembly GCA_963277665.1 of Viscum album. Classification (NCBI taxonomy): domain Eukaryota; kingdom Viridiplantae; phylum Streptophyta; class Magnoliopsida; order Santalales; family Viscaceae; genus Viscum; species Viscum album. Next base: position 1,800,234,818 of record OY728123.1, read on the forward strand.
TTCCACCTTGCATCCGAGCCGTTCGATCGATCTTCGTTTAATCCTACCCCCCCCCCCCATTTCCCCGGTTTTTTCATCCCCTGCGTCTTCTTCTTCGTCGCGCACGCCTACATGTAGGGTACGACTTCGATTTATTCCATAGGCCGGTGAGTGGACCCAGCTACTCCTTCTTCCCACAGATTCAGCACCACTCCTTATGTCGGCCTCGGATACCTGGTCGATGTCTCCACGAAGAGTTATATGTTTTTTTTAAACCTCATTTTGCACCGAAGGCAAGAGAGGTTTGCACCGAGCTCCTTGGATCTCCGACCACCGGTCCGGCCTCGCCTGCTTTGTCTTCTCCTCCTCTTTGAACCGGTAAGGGGAAAAATCTTACCTTTTTTTATGCTTCGGTATATATATTTATATATAGGTTTATATACATATACCTATATGTATATACTCCTTATACACATATGCATGGCTTTGAGAACCATTCTTCTCCACTTCTGTGTGGAATCCCAAAACCGGGGTAAGGGAACTCGAGAGACCTGTTTTATTTTCGTTCGGGTATTTGCATATTTGCTTTGAGTATATATATTTATATACATATATGTATAAGATGACATGTGCCGATATACAAATTTCTTCTCAATGTTTATAACCCTGGTTTTATTTTGCCTATGAAAATGGGGACTTCGGGTAATTCTCATGAAAAAATGTATATATACAAGTACATGAATTATAAATGTGCTTATGAATACTTAGATGTATATGTACATTTGTGAGAAAACATAAGGACGAGCATGATTATTTGTCGTAAAATTTATCACTATATAACATGATGATCTGACCAAGTTTCAACCTACTCTTAAAATTGGTTCTATCAAGTACGATATTAAATTATGTAAATACATATACTAGGTAAGGTTTAAATTGTGTTTCCAATAATAAAATAGTTTTCCAAAGGAAAAGTCTCATTTATCATCATGTTTTTCAAAATGTTTTTATGAAAAAGTTATTTTACCTAGGTATTGTGGAAACCATTTTTGACATTTATATTTCATGTGTAAGAACTCCTCTTGGTCTCACCAAACTACCTCCATGTTTAAAGTGAGTATATCTGGGGAAATATTAATTTTTTTAATATAGTTAACTTGGTAACCTTTGTGTATATGTATATACTTTTAAAAATATACATATATAGGTATATACAACCTCGCATCATTATGTTTCCTTCGAATCTAGAATCCATAAAAGAAAAAAAATGTCTTAAGATGATCTTTATTTAGTGTGCGAATGAATTTTTCCATAACCATGTATACCTTTATACAGTTTCATGTATATAATCATATTTATACATACTTGACTACCCATGCTAAACCGATTCGCACATCATGTAAACGTTACTGTGTAATTATAAGGGTATACTCATAGTTTAAAAATAGACTACCACCATGCTCATTTATCAGCATATGTTTTAAATGTGAATGGCCTTGTTGCTCGCTCTGGGTTTCAATGTACGAAGTACCAAGGCATTTATGTTCATCTGAAGCTTTCCATTAAGTCCATGTTTTCATTTATTAAGCTAATTTCTAATGTGTACAGATTTTATTACCTATGTCTTAGTTGTGTTATGGTTTGTACTGTTCTTCCATTAATATGAAATTTTCATATGAAATGGGATGATATGTAATGAATGTAAGAATGAAACCATATGAATTAAATACCATGTAAAGATATTTGAGGGATGTATTGGACTTGAATGTTTGTGGACGGGTGCGCCCAGAATTATATAGTGCTCCAATGCATTGGCTAAAGTAAGAGTCTAATGAGACGTTATGTGCGACGGTCTTGGAAGTTAGCCTTGGCTTGTGCTACCATGGGAAACAGGATTGGTAGTTATCCTTGACCTGTATTAAGTATATTTTACAGTCTTAACATAAGGTCTTGACAAAGTCCAGCTTTATACATTCTCTCTGAATGTGATGATAAATGTTCAACCAGGGGTTAGTCCAACTAACAAGACATCCCCTAGTTGAAAATTACATTGACTATGAGAATGAATTTATTAAATAAGAACTTAACACATGTGGTATGCTTTTATAAGAACCTTATGTGTCAATGTATCATGGTATGAATGTTTTCCCCTGCTTACACTCAATTCTTTTAGAACTGATGTCATCTTGGTTGAATATTATGCATCATCTATTCTTCATGTGTTCATCTCTCTGATTATGATTACTTTAAAGTTTGTTTTAAGTACGTACCTCTTCGTTATGCAAGTGGTTTTAAAAAATGTAGGATTTTCGTGTTTTAAGAAAAGATAATGATTTGTTTTTAGAGAAGCATTTTATTATCTTCAAAAGGGCTACTTTGAGAAAGATTTTTCATAAAACATTTTTAAAAACCCTTACTGGGAATATTTTCTCACACTGCGTTTTTGTTTTAAAATTTTCAGGTATGGTTTGTACTAATAATGTTTATCAGAAGCAGTTGGTTTCCTAGAACCCTGAGCCTCGTGATCTTCTATAGTAATGGGACATGATATATTATTTGTAAATGTTGTAATGAAATGTTAGTATATCATGTCTCATAAGTCACCTGGGGATCGGGGTCTCTACAGTTGGTATCAGAGGATGGGTTCAGGAAACTCTGGAAATCCAGGTGGTATGGATGTATTACTATGATTGACGAAGTAAAAATGTTATAAATTTCATATGGCTGATGAAAATGTACCTACCGAGCTACTGTCACTTCCCACTGAGGCTCTAGAGAACATTGTATCTCTAGCCAGCCGTGAGAACTTTCTAAACTATGCCCAAATTCACATGGCATGCAAGCACATTTATGACATTTCAAACTCACCTAGGGTGCTTAGTCTTCACCGAGGATTGGGGATGGATTATCTCATAATGATGATGACCCAATTTCCTTCTTATGCACGTCGGGGAAAGTATCATGAGGGACTATTCCGAGTGTTCACGACTAGATAAGAATTTGTCACGATGCTTGATAACCCCTTTGAAGAAGCTGCTACTGCTGAAGACCTCCGAGTGGGTTACCTATGTCAAATTTTTCACTATGGCTTCTGGGGACATTTAATGGACTTTGGGGTGTTGGAAGATGAGTCCACCCGATTATCTCTTAGGCAAGAGGTGTATACTAATGTTTCCCAACTATATACCCCTCATGCTAAACTCATGAGGCATTATAGATGTTCCCATGAGTTTAACCCCATATGTTCATCTTGTGTGTGGTTTTAAGAGTTAGGGTGTTTTTCCTTTCTTTGTGGTGTAAATTTAGTGAACTCGGGCTTTGTTATGTAAACTTTTTCATAAATGAAAGTTTCATGTTTCCTTTCTTGCCTCAATCTTATCGTTGTTGTTATGTATTTCCTTTTGAATGTTTTTTCAAATGGCTGGTCAAATGAACATCTCATCACTACCTGATGAGTTAGTAGAGGTTATTATGATCAAGTCTGGCACAGTGGATTATCCATCTTTTCTCCACCTGCGAGGGTCTTTCCAACGTCTGCTCGATTTAGCGAACGGTTCTGAGATTCTTAATTTGTGTCAGGAGGATGATCGTGTTTTTCATCTCATCACCACTGCTCAACTCCACTGCTATTGGCAAAGGGGAAGGTACTACGGTCTCTTCCAGTGTTTTACTCTGGCGCAGAACTTCTCTGCCAGAGCGTGGTTCCTCATAGCTGCCCAGGATGGCGACCATAGTGGAGCCTATATGTTCCAGGTCTTAAATTTCAGTCTCCTTAAATGCATCATTCCCCTCGATTACCTCGAGAATGATGTATCCCGGAGAGTTATCATGGAATTTATCTACTCAGACGTTTCCGAGCTTTTCAACGCACGAGCCTCCCTTAGGATGCATGTGTGCAGTACACTCGAGCAGGCGTATAATACATACTGCTCATAGTGCATCTAGGCTAGGGAAATGGAAGAACTATGTGCCAACTTTGGTATTCCGTTAACCGATCTGGATCCCCTCTTTCGGTAGAGTTGTACGACTAAGGTTTCTGTTTTTCTTTTTAGGAATAGAATTGCGATGACTCAATTCTTTGAAAGGGGAAATAATTTAGCGACCCAAGAAACCGTGTTTTGAGAAATGACAAGTTTATATTACAATTTCATCCTTTAATCGAACAAACAATCATCTCATAAAATAATAATAATAATAAAATAGAGAAAACTCATCAAAATAAATGAAAGGACCTTTTATTTAAATGTGGAAAATCATTGTGACTACAACTCACAACGATCGAACAAGAAGTTTAGCTAACCAAAAATCCCAATTAAAACCCTGATTACAATTATAGGGAGATCGCTTAAAATCACAAGGACACCGAGAATGCAGTAAGGGTATTTGGCATCCATTAGAATAAACATAAGGATGGCTGAAGCCACCACATCCATATTGAGCACCAACGGAATAACTCGAACCATCTCCTCTTTTTCTCCTTCAGTCGCTGTGAGTGTGGGATACCCTGAGACCACACTTTTTATAAGAACACTTATCCGACCGTTAGACCCTAACGGCTATAAATATAACCATTGGCTCCCCCATGATCCTCTTATCCTCTAATGTTCTAATCTTCAAGCAGACCGTTGAATATAAGAGTTGATTACCCTCGAAAGGTTCGAAAGGTTAATTATGTAATTCTCCTTAATATTTAAAGAATAACATCAATAATAATATAATTAATTTAATGATTGTTTTCCCAAAATGTGATTTATATTTTATATTGCAAACCAGTGTGAATTAATATTATTATTTTCCCACTTTTTATAATACATGTTTTGATATGATCAAGTAAGTATTTATTTCTTGAATGAATATATTGAACTTGATGGGTTTTTACTTTGTCTAAGAAAAAATGTACTCAAACTCTTGAGTTATATATATATATATGTTGCGTAAAAATTTAAATTAAATGTATTATATTTTTCTCTAGATTAAATATAAGTAATAATAATAATGCAAATGTTTACAATTTGACCTTTTTATAATTAACTATTTTGAGACCATGTCAAATTTTGATTTTATTTACGTATGTGTTTCATAATGTTAATAATTAGATTAAGGCACTCTTATTTTTTAATTTGAAATATAATTAGTGATGTTGTTATATTAAATGTTTCATTGTATTAATAACAATAGTATAAATCTTCAATTATGGAAATTAAGATAATTAATATATAATTCAAATAAAGAAAAATAAAAATATGTTTTGATAGAGGTGAATTAATTAATATACTTATGTATTAAATGAACCATTAACCTTACTTAATGTAATAAAAGAAAGTAATAATTGAAGGATAATAATAATAGCGATCATATAATAAGGATAATAAAAAACATAAAATTATTGATGTTTTTTTAAATATATATGAAACTGCGGGGGGGGGGGGGAAGACTCGTGTTTCATTTAAAATGTCACTCCCCTAATTAGCCATCCGATCTTTCCCCTCCCATGGCAGCTGTTGTTTTTTTAATTCCACCATGCATCCGAGTCGTTCAATCGATCTGCATTTAATCCTGTCTATCCCCCCCCCATTTTTCCATTTTTCTTCATCCCCTGTGTCTTCTTCTTCATCGCGCATGCCTACCAGTAGGGTAGGGCTTCGTTTTATTCTATAGGCTGGTGAGTGGACCCAACTTCTCCTTCATCCCACAGTGTCGGCATGACTCCTTCTTATGTCGGCCTCGGATACCCGGTCGACGTCTCCACGAAGAGTTCTCTATTTTTTTAAAACCTCGGTTTGCACCGAAATCAAGAGAGGTTTGCACCGAGCTCCTTAGATCTCCGACCACCTGTCCGGCCTCGCCTGCATCGTCTTCTCCTCCTCTCCGTACTGGTAAGGGGACAAATCTTACCTTGTTTTTTTAAGCTTCGCTATATATATTTATATATAGGCATATATTGTAACACCCCAAGATTTTATAGTGTGTTATTTCTTCAAAATAATTCAATAACTTTCACTACACGCAACACCAAGTTCAATTGCACCATGACTTACCAAAAAACAAGCCATTAAAAGAGGTAATGAATAGAATTAACTACATTTTTAACTTTATACAATCCTTATAATTTTAGAATCCATATTATGAGTTTCTTAGTCATAATGCAAGAACAGATTCATTTTCAGTATTGCACTTTTATCAAATTTTGATAGTGAAAACTTTTTAGATGCTATATTTTAAACTTGTTGACTAAATGGGGACATCAAAAATTTAAAATGAAACATCCCAAACTTCCACGGTACGCTAGCGTGTGTTGTACGCAACACCGAGTTCTAACACACCGTAACCAATCAAACTAGCTGTTATGAATAGTAATACCTACTTTTTGAAGTTATATATATTTTATATTTTTAAATGGACTTCATTTTTGGATTCAGAATATCAAATTTAGCCTAAGGTGAAATTTTGGTACTTTTCGGATAACTTTCATATTTTGATGAATAGTGAAAATTACTAAATTTTAATTAAAAACAACTTTTTAAATCAAAATAATTAATAGTGATAAATTATGAATTTGAGTGGTTTTAAAGTATATTTAGAATATATTTTTACCATTTAATATAATGTTGGTCATTGGACATAATTTTACAATTAAACCGAACATAAACAAGTGTCAATCTTTTGATAGTTATTATCTCTTAAAAACACGCTTTTTGTTTTGACAGCGGAAATTAATTTTAAATTAATTTCTGCCACTTATGTGTTTTGAATTTAGGAAAATGGATTCCATATTTGGAATCAGGATTTTCAAATTGTGTAAATAGGTAAATTTTATTTTTAGACATTTTGAATAATTACTGCGGTAAATATTTTATTTACCATGGTTAAGGGTAAATCCGGTAAATAAGGGTTAAAAAATAATATTATAATAATACTAAATTACCCTAAAACGTGTCTTAACCCTATTGGTTGATAAATGGTCGACCATGGGCATCTTTGTGTCAATTTTGGGACCCCATGGATCCACTTGTAAGTGATAATGACACTTTATTTTAATTAAGTCAAAATGAATATAAAAATGACACAAGCATATATCTTTTAGAAAAACAATTGTTACATAGGGTTATATAAGTTGGCTTTTAGATTATAAATATTAATTAGAAAGGTAAAACTATTTCCTACATAATGATATTTTATTTATAATTTTTAGACATTAAATAATTTATTTTATTTATGACACAATGATGATGCAGTAATTACTATAATAGTGATCAATTAAAATAATTGATATTATTAATACCCAAAAAAATATAATATGAAACTTTTAATGAATTAAACTAATTTTCTAGGATAATATGATATATTAGGATTGATTTAATTGACTTTGTTCGAAGTAATCAATCTGTTATGAGTTTCACAAAAATCAACTATTGAATAGTGTCAAAATTGACATAAAAGAGTTTTTAAAACAAATATTATATTATTAATTGATATTAAATTCATAAAAATCTAAGGTTCGGCCAAGAGACTTATATAAGGATAGGTTCATCATTAATGGACCACTTGGGGGTCGCTTGGATGTATATAGTAAGTTTATTAACCATATTATATAAAAATACAAAGAGACATTGTAAAAGTGAAACTAATTAACTTAGAGTTAATACTTAAAGATAAGGTTAATATAAGTACCCAAACCTGTCTAAATTCTATTGGTTTAGTGGTTTTAGACCTATCCCCACCTTAAACTTTGAATAATCAACTTTGGAGCCATTAGAAACCGAATATGAATTTATTATAAATTAATATTTCTAGCTTTTCCAAAGGTGCCCCTCACCCCTCTTATAAAAGGGCACTCCTCCTTCTCATTTCTTCACACCAGCAAAGCCGTTTGGTTCGGCCAAACTCTGCCCAAATACTCTCCCAACATCCCTCACTACAACCTAGAGGCCTTAGTTTGATCAGAAATCCAACCTATGGAGCCCTTTTGATCAAATCAAAAGGAAGAACCCGAAGAAGAGGTAATGATTTCACCACCCTTTTCTAAGTTCCTTTCTTCTTCCACTTCCTCTTTCATTGTTCTTACCATTCTAAAATAATAACTCCAGTATCTTACATATACTGTGATGTTATTATAAATATGGTACAACCATATTCAGTATTCTATCCACCCTTTGAATAACATGTCACCATACGTGCGTACGAACGGCTTACCGTCTCCACGTCATGGTGTAATTGTTATTCAATATATTATTATTTGGATGGGTATAATAATGATGTGTAACTCATGTAAATAATAAATATAACATGTTAATTATTCTGTATATATGATATACCATCCATTTATATATTATTTTAATATCAAAAGAATGATATTGTCGCTCGTGCGTACGTACGGACTACCGTCTCCACGAACGCGATGAGATTCATTCTCCATCGTATCCATTCAAGTGTAATTATCATTTGATGATTTAAAAATGATGTTTAAGGACTTGATATCATTCTGGATATGAATAATATACAACCTATCCTTTACAAACATGTCTTACGTAACAAAACATATAAAAGAAAACAAGTAAGTTAACACCCGAAACGACGATAATTCTAAGATATTATTAACAAATCAATGTTAAAAGATCATATATGATATCATATTAATATATATGATTCTTGTATAATTTAATAACAATTATTTCACCATTATACAGGAGGTTAACCTACCCCAACCAAGGAAAAGTACAAGGTAAGGGATTTTCTTATCTCACATTCAATTCCGTGAGATTTCCATTATTCGCCACTAAATTATTGAAAGTGGTGTATTGTGTACTGGAATTTGATATATATTATCATATTCATATTATTATGTAAATAATTTGGTGGTTATTAACTTTTGGCCATACGACTCAGTTGATTAACGTGGTAAGGGGTTTTCATCTCACTCCTTATTCCCGTGAGATTCATGCCATATTGCCACCATTACCTTTTGTGTGGTGTATGTACTGCCCATAATTATATTCTTTGTGTAATACACTCTAATTTATGTGTACTTACATATTCATTGTATGATACCTCTTTCATGGGTTGTATGTTTCATAAGTTACCAAACTGGTAAGGGTTATTTCACAATCTCTTCATTATCCGAGGTTGTTTATACGTAATAATCTACTGGGATCTCGTTATCATCCACATCCATGTTTCATCAAAATGTATTTCAAAACATTTTTAATATTTAAAAGAATATGGGTTAAAGTCATTTATACCCTTGTTTGATTTTTTATAAGAGGTTTATAAGGGAATCTTTCCGTCGTTTTCCAAACAAGGTGCTTTTAACCTTTTCGACAGAATTAAGATAAGAATGTTTTTTTAACTTATACGGCGGGTGCAGTTATTTTCCGCCGTTATAAAATCGTCAAAGCTTCCCTTAAAAGCTTATAATATTATTTTCAAAGAAAATGTTTGATTTTATATGGATCTTAAATGATTTCAAAATAAAAGGAGATATTTCTTTAAAAAGAATTTTGATTTCATCTATGTCAACATCCTTTGATGGGTTTTAAAATTATTTGAAGTTGATTTATTATGATACAAAACTTATATATTTTTTTGAAGGTTTTGTGATATGTTTGACTGTGGATGTTCTATTTTTATACCATTCATAGTTTATGGTGAAAGTATTGACATTTCGTATGCTAGTTCCAATAAGAATGTTTATGTTATATTTCAATCTTTACTTCATATGAATGTGTTGGACAAGTATGTTCCAGGTTGGGGACTGGTTAAAGTAAGCCCTCCAGGTTGGGGACTGGTAAAAGTAAGCCCTCCAGGTTAGGGACTGGTAAAAGTAAGCCCTCCGGGTTGGTGTCCGGTTATTAGAGGCACTCCGGGTTGGTGTCCGGTTATTAGAGGCACTCCGGTTTGGTGTCCGGTTATTAGAGGCACTCCGGGTTGGTGTCCGGTTATTAGAGACACTCCGGGTTGGGTTCCGGTTACAGTTAGCCCCAAGGTCTTGGGACGAGGCCTTGAAAAGTAATTAAAGTTTAGAATTATGCATTCCAACATTATGAAAGTGGTTATTGATTTTGAATGTGATTATTCGATTAGTAGAATATCCATGTGAACAAGTAAATGGCATTATTTCATTTTACTTTTGCCATACTATGTTGAAGTTCAAGTTTAAAAGGCTTTTGTTTTAGTAATTCATTTCCTTAAATGTTTATGCTTATTTTTGAATGTTCCGCTATATTGTTATCCTTACTGGGCATTTGAGCTCACCCCTTTTCTATGTTTTATTTTTCCCAGGATGTGAAGATATAAGTTATGAATGACCTGCAGGGATATTATGAGGGGATTATAGTGTGGACTGTGGAAACATTATGTTGTTGTAGTAATTTTTCATTTTATGATGTAATGTAAAACTTATGAATATATCTAGTGTTTCCAAGGCTACTAAACCAATCGGTCTTTCGAGATTTGATCTTTCTTGTGATCATGCCAATGTTATGTAATAATGCACCGACTCTGGGTAACTGGGGTCGGGGCGTTACGGTTGGTATCAGAGGAAGTTTAGTACAAACCTTGGAAGCTAGATTTAGATAAACTCTGATTAGAGCACGTAGACCTAAGATTAACTTTGAGGATTAGTATAGATGTACTTCCTAGAATTTTGGTATTGTAGAGATTTTGTGAGTTTTCCGAGCAATACATCCCTGTCTGGATACGAGCAGGTAGAGGCGGCTCTGGCACAGATGTACCTAGGGGTAAAACCCGAAAACACCGCTTTGATCTAGACTCGAACGGGAACTGGTGCACGACAACGGGCCTTGCTGCACTCTTGGTTACGACACTCCCGAGGGATATGCTTAGGATAATTCTCATTTTCTTTACAAACCATTATGAAGGGTTTATGAGTATATACTTCCTCAAAGAAAACATTTTTATGATTATGGATTATATCCATAAATAGTTCAATTTATGTTAAGTGTTTTATAAGTATGGGATTATGTATTTTGACTCATAAACTAATCTAGTTTATGCCATTGTTTAGAAATGGCGCCCAGTAGAAGGAATGATAACTCCAGAAATGCACATGATTCAAAGAGAAGGAAGGATCATATCTCTCATGGTCTTAAGCTAGAATTTATAAGAGAAATAGTCTCCCATGTATTATCATCATATGAAGAAATAATATCATGTGTTGATAAGATAAGTAAAGAGTTTACTGAGTCCTATGGATTTGAAGGAAAGCAAGAGAAGAAAAGGATAGAAGAGAGAAAGATGGATAAAGGGAAGAGGGAAAAGAAGAATTTTCCCATATGTGGTAACTGTGGAAAGAAACACCCTGGAACTTGCCTGAAAGGAATGGGAGTTTGTTATAAGTGTGGAGGAAAAGGGCACAAAGTACGTGACTGCAAGGGTAAGAAAATGGTTTTAAATGTACAATGCTTCATTTGCAAGGAGTTTGGACACTACGCGAACCTATGCCCCAGTCATCAGACTATGCCGCAAATGATGCTATTGGATAATAATAAAGTTATGATACTACCACAGATGAAGAGGAATGATTAGAGTTCTTATGTTGATTATGTCAATTGAGTGTTGTATCAACAATGTACTTGTTATAATAATTATGGAGTATATAAGGATTGTACTTCAGTACTATTTCATTAAGGACATTAGATTGTGTGGAACAAAGAAAAGTGACTCAATAGCAGGATAAATTTTTGGAAAATATATGGTTGAGAGAAAGATAAATCATAATATAGTTCTGATACTGAGGTAGTGATTTTGGAATAATACATGATTGTTTTGGATAAATTAAATTGGATATTCTTGACTACCTTGGAACTGATTAATTATTTGTATATTCCATCATTGTTGGGTTTTAAAACATTTTTGGATTAATGAAGTATATCCAGCATTCTATATGGAATAAGGGAACATGAATGTAATCAATAAGGAATATGGTAATACATGATGAAGGTATTCATATGCTATTACGGGGTAAAAAGGATCTATATTATGTTTACCTTCGTTATAAATGTTGGACTGTGAGTTTGGACAGAAGTATTTTGGATAGTTCTAGTTTGGATTATTTTGGATTACCATAAAAGGAAAACCCGGAGGTCGGGCGGCAACCCGTCGCGTCCGGCAAGGCTGCGAGACTTGAACCTGCAACCGAAGGGCGACAAGGGTGTATCACCTACCACTATCCCACGAGATGTCCTGGATTAAATAATGTAGTTTTTATTAAAAGATATTTTAGATGAATTATAAATTCGTTTATTTTGGAACCCTATACGAATAGTGTAAATAGAATTTTTTACATCCTATTATCTTTTAGAGTGAAAGATGAGTATGTGGTAGAAATTTATTAATGGATAAAACTCTAATTATAAAGTAAGTATATCTCTATATGATCTTAGCCAATCTCATAAAAAATTCCTCAATATTAAGAAAAGCAAATTAGAACAAAAATGTTTTCCTAGATGGTACCTTAAATCATCACTAATTTATGGCTTTGGGATTGTTGGCCTTTTCATAGCCATGTTCTCTACCACTCTCCATCAGGTAATTGATGGTTAAATTTTTCTTCCATATCCATATTTTACTACATGGAACCCTAGTATGTGTTATTTTCGGTAATCTTCATACTTTCGACTCTTTATTTTAAATAGAGGCCTCATTAATTCATTTTTCGATGTGGGATTTCAACTAGGATATTTTGAAACGTCAAAAATGTGTTATCCTAATACCCTATGTTTTGTTGAACCGATGGTATTTCAAATCATCATAGATTGATGAATTTAAGGACCTCAATTTTATACTTGTTTGTGATTGATGACCTCAATCACTACCTATAAATATTTACGTTTTTCCTCCGATTATATGTCTCTAATTGCCACCAATGTTCTCCTAATCGAGATCATAATTTGGTGGTGACCCTTTCATTTCTCTTTTCCTCATATTAAGACTAAATTTTAGTAACCCAATTTCAGATGTGGGGTTTCCCACAAATATATTATCTATTTTCAACCTTTTATTTTCGAAGAAAAATTTCAAATTGGGAGGACACAATTTATTGAAGGAGGGGAGAATGTAACACCCCAAGATTTTATAGTGTGTTATTTCTTCAAAATAATTCAATAACTTTCACTACACGCAACACCAAGTTCAATTTCACCATGACTTACCAAAAAAAAAGCCATTAAAAGAGGTCATGAATAGCATTAACTACATTTTTAACTTTATATAATCCTTATAATTTTAGAATCCATATTATGAGTTTCTTAGTCATAATGCAAGAACAGATTCATTTTCAGTATTGCACTTTTATCAAATTTGGATAGTGAAAACTTTTTAGATACTATATTTTAAACTTTTTGAATAAATGGGGACATCAAAAATTTAAAATGAAACATCACAAGCTTCCACGGTACGCTAGCGTGTGTTGTACGCAACACCGAGTTCTAACACACCGTAACCAATCAAACTAGCTGTTATGAATAGTAATACCTACTTTTTGAAGTTATATATATTTTATATTTTAAAATGGACTTCATTTTTGGATTCAGAATATCAAATTTAGCCTAAGGTGAAATTTTGGTACTTTTCGGATAACTTTCATATTTTGATGAATAGTGAAAATTACTAAATTTTAATTAAAAACAACTTTTTAAATCAAAATAATTAATAGTGATAAATTATGAATTTGAGTGGTTTTAAAGTATATTTAGAATATATTTTTACCATTTAATATAATGTTGGTCATTGGACATAATTTTACAATTAAACCGAACATAAACAAGTGTCAATCTTTTGATAGTTATTATCTCTTAAAAACACGCTTTTTGTTTTGACAGCGGGAATTAATTTTAAATTAATTTCTTCCACTTCTGTGTTTTGAATTTAGGAAAATGGATTCCATATTTGGAATCAGGATGTTCAAATTGTGTAAATAGGTAACTTTTATTTTTAGACATTTTGAATAATTACTGCGGTAAATATTTTATTTACCATGGTTAAGGGTAAATCCGGTAAATAAGGGTTAAAAAATAATATTATAATATTACTAAATTACCCTAAAACGTGTCTTAACTCTATTGGTTGATAAATGGTCGACCATGGGCATCTTTGTTTCATTTTTGTAACCCCATGGATCCACTTGTAAGTGATAATGACACTTTATTTTAATTAAGTCAAAATGAATACAAAAATGACACAAGCATATATCTTTTAGAAAAACAATTGTTACATAGGGTTATATAAGTTGGATTTTAGATTATAAATATTAATTAGAAATATAAAAAGATTTACTACATAATGATATTTTATTTATAATTTTTAGACATTAAATAATTTATTTTATTTATGACACAATGATGATGCAGTAATTACTATAATAGTAAAAAATTAAAATAATTGATATTATTAATACCCAAAAAAATATAATATGAAACTTTTAATGAATTAATATAATTTTATAGGATAATATGATATATTAGGATTGATTTAATTGACTTTGTTCGAAGTAATCAATCTGTTATGAGTTTTACAAAAATCAACTATTGAATAGTGTCAAAATTGACATAAAAGAGTTTTTAAAACAAATATTACATTATTAATTGATATTAAATTCTTAAAAATCTACGTTTAGGCCAAGAGAATTATATAAGGATAGTTTCATCATTAATGGACCACTTGGGGGTCGCTTGGATGTATATAGTAAGTTTATTAACCATATAATATAAAAATACAAAGAGACATTGTAAAAGTGAAACTAATTAACTTAGAGTTAATACTTAAAGATAAGGTTAATATAAGTACCCAAACCTGTCTAAATTCTATTGGTTGAGTGGTTTTAAACCTATACCCACCTTAACCTTTGAATAATCAACTTTGGATCCATTAGAAACCGAATATTAATTTATTATAAATTAATATTTCTAGCTTTTCCAAAGGTACCCTCACCCCTCTTATAAAAGGGCACTCCTCCTTCTCATTTCTTCACACCATAAAAGCCTTTTGGTTCGGCCAAACTCTGCCCAAATACTCTCCCAACATCCCTCACTACAACCTAGAGGCCTTAGTTTGATCAGAAAGCCAACCTATGGAGCCCTTTTGATCAAATCAAAAGGAAGAACCCGAAGAAGAGGTAATGATTTCACCACCCTTTTCTAAGTTCCTTTCTTCTTCCACTTCCTCTTTCTTTGTTCTTACCATTATAAAATAATAACTCCAGTATCTTACATATACTGTGATGTTATTATAAATATGGTACAACCATATTCAGTATTCTATCCACCCTTTGAATAACATGTCACCATACGTGCGTACGAACGGCTTACCGTCTCCACGTCGTGGTGTAATTGTTATTCAATATATTATTATTTGGATGGGTATAATAATGATGTGTAACTCATGTAAATAATAAATATAACATGTTAATGATTCTGTATATATGATATACCATCCATTTATATATTATTTTAATATCAAAAGAATGATATTGTCGCTCGTGGGTACGTACGGACTACCGTCTCCACGAACGCGATGAGATTCATTCTCTATCGTATCCATTCAAGTATAATAATCATTTGATGATTTAAAAATGATGTTTAAGGACCTGATATCATTCTGGATATGAATAATATACAACCTATCCTTTACAAACATGTCTTACGTAACAAAACATATAAAAGAAAACAAGTAAGTTAACACCCGAAACGACGATAATTCTAAGATATTATTAACAAATCAATGATAAAAGATCATATATGATATCATATTAATATATATGATTCTTGTATAATTTAATAACAATTATTTCACCATTATACAGGAGGTTAACCTACCCCAACCAAGGAAAAGTACAAGGTAAGGGATTTTCTTATCTCACATTCAATTCCGTGAGATTTCCATTATTCGCCACTAAATTATTGAAAGTGGTGTATTGTGTACTGAAATTTGATATATATTATCATATTCATGTTATTATGTAAATAATTTGGTGGTTATTAAATTTTGGCCATACGACTCAGTTGATTGACGTGGTAAGGGGTTTTCATCTCACTCCTTATTCCCGTGAGATTCATGCCATATTGCCACCATTACCTTTTGTGTGGTGTATGTACTGCCCATAATTATATTCTTTGTGTAATACACTCTAATTTATGTGTACTTACATATTCATTGTATGATACCTCTTTCATGGGTTGTATGTTTCATAAGTTACCAAACTGGTAAGGGTTATTTCACAATCTCTTCATTATCCGAGGTTGTTTATACGTAATAATCTACTGGGATCTCGTTATCATCCACATCCATGTTTCATCAAAATGTATTTCAAAACATTTTTAATATTTAAAAGAATATGGGTTAAAGTCATTTATACCCTTGTTTGATTTTTTATAAGAGGTTTATAAGGGAATCTTTCTGTCGTTTTCCAAACAAGGTGCTTTTAACCTTTTCGACAGAATTAAGATAAGAATGTTTTTTTTAACTTATACGGCGGGTGCGGTTATTTTCCGCCGTTATAAAATCGTCAAAGCTTCCCTTAAAAGCTTATAATATTATTTTCAAAGAAAATGTTTGATTTTATATGGATCTTAAATGATTTCAAAATAAAAGGAGATATTTCTTTAAAAAGAATTTTGATTTCATCTATGTCAACATCCTTTGATGGGTTTTAAGATTATTTGAAGTTGATTTATTATGATACAAAACTTCTATATTGTTTTGAAGGTTTTGTGATATGTTTGACTGTGGATGTGCTATTTTTATACCATTCATAGTTTATGGTGAAAGTATTGACATTTCGTATGCTAGTTCCAATAAAAATGTTTATGTTATATTTCAATCTTTACTTCATATGAATGTGTTGGACAAGTATGTTCCAGGTTGGGGACTGGTTAAAGTAATCCCTCTAGGTTGGGGACTGGTAAAAGTAAGCCCTCCAGGTTAGGGACTGGTAAAAGTAAGCCCTCCGGGTTGGTGTCCGGTTATTAGAGGCACTCCGGGTTGGTGTCCGGTTATTAGAGGCACTCCGGGTTGGTGTCCGGTTATTAGAGGCACTCCGGGTTGGTGTCCGGTTATTAGAGGCACTCCGGGTTGGGTTCCGGTTACAGTTAGCCCCAAGGTCTTGGGACGAGGCCTTGAAAAGTAATTAAAGTTTAGAATTATGCATTCCAACATTATGAAAGTGGTTATTGATTTTGCATGTGATTATTCGATTAGTAGAATATCCATGTGAACAAGTAAATGGCATTATTTCATTTTACTTTTGCCATACTATGTTGAAGTTCAAGTTTAAAAGGCTTTTGTTTTAGTAATTCATTGCCTTAAATGTTTATGCTTATTTTTGAATGTTCCGCTATATTGTTATCCTTACTGGGCATTTGAGCTCACCCTTTTTCTATGTTTTATTTTTCCCAGGATGTGAATATATAAGTTATGAATGACCTGCAGGGATATTATGAGGGGATTATAGTGTGGACTGTGGAAACATTATGTTGTTGTAGTATTTTTTCATTTTATGATGTAATGTAAAACTTATGAATATATCTAGTGTTTCCAAGGCTACTAAACCAATCAGTCTTTCGAGATTTGATCTTTCTTGTGATCATGCCAATGTTATGTAATAATGCACCGACTCTGGGTAACTGGGGTCGGGGCGTTACATATATATATAATCCTATATGTATATACTCCTTATACACATATGCGTGGTTTTGAGCACCATTCTTGTCCACTTCTGTGTGGAATCCCAAAACCGGGGTAAGGGAACTCGGGAGACCTGTTTTATTTTGGATTGGGTATTTTCATATATGCTTTGAGTATATATATTTATATAAATATATGTATAAGATGACATATTCCGATATACAAATTTCTTCTCAATGTTTATAACCCTGGTTTTATTTCGCCTATGAAAATGGGGACTTCGGGTAATTCTCATGAAATAATGTATATATACAAGTACATGAATTATATATGTGCTTATTAATACTTTGATGTATATGTACATTTGTTAGAAAACATAAGGAAAAGCAAGATTATTTGTCGTAAAATTTATCACAATATAACATGATGATCTGACTAAGTTGCAACCTACTCTTAAAATTGGTTCTATCAAGTACGATATTAAATTATGTAAATACATATACTTGGTAAGGTTTAAAATGTGATTCCAATAATAAAATAGTTTTCCAAAGGAAAAGTCTCATTTATCATCATGTTTGTCAAAATGTTTTTATGAAAAGGTGATTTTACCTAGGTATTGTGGAAACCATTTTTGACATTTATATTTCATATCTTAGAACTCCTCTTGGACTCACCAAACTACCACCATGTTTTAAGTGAGTATATCTGGGGAAATATTAATTTTTTAATATAGTTAATTTGGTATCCTATGTATATATGTATATACTTTTAAACATATAAATATGTAGGTATATACAACCTCGCATCATTATGTTTCCTTTGAATCCAAAATCCATAAAAGAAATAAAAATGTCTTAAGATGATCTTTATTTAGTGTGCGAACGACTTTTTACATAACCATGTATACCTTTATACAGTTTCATGTATATAATCATATTTATACATACTTGACTACCCAAGCTAAACCGATTCGCACATCATGTAATCTTTATTGTGTAATTATAATTGTATGTTCACAGTTTTAAAATATACTACACACATGCCCAATTATCAGCATATGTTTTAAGTGTGAATTGCCTTGTTGGTCTCTCTGGGTTGCAATGTATGAAGTACTAAGGCATTTATGTTCATCTGAAGATTTCCATTAAATCCAAGTTTTCATTTGTTAAATTAATGTCTAATGTGTACAGATTTTATTACCTATGTCCTAGTTATGTTATTATTTGTACTGTTCTTCCTTGAATATGAAATTTGCATATGAAAAGGGATGATATGTAATGAATGTAAGAATGAAACCCTATGGATGAAATACCATGTCAAGATATGTGAGGGATGTATTGGACTTGAATGTTTATGGACAGGTGCGCCCGAAATTTTATTGCGCTCCAATGCATTGGGTAAAGTAAGAGTCTCATGAGACGTTATGTGCGACAGTCTGGGTAGTTATCCTTGGCTTGTGCTACCATGGGAAATGCTATTGGGGGTTAGCCTTGACCCGTATTAAGTATGTTTTACGGTCTTGACACAAGGTCTTGAAAAAGTCTGGCATTATAGATTCCCTCTGCATGTGATGATAAATGGTTAACCAGGGGTTAGTCCAACTAACAAGACATCCCCTAGTTGAAAATTCCATTGACTATGAGAATGAATTTATGAAATAATAACATAACGCATGTGGTATGCTTTTATAATAACCTTATGTGCCAATGTATCACGGTGTGAATGTTTTCCCCTACTTACACTCAATTATTTTAGAACTGATGAAATCTTGGTTGAATATTATGCATGATCTATTCTTCATGTGTTGCGATCTCTGATTATGTTTACATTAAAGTTTGTTTTAAGTAAATACTTCTTCTCTGTACAATTGGTTTTAAAAAATGTAGGATTTTCATGTTTTAAGAAAAGATAATGCTTTGTTTTTAGAGAAGCATTTTATTAGCTTCAAAAGGGCTTCTTTGTGAAAGAGTTTTCTTAAAACGTTTTTAAAACCCCTTATTGTGAATATTTTCTCACACTACGTTTTTGTTTTAAATTTTTCAGGCATGGTTTGTACTATTGATGTTTATCAGAAGCAGCTGGTTTCCCAGAACCCTGAGCCTTGTGATCTTCTGTAGTAATGGGACATGATATATTATTTGTAAATGTTGTAATGAAATGTTAGTATATCATGTCTCATAAGGAACACGAGGATCAGGGTATCTACACTATTAATGATGAAGGGTCTTCCTTGGGTAATAAAGATGAGATGATGGATTGAGAATTGAAATCATCGTTCATCTCTGACATTGATATAACTTCTTATGGCCTGGTTGATGAAGTATAGAATTTCTGGATTTCAGTCGATGAAATGAAGACATATCCATTTGAGAATTCATCACTGCCTAATAAATAAAAAATATCTACTATGATGTCTGGCTTGGTTTTCATAATTGACATTATTTTAGTTTCCATAAGAGTATTTGGATTTGGGTCTACCCTGTCAATTTGACTGATAGGAAACACATAATTTTTACTCACATGTATGAATGGGTTTACTAGAATCTTTTCCAAACCATATGGAGCATTAGTTTTTGTATCCTCCTTTGTTGTGGATATCTCCTTTCCCTCCATGTGATAGAATTTTTCCTCACTGTATTGAGATTGACATGTTTTGAATTTTGATTTATCAGCATACAATGTCCCAATTTTACCATTGAAACAATATTTGAGACCTTGATGGTATGATGAATGTATAGCCGCATCTTGATGTAGCCAAGGTCTTCCAAGAAAAATGTTGAAGGCTGTGTCATGACGAACAACCATGAAATATGAATTGAATACATGGTCTCTAAACTGAGTTCTGATTGTAATATCATCCATATGATCTTGTTTATTTTTATCATATCCTTGCAACATCAAAGTAGAAGGAGACAAATCAGATTTGGTGAGGCCCAATCGTCAAAGTGTACGAATAAGGATGAGGTTGACTCCTGAATCATTATCAATGAAATCTTGTTGGTTGTCAAAATCATTGACCTTTCCAGATAAAGACAAAGGTCTAATATTTCCATGCACAATATCATCTTCATCTTCATCTGTAAAAGATATCACTTCATGGCATTCATTAGGATCATTCTCTAAATGGTAGACTTCAACTGTAACAATTTCAGTTTCGAATTCCTGAGGACTTGACAAAGCCTCAATTATTTCCTCCCAAAGATCCTTTGATAGATTCAAGGAATCCATAATTGATAACATGGCTGGTACTTGGGCCAAATGTTTCAATACATCATAATTTTGGTCCAAAGGTCTGAATTTCCCAACACGAACAAGTGGTTCCACAAGTGCCTTAGAAATTGATGCTTTGGAAGTAGATGTATCTTGTATCAGGGTAGGAGTTGGAAATACTATTTTCTTTGGAAGATTAAACTGAATATGTCTATTTATTTGCTGAGAGGAAGAAGGTGTAACCTTTAACTGATCTTCCAAAATTATTGTACAAGCACTGAAGATGCCATGCGTGGAAGAACGTTATTGTTCTTGTTGAGCCCGCTGAAGGGAATTGACAAGAGTTTCTGCTGCATATACAGTTCTAGAAGGGGTAGGATTGGAATAGTGTCTTCTAAAATATCCACTTCTTCCCCTATATCCTAGACCTCTAGAACTCCCAATAATTCCTCTTTTTGATACAGGGAACCCAGGCTCATCAAGATCAAAACTGCAACTGGAATACGTATCTGTTAAGCGAATCATGTTAACAGAACCAAAGATAAACTCTTCATCTGATGAAGATTCTGGATGATTAGCCAGTTTAGTCTATGGCATTTGGTGGGGCGGTGCCCTAAATTTTGAAGTAGATGACATAAAATCATCCAGAGTCAAATACAACTTAGGATTTGACACGAGCTCATCTTTTTCTGACTGCTCTTCTTTCTTCAAATTATGCTACCACTTTGAGGATTTTCCTTCTAATGAAGGGGGTTTTGTTGTGACATTCATATTATAAGACACAATTGGTTGATTAAATTGTGTTCGTAAAATGGCATAAGTTCGGTTTATCATTTTCATGACCATCCAATCATCATATTTCTTTATATTTTTTCTTTTTTACTTCATTCCACTTTCCTTCTTCCTCTGGATTAGTAGCTGTAACACATGCTAGATGGGATGAAGAACCTTTCAATTTTACCTGTCTAGAGTCCACCATCTTTTTTAGATTGTCATTGAATACAAAAAAAACTCTTCAATGAGATTCCCCAACATCTAATGAAATGGGAAATAGTTAAGGAGGTCTTAATCTCCTTCCTTGTTCGGCATTTTGGTCCTTGGCAACTGAACTAGATTACTTTCCAAAGCCGAGATGAAGTAGCTAGGAACTTGTTCATTCCATAAAGAATAAACTTAGTTCTACAAATATTTAAACAGTTTCCACCTTTGATCTCTTTGATCATCATGACGAGGTGGCCATTATTGTTGACGAATGGGAGGTGGATCCCTTCAATATGATGAATGTTTTGAAGTGGAAGAAGGTACAGGTGCTTGTTTAAGCCTAACAAATAGTAGTATCTGCTCTCCCCATTCTCCATCCAAGAGCTGAAGCAATTACATGAGTTTTAGCCTTAGTCTCTATAAGATAATATTTGATCTGTTGAGAGATCGAATTAAGGTCTCAAAACCCTCCTGTGTATTTCACAGGGATCAACGGTTTGCGTAATTCATCACACAAATTTTCCACAAAGATTGACAACAATTCTTCTTGAGGGAGTGCTAAGCTTAAGGAATATGTTAATCCCTTCCAGTGAGCAATGAAATCTAAAACTCTTTCATTTACCCTTTTCTTAAAATTGGTAAGATCTAAAACTATCGCCTTTGGCAATGTTGAAATGAATTGAAGGAGAAATCTTTGACTTAGATCATCCCACCCAGTAATTGACCGGGATTGCAGGCTTGTATACCAAACAAAATCATACCCTTGTAATGACTTCACAAAACAACTGAGCTTAACTGCTTCTTGTTGTTTACGAGATCCGATCATGAGATCGTAACAAGAAACAAAATGTCTTAAGTGTTGTTCTAGATCTCCGGAACTATTAAAAATTGGGAATATGGTACTTGAAAAATTTTATGGGGGGGGGGGGGAATTTCATCCACCTAGTCAGGGTAAGCTTTCTTTTCTAGTTGCATTTTTGCACGCTTTCCTTCCATAGCTTCCAAATGAGCTATTAATGACTCAATGGTTGTCATTAATTTTTGAGAAACATCTTGTTGATATTGGACTTGAGCATGTTCCATAACTGGAGTTTGGACGAGTGTACCAATCGGGACTACCACTGATGGTAGTATTTCCTGTTGTTGTTGCGTATAACCCATAGGATTGGACCTATGAGGGTGTACTGGTAAAGGATGATATTATTGATCCATCTCTGTAGCTGCAATGAATTCCATTGACTGAATAACTCCATCACACTTTGGAGGAAGACTACCTTGAAATAGTTTAGCATTTAACTTCCTTAACTCCTTTATTTCTTCTTCCTGTTGCGTGAATTTTTCCTCTAATGAGAGTGATTGGCCTTCTCCAGAGGTAGGGTATAATGTAACTTGACATTTTTCCATTCCCCTTGTTGGACTCCTTTCGGAGAGGGGGGAGTTGGTTATTTGAAGGAATACCTAGATTCTAGGTAAGCCTTTGATTCTGGGTACGCACACCTTCCTCATTTGTTTTAGTATGTACAATCTCTTGAACATGAACTTATTCATCTGATTCCTATTAGTGAGCCTCACATTTTGGGGGATCAATGACAATGGCATTGATGACATTTATCAATTCATAATGCATTGTAGCCCTTTTGTCGTCATTTCCTTGATATTGTCTTCTTCCATGTCCTTTATGAGACATTACCCTTTGTTTGGTTGATCCCCCAGGAAATTCTTGATGAACCATAATTTGGAGGGAATCCCATGATAATTTGGCTCTGTGTTACTCTTGTGGATTCTTCCCTAATAGAGAGAAGACTAACTTTCACTGAGGATGAGATTGAGGATTTGAAAAATTCCCCAGTCCGGTGAACTGGGGCTGTTCCTGCTTTCTCTCCTCAACTCCTTGACTCCCATCTGTTTTTCCCAAGGGTTGAGCTAAAAGAGTCTCCATCCTAGCAAGCTAAGGTGGCTCTTGAGCTGCAACATCAGAGACTGTCTTAAATTATGTCCTGATTTTGTGGATATTAGTCCAGAAATTGGTCGGATGCATCAACCTACATCCACTCAAATCACATGGATCAAACGATTGTTGGCTGATTCCTGACACTTTTTTCACCTTATGATGTGCATGCTCTAAACGAGAATCTTGTTTGATATTATCATTTTCTTGATGCAAGATTAATTCGACAACTTGTTCTTTGAATGACTGACATTGGGAAGAACTAGTTGAGGAATGTTCCTAAGAAAGCCTTTGATTACACTCAAACCAATTGGATGTGGCCGGCCATGGGCAATAACATTGCATGAGACCACGTTTGGAGAGCATTGTTGACTGGAAAGTATCGTGAAATGCAGTGCTCCATGAACACCCCATCCCATGATATGAATACTAGATGGGGCATTGGTAATTAACTAGAGAAACCTTTTTAACACGCCAAGGCATGAACGCTGAAGGGATATCTACTGCTTTTCAACCATTGGATGTCAAGAAAATGAGAGAGATTCCAAATTAATTTGGCATTGTAACCCTTCTATTATATTATCCTGATTTTCATATTCATCATAAGATAATATTTTAACTTTTAAGTGAGAAAGAGTTTTCCACAGGTTGAGACGAATATCATGAATACAATCTTCCATCAACATTTCAGGAATATCATAATGAGAGTCATCCAAAGGCCAAAACATGACTAGTACATCACTATTCTCCTGTTGTTTTCTCATATTCATTAATTCCTCTTTATCATTCGATGAAAATTATTCTACCTGATTAGACCAAAGTTGGTGCTTCTTTGTTGCTTTTTCAAATTCAACAAGATTGGTAGAGAATTTATTTGTCAAATTAGAGGATGAATGACCTAGGGGTGGTTCAGAGAATGACCTACACCCCGGGCTATCTTCTGATTGAGAATGTATTTCACCTACTTGCGGTAAAGTATCAGACATGTCTGGATTCACATTTTCATGCTCCTCAAGATAAGAGGGATTTCTTGTTATTGTATTTTCCTTTGATGAATTTTCTAGGCAATGTGAATTACTACTGCGGAGAGGACATCCACAGTTAAATTCATCATCATGGGGAGGACCACCATGGTGGGTTATAGAAAAAGAAGAAACCTCTTGCTCCTTGGTCTTCTGTCCACACAGATGGTTATTGTGGATTTCATCTAAAGATGATACTTTGAGATCAACTGTACTGTCATGAAGCAAGCCTTCATGAGGAAGTGTCTGATGAAGACCTTCAGAATTATTATTCCCACTATTGGGAAATGAGAGAGTAGAATCTTGAGTTCCAACAGAAAATTGTATTAGTGCGTCACAACTCCAGCATCGAGTATGCCTTATTACAAATTGGCTCTTGATTTCTCAACTGTACTGGATTGGTATTTTTCTTAGATGCCTTATTACTCATTTTGGAAACCATTTTTTGATGAAAGTAGTTATTATGGGAAAAAGTATGTGCCTTCTTAGGAGAAGTAGTTAGGTTAAGCTGATTATATCCATTCAAATGAGATGTATGTACCTAACTTTATTGTTCGTATGACATGGGGGAGTATGACCCCCAACCCTTATAGACTGGGATAGAGGTGTGTATCTGTTCCTTGGTGACATGTTGATGAGTCACTTCACTAATAGAGATAGATTTATGATTCCTTCCCTGTGATGCTACTGAAGATGTTATAGTATTATGGTAGGCATCCAGAATATGGGCATCGATTTGCTTCATCTCTTTGACCTTTTTCAGAATGTTATTATTGACTTCCGCTACTGAAATGGGAATATACGTCCATTACATGTCTAGAGTAGGTGTATGTGCCTGCTCTTGTCCACCTTTTCTGATCAGTGAATTTTGACAGTACTCATGTGTGGGGGAAAAAAATTGGGTCTGCCTCCTAATTGTCATTGGAGCTTTCCAATTGACATACCTGGGTGCTACCAAACTAGACTCTTGGTTATCCTAATGAATTATAGGTGTATGTACCTACATATTGTTCCCCACCCCATTTGATTAGTGAGTTTCTTTGGCTATAGTCAAACGAGCCTGCTGACTTACTGATGAATTAAAAACATGTGTATGTTCCTGCCTATAATACTCCACTGGAATTTCCTGGCGGGATTGGTGTGTTACTTCCAGATGAGTCAGCTGGGCAGTAACATCAAGACCGATTGGTGTATATGCCTGATCATTATTTTCCATCAAGCTGCCTTGATGGACTTCTCCGGACGGGGAAAAAGGAAGAACCTACTCCCTGTTAGCCGGATTTCGCCTCTAATGGTTCATCTTGCATGATCGGGTCTGAGGAACCTAAGACTAAACTATAATGGTGATACCCTCATCAAGTTGAGGGTTTATTATTGCACAAGTCTGTTGGAGGTTTTTAATGGGATTCCTTTGGAAGGACTACTGCCTTCTTGAACTGAGACCTCGAGTGACCTCTTCATTTACCTACCCATAATATGGGAGGGATTGGTGATTGCGTTACGGGGATAACGACCTGAAATGGTTGGAAATGGTGGTTGGCGCCACCAACTTATTGAACACTGTTCGTCGCTGTCTGGACAACCACGGTGAATTGTTAACTTGGAGGGCTTGTCGAGCGGCCTCTAGAGTCAGAATGGTACTGTGTTGATGGTATTCCTTAACCAATTCATTTAAGACCCAGTGTTGCAGATTCTGAGTAGGATATTTCAAACTCAGAGCGGATGAGGATCCATCATGAGTAGTGGATGAGGCATTCACACATGCGATCTTTAAAGAATCCATTTTTGTAACGCAAAGAGATCTTGGAAAAGAGTGCTTGTTCGATATAACAGACATAATAAAGATAAGTTTTTCCAGACTATATCTTTTGGATGAGCACATATGTTATTGACTGCTTTGCTGGCCCTCACATTAATTTAAATAGGGGCCTAACAAATAAGTAAAACATCATTTAACTTCATTAAGGATTCACATTGGGTTAATCATTTTTGTTTCTTCTGGAAATGGAGATGACCTTGTTTGTTTAAGGTTCAATATTTACAATCAGTTTCTAATAGGTTTATTCATAGAACCAGAAACATCCAATGATTCTATATTCATTTGGAAATACTTCACAAAGGTAGGTGCCCATTAGTTGTGGATAGATGAGACATAATAATTTTCATTGGTCTATAGGATGTGAGGTCTGACACATTACAATTTTTTGGGGGGAATTATTGTCTACTCCAAGACTCTCTTATATATTTGAGTTATGTTAATGAATCCTTATTAATTTACCAAGCATGAAAACAGGGTTTTCCATTAGACTTTTAAATCAATGATTGATATTTATAGGATTTAGAGAATCTATTATATGTATTTTAGGTTCCTCATCAATAGAGAATCATCTATATGAATTTGAGATTCTTAGTCAAATGGTATCCTTCAATACATTATATAGAAATCTCCTGGTCACTATGATGACCAAAAAAAATTTAAATACACTCAGTGGGGCACTTGACGATTATTGTCATTCAGAAAGACATGGATTATTTAAGAGTTGGGATCATTCTCGCAGATGGGCTACCTACGTATCCTTGTTATAAAAGGAATAATAACCCATGTAGTTCGAGGACTAAATATGAGTTTTATGCATGATTAATGGATCAAAGAGAGATGTCATAATAACTTTTACACTCTAAGCTCACGTGAGTCATGCTCGGTGTGAGAAACAAGTGGTATTAGTAAAACCTGATGATTGTTCCACGAATGATTCAATCATAAGAAATGATGTCAGGCTTACATATGTATGACTGTCCAACTAAATGAAGACAAATACTTTTAAAAAAGAATCCCAAGAGAAGGGTCTGTAAGGTTGTTTGTAATGTATGGAGATTTGGGATTTTATCCCGGGACATACTCCTGAAGAGGAAGCTAAATTTAAGAGGGACTTATGAATCGGGATTACTCTTGAGAAGGAGGCACATGTTAAAGGAAATTATGATTGGGGATTACTCTTTAAAAGGAGGCCCAGGTTAAGGGAAAATATGATTGGGGCTTACTCTAGAAAAGGAGGCCCAGGTTAAGGGAAATTATGACTGGGGATTACTCCTGAATAGGAGGCCCAGGTTAAGGGGACTTGAGTCTTGGGGGTTACTCCTGAGAAAGAGGCTCAAATAAAAATAACTTCTAAAAGTTCCTTTTAGATAAGGATTTCAAAAAAGTAACCATGCCACAAATAGATTTGAAGAAGGTTTTAAAGGCTAAATCATGAAGAGGAGAGGTGAATTTGAGGAAAGTAAGTGAATTAGAAAGTGGCACGCAAGTATTGGTCTGGCGCGCAAGTCCTGGTATTGTAAGTATACTTGCGTGACAAGACTTCACATGGGAGATTAAGAACATGTGAAGTTATAATTGGGTGACTTTGAATTGGATCCCTTAGTATCATCCCTAGAGGATTTCAGTTGGGTTGTGCACAAGTTTACTTGAGTGGGAATGGCGGCGCGCAAGTATCATCACTTCTCTTATAGGTCTGGCTACTTAGGCACACACGTATTGATAAGTTCTAATACATAGTCTTTATTTTTTCTCTTTCAATCTTCCATTCTAGATAATAAATTACCTTATAAGTGTTCGAAAGACTTCAAACAGAGATTATGTTGACCAGAGCTTAATTCTGAGTTTTGGAAAATTCATCCTATAAATGGGGAGCCCACATGGGGTAGTTATAAGACACTGAGAACCATGGGAAAATAAATAATAGGGTGAGAAATTCACTTGCACAACCCATATGTGGCACACAAATGACTTGCACAACCATAAAGGAACTTGAGCGACCCATGTTTAAAGGTTCCTTGTTCATGCCATTATCAATTTTTTATGTTCTTCATAGGATGACTCTCTTTGTGCTTAAGGAATTTCCCTTTTCCATTCATTAGACTCTATGACGGAAAGGAGCATCAATAGTTGTACATATGGTATATTATAATTATTTATGGGGTTCCCACAATGATCGTCTATAATTGTGATGATTAGCTAAAATCGTGCTTATGGAGAGGTTTTCAAGAGGGATTTAAGACCCAATTATGGATAATCTTGATGTTACACCCCAAAATAGATGTCAAAAACAAATAGACCATCTATATTTTGGATGATATGTTAAGATCCTATGTGTTAGAATTTATTTAGAGCCGAAAGATTACTTATTATTATAGTATATTGATTATAATAATAGTTATCACTCTAATATCGGTATGACATTATTTCAAGATCTATATGGGAGACCCTAAAGGTCACCTATATGTTAGATGGAGATAGGAATGGAATATATTATGGTATTTGATATTTTGAAGGAAATAACAAAAAAATTAAGTGATCTTAGAGGGAATAAATAATTCTCAGATTAAACATAAATCATACAAGGACCATCGTTATAGGATCTGGGAGTTCAATTAGGGAGGTTATGTGTCCCATAATGTCTCTTCATGATGGTATTTATAGATTTTATTAGGGTTAATATAAATCCTCATTGTTCATCAGTTAATTCCAGATACTTCATTGGGTTTGTGAGGTTGCTTACAACATGGATTTTCCCCCACAGTTGGACTAGGAGCATGAAATCATCAAAAATTTATAGCTTATAAGACACATGAAGGACCCATAACACTTTATTGACTATAGAGAGATATATTTAAAGGGTGGATGAACCTTTTTAGAGTACCTTCTGATCATCTATGATTAGTAGGAATAATCCTTCATGGGAAAACTATCCCACTAGTGTGAGTTATTTGGTGGAATGGGAACCTTTATGAGAGCTCATGGGACTGTGAGATCTATGTGTGGGATTATTACCATCACCTATTTGAGTAGGATTTTTATTTTTAGGGCTAAAACAAACAAAACATGGAAATAATTTAATAACTATGATTTAATTATTTATTCCCTTTAGATATTTATATGTATTAATATGAGATTCTATTTGGAAATTGTGTGATGCTGAGGATGTAACAGGACATCAAAAATGATATATTAGATATATTAAACATCACACTAACATATTTTTAGAATTAATTGATTTTTTATTATATAGAGCTCATATGGGGGAACCTAGAAGACCATTGTCTTGATAATATAGGGTTTAACCTATGTATGACATATGTTTCGTATGCATAGGCGTTAAGGTAGGTGCACAGTCACAGGTGGGGAATTAGATAAATTAATTTAATTAAATAGATTAATTTATTTAATTCTAAAACATACTGAATTTCTCTTATTAATTCCCCAAGATAGACAATATCCATGTTTAACATCATAACACTGTGAGATTGAGAAGGAGATATTGTCGTCATAGGAGAAGACTTTGGCATTCACTAAAGGAGGATCGAGGAATGACAATCAGATTCTGTAGGAATTTTTATTGATGATGAAATTTCTGGATATCATCATTGAAATCATAGTGGAAATGTTGTTCTCCAACGATCAATCCATCAACATGTTAGAGATTGTTATTATGGATTTATTCCCTATTATTATTTAATTAAAGAATGTATATTTTTATATTTATTTTATTTCATTATATTATTATCACTCTCCACATGGCCCATTAAATTTAATTATTTATACTTTTCCTGGATTAAATTTTTTCACTAGAGTATTCATCTAATTTAGTTTCCATGATAATTATTTTTTCCCAGTAATTTGATGGCCAATAATGAATTCCCCTTTTCATTTTTCCTTTATCTGCTCATCCTTCACATGTTTTTATTAGTCTTTGGTAGGCCAACGATTCTACGAATGGTCTGGTTAGAATTATGTTTGAAACCTCATTTCACATTGGTTGTCTAATCGATGATGGAGATGATAATTTGTAGATGAATTGATGAAAAATAATGTCTCTTGGGTTGAAGATTGAGAAACGAACCTCAGGAAACAATGGGGATGTGCAATAAGAGTTCGTGCGGGGTGCTAGAAATTTTTTCCATTGGAAATAGATGGTTGGATGCTTCCTAAAAATAAGGGTTTGGGGATTTTAAATACATATGGTGGATTATACAATGATTATTGAGGCATATATAGTTGTTTTGGTGAAGCTTCAGGTGGAAGATTATGTTTTTTTAATACAAGACAACTCATCGTGTATTCCAAAGGAACGCATATTGTGTTGTTGATATTCAATTGTTGCGATGTTTTATAGGCCATGTTAAATATCACATGTCTTGTGTTTGTTCCCATATACTATGTGACTTCACTCAACCAGTTGATCTATGTAAAAGGGGTGTACTCCCCAGACCCTGGGTGGTCCCATACATAATGTTCCTTGGGTGACACATATTTTATATGTATTTTCCCACACCATGTTTAGTAGAATGACCAAGATAGGATTGTACCTACAGTACAAAACATGTACCTATGGGGGAAACATCATGTACTTTTCTTCAAATTCTATAGCTTTCATATATCCTTCTTTGGGATTTGGATATGGGCCCATGATTAGATTATTCAGTGTAAAATCCTATAAAGGACATGATTATGGATTTTATTTTGACACTAGAGATATAATGTGAGGTGGAACAATTTGATCACTCCTTTATAGTTTGGTTAGCTGGCATTGAGACTCAAGTATCATCTCTAGTGTAATGTAAATATTAGACACCCTCCTGATGACATGCATAAGTCTGGGGTGGTTCCCCCATTCCCTATTCATGTAGGATTGGAAACACCCCCATACTCACCCCGGGGCATAGTTATTCATTATGTAGAGTGGAACCCTCTTTTCATAGATAATAGATGATGCATGGATACTCAATATTTTTTTTGATAATACCCCCTTGATCATGTCATTCCATTAATAAGGTGTGGGTCCCTCACAGCTCATCTTATGATGATAATGTTGGTCCACTATCATGTTTACAACACTAGAACATGGAGATATGGAAATACTCATTGAACATATCTATCAATCAAGATCTATAAATCACCCTACATCTTCATTCAGTTACCTCTATGGGAAAAACTGTTATTGGGTTTCATTTTCCTCATTTCTTATGGGTTGAGCTAACTATTTTTTTTATTCCCTCCAGTTTCTTTGAAAAATCATAATGGATATCTATATACTCAACCCTAAGTAAAATTTTTGAAACATGTTTCATGTATTTTATAGATAGAAGGCAGTTAGACGATAACTATGGCAGTTCTGGTGTCAGTAGATCTTAATAGTACATATTGATAATGATCCCAAGAAGTGATCAATATCATTGTTTGGTAGCATGACATTCCTCTTCATCTCATATTAGGTTAGGAATCACTTCTTTTTAGTTGGGTGTACATTTTTCCCATTCAAATATTTTTATATTCAAATTATTGATCTTTGGTAATTCTTAATGGTCATCACATGGATTTTTTCCTTTTGGGATGGTAAAACTATATTTATTATTCACGGTTCTGATGTACTTGGAGTTGAACGTGTGTTTATAGGCTCACTAGGCTAGGGCCTCCCATATGTTTAATATACTTTCTTGAAACTAGTCTCTAGCCCCTACGATATTAGAGGTGGGCTAGGGGTGTGACTCTCTACTTGATATTGATCCATGTGGGGTATTGGGGTTTGGTTGTGATAAAATATATGATAAATTTAAACACTATAAAAATATTTTTAAAAACTCCAAACAATCCACTATTTTCAGTTTAACTGAACCACAATCCATTTATGGTCATTTGGCCACCAGATCACAATATATCTTAGAATAATTCAATGATACCATAAGATCCTATGCCTTAGAAAAAATATATTACTACAGAACCAAACACTATCAATACAATGAATAATCCAAAATTATAGAGGGAAAGGCACTCTTATTCACTTTTCCCTAAGAAACCTTCCTAATGATGGGGTTATTAAGATCACATAATTATTACGCAGTGGAAGACAACCCAAAAACATAAGAGATATATATTTAAGGAATAAATGTATAAATAAATAAAAAATAAAGTACCTAGTTTTCATTCATTTTAGTAACTTCCATTTTATTTTTACAAAAAATAATTCTTAATAAATATCACTAAAGGAGTAAAAAAATTCTTCCATCCTCTAATAGAGTAATTTATACAATGGACACATGAAAATACAGTTATAATTCTCATATTTCATAAGGAATATCAGTGATTTAACTAATGTTGATATGTATACTACAGTAAGGAAGGGAGTTTTGGTTATTTATTTGTTATACTCCACCCACCATATAAGAATATCTCATCCTCATATATAGAATTTCTAAGTTATCTTAATATAAATAATAGAATTGGATATAATTGTAATGGACCGGGTTCCATCTCATGGAATCCAAATGTGGAAAACTATTGATAATAATTCATTAATCTCATTCAATGAATGTGTATTCCATAATAAATCAAACCCTTTGATTCATAACTGATAAAACCATTCAAGAGTCAACACAGTAGCCAGATAAATCACATTCATGTATTCTCCATGCATCACCAGAATGAATTTTTTATATACATCCAATACTCTCCAAATTTCATAAAAATATTATAATGAAGTTATAAAAACATCACAACTATTTTTTAATCCATATAAACTATTTGGGATATGGTTTTGTCAAAATTTATTCATTTTTAACAAACACATTGTCCAAAACATTATTCTTATCCAAGGTCTTAACGTTGTGACCCAATGGGTCTTAGCTACATAAAAAAACAACTATGAAATATATATTATTTAGATAAAATAAAGATAGACCACTAGATATGTTTCAATACTAGTCAATTTATTAAGGGGTCTGTTGTGATCTTTATCAAACATACTCATATCTCTATATGAACATTTCCACCACAATATGTATCATATATTTCATATTTATAACCATATAATCCCTTTTTTAAATGACATAAAATGGCCAATAGACATAAAAAATATCGATCTTGTATTATCCTTTCATCATTTTTTAATTCTGTGAAAAAAAATACCATGTCGCTGAATAAATCACAATAAATTCATTTATCAGGTAAATATATCCCATGTCACATTTGTATGTTGTTGAATAAATCATATATAAAAAACAAAAAAAGGGCCATGAATTTCCTTAGTCTAATTAAATTAAGGGCCAAATATTCTTACTCTTCATACAAGTGAAAAAATACTATCTTTGTTGTACTCCAACTGATGACATGATCAACAACATACACAACCACCATTATATTAACTATGTAAACATATATACTTTTATAAGTAGGATATCAATGTATGAATGTTTTCATGACAGTTATCTTTCCAAACATAATTATGAAGGATTGATAATAATCACACACCCCATAGTATATCTATGATTGTATAACATTTCCTAAGTTTTAATTTAGCAGGCCAATCCAATTAATATGTCCCTACTTATTACCTCATGAACACAAGATTTATAATGAAAATAAAACTATTTATATTGAGTAAAGGAATATATTAAAGTTAACCTTATCATATCAATAAGTCCAATATTAATTTATAGTGACCATAAGTTAGAGACAACTCAAATTCATACTTTGAGGAGATATTAGCATTTAACAATTTATGAAAAATTAATTATAGAGTGTATGTATGAATTAAATTATAAATTAAATTTCTTATAATAACAAGATACATTTAAATCCATTATAACCAATCAATCGTGTTTCATCACCCATAGAATTTAAATTACACTTGTGTTTTTGTCATGGTAATGGGTTTGTAAATAAATCTACTACATTTTTCTAAGTAGTCTCCCAACTAATCTTTATATCACCTATATAAATGATCTCCCACATGAGATAATATTTGTGAAGGGTGTGTATGTTACTTGGATGACAACATAGCTTCTTATCTTGATCAAAAATACCATTGTTTTCATAATATAGCTCAATTTCTCCATCGATTCTAGGAACCACTTGAAGTTTGAAAACTAACATCTTGATCTAAGAAAAATTCATTACACCATCTGGTGAAGCAATTTATTCTACATATATTGTCATATTTTCTATGGAGGCTTGTTTAGAACTCCTCTAAATAATTTCTCCACTATTTAGGGAAAACACATATCCATATTGATATTTCATATCATATTTTTTAAATTGGAAACTAGCATCCAGGTAACCCCTTACACAAAGACCATCAATTACTCTGTAGGCAATAAACATACCCATAGTCCATCTTAAGAACATAGGGATTTTATTTTTATCAATCAATTGACTCTAACTAGGATTGGATTAGAATGAAATTTCTATGCTCAAAAAATATGATACATTAGGTTGAGTACATAACATGCCATAGAAGATAGATCATTTGGAAGACAAATAAGAAATATTTTCAATCCTTTCTATCTCTTTAAAAGAATCATAAATATTCATAACATTAATTCCATGAAACATTAGCAATAAACTCATTTTGGAATTATTTGTTAAAAAATGATTTTCTAATTTTACAGTATGCATGTTCTGACTCGGTCCAATCAACCACTTAGACATGTCTTTATATATCCACATATCTAGTATGAAAGCTACTTAACTTATGTATTCATTGATAAATATTAACCCAACCACATCCTTATAGGGTTATGTGTTGGGATGTCATTTCCAATAATCAATATTCCATATATATAAATAGTATCAGAAAAAGTACTATAATCCCACGAAGATAATTGTATACAGAAGAATAAACTATGATATTGATGATACCAAACTCTTTAATTATATCATCAAATAGAATATTCCAACTCTGAAAATCGTCCTTTAGTCCATAAAAGGGCTGTTGATAATTGAAAACCTTAGTAGCTTCAGTTGGAAATTCAAAACCCTTCGGTTGTATCATATACACATACGAAGCTAAATTCTAATCAATGATTACAGTTTTGACATCCCCCTGATATAACTGATAACCATAATAATCTCTTATGTCTAAAAAATTATAATGCAATTTATCATCATAATAGGTGAAAAAGTCTATTCATTTTCAATATCATGAACATGATGGTAAACCTTTTCCAACTGACATGCTTTATAGGTAGACACTTTGCAATCCATGTTAGTTTTCTTATTAAAAGCACAATTTCACCATATGGATATCAACACTTGAAGTGTATCAACCATGTTCCAAACCTGGTTACTACATGGAGTCCATCCTAGATTCAATGGGTTTTAGACATTTCTCATAATTATAACTCCTAAAGTCCTATCAGTGGGAAGTATGTTCACATAGTATGATTTTTAATTAATCATCATTTTCCATGAAAAAACAATATATCTTGGGATCCGGATGATTCCTTCCAGACCATCAATGTTTGTTCATAACTCGAGTCAGTTTCCCTTTAAAAACTCTTTATAGAACTGACTCAAACTCCATCTCAGGAACACATCCTATTTGATGGTCTTGAACTTCTACAAGTTCAAATTTCCTCCCACTAACACCTTTAATCCAAATTTTCTCATAAAAAATCACATAATTGGTCCAAAAACACATTGTGTTCATTATGATTTAAAAGGTAATAACAAGTAGTTTCATTAATATAACAAAAAATAAGCATTTATCAGATTGTGAGCCAACATTTTTAAAATCCAATCATTATATGAATTCTTTATATCCCTAAATATTCATAGAAGACAAAGTGGGATGTTTTCTAAAACATATCTCATATGGTTTCATTGTGATTTAATTATATTTAATGAGGTTTAGTAAAAATTTCATAGTCTCCATAGCATAAACGCAATATTAAATAGGATGGTAAAATGGAATGATCATCAATTGAACCATGTCTACCAAGGTGTGATTCATCGTTTCAAATTAAAAATTCTATTATCGTGTTCTTGGAGGAGTGAATTGTGAAAAAAATTCCCAATCTCTCAGATGTGCTATGAATTACTGGATCAAGTATTCATCATCATTATTTTATCAGAGGACTTTATTAGTGTTTCCTATATGATTCTATACTTTTTTCTAGAACTCTTTATACTTTTAAAAAAATATACTCTTTTTTCATCATAAACACATACCCATAGAAACTAAATTAATTTATATATTTAACGAATTACCTAAAACCACCATTTTCTTGTGTACTTCTTGGCCCATATACACCACTATGTATAAGATCCAAATATCCATGAGCCTTATCACCTTTTTTTCTAAAAGTTTACTTTTTAATTTTTTCCAATAAATGTGATTCGCAATTATCAAATGATTCATAATCAAATGATTCAAAAAAATCCATATATGTTGAGTATTTGGACATGTTTCTCATTTATATGTCTATGGAAACAATTCAAAAGGTAGGTAGAATTAGTATCAACACTAGCCATATTATTCTGAATGTTCTAAATAAGATTATCCATATAAAAATATATAAAATACTCATTGTATTCTCAATTCCAGAAATAATTTATTTCTTATATATAGAAAAACTTATGTTCTTATTAATAAATAAAAAATAATAATCATGTCCATAAAAGATATAGAAACCAAATTCACCTTTATATGAGGAAAATAGTAATTGTTTTTCAACTCCGTGATCAATACAAATGGTAAAATTAGATCATAAGTGTTAATCTCTAATGCATCAAATATTTCCCCATTAGCAACACAAAGACCTACATCACAGTTTTGTAATTATACCCTATATCTAATTCTATTTTTTTCAAAACTATTTGTGACATATACTCTTATCTAATTACCATGAATCAATGTTGGAGAAATTTATTTTTATAACATTAATATTTGGGTACAATTATTGTTTCTCCTTATAAACACTTCTAGTCCCTATATACCAATCATAAACTATTTTTTTGGTTATACCAAATAATGATATTAATATGATTAGTCAAAAGTATGATATAATCTATAACAAATACATATTAGTATGTGATCATGTTGTATTATATCTCTTCATTGAGGGATATAAATGAAATTTAACCCATTAAAAATGATGACACCAAACATCAGATACATTTAGTGAGTCAAGATCTATATTTAATCCTAAATTACATTGATTATTATAGAAGAATTTCATGATAACTTAGGTAGGGAATAATATCAATCATAATAGTTATTATTTTTGGATATTTGAGCGAATAACGACATAACCAAATCCATCTTGAATTCAGTCAACCTTGTTCCTCAAATTTCCTAATCATTGGGGATTCCCATCTATTGTAAACCAAATTAAATTCCAATAATAATCCAACTAAGGAAAATAAATGTATACCCATGCTGAGCTCAAGAATACCCAACAAGAAAATACTATGTTACTGATAGTTTTTTCTCTTTATACAAGATAATATTGGGAAACTCGTGTTGTGCATGAATATTCTCGGTTGAATGATTGATATCTTGGTAAGTTCCTCTTTGGAAGGAATCTCAAACTTAGTATTTAGGGTGTTTTATTTTATGGTCTCACAAATTTAATATACATCATATTAAAATTAATTTCATAACTATTATATCTTATGTACTAAGTATTTTTTTCATTTTTTTGTGTATGAATCCTTCTAATGATTTATTTTTTAAAATACTTATTTCAACCTCCAAAATAATGTGTTCACACCACATTGATATGTAACTATTTAAACAACCCACATGTATATGTTACTCACTGACAAATAAAATCCAAGTACATTCATATATATCCAAACACATCATATGAATAAGGGGCACAAACTCTTCCTCAAAATGCTTAAATTTATATGATATTGGAATACTCAACATGAGTAAGCGTGAATTGATAGATAACCAACGACATTATCTTTCCTAGCCATGACATAATCCTCCAGAAAATTAGGTGGTCTGACACCAAGTCCCTCCACCCAAGGATACTTTACACTATATATAATTCATTTCATGAAAAATATAACAACCTAATATTCACAAATTATGCCCTACAATTATTCTCAAGATCATAAATTCAAATAAAAATTGAGGTCAATATAGAAGAAGGGTAAATTTTATGATAATACGCCTAACATGATATGAAAGGTTCTATCCTATAACCAATTTATTTTATAAATAAGAATAAATAAAATAAAAATTTCATAAATAATTTGTTAAACATAAATTTCCAAGATATTTGACAAATAAATAAATAAATAATTTATTTTCAAAAAAATTATAAAAAATGATATATTCATAAATAAATTATTATTATTAACATTTTATATTAATTTCATTATTAATTGCTTCATATTTTATATTATATAGAATTAATATTTTTTTATAAACTTTAAGCATTTTAT
Source organism: Viscum album (assembly GCA_963277665.1). Lineage (NCBI taxonomy): Eukaryota > Viridiplantae > Streptophyta > Magnoliopsida > Santalales > Viscaceae > Viscum > Viscum album. The sequence continues at coordinate 1,800,273,828 of OY728123.1, forward strand.
AATTCAATTTATATTGTATAAACATTTTACATAACATAAATTTCCATATATTTCGAACATTATAAATCCCATATGCATGTAAATACTTATACCCATATGCATGTAATCTGGAATCTCTTGTTTGAAGTTCACTACTTACACTTACACTGTTCAAATATAATACGTTTTGTAAAAGTAATACGAATATTACCTTTACACAACTCATTTTGTATGTGGGTATTCAAGATGTTACCTTTACATGAATTCTCTATGTAAGTGTATGTATCAATATACATTTATAGAACCTTATAAAACTATTGTTTAAAGGTAAGACACTATCTTAACTTTAATTATCTCTTAGAAAACACTCCATGAAAAAGTAATGTGGTTTTTATCTCTATATGTAATTGTAAAGCCGCAGTTACCTTTATGTATACCCATATATAATATGGAAACTTGTAAATAGAATTTTTTTCATTTGAATATTAACTTTCAATATCCCTTATTTATAAGGGTATATCCTTTTTATAAAATCCTTGCAGAAGGGTAAATCAAATTTACCTTTACGTGTCTTACATAAAGGTCTCTAACCTATATATATTTTATGACAACACTACTTTTCATTTTATATATAACTAGTGTTCAAAACATGTTTAAATCATAAAGAAACATCCTTTAACACCACTGATGGGTTTTTCATGATCATTTAATGAATATTTTCAGTGAAATACAAAAAAAAACACATGAAATATATCATTAATAAATTAAAATTTCAATAATATTAAAAACAATGTACCTTGTATTCGGTCATTACAGCAGCTTCTATTTTCCCTTTATGAATATAATTCTGAAAAAAAATCACTGGAGCATAAAACAAATGCTTCCTTCTTCCGAGGGAGTACACAATAAATTGATCCATGATCATGTTATATGGTTTCTCATATTCCTAAATGGATTATATTTACTTCACTAAAAATGATAAACATGCTTTGGTAAGGAAGAGAGTTTCTTCTTTGTCTTAGCTATATTATACAAACCACATGAGAGGAAACCGTGCTCTTATATATCCTTTCTCTACACTCTTCTTAGAATTAAGATAATTTGCAACAATTTTAATGTATCAGATCTAATATCATGGAACAAAAACATACAACCTATAGATTTTAATTAATTGAACTCATTCAATGAATTTATTCCCCATAATGAATCAAACCATTTGATTAATAACTGATAAAACAATTTTGTAATGTACATGGAAGTCAGATGCATGTATTCACCACGCATCACATGTGAAGATTTTATATGAATTTCCAACACCTACAATAGTCCAGTATATGATCTTGATTTTATAAATGATAGCCAAAAATGATACATGACTCATAATTAATATTTTTTCCACTTAAGTCCTCATCTTCAATAATGAAATGAAGTTGATTTGGGAGAGTCAGAGAGATATCCATGTCAATATAGATGCGAGTAGTCATTGGTTAAAGAAATTACAATTTATGTTCATTCAATCAAAGTAAATGGCACATGTTGTCTTATATTCCATTAATCATAGCCCTATTTTGAAAATTCAAAGGCAGACTGGGAAGTTGAATCAAAATAGTTACATTAGAGGATCTCTATGAATAGTTTTTATGGTTCTAATAACAATTATTACAATATGAAAAATATATTTATAATCCTATTTCTAGTATCACCCTTGAAAGATATATGAAATTTTATAATAATATAGAAATCGATAACTATTGAAAATACCAGTCCACCTTACATTGAGGATCCACTATTATATATTCATCCCCATATGCATTTGATGAAGATTGTATAAGTGGGATAAAAGAATCCTAACTCTCTATATATATTATATTAATAAATAACATGTCTTACACACGAGATTCTCCTTTCTCCCATGATGTTCTAGCACCATGGCATGAAAAAGAAGAAAAAGAGTGTTGTGAATATTAGTGAGTTCTAGATAAACCTTATCAATAAAGACTTACATTTACTGCATGATGGTAATATATAACCCATAAGGATTCTCCTTGGGTAGTCACATTTACTCATACATTTATAACTCGTTAATAAATTTCATGGTTGTTCCATGTATCATAAATATGAATGAAATTCATACCAATTGTTTTATAAAATGAAATGGTGCATTAATGATAGATAGTGTGTAAGACCATAATAAATTTTAACCAATATCATTTCGTCTCATATACAAATATATATAATGAGGCAATCTATTTTTCATATAAATCATAATTTTCAAAAAAAAACCATCCAACTCCTAAATATATCATATACAAATACTGATTTAAGTCATATCCCCGTCAATCTCCCACTTTCACTAAACCCTGATAGGTTTTGTTCCAATTCACCATATATTTTATCATATACACAAACATGTGAAACCATTTACAAAACTCCTTTTGTATATCTTTGAATACCATTTTTTAAAGTTATAATTAACTTCACCTTATATCACATCATATGAAATGACCTGTGAATACTCATCCAAAACACTTTTGGATTAAATCTAAAACACTTTTAAAGTAGTTATCTTAGTCAAAGTCAATTCTCGTTCAATCAACCCCAAAGTGTGACCCTATAGGACTTTATAGCATTGATAAAAAATATGAATCTATAGATCAATATATGTAAGAAAAAAAGAGGCCTTTAGTAAAGCGTCATTGCTAATCAATATATAAAGGGATCTGGCATGATATCCATCAAATACATATATCTCTATACATGTGTCCACCAATTGAAATCATATGAAAACTTTCATTATCACATTTTTATTTTTCTAAGACATCATGTAACCATAGGACATGAAACATGTTAATCTCATGTAACCAACTCATTTGTTCTTGATTCTCAGAGTGTAGACTGAACTAATCGACGAATATATCACATGTTATTCATTATTCTGAATAATCACATCACTTTTCCCTTATCCATATATAAATATATAACATATATTTGTAGTCATAATATTTTACAGTCTATCTCAATTGAGGTACCTGATGTCGTACTTGTCATACAAGAGGAAAAATCTCATTTTTATTGAGCTCTAACCAATGACATGATCGACAACATACCCAAAACCCCCCATATTATCTTAGTAAATATTTTGAGTTTCATAAGTAGGGAATCAAAGTATAAATATTCTGATGTTAGGTATCTTTCCATCCTTAGGTACTAGGGACTCAAATATTATCCAAAAAACCCTAGTATACTAAATACATCATTGTATGTCACTATGTGGTATAATTTTTAGGTCATCTATGAACACAAACAATCATATCATTTTTATTGTGCCTCAGGATTGTATTCCATATCTCTATATAGAAATCCTACTCATGCTAACCATATCATTTCATCATAACCTATAATAAACCATTAAGAACATCAGATAGGGATAAAATCAATGTCATACTTTAAGAGATCATTTATCATTTCACTTCAAATAATGTATATATATATATATATATATTAATAGAGTCAATGTGAATGAATCATAAAATATATGTTTTATTTTAATATCATACATTTTCATACTCTTAAACTCATTTTAGAATGTTTAACAAAACCAACATAAAACTGGTTTATCATATCATCTATGATAAACTGTTATATCATCCATCTGTTTGCTACACATTATAGTATTTTTAAACACTTTACATCATATTAAATCCGTGTCAAATCTCTATGTGACCATTAGATAAAACTCATACACTAAAATCATTGGTTAGAAACATCTATTAAGTAATTTGGTTTGATTTAACGTGAGTGTTATGAATTATATTCATACCTATTTTACTTCTTTATAACATTCAAACATCTTAAATTAATGACATAAAATGTTATGATTTCAACTTTTGGTGTCTACTTATAACTCTTTATAAGTTCATAATAAACATCCTTCGAACCATATTCAAACAAACATTTGAATTGAAATAAGGTAAATACATACATTATTGTCAAGTAATGCATTAACTATAAAAGGATATTAATTAAAATTCAATTTTAAATTTGTTTAGAATATTCCTTTAGGAAATTGTGATATAATAATTCCATGTTTTTAACTAAATGAAACACATTTTATTTATTTATTATCACATATTCTAAAAATTTTAGGATATTAATTATAAAAACAATTTATCTGAAGATTTGTGTTAACCTTTATTTGTTATCATTGAACTTTTTTAAGTCCAATGATGCTCCCACTAGCATCTTATACATTATATTCTCTTCAAAATATCTTTCTAAGATGTAGAATCCTTTTTAATAACTAATATTTATTTCAATTTAATCGGAATATTTAAAAAATAAACTCAAGTTTCCATATCATAAATGGTATTCTATGTGATTATAACATTTTTTTCATTTAAAAACTTATTGGGGAAACCCATTCATACATATTTTAACTAATACCTAGATAACCATTTTATATTTGATAAAAAAAATTATCCATATCTTATTCTCAAAGTATTCTATAAAAATTATTGAATAATATACCATGTGTAGACATTTAATCATCTTATACTTTTCCCAATAACTCTTTGTAATTGAACAACATATATTTTTATATAATGGAAATTAAATGATGATACCCTTATTTTACTTATATTCATTTGATCTTGATAAAATCCAATGCATTAGAATCCTTAATTTAATTACTATTAACTTTATCTCATGAATATAAACAACAGTCTTGACCAACTATTCCTCTAATTTTGAAATCCTATATATTTAAAACACATGTAAAATATATACGCTTAAAAATCAAAAAAATTAATTTACCTTTTCCTAAATTATAAATTCTATGGTTTTTAGAAACTCATGCAGGTATATATTGGATGATCCAATCATATTTAATTATTATTATTCCTTCCTGATATCCCTAGGATTTAATGACATGGATTTCCTTCTTAAAGAATAATTTTTTATCTTTTCAACTATGTTTTCATCTATTGGTTTGAAATTTAACCCACTTGTATTGTATATATAATACAGTAATCTAGACCTCATATTCCCAATTAATCTATTCTCATCACTTTGGTAATATCAAGTAAATGTTTCTGGAATTCATTCACTTTGTCAAAAAATTTCCATAAATGAAAATAGTATAAATTCTCTAACCAAAACAAGACATTTTAATCTCACATTAATGCATTTTATAGTGCATAAAAAATCATAAATATGCATATCAAAAATTAATTAACTCATTTATTAAAACAATAATTATTTTTATTCTCTTTAGAAGATGAAAATGGGATAAAATACATATTTTATAATGATTTTATCAAAGATTAAAGAATCCATTTTATCAATCCAAAAAATCTGTTTCTATGTTTCATTAATGTAACATAAATTTAATTATATTATCATTTCAATATTTTTTTATATTTACATCACTAATAAATCATACAATAGATATCATATATCTGTTAGAATAATTGAATTGACTTCTATATCCATTAATGATTTAAGAAAACTTGTATTCTCAGTAATTCATTTAGAAAAATGAATATTATTTTACATACCCAATTATTTTTGGCATTTGAGACTAAAATCATTGATGTACCCAATTATATTGAGTACATGAATGGGTACTAAGACACTTATGGTAACTTTTCATCTAATTCATTTAAAATTTTAAATTAGTCACTCTATGATTCCATAAAAATCTAGATTCACTTTTTCAACAATTTCAAAATTTTGTTACTGAGTATGGAACTATTCTAACACCTAAATGTTTCCTTAAGAACTTTTCTTAAATCTCAAATATTTCCTTAAAAACTTTTCTTATGTTATTAGTCATAAGAGTAGATTAAATTAATTTTATCCTTATCAATTATTGATCACAATTTTTATCTTAATGCTGATGATGATATTATCTAAAATTGAAGATTTTATTATATGAATATCATGTATTATTAACCATTTAAGATGTACTTTTATTAAATTGTCTCCCAGTAAAATGATCACCCCTATAAAATACATCATATCCATTAGTGGGCCAATATCCATATTTAACAATAAAAATGAGACCACATTGGTGTGAAACTAACTAGATAGTTATTTTGATAGGGAATCATCCAAATATTATCAGATAGGAATCTTTTAAAGATCATTAGACAACTATTTTCCCAATCCATCAAATGGATAAACTCAAATAAATTCCTCTTGAATCTCAACTCTTGGGGTTTCCCAACTAGTGTATCCCAAATAAAACATCAAAAAATGATCCAATCAAAAGACATCCATGTAGAACTCCATTTTTCCATAAAACATACCAAGGATGATCTTGGATTACTCATAAAATTCTTTCCTTTGATAAGATAATCCATGGGCACCCCTATTTATCATAAAACAACCTAGTTGGATGATATAGTTCGTAAAAAGTGCATATTTGGAATGAATCTAACACTTAGTATTTTAAGGTAATTTTATCTCACCATCATATCTCATATTATTCCATTTTATGTATGCATTATTCTAGTAATATATTTTGTAATCATATTCCCTTCACTAAATAAATATATTCAAACCATATTGATTTCAAACTCTTTACACAACCCACATGTTTATATTACTCACCCAAAAAATTGAACTCAAGTATATTAATACATATATAAATTAATTATATTAATAAGTAACATGAACACATTATCTAATGATTTATAATTATACAATATTGAACATTTTTTCATGAGTAATCCCAGAGTGATAGATAGCTGACCTGGTTCACTTTACTAGAAAAGGTAGGCCTTTAGATATGTAGGTTGTCCAACCCAATCCCCTATACATGGGATAATTTTCTCAAGAGATGATCAATTTAATCATAACTCTAAAACATAATATGAAAAATCTCTATTCAAAAACTAATTTCAGGATAATAATTTCAATTGTAAATTATTGTTATGGTAGATGGGAAAATAAATTCATTATGGAGTCATCCCTAGCATGAAAATGATATGCTCTATCCTATAAACAGTTTAGTTTTTTAATATAAATCATCTAAAAAATCACATTTCTTAAAAAATTAATGAAACATGAATATAGAATGGAATAAACATTAAAAAAATTATCAATTCAAATATTGTAACATAAAATAACCATGTATGAATAATTCATAAATAAAAAGTAATTATAAAAAATTCATAGTTTTATATTTATATAATGGAAATTCCATAAAAATGAATATAAATCCTTTATATTCATTCAAATATTATGACATTCATATTTATCATTATATGGACTTTCTATTTCAAATATATGTTATTTTCTGAAATATGAACAATTTATAATCCAATTTCATTTATGTAAACATTAAATATAATCTTAAAATAATTTATTTAATAATTTTCTAAATATCAACCATATGAATCATAAAAAAAATTTATGTGGCATAAATAATATCCAAATAAATACCATTTAATTTGAATAATTATAATTAATTAATTATGAACAATTCATAATTTAAATATAACCATTTTGTATTTTAGCTTTATTTCATAATTTATAACCTTTTATAAATTATATCTTATCATTTCTAAATAAACACATATATTTCAAGATCATAGGTCATGCCATATAATTTTGTAAGAGGTATTTTAAATATAAACTTTTATTATTTGGGAATAAAATGCTTTAGGAACATTTAATTAAGTATAAAAATTTTACAATAAAAAATTTAGAATCCTTTTAAAATATCCCATGTTACCTTTTATAATTATTTATAAACATCTAATAAATCATAAATTTCAATTTTTATGTTCAAAATATTTTTTAATATTTTTAAAAACAATTTTGATTGTTATTACACATAGGTGTATTCCTGCATAAGGTTAAAGACATCTACCCTTATGTGGGCCATATATAAACCCTTGTGTAAAGGTAGATTTGGCACCTATCGGGTCAATGGTATGTCTATTTTTTAGATTCCATTTATATTTTGGTTCTTTTTTGGAGTTTTCGGGTATCAGTGGTCAAAATTGGAATTTTCTAGGTGAATTAGACCAAGGCTCACGGTTAGCACACATTTTATCTAATATGGAAACTAACCATGTGTAGGGTGCTATTTGGAGGACAATGCTCTTTTTTCCTGGTTTGATCATGGATTTTAAAACTATGTAAATCATAGGACAAACCATGTAGCCTATTTCTTGGGAGGTATTAGTTCATTCATGGTTAGTGTATGGTTTTCCTAACTGTGTAGCCAAACCATATGGATTTCCAAACTCATAAATTTTTTGACATTTTACCATAATCCGCTTATCGTATTTTTAACCCCTTGTACTCAGTTCTCCTCCCTCGTGTGCACATACCCTCTACCATGGTTTTTAGGATTCCTCCTCTCTATTTCTGGTGGATTCCCCTTGAATCCAAGGGGTTGGGGAATGAATTAAGTTCATTTCATTGAGTTCTATTCACCCTTCCCAATTAAGTATGCGTATTCATCCATTCCAATGGATCGTGAAAACTTGAGATTGAGTTTTGGACAAACCAAGTGTATTTATTGGGAGTTATATTTTTTATCTTCGGTCTTTGGGGTGTGAAGCACTTTCTATACCATTTCGGTGGTTTTCATCAATGGTTATAATGTTGGAACCATTTTCATGGTAGGTTTCCCTGTTTAAGGAATTTTTTGATGAAGTAACATTAAATTCTAAATCAAATTTGTTTTATATTATTTTATTTACTAATTAAATGTTTTATCATTGGTATTTGTGTCATGTTTAATGTGATCCATGATTTTTTTTGGAAATTTTATGTTTAATGTGAGTTTTCTAAATGAGGGTGTCTTGAGTGCACTACATTTTTTATATAAAATGAAACAAATGGATTTTAATATTTCAAATTGATTTATTATGATAATTTATAAAAACAATTACCTTGTGGGAATGTGTTTTATTAAATGGAAATGTTGTTTTATTAAAGTGTCTTTTGAAATGTATTTGGATGTGTGGAATTGTGTTTTGATTGTGATTTGAATTGAGTTTCCCATGGGAATACCTAGGTTGTGAGTCGGTGTTGTCCAAGAGACCGTTAATGTCTTTGGTAGGAAGACATAGATATTTTTTTGTTGGTTTTCCATGGTATTATACGAATATTTGGTCGGAAGGTTGTGGGAACTTACACTAGTTTGGCTAAGAGACTACATGAGCTATTAGAGTTAGGCTGGAGGAAGATCATGAGATCTTCCACTTTTTTAATCTAGATTGAAACTTTATTTTAGTCGCACTCATATTATACACTTATGATTAGATCCCTTATAACCCTTTACTCATGTTGGGTTGATCATTATTATTTTATGCGTTATGTTAGTTCCTCATTTAATGTAATATCATGGTTTATACCCATTTCCATTTAGATAGTCATACGATGATGATGTTCTTCTTACCCTTGTTATGTTTTTTTTGGGTTTGTTGAAACATTTGTGACCATGGGGCCTTGTTTTTTTATTTGAGCATTGTTTGTAATTTTTTTGGAAAACATATTTTATTTTTTAATGAGGCCAAAGGGATTTCAAAATCTTGTTAGAAAGAAAACTATTTTCAAAGTGGTTTAGTTTTGAAAATGTATTTTAAAAATACATTATTCATAGTTGTGGATTGAAATCATGAAATATATTCTTGGTGGTATCATAATGTGCTTTGTGTGTAAGATCCCAAACTTCTAGTGAAGTACGTTCTTGTTTATGGTTTCGTTGATCTCCCTTTTTGTTAATGAAAAGGTTATCGGGTTTATGGGGAGTGTCAGGGGTTTCTTGGGAGTTCATATCTAGAAAAAGGGAAATAAGGTCCTTCTAGTTCATTTTTCATGGTTTTTTTATAGTTAGTAGTGACAATGATCTATAACTGTATGGGTGTAGAGGAGGCAGGTAGAGAATTGAGGAATCGTAATGCTGGGGAGACCGAAACTCTGTGATCTTGGAAAGATCCCTCCCACATAGCCACTGCATGGTTTTTTAAACATTGCATGATCCTAGAAAACTATGTGACCTAGGCCCCCTCTTGGATATTGGGTGGAAAATTATTGACACATGGTTTGGCCATCCTTGTGGAAAAACCATTCCATCCATCATAAAGTGGAATTTCTAATTTATTATCCTATGTATTTAAGGTCTGGAAATCAATTTTCTTCCCCGTTGTTCTTCCAGTATCCTAGGTGATTAATCCTATCCATCCATGATTCTAAGGGACGGTTTTTCTTCGATTCATGGCCATTTGGATCACTGTAGGGTGCATATTGATGCTTCAGGTGAGTCTAAAACTCATCTTGTTTCTATTTTATGGAAAAGGTAATTGTGTAGTTGTTGTTCCCCATCTGAATCCGTGAAACAATTTTTCATAAGATTCTATGATTTGGATTTGAGGACTTGTTTTTTAATCAAGGGATATGGTGAGGCATGAATTCATATATGTTCTTCTGGAAGGTGTTCTACAAGTTATATCCCATATACTTGATATTTGATTTATCTTTATGTGGTTGTGAATTTCTGTCTTAGTGTTGTGTATTTGGTCTCCATGGTATGAAATGAAAAATTGTTTTTTAATGTTGAATTTTACCCCACATGATCTCTATGGGATACGTTGAGCATGCATAGGTTGGGCCCATGGACATCCTAGGGTTGTTTCACTTCCGTAAACATGGAAATTGAGTTTATAAATGTTAATTGAATAGTTTATGATATAAAACCACTGGTGTTTGTGTTTATCTTTTAAATATGGTTTAAGTGGATGTTTGACCTAAATGAAATTTGTTAAATCTATTTTAATTGAATGGTCAATGTGTTAAATAGATAAAAGAGCATGATCATTTGAATAAGTGTTATATGTGGGGAAGTGGAATGAATATATACTCCCATGAGTCGGGATAGATTATCTCTCTATATCCCACCCTGATATTGGATGGTTTAGGGTGTTAGATTGAGGCACCATTACAATAAATATTCATATAATATGATTACCTAGACTAAGGATCCAAGTTATGTTTTTTGATTAGACAGATAGAGGCTCCAAGCTATGTTCTATGATTACATGGAATATGTCTCTAAGGTATGTTTTATGATTACCTAGACTGGGGATCTAAGTTATGTTTATATGAATATATTGTTTTCAGAAATGAATGACCTTGTGATATAGGGAACTTGAATCCCCTTATATGTTGTTTAGTTGGTCATCATTGGTCAAGGAATGTTTAATGAAAATGGGTAACTCATGGAACTAATGATGAATATGGCTAATGTAAATCCTTTTAATAAATGGAACCCAGTTTATCATGTCATATTGAGGATTATCATACTTATTTATAAATTGTTTTATAAGGCATATTTTGAAGACATCATTGGTGGTATCCAACTGAGTTGTACTCACATGCCACTCAAGCCTTCGTTGGGTACCTAAGAGGACTTCATTGATGCAGTTTAAGAAAAGGGAAAAGTCCCTATAGTAGATGACTGATTTGGGGCATAGGGATACACATGGATGAAGTTTGTAGACTTCATGTTGGGACCCATATTTGGGATTCATTATCTTTTCTTATTTTAGGTTTTCCTAGAAACAAGGCACTATAATGCATGACATGGAATATTAACTGTTTGGTATTGTGGATGTACCCGGTTATGTGAAATGGATTTTGATTCATGGTTATAACATGGTATGTGCAAGGTTAGGGAAAAATAGAAAGAAACCTTATGTCATACAGGTTTGAAATTAAGACATCCTCAACTCCCCTCCATAGGTATATTAGAGATGTAACCACTAAACTGCTCCCTAAGGGGAAACTGCATTTTATGGTAACTATTTACATTGACTCCATTATTTATTTTTTATCTATTGTGTCCCAATATAATAAATAGGTTACCTTATTAACTTGTCACATTATACCCTTACTGCTAGTCGGCAGTCTCTAGAATACAAGGAGGTGCGCCTGAGGTCATGTGGCGATCCATCTTGGGGCATCGGTTATAGTGACACTTGGTTCTAGGTGTTACAAAATGGTACGAGAGTGATATTAATTGCAGTTATTTATTTTATTTTAGGATTTTATATACAATACTACTTGTTTTCAGGCCTTTTTAATGAGCTCACACATGGTTGTAGCCAACCCATATATATGGAAAACCTGAGTTCCCGAGGTGAGATTATTATTCTAGATATTCTTTCTTCCAGTTCAGTGTTACTTCACCTTGAGTGACACACATGATGTGTGATGTTATTTTTTGGAGATTTTATTTATTCCCTTGAATATAATGAGGATTGTATGTACATTCATCATTTTAGGAAATAACGAATATATGTGACATGCATCTTGTTAGAAAAACATAAGAAAACATGTTGTTTTAGAGGTATAGGAATTAGAAATTCATTTTAAATTCTATTCAGTTATTTTATGAAAATGTACCTGATAAAGATTATATTGTCATATAAATAATTGAATGATGTTTTTGAAATCAATAATATATTTCCTAAATGAGAAAAACATTTGTGTTGTCTAAGGTGAAATGGTTTAAAAAGGGTGTCTAGTGAAAGTCATGTGTTTATCTAAGTATGGATTTAATCTGTGTTAACCATAGACCAAGATAGAGGTGGCTGGGAGTAGTGATAGATATGTGATCATTATTGTTGGGAAAATGAATGTGGAGTGGGTTTTTTTATGGATTTTAGTAATACATATTTGTTTAATTATTTAAGTATTGTGTAATTTGTTTTGAGGCGTGTCTTTGGCATGGTTGAGATGTTCCACTACCATGATGTCTACTAGTTCAGATACAAGAGTATCATTGAGACTTCTCCTCCATTAGTTGAGTAGGTAACCCCATTAGTTCTGTGTAATATAGGTGAGTATATGTTCCATGAGAACATTGTTCGGTTTATAAAAATTATGGAAAGTGACCAATGGTTGGTTGTGCCTAGTATGTTTGACATGACATGAGAGTTTCAGTTGTATCACCCTACAACATTCTCCAAATATGGTGGAATAGAGGAATATGAGGTCTAGATAGAGTCCATCCAGATGATTTGGATCACTTAGAGACTCCTCCTGAGAAGATGTTCATGTTGGCAGTTTATATATTATGATGACCAACAATGTGCTTGTGGGATATCCTAGTTCAGACTTATCAGGTATATGGTATGCAATGAAAATATTTCTAGGAAGAGTTTATAGAACATTTTAATCAAGATACTCAGATACATGAGAGAGATGTGGTGTTTATGAGGTTTAATCGGGAGACTATGTTTGTGATGGATTATACAGGCTGGTTCACCAAATTTCAATGCTTTGTTCTAGAATTTGTTGGGGATTAGGTGGATATAAAAAGATGTTTTTAGGATGGAATTAGATATTATATCACGTCCCTGGTGAATATCTTACATTTAAAGAGGTTTTTGGTGGGGGTGGATAAATATATCATTTTAGAAGAGTGCCTTAAGGAGGTTGTGTCGGTGGATATGTGGTGTAAGTTGGGAAATCTAATAGAATTGATTCCAATAGTAGGAATCATCATTTTGAGAGTTCACACAAGGGTGTTGGAGCAGAGAGTAACCAAGGGAGAGGTATGGTATCTCAATGAAGTTATTGGGTGTTCTGTTATAAGTGTGGTAGGCTGGAAGACATGCCTAGTCAGTATCCTCGACCATCAATTGAGTATTGAGTATGCAGTAGGATTGGAAATGTATTTTGTATGAATCCTTACAGGTAGATAGAGATGAAAGATCAAGGCAGATGAAGAGTGTTGGTAAGGGTTCTACCACCCCATAACATGGAGGTAGTTGGATTTATACTAGCTAAACTAGTTAGGGTGGTGTACATGGTGCTTTAGGACAATAGTTTCCTTGTCATCATATTAGCTCTGCACTAGGAACCTAGACCAATGCCCATGTAAGAGGGGAAAGTCAACTTCCTGTAGTTAGGCTTGCACTAGATGGTGGCATGGTTGGAGCATGGATTGTTAGAGGTATGATTCTTATAGATTCCATGATTTCTAGTTCTTTATTTGATACATGAGCCTCTTATTATTTAATATCTACACACATTTCTAATTGTTTTGGTCTGGATATGGAATATATGTGTGGGTTATGTTTATTGACACACATTTAGGAACACTAATGGAAAATATCCAACAATGTAAGGAGTGTGCTATCGAGGTTTCTGGTTTTCGCTTCCTTTGGTACTTGTTTTTGCTTGAGATGTTAGGTTTTGACCTCATATTGGGGAAGGATTTCATGGTATTATATCAATTCCACACAAAATTTTATTGCATAAAGGTAATTTTCAAATCACTTGAAGGTGATAATTTTGTTGACTGAGTGGAATGGAATATCCAGGAAGGCCACATGGGGTATTTGGTTAGTAGTTGGGTGACCTCATAGACCAAGTTGAATGTATTGTTCATAATGATGTTGTAATAATGTATTATGTATTCCTTCCTATGATGGATCATTATGAGGATGTGTTTCATGAGGACTTATCATGGATTGCCCCTAATATATAGATTGAGTTCATGATAGAACTAATTTCTATAGCTGAGACGGTATCCATTTTTATGTATGTAATGGATGTTGAAAAACATCTGTAACATAAGATCTGTTCATGGAATTGGATTATAAAAGGTTTATTCACCCAAGTATGTCACTTTGGTGATCTCTTTTTTCGTTTTCTAAGAAGGATCATGTGATGTTTTCATTGTGTGTTAACTATCAGATGATGAACTAGATGACAGTCAAAAACTGGTGTCCTCGTCCACATGTCGATGATCTTTTTAACTATAAGAATTGTGCTTTTATTTTATACATAATTTATTTGATGTCGGTGTATCTCCAGCAGAGGGTGAGACCTTATAATATATCATGAACTGCTTTTAAGAGAAGGTATGGACTATATGAGTTCATTGTGATGTCTTTCGGTTTGACAAATACTCCAGTAGTTTTTGTGAACTTGATGATCCAAGTCCTCTATATATACCTAGATATGTTCATAGATATATTTTTGGGTTACATCTTATTTTACTTTGTTATTCATGAATATTATTCCAAACACCTTGACAACATCCTGATTAAATTAAGAGACCATGTTCTATACCCCAATCTATCAATGTGTAAGTTCTAGATATAAACAGTATATTTCATGGGTCACATATTCCCAGAGTTGAATAAGGTCCAAGAATTTGTATCTTGGTCTAATCCCAAGAATGTTTTTGATATCCAAATAGTTTTGGGCTTAGTGGTCTATTACCAGATGTCCATCAAGGAATTTTCTAACATAACAACACCACTTTTTGGTTTACCCAAGAAGGGTTACAATTTTTAGTGTATTGGATCATGTGATAATGCTTTCTAGGGGTTAAATAAATTTTTGACTACTCCACCAATGTTTTATCTTACCCGAGTCAAGGAAGGAGTATACCTTGTTTTTTGTTGTATCTGGTATTGGGCATGGGGCAGTGTTGATGTAATCGGATCATGTTGTAACATATGGGTCGTGATTTTTTAGGTTACATAAAAAATTAACCTATGCATGATCTCGAGTTGGTCATGGTGGTTTGTGCCTCAAAATATTGGTGGAACTATCGTTTGGGTGAAATGATTCTTCTATACAGTAATCCTAAAATCATTAAGTAAATATTCTCACATCATGATTTGAATCATCAACATCATATATGGATTGAGTACATGAGATATTTTTTATTTTGATCTAGATTACAAGCTAGTAAAGGGAAATAATGTTGAATATTATTTGAGTCAAAAGGCGTAGACTCAGGAAGAATGGGAATATAATTCCAAATGGAAGATGATGGCCTCGTTTATCAAGATGCATATAGAGGTTCATGAGAGACGAGGGTAGATGAACATTGTGTATTTGTTTGTTGAATCCAAACTCATTATATAGATCAAATAGAAGTGGTATGAGGATCAATAACGATTGGATTTGATAGAAATCCTTGAATATGGGGATTCACCTTTTGAATAGACTATTGATAATGTTGATATCGTTTATATTTGTGGTCATATTGTTCTGGCCACGTGTATATGAAGAGAGTTTATATGTGAGTTCCATGCCTCAAATTGGCTGGTTCATCCGAGTTTAACCATAATGTATCATGATCTTATAAGATAGTATTGTTGGTCATGGATGAAAAATGTGGTTGTAAGTTCCATGACATAGTGCAACACCTATCAGGTGGTGAAGGATGACCATTAGAAACTGGGTGGGTTACAACAACTATTTCCTATTTTCGAATGGAAGTGAGATGATGTAACCATAGATTTTTTTGTAGGTTTTTAGATGGCGCCTCAAAATAAATTACTAATATAGTTAATTGGGGATCTTTTCACCAAGTTATAACATTTATTTCCAACATGAGATGCTTTTACAATTAACCAGTTGGGTGACATGTTTGTTCCTGAGATATTTTAGTTTCACATGGTGCCACAAAATAATTTTTCAAATAATGACCCACATTTTACTTCACAATTCTAGAAAATTTTATTTAAGGAACTTGGGGACCAGGTGTTTTTCAGTATAAATTTCCATCTACATATAGATAGAAAGACACATCATACTATTCAGGTACTATAGGAAATGATGAGAGAATGTTTCCTAGACTTTGGTGGGTCCTGGAAGAAAAACATGATGCTTTTTGAGTTCACCTACAAAAATAGTCACTGATAGACTATTCAGATGGAACTGTATGAGATTATATATGGTAGCCTCTGTAGATCACGGTTATACTAGATGGAGGTTGGGGAGTTATAACAGTTGGGACTGAGTCTCGTGTTGGATAAATCAGAGGAGGTTCAGTTGATTTGGAAATATATGGATACTTATTAGAGTAGGAATAATTCATATTCTGATAAATGTAATCTGTCTTTTGAGTTTATGGTGAGTGATCATGTTCTCCTTCAGGTGTTTTTAATGATGGGTCACAATCAGATTCAAAAAGAGGGTATCTTGGCCCCTAGGTAAATGGGATCGTTTGAGATTTTTGAGAGGGTCAAACCATTGTTGTACTGATTGGATCTTCCATAGTTTTATATTTGAATACATTATGTTTTTCTTGTGGCATAGCTTTAGAAGTATCACCCAAAACCTTCTCATGTGATCGATTTTGATGATGTTGATCTTGAGACTAATGCATACATTGAAACTCATCTAGTTTTCATTATAGATCTTAGTGAGAATTACTTACATGGTAAGAATTTATCCTTGGTTTGAGTGTTGTGGAAGCATGGAAATCTTATGTTGTAACCCAGAAGAGTGATACTGATATATAGGACCAGTGTCCCAACCTTTTTACATTGGATGCTTGGTGAAGCTTGGGAGTGTGGCTCAAGGATGAGCCATTTTAAGGTGGGGAGTTTTTATGATCCCAAACTTATAGTAAGGTATGTTCTTATTTACATTTAAGATACTCTATTTTTTGGTTAATGAAATGGTTCTCGAGTGTATGAAGAGTATTGAGGATGTAATAGGAGTTCAGAGCAAGAAAAGTGGAAAATAAAGGAAATCCATTGCATATATCATGGGTGGAACATTATTAGAAGTAATCATGCGCCATAACCATGCAGTCCTGGAAGAGCCAGGGGCACTTTTTAGGAACCATACAAGGGGGGAGCCTAAACTTGTGCAGGGTTAGATAGGGACATATTTTATAGTAACTACATGGTTTTTCAAATAGTGTGAGATCCCATGATACTGTGAAACACAGGCCCCCTCTTGGGTAGAGGGTGATGCATGGTTGGTGCTGGTTTGGTTAACCATGCGTCCAAAACATGTGCATCATTGAAAGGTGGAATTTCCAATTTTTCCCATCCGTATTTAAGGGTTATTATATGATTTCCATCCCCATTCTTCTTCCAATAGCCTAAGTTATGAAACCTATCCTCCCAAGCCTCAGTGGTATGTTTCTCCTATGAAATATGGTCATTTGGAGAAGTTTAGGGTGCCGATTAATGCTCTGATTGATTCTGACACTATTATTCAATCTATTTTTTGGAAATGGTGTTGTATTGTTATATTTATCCATATAAGTCCCTAAAACCCTGTTTATCCATAATATTCTTAATTTTGGATTTGATGGTTTTTTGGTTTGAATTGAGGGATATTTTTAAGTGTGTGTTTCAATATGAACATGGGGTATATGGTTTAAAAGTTATATCCCATAGTCTTGATGGTTGATTTATATGTATGTGGTTGTGAATTTGGGCCATAGTGCTATGTATTTGGTCTCATTGGTAGGAAATGATAAATTGGTTAATTTAATGTTAAATAGAACCCCACATAGTCCCTATGGGATCCTTTGAGGATGAGTGGGGTGGGATCAAGGACAACCAATGGGTGTTCCTCTTCCTTGAACATTGAAATTTTATTCTAGAGGAACACACACTGTGTAATTTGAATTCAGCAATGACTTGGGTATCTGGACCGAGTTAAAAAAACAAGCCTCCTATGGTTGGGACCATAAATTGTGTACATTTACTCATCAAGTAGATTTTTTTACAGGGAGTATATACCTTGGACATGGGGTAGTATCAAAAGTTGTGTGATTTGGTCACATTTCATGTGTATTTTGTTTTCTTTGCATGTATTATATAACTAATATTAGTCTTAGGAATACAACATGTGTATCCCAAGTGGGAAACCTATCGAATTTTCTTTAAATTTTCTACCCCACCCCCAATATATCTATCTTTCAGACTCATATTTGGGACAATTATTAGTTCACTCTATGTATAATTATACATAGGATGTGATGGTAGATTTTGTTTCAACGTCATAAATATGATATGAGGTGGAATAGTCAACTCACTCCTTCCCAACTTGGTTAACTGATTTTGAGACACATATGTGATCTCTATAGAGGTATTATGGTTGGAAACCACCCTTATAGAACACATAAGTCAAGGTGTGGGTCCCCCATTTCCTATACAGGTAATTTTGACACCTCCTAATACTCACTCTAGGATTTGGGTCTTTTATTAATGGATTTCAACCCTATTATTATCGATCATATATGAGGAACGGTCCTTCCACTAATTGGGTTTACCACCCCCTTAGTTGCACCATGACATCGATGAGACGTGGGCCCCCCTTATCCAATCTTGTGAGAATAAAATTGGGATTTTACAATTTTTACAATGTTTAAACTTTGAGTTGTATAAATACTCGTCATCATTTGTTGGATATGAAGATCAATATATTCAAATATTTATCTCTCTATATCTCTCTCACTCTTCATTTAGTTACCTCTGTGATCACATATGTTGGTTGGTTTCTTTTCCCCCTTTATCCTGGGGGTTGAGAAAATTATTTTATTCTATTGATTCACTCATTGGATTTCAATGATTTATAATGGGAATGTGTATACTCACCCATACATGATATTTTCTTTCTTGTGTTATGTCTTATGTAGTTGACCAGAAATTAGTTGGTGACCTTGGAATGCATAACGTTAGTAGATCCTCATAGTATTCAATGAAAGTGTTCAAAATCACTAGTTGGTATTGATGTTCATGAGCAGGAACATACTCCCCATTGTTTATTAGGTTTGGAATCCCTATTTTTGGTTGGGCTTGTATTTTTCTACTTCAAACTTTCTTTATATTCATATTACTTCACAATGGTTATTCTTAGAAGTTATCACATGAATTATTTCCACTTGTATTGATAAATTTATATTTATCCTTCATTGTTATGATATTATTAGAGGTATTCATATATACATAATCACTAGGATAATGCCTCTTATTTGTGTGGTATACCTATAGAGGGATAGTCTCATGACCTTGACCGAATAGATGTTGTGTTATGGTGTCACCTTTAAATTACCATTGGTCTATGTGAAGCCACGATTTTTTGTTTATAATAGTGTTATAATAGTGGTTTTTCAAAGGGATGGTGTTTGGATTTATATGTTTTATGAGTATTGGTTTTGAAACTAAGGTAAATAGTATTAAGTTGTTTTGAGTTTGAATATGTCGCAGAACCCAGTGATTGTGTGATGGTGGATGTATTCATACACCGAGACTCTAGACCCCTGTTTTTCAACATCATAAACCAAGACATCAGTTTCATGGAATTTAATGGCACATGAATCATATAAGTATATGTATTTTACTTCCATATACATATTGATTCATCTCCCCAGATATGATCAACTAACTATGGTACATCTTGTTGACTTTCTGGATATCTATATGATGATAACTAAAGCACGCCTATCATGGGGCATGGAAAAAAAATTATATCATACCCGTGTTTATTCTAATGGTTAACCCAAGGTAGTCTCCATAAGAGGAGTGCACAAAAAATAGTTTTTCACTTTAATTTGAGAAAAAATTATATGTTTTTTTTAAACTTTTTTAGTTTAAAAAGAAATAAGGAAATTGAATATAATGTTCGAAAAACAGTTATTGAGAGGTTTATGGGTTTAGGGTATGATATCCTTTTTCATTGTCATCATTTTCATATAATGTTTATCTTGTCTATTCTTATTGAAAGTAAAATTATTGACTCCTCGATCGCGTTTTATGTCACCCTTGGATGAGGGATGCAATGAAAACCACTCATCTGTTCATGAATGTTCTTTAATAATTCCTAAACAATTATTGAAATTACAAATCATTAAATTATTTTCCATATTAATCTACAAAAAATTCACTTATTTCACACACATCCCAATGATCACTAGACACTCACCACATAACACAATTTCATCGATCGAGAAAAATTGCACAAGACAGAGGGAATATAGTGTTCTTAAACCAAATAAATAAACAATGAATGAAATAAAAACATAAAATAAAATCACAGTTAGAGAGTTGGACACCTCTAAAAATAGAGATCATTAAATAGAAAATGAGATTTTTATATTGAAGCACAAGACTCCGACATTGAAAAAGGGAAACTCCCCCTGTCCCAATCACTCAAAATCATTACCCCTCCAAAAGAAGGGTAATCGAGATAATGGGGAAGGAGAAGGATATAAAATTATTCTGGAAAAGAAATGTAATATAAAATAGAAAGACTAAAAGATATCCACTTTGCTGTCTTAGAAGGAATGTGATGGACTAAGGTGATAGGAGATGAGAGAAGCTCCCCCCTCCTATTTTATAGGCATAATTTTCCATTGAGAGTTTATGTGTTGTATCCCTGATTAATGATAGAATAATTCATTAAATCCACCATTAAAGTTGTTCCAAAACTTTTTTCGGGTCCCTCATAAATATTTCAGATTTATTTCATCTAGTATGTATGAGTTATGAAATTTTTATTAATTGTTAGTTTATCTGGATGAAGGTTCCAAGAAGATTTCTTCAAAATATTTCATTCTAATTCCACCTTGATTATTTCATAACTCCATGTAATTTATTTTAAAAACATACCAATTAGTACACATTCTATTCCATGATGAATCACCTCAATATTAGGTTTGTATGCCGAGTTGTGCCTTCATTAAGGAGGTGGGGTCTACACTGTTCACCCAAACACTTCTTCAACTTTACTAATTTTTTTCAGGGCTCAAGATGGTTGAATAAGATATTTATATAGAAAAAAAATGTTTAAGTAAATTAATCCAATAATCTTAAAAAATCACTTAATTTTTAATGATATTTTAAAAGTTATTCCCAAATTATCCCTGTGATAAAATTCTGTAAAATATCCAAATTTAACAAATTTTTACTATTTTTCTCAAAACACACTATAAATCCATATTTGATCCATATAAGATCAAATTGATAAATTGGGAGGGTTTAAATTAAATAAATTAATATATAAAATTAGTAAAATAATATCTTTATCAATTCCCCCCCACTTATCAATTAGACTCTTGGACATGTAAACAACAAAATTAATTCAATGAAAATTCAAAACACATACCCACATGATCAACCAAATACAAACCAAGAAAAAAAAGATATCATTCCTCATAAAAACCACTATTTTAGGTATTAAATTTATATCATTTAATATATTTCATCTTCATTTATCATCCCATGCACACAAGACACCTACCTAACGTGAATTTGTTTTTCGCATCTCCCAAATATAATTGTTCAACAAGGCTTTTTTCATTCAAACTCAAGAAAGAGTCACCAGAGGCTTAATAAATTCATACTTCTCCACCAAATGTGATTTAAACAAAATATTTTTTCATGAGGTATTTTTAGGGTAGTTATTTGGCTTAAACTTGGTAAGATGTGGATGTTAAAAATTCTAACGCCGAATATGGAGGGCTTGGCTCTTTTTGATGATAAACTGTAAGATTCTAATTTTCACTCAATAATAGTATCATCCTCTCTCCCTTTAATAGAAAATTATCTCCATAATCAGGAATCATTATGAAAAGTTTATTCTATTTAGCATTTAACGATCAAAAATTTCAATATTTATAGTTTTCCTTAAAAGCTTTAGATTAGAACAACTTCATTTTTCTTAAAAGATATCCATTTAAATATTGATTTATTCAGTAGAAACATCATCTCTTAAACATTTTAGTTCCCCCCAAGGTATCATAAAATGAGGTATTACACCACAATACATATCCCCCCACACTTAAGTTCAACAATATCATGCTATTTCACTTCAAGAGAAGGTTAGGTAGGGAAATTGGATTTTAAGGGATACATGGATCAAATATAAAAGGTAGTTCATAAAAAGAGACTTTCTTGAAAATACGGAATTAAAACAAAAATAAATACCACAATAATTTAAAACACGAGTACCTACATACATCATGTTTTATCAGGAATAAATAAAATTCTAGTTAAAGAATTAATTGTCCAGTTCTTTTAAGAAATGTGGTGAATGTAAATAGTATTAAAAATGGTTTAGAAGACTCACAAGAATGTGATTTGAAAAATAAATAGAGGTATATGAGGCATGGTATTTAAAAATAATATTACTTTTCATGAAATTACCAAATATTTGAACGTGAAAAAAAGTAATTTTAATTATTTATTTGAGATTTGTTTCATGGAATATATTGTTTTACTTAATAACATGGGTTTAAAAACTGGTAATTATAATAAATTTCAGATCAAAAGTTTTTTAAGAACACTAAAATTTAGAAATAAATAAACAAAAGTATCAAAAAAACACAATAATACTTTTTTTTAGAAAAAAAAAAGAAAAACAAACAATAAACGAAAATCCTAAACTACAAAGGTTCCCACCGACACACATAAAGTATGTATTATCCTCATGGAATTAAAATGTATTTAACATGTGTGAAAATTTGAAAATTAATTGCATCAAGAAAAAAAATTTAAATGATAGGTACAACCTTGAGGAATTTATTGATAATCATATTGGAGGAGTGTGATCTCCTCCACTGGATTTGATAGTAGGGCCACAAGGAATTTCTTCAACCTATTTACATTAATAGTTAATGGATCATACTCTTCAACCTTCATAATAAACACATCTCTCAAAGGTTATACATGAGTAACTATAAATGGACCTTCACATCTGGAATGAAATATACCTGGCATCATCTTGTTTCTTGAGTTGAATAACATCGTTTTGTCTCCAGGATAGAAGTCTTTCAGTCAGATAATCTTTTCATGGGAACTCTTATTATTTCTTTATAAATCCTAGAATTTTCAAATTCTTCCTTCTAATTTCTTCCATATCCTATAACTTAAATCTTCTTTCATTCCCAACACTTTAAAAATCCAAATTCAACTTACTCGCATCACAATATGCCTTATGCTTCAAATCAACAGGTAGGTGGAATTTTTTCCCATAAATCAGAATACATGGACTCATTCCTATTGGGGTGTTTGTAGGATATCATATATTCCAGTAATGAATATTCTATCCTTTGGCTTCAATCCATTATGTTTGTTTTAACATTCTTTTCCAAAATTCATATCATTTTCCTATTGGAAACTTCATCTTTCCAATTAGTCTATAGATTAGAGGGTGTTGATGTTTTATGATGCACCTCATACACCATCAGCAAAGCCTCCATTCTAAAATTGAAAAATGAGTCCCTTGATCCCATATGATGGTTGTAGTCACTCAAAATCTACAAAATAGGTTATCCCTAAAAAATCATAAACAACATTAGAATCATCAGTCATGGTGGCTTTTTCATCCACCAATTTTGAAACATAATCAATTTCAAGATAGATATAATAATTTATAAATCACATCAAGAAAGGTCCCAAAAAATGAATCCCCTATACTTTCATAATCTCACAAAAAAATCATTGGATTTTGAGTCACCTTTAATCTCTTTTCAATATTTCCTGAAAACTTACATTTTTCACACATTTTAAAAAATTCATGAGTGTTATTAAAAATGATGGGATAATAAACTATAGATTCTAAAACCTTCATTACTCTATTTTGAGGACCAAAGTGGCCTCCAGAATCTAAAGAGTGAAAAAACTGAAATAAAAATTTAACTTAACATTCAAGAAAACATATTCTTATTAATTGATCATTGCAAATAATACAAAGAAATAGATCATCCCAAATTTAATATCTAGACTAAGATTTATGTTTTTTAATTTTGTGAGAATTGAAATGAGATTAGACCTATGTAATTATCAGATAATTGACTGTGTCAGCATACCAAGGAACTTTTCCTTCAATCAATTAGAACATATCTCTTGAAATTTTATCATTAAATATCTTTCTTTTTGGAATTTCAGTTTCACCAGTGTTTGGCAGTCTACATAAGTGATTGACAAATTTTTTCTAAGATTGCTTATTTTCCCTGATTTATATATTTCACTCCTACATCAGTATCATACATATCACTATACTAGGTTTAGAATCATCTTTCTTTATCCAGTACCTAAGAGCTGCATGATAAGAGAACACTATGATTTTAAGTCTATGAAAATATTATCAAAATCATTCTATAGAAGAAACAAATACTAAGAAATACATTTCCATGGTTGTGTAATTGAATTGGGCCAAATCTATGGTTCTCGAGGCTTATGAAATGACTTGTGGTCTTCCCTCAATTTGATGAAATGTACAGATCCAACTGATTGGTTAGAAGCATCACAATGTAGCTCAAATGGTTCATCCCTATTTGGTGGTTTCATAATAGGTTTTGAAATCAATATCTTTTTCAATTAAAAAAGGAAACCATACAAGCACCATTTAAATCAAAATCAACATCTTTCAAAAGAAATCTATAAAGAGGGAGAGAAATATTATTGAAATATTTGTCAAAAATTGTGTAGAATTATGCATGTCCTAAAAATAGTAAAACATGTTTCACACAATTATGGTAAGGACATGAATTTATCAATTCAATTTTTAATTTATCCACATCATTTACTTCATGGGAAATTACATGAAAAAGTAAAATTCTTCTCTCAACCCTCAAATGAAACTTTAAAAAATTCAAAACAAGATTACTTTCAATAATGGTTTTCAAAACTTTTTCTAAAATTTTCAAACAATGATCAAAAAAATCTCTAAAAACTGTGAATACATCTAAGAACACTTCCATGAAATTTTATATGTGATCATAAAATATTATTAACATGCACCCCTAAAATTTACCTTGATCGTTACATAATCCAAATTGAATCCTTTTATATGAAAAATTACAAAAGGGACTTGTAAATGTTGTCTTATCTTGATCCTCAGGAGAAATGGGTACCTAGAGTTAACCTAAAAATAAATCCAAAAAATAATAACGAGTTCTCCATTCCAATCTCCCTAACATATAGTGAATTAAGTGGATGGGAAAAATGATCATTCTGAGTGACTTGATTCAATATCCTTAAATAAATGCATACTCTATCATTATTTTTAATTCTCATAGGGATTAATTCATTCTTTTCATTCCTCATTGTGGTCAGGCCAATTGTTTTAGAAACTACACAAATCGGGGTAACCCATTGTGAATATGAAATGGGTTAGATGATCCCAGTCTCCAAGATCATGTAATTCTCCTTATTCAAAACCTCTATCTAGGTTGTATTTAGCCTCTATTATGGATATTTAACAGGTCTGGAATCTTTCTCAAGAAAAATTCTATGTGAGCATATTTTTCTATTTATTCCTAGTATAACACCTAATATTCAACCTATTTCTTGGAAAATATCTCTCTAAATATCTATCAATTATTTTTCTTTGGTTTTAGAGAGAGTATTTTCAATTATCACTAGTAATTTTTATTCCTCCATAAGGTACACATATTTAAAATCATTTGGGTGTCGATTTAATTCCAATTCATGAGGATGATCAAGGGATGAAATTAAATTGATATTACTCACATACAAAGGTTATAACGTATACACAAGAAAACCATATCATCTTCCTCATCACTAATCAACTTATCAATGAAATTTGATTTTACATATTCTTCTCACATAAAATCAAAATCTCTAGTGTTTTAGGAATTAACATGTTAAATAATGATAAAATTCTCTCCTAAGTCTAAGAATTCATGGAACATACCTGATTCTTCAATGGGTTATGTACCAAAATTGTAGAATAGTGAATAGAGGGAGTTATTATCTAATGGGTTCCTCATGGATTCAAATGTTTTGAAGTTTAAATTACTATAACAAAATTCCATGGTGAGTCTAACTTCATATAAATTGATGATTGTTTTGGTCATATCCAAGAAAGGTCTCCCCAAAATGATGGTTCAGTGTGAGAGGTTCCTATCATCTTCCATATTCAGCACATTGAAGTCAGCGAGGAATAAGAGATCATTAACTTTCACCAGGACATCCTCCATAACTCCTATATGGAAAACTGTGGATATGTTTGAAAGTTATACCATCACTCTTGTGGGATTTCTATCTCTTATATACAAATTAGTATGTATAGAGTGAAACAATACATTAATTTAATAACTGAGAACAATTAGAGAATTATAGAAATTTAAAGACCCAATGGTGCATGAAATGGAAAACGTCCCTAGTTCTTTACATTTGGAAAAAAAATGTAGTGTGGTAAGGGCTAAGAAACTTCTTCCCATGTTGATCCTTTCATTCCCTTTATATATCCTCTTCTTGGTGAAAATATAAAAAAAACATTTTTCATACATTAGAATTTTTTTCAGTGATTATAACAGGAAAATATTAATTTCCACTTTCTAAAAGGTGTCCCAAATTTCTTTTTGATCATTCTTCATAAAATCACATTGATATAACTAAGGTAGATCAGAATAGTTTTTGGATATCCTTTTTATACCCATTTGGTTTTTTAAATGGGTTTTATATACTTTCCTTACTGAACCTTTTTCTTTCTCCTTTTTTGTTATGGCCTCCTTCTGTTGGATGTACAGGTTGAGCATCAGGTGGATTTTTGGAATCATTATCCTCACATTCTATATGTGGTGTGATCTTCTTCCCACTTCTGGTTTTTATTATAATAACATTAGACATGGGATTTGGAACCATCTATGATGGTATTTTTCATTGATTCTTAGTTGGAAGGTCCATAAGGCTATCAGACTTATTGTCCAAATTTTTCACTGCCTTTATTATCTCTTCAATCTTTATTTATTTTTGGTTCTTCAAAGAGATTTTGGAGGGTTATTGAATTTTTTTATACTGGTATGGATATTTATAGGGTTACTATAATGGTGGATGGTTTTAGTATTTCTTCTATTAGAAAAGAGGTTGATTTTGGTATTGACTTTAAATAGGCGGTCAATCCTGGCTATACTGAAATATATATCCCGGTTGGGTATGGGGTCGATTTTGTTGGTTTGGTTGGAATTTACTTTTCAAATAGGCTGAAGCTCAACTTTCTATCCCTTTCACTTCTATACATTGTTGTGTGTAATGATAAGTATAGTTGCATAAACCACATACCTGAGTTTGGTTTTGTTGTTCCTTCACTTGGTTCACTAAAAGTTACCTCAATAAACTGGCCATTTATTTAAGTGTTTCTTTATGTAAGGCTGATGAATAATCTAAATTCATTACCTAACGGATTCCTCTAGTGATTGTACCTATATTTCCAAATTTTTGTGAGTTTTGTGAAATTTTTTCAATCAGTCCTCTGGCATCTTCTAGTTAATTTTCAATCAAGGATTCTCTAGATGATGCATCTATAAAGTTACGATCATTTTCAAGTAGTTATTGCTAATATAAGACAATTAAAAGTGTGTTCTTCTATAATATTATGTGGGTATATAGAGCATTGATTCATAAATATCCCACAATAATCATAAAGTGTGTCACTAGTTGACTGAAGAATAACATAGATGTCATTCTAAATAGTCATGATCTTGGATGCAGGAAAAAACCATTAATGGATGCATCTTTTAAGATCCTCCCAGTCATGTAATTCTCTAGGTTTTAGGCTGTACAACCATTCTTTTGTTACTGTCTCAAGTGAGAATGGAAATTTCCTTCACTTCAACTATTCTTCTCTAACACCTTAGGGTCTACAACTTGAGCACACATTTTTAAATTCATGAATGTGTCTATTAGGTTCTTCTTCTCATAGACCATAGAATTTATAAAGAATTTTAATCATGTTAATGCATAACTCAAAATAATATTATATGTTATGGATAGCCGGTTGATTTTTTTGTTTAGTGAATTATGGTGCGAAGATATCGTGCAGAGTCTGGTTGGGATTTCCAAACATTATTTTTTGTTTAGAGAGTTCACTAGACGTGTCACTTGAATATAAGATATTTATATCTTTAAATCCTTTTTTGAAAATTTTTCTTCCCCAATTTTTTTGTTTTTTGTTCAATTTCAGGATCAAAATCATTTAAATTGTATTTCAAACTATGGGTCATTCAAAAGAAATTTTTATTTGGTTTTTAGGTACTTCCTCTCTAGAAACGGTGCCACGCTTGATGCAAGCATATCGCGGGGCATGTGAAAACAATATTTTAAAATAATTAAGTATAGTATTGGGGTTTCCCTAGGTATTATACCAAATAATAGTGCACACAAAATAGATTTTCCCTTAAATTTTATAAATAAGTAGATGTTGGTTTGAAATTGACTGTGTTTAAAAAGAATGAAGTAAATTAAAAATAATGTTTGAACACTAGTGATTGATGGAGTGATGGATTTAGGGTCAGATCTCATTTTTCATTGTAATCATTTTCATATAAATTAGTTCTTGTCTCTTCTTATTGAATGATAAATGATTAACTCCTTGATCGGGTTGTTAGTCACCCTTGGTTGTGGGATGCAATGAAAACCACTCCTGTGTAGATGAAGGTTCATAAATCATTCCCAAAAAATTATGGAAAGTACAAATCATGAATTTTGTATACATATAAATCTAGAAACAATTCACATATTTAACACACAAGCCAACAATCTCTATACACTCACCACCTAACACAATTTTCTCGATCGAGACAAATTGTACTAGGAAAATGGAGTTTAATGTTCTTCCACCAAACCTATAAATAATAATGAAATAGAAACCCAAAATACAGTAACATTCTGATAATTTGAAATTAAGGAAAATATATTTCATTTAATAGAAAAATATATTTTTATATTAAAGCACAAGACTCTGACATTACGAAAGGGAAACTCCATCTTCTCCGATCTCTCAAAAATCATTACCCCTACATTAGAAGGGTAATCGATATAAATGGGGATGAAGAAATAATTAAAAATATATGGAAAGGAAACGAAATAAAAGACACACTTATGAAAAGTTATCCTCCCCGGTTTCTCAGAAGTAATGCGATGCAATGAGATTATATGAGATGAGAGGAGCACCCCTTATTATATAGTTAGTATTTTCCTTCACAAATTGATGAGTTTTATCCACAATTAATGATAGAATAATTTAGTACATCCTTCATAATATTTGTTACAAAACGTGTTTCACATCCACCCTCAAAATTTTAGCTTAATTGGTCACCTGATGTATGATTTATGAGTTTTTATTGACTGTTACTTTTTCTAAAAAATGGTTTCAAGAAGATTATTTCAAAATATTTTGTTCAAATGTCTCCTTGATGATCTCATAGCTCCACAAAATTTATTGTAAAAATGAACCAATGATTCCTAGTTCGATTTCTGGCATAATCACCTCAGTTGATGGTGTGTAAACCAAGCATTGCTTTTGTTGTGGAGGTGGGGTCAACGTTGTCCGCCCGAAAACTTCTTCAACATTACTGATTTTTTCGGGCCTCGTGATGGTCGAATAATATATTTATATAGAAGGAAATGTTTATGTAAATTAATTCATAAATCCTACAAAAAATAATCACTTAAATTTTAATAATATTTTAAATGTTATTCCCAAGATACCCTTGTGAAAAAATTCTATCAAAATCCAGATTTAACCAATTTTTACATTTTTGCTCAAAACACATCATAAATAAAAAATTGATCCATAGAAGCAAAAATTTATGATTTGAGAGGGTTGAAATAAATTAAATAAATATATAAAATTAGTAAAATATTATCTCTATTAATATTCAACTAGGTTACCAGGATAGGGTTATGATAATGAACAGTTAAGTGACAAGGCTTCAGTATAGGAACCTATTCATGAGGTGTTATCTTATGGAGATCAAATAGTAGTGCTCCCACTCAATGTGAAGTGTTTGGGCCCACTCATAGTAGATCATGATAATGATCATCTTAAACTTGAGCAGATTATTATTCGATTAGTCTAGGACAATGATATATCGAGGCTAAGCGTGCTGCATGAGTTTCAGAAGTAGTGAATGCTCAGATTATGTAATGAGCCAGAACATCATGTTGTTGATCATTGGATTAAGTTGGTGGGTCTAGTTTTATGACTTATGTAGACCCTATCCAATCAAATGGTTATAATCATGACCATTCCTCTTTCTGGATTCACATGACTCTAGTGGATTTTGGTTTCCTATACCCATTATGATACGACTCTCTCATGGGATGAGTTTCAACACTTATTTAATGTTGAGTACTATTTACAAAACTTGCACTCTTTGTGAATTTAATTGATCCTAGATTATAAGTAGTGTGACATGACTATAGATGTTTCCTTATCAATGTTTACCAACCTCATGTGTTACTCTGGTGATATGGTTCACGATGAATACTTCCAAACATGTATATTCACGTAAGGCCACCAGAGAAAAATTTGAGATAGTGTGGTCTCTCAATTAATTACTACCAATATCAAGGTTTTAGAGTGGGCCTTGGTGATAGATAGATTACTGGAAGGGAAGAATCATGTAGGTAAATCTCGTAGTAGACATTTTGAATAAAATGTGTCTCCTCCAACAAGAAGACATCATAATTTAAACTCATGGTGCATGAAGATTTAATGAAAGTGTGCTCACATCCTTGGACAAATAATGCAGAGATCCCACCAGTGATCTAGTAATACAAGAGATAGGTGATGTTATGGTTCCAATGGGTGAGGCCACATGGATTTAGATTACCTAAGCCAATTCACTATAAATTGTGGATATGTAGTGGTAGGACCTTCATAGTAGAGGCAATATCGTGGTCAATGATCTCATAAGGGTGGTCTGTATGAATCCTAGTGAAGTAGTGTTGGTATAATGGATGGAGGATATAAAGGTGCAGGATGAAATTATTAATTACCTCCACAACCACCTTCAAATATACCATGCTAGGTTCATAGGGACGATGTTCAATAGCATGGTCAACTACAATCTATAGAGGGATAAAACGAGGTTGTGCATGAGATGATAGGTGGTATGACATTCACCTTATTTAATCTAGAAATAGTAATTATAAAAATTATCTTGAGTCATTATTTCAATTTCTTATCCTTTATTCAAGAAATTGAGATTATTTTTGAGCCTCTATCCCACCGGTTGTGGCTAGAGATTTTCATAGGAATTTAATCACCAATATCTCACATATTATGACAGTGCTAGTGGATTCTTAGTGGGGAAAGCTTCACATGGAACCTCTTGGTATTTTTTGATGAATCTATATGTACTCATCTGATATTAGAAATAGATATCTATGATATATTCTCAGAGAGAGTATCTCTATAGGAGAGTTAGGAAACTATTAAAGGATGGGATGACATTATACTTTAATAGTGATAAAGACTTGTTGGTGAAATGAGTGGGACTTGTGATCAGGAAGTTTTGGCATATCTCTCATTAGTTGGAAAGTTTATAACTTGGTGGAGCAAGCTCTCCATACACCTATCTTATAGTTATAGTTTATGAATACATGGATTTCTTCCTTGAAGATGTTTCCAAACTACCACGACATAGAGAGATCGAATTTTTTATTGGCTTCCACACCATGACCAGATTGTATCATCCCCGACCCAATTTACCACATGAACAGTGCTATCAAGATGGGTGCCAATGGACTTAACTGTGCCTCCTCATATGAAAAAGGCTACAGACTAGAAAAAGTATGTTATAAGAGTCATAATGGGGAGACTATACCCTCAATTGATGATAAAAGAAATCTCCAAGTAATCAAATACATTGAAGTGAAATAAAATACTCAATATAATTGAACCATACCCACCAATGGAATAATCACAATCAATAATAGGAAATATAAGAAGAAATAGAAAACAATAGTAGTGAAAATAAATAAAAATTCTATAATACCTCATGTAGAAACTAAAACAATGAATCCGTACATAAAAGGCCATAGGGTACAATATCCAAAAAGGGGGTTTCCAGTATACAACCATAGTAGCTACATACTTATAAATCATGGAGAAACATAAAGATAAATAGAAAACTAAAACTCCATATGAGGTAAGTACCTCACGGTCCCCTACCATCCATCCATTCCAACCCAAAAATGATCCATATCCTGAGCCCGATCCCTTACCTGGATGAAAAATCCTAAACTCTACACATGTCAAGAATGGGTCGTGTAGGGTGTTAGAACGAGTTTCGGTAGGATACCACCCAAGTGTTTATACCCAGTTTAGGTGTTTAAGAAGGTTTCAATTATAATAAATATGGAATCATCTAAATGCAGTTCAAATAAACAAAAGCTTCCCTTATTCTCAAGAGCCACTAGGAATATTTTACCTGCCTCATCCAATGCTGGAATATCTATAGATGGGAGGACCCTTATCCCATGGCCCAAAGCATCCCATGAATTAGAATATCCCAAGTGAACCATTCGGTACCAAACTAAATAAATAACTCGGAACCCCATGCCTCTTGAAACCTCATATATCCATTAATTACTAACAACCTGAAGGCACACCTCACAAAAAAAATTGGTCCCTCAAACCCATACTTGAAATCTCTTGTCATCTCAAAGCTCAAATTCCATAGGCATAGTGACATATATCCTAAAATAAAAAAAATTCATCATCATACCGTAGCATGACATCCCAATAAATGGTGATATTCATCTTCCCAAAATAGTTGAATGCCAATGGCCTCAATACGGTGAGCCTTAGCCAACAACAGATGGCCTCAATGCAACCATCTAAATGCTATGCACCTTTCCAATGTTTTTATCTATAAATCACCCCCAAAAAAATACCTCAGTCGCACTACTAGGACTTATACCCACACGAGTGGTCAAAATCACTTCATCACTGTGTCATCATATGTGGACACGACTCCAATTGATAGTTTTTCCATCCCATGTGAGTGGATATCAACAATTTAGTACCTAAGACACTTCTTACCAACATCTCATGCCCATGTGACCATGTCATTCAAATATAATGGTCATGCCATCCAAATATCACATGCCTTTCCCACAACCATATGGTCATTCCATCTCAAACCAACATCTGTGATGCTCAATCCTATGATCCACATCACTCAAAAGCCAAGGAGAATCCTGAATAGATTACTACATCACCTCAATCACAATGTTTATGCCACACCAATTCCATGTCCCATGCCAATCACAATCCCAAGGATCACATCACATAAAATTCAAGAATTTTATATTTATAAACCATTTAAATTAAACAAAAAAGTAATTTAATTATAAAAAACACCTCAACATAACAACCCAAGGTGGTCGACAACCTCTAACCCAACCTCACATGAGTAAATAAGGTGAGGGCACACCCAAAAACATCATATAAGGTTATACGATCAATTAGATATCTTGAAATAGGGTCTCACTTAACAACCCAATTGTGAACTAAAATTAGTACCCTGAAAATGACATTGGATATATTAATAATGGCATGAACCACCAACCTTGGTGTCTTAAACGTTGGCATGTTCGTTATTAGCCTCTAAATCAAATTGATCTGGACGAAATTAGAGTTTCCCTAAAATTCCCACAAAATTGGGTAAAATAACTCACAAATATATAGTGTTCCATGAGGAAAGAACAAAACTAAATATAATCAAGGGAGAGGAGAGACTAATCGATGTGGTTCCAATGCAGCATACAACTTGAAGAATATAGAATCGGGGAAGGATTTTGATCAAATCCATGGGGAGGGGGAAATAGTGTAAACCCCCCTATTGTGTATGAACCATGGGAGAAGAAGGAGAAAATGAAGGAGAAAATGAAAATTGAGGGAGGGTAGAAATAAAATTTCACCCCTTAAATAAGATCACATGGTTATCTCATACAGTTTTTATCTGTATGACTATCGTGCATGCTACAATGATGAGGTACTTCTTATATAGCACTACCCACGCTGATTGGTGCACAATTTCTCCTAACCATGATAAAGCCATGTAAGATACATATGTAGAAACTATAGAGTTCACCATATGGCTATACACCTCACCCCATATATCATTTCCATCTATGCGGTAATAAAAAAATAGGTCACATGGTCAACTGGAAGAGGCCACACAATTTACACTATTTGTGCGCCTTGACCTACAAACATCCAAAAATTGGCCTTCAGGCCAAGGATTAACCTGAAACCTTTCCAAACACCTATGACACATTAAAAGAATTCAAACATGACTAAAAACAAGGTATAATGATAATAGTAAACTCATAATTGAGTTTCAACAGTCAGAAAATAAATCGGTATCCTTTCCAATTCAAAAATTCAAAATAGGATAGGTTTTGACCCGATTCACAATTATAAAGTTGTTAAAATCTCCACAAATTAACATAGATTGTCCCTAAGTTATAAAATAAAACCTGTAGGTGTTACCAAACATTCCTATACTATTTAAAAATGTTATTGACTACCCCAGTAAAAAGGGTATAGGCCAACTTCCACATGGGGGATCCCCACCTTAGGAGTCACCTACCCTAGTCACATCCAACACCAAAGCTCCAAAAATCAACTGGTCTTACATCCATTCCTAGAATTAAAATTCCTATAATGATTATTCTTCACACCTACACCTCGTTGAATTCTCTTATGTCATATCTGACACCCATCTGAATCATGTATGACATTGGAACCCACCTAGTTCTCATGTTACACAAGGAACCAAAGAGGTCATGTGTCCTATCGGATATTGAAAATAGTCTAGATGACTCACAACCTAATAAAGTACATCATTGCAATGATTCACAGATGCCAAATCACCTCATGAAATAGCATATTCTCAATTTGTTGATTCCAAAGTGCATCATAATCCACGTACCCAATGGTTCTCAATGTAAAGCCCAGGGCCACACACCCCATATATATATATATATTACAGATCTAATAAGATGAAAACTAACAAACTAGTATCTATTTAGTCCATAATTATATCTTTTTCACCTCATGCACCCAAAATGGACCTACCTCAATTGTTCATGCCAAATAAAAAATAGAAACACGGTTACACCCATGACATACCTCTTACCATCATCTCACCAACCTTCTAAGGACCTAGAAGCTCTACGACATGCACTTGTCCTGAAGCCTGACTACCTGAAGCCTGACCTCCCTATGGTGATACACCATCCACCATCCATTGACCCCGTTGATGGGAGCCTATATCTCTGCCACGACCTCCATGTGCAACTAAATCTTGGCTACCCTCACCTGGAACATATACCGAACCAATATCATAGGCCTATGTTTTCCCTAGTCCCTGATTGATGGTATCCAAGAAGGCTTCCTGCAGAATCTCTTGAGATGCCTAACCTAGCCACATGCCCATCACTCCTCCGGAGGCTACTCATGATTTGTTCAGACATTTCATGACAACTCTCACTTGAAAAAAACCTTCAACGATCCACTACAAGGTGGTCTCCCTAATTCCTCGGCCAGAATTCTTTACTAAAAATCATCTTGGAATTGCTTCATAAAATCCAAATAGTTGTCATTGAAATGACCTAAAGGTGATTCTGAATCAAGTACAACCCATCCTTCTGGTTTCCATTGGATATGAGCACCTGGTTCACCACCTTAGATAATTAAGAACCTAAATATGTTTACCTTCTCCCAAATGGCATGTCATATACCATCCTTGAAGTTTCTCTCCCTTGAGGTGTTATCGATCACCATGTTTGGTATAATGTGATAAAATTTGTTGAACATCGCTACATTTTCCATGATGGTCATATCACCCTAATGAAGGCTCAATAACTCTTGGTATCTTTCTTCCATCTATATCTCTGGGAATAAGTGCTCAAAGAACCTAACCTCAAAATCCTTCTAGGTTAGTCCCTCGACCATGAATGCCGGAACACGCAAGCCCCAACAATTCTTAGTTGGAACTATATGTATGTACATTACTAGATTCACCCTCTACCATAGAGGCATATTGATCTACTTGAAAATTATCTTCA
The DNA here is from genome assembly GCA_963277665.1 of Viscum album. NCBI lineage: Eukaryota > Viridiplantae > Streptophyta > Magnoliopsida > Santalales > Viscaceae > Viscum > Viscum album. The sequence continues at coordinate 1,800,310,436 of OY728123.1, forward strand.
TGGAATCATTCAAATTCTCATATGCCTGCGAACCACCCTCACCTTGAAAAGGTGGTGGGTGATGCATCTGAAACTATCAAGTAAGATACTCTATAAAATGATTATCTCATGGATCTCCCCAATCGATAAGTTGGATCAGACATACCATGCTCTTTATATGCTTCCAATCCATCAATGGCCCAAAATAAGTTATGTATGGCGGCTTCCTCGCCTTCAACGGATCCCAATCCTGAGCCTATACCTGTGGTTGTACATACAGATCAAGATCTGCCCGACCCTCTTAGGCCCCAACTTGGTCATGCTCTTGCAACACCAATCCATCACCCAAATGATTCTTTATACATGTTGTCTAAGATGAACCCATTGAATTCCATAAACATGGTCTAATATCCCAATAACGTACATATATATCACACAGATAGGGAAAGAAATAATAAACAACATCAAGTCACTACCCTTACTCTACCCTATTGCAACCATTCCATAGAGAATTCGGCCTCATTTCCTCTTTAATCTCCCTTAAATGATCTAGGAAACAAATATACCATGGGCCACACCCATCCTGATAAACCATGTAACCTCAACCCAATGACCTCATCTCCTAACCTAGTGATTGACATTACCCCATGCCATAACACCTGCATGATCTAATAAGAGCTAGGACCTTTTCACTTATCAAAATGAATTTATTTAATAGAAACATTCATATATTTATCATCTATCATACATTACTATGAAATTAAATATCACAGGAACTTTCATATTTAAACTAATAACAATCTATCATGTGCCTAATCAGAATCATAAAAATCAAGTATACAAAACACACATTTCCTTACCCATCCATGGTTCAGAATATCAATCATTTTCATACCAGACCAAGGATTACAAGTCACTACAATTAACCAAAAAAAATTAAGAATACCAGTCAATTTATAAATATAGTAATCCATATAATGTGAAAAATATAACAACATTTCCACCCCTAACAATAGAGTTTATCTCCCATGCATTGGGATGTAGAAACCCAAACACGAGATGTAAAACTTGTTTTAAAAACACCTAGTCTCTAGTTTATGATAACCAAAATAGTAAGACTTGTAGAAAAGATAAATATAATCAATCTCAATATCGTTTGTATCTAGACTTCTTCTGCTACTAAATCCCTGTCAAGAATTTCTCTAATACATCTTATAGTTTTGCTGACCTGATTAGACACATGAACAGTGCTATTGGTCTGGGTTCCAATGGACTTATAATATCCTCCCCATATTCCAATGTATCCTCACTAATATATATTTTTTTATAAGATTCATAGTGGGAAAACTATACCCTCAGGTGATGATATAAGAATAGTCTGAGTAAATGAATACTATAAAGCAGAATAAAAGACTCAACAGACTTGAACGAAACCCAATAGTGGAGGAAGAACAATCAACAATAGAAAATAGAACATGTAATAGTAAAAATAGTAGTGAAAATAAATAAAAATGCCAGAATACCACTATAAACTACTAAAACTGATCACACGTGAATAATAGGTCATACAGTGCAATATCCAAAAAGGGTCGCCAATAGTTGACTATAGTAGCTACATACATATAAATCATGCAGATATGGAAATATAAAAAGAAAATTAAAAATCCATATGAGGCTTGATCCTCTAGGACCCCTTCCATCAATCCATGTCAACTCAACGAGGGTCCATCTCTAGATCCCAAACCCTTATCTATATGCCAAATCATAAAGTCTATACACTTGTTGAAAGAACCATGTATGGTGTGAGAATTATTCATGGTAGAATACAACCCAATTGTGAATACCCAATATAAGTGTTTAATTAAGTGTGATTTTTAATAAAATTTAAAGAAGAAAAGTGTAATTCAATTTGAAAAAATCTTCCCTAGGGTGTTAGAATTATTCATGGTAGGTCCCTTTTCCGATTTCACATAGAATCTCTTGAAGTAGAGTAGCCCAGGTGAACCCTCAGGTTCCACCTCAAACAAGTAACCAATTACCATATACCTCCTATAACCTCATGTATCAACAAAGCATTGATGTCATGAAGGCACACCCAATTGAATGTAATCGGTCCCTCAGACCCCTGTACAAAAGCACTCGTCATCTTAAAGCCCAACATCTAGGGGCACATCGATATATATCCTAAAATAAAAATCATTTTCCACTCATAGAAAGACATCATTGGGAATATATATCTTTTTCCTCCAAAAATATTCCAATCCAAAAGGCCTCAATATGGAAACCACATACCCCCAAACGATAGCTTCAATGATATCATCTGAAGTATCCTTACCTTTCTTATGGATTTCAATGGAAATCACCAACAAAAAAATACGTAATATTCATTATCGGGGGACTCCACCAACATGATTGGTCAAAAATACCTCATCATCAGGTCAACCTATGGGAACATGACTCCAAATGGTGCTTTAGCCATCAATAGTGGGAAACCATAACCAATTGTGAAAATAATCCACATCCAACTGAAACCTCATGACCCTGTGACCATGTCGCTAAATTCTGATAGTTGTTCATCCAAATATCTCAGTACATGCCCTCCACATGATGTCTTTTCTATATCAATGTGATATCCGCAACTCCCAAAACATTGATCGACATCTCACAAAAGTTCAAGCCAAGGCTAACAAGACGACCACATCACCTCAATCCTAATGTCCATGCAGCCACAATTCCACAGGCCATGCCTGTCATGATCACATATATCACATCACATGAAATTAAATTATTTTATTTTTATAATTAAATAAAAAATGAATTTAATTAAAATCAAACCTTTCCCTAACTACCCAAGGTGGTTGATGACCTCTAACCTAGCCTCTCACGAATAAACAAGGTGAGGTAACTCACAATGGCATCCCATAAGGTCACATAATCAATTTGATATCATGCATTATGGTATCTCACAAGAACACAACAACGTGATAAAATACACACCTCCATAAAAATCACAAAAAACATGAATAATGGTATGCACCACCTACCTTGGAGTCATAGATTTTGAATGTCTAGTATTAGCCTATAACTCAAAGAGAATTTGAAGAAATTGGTGTTTCCATCAAAGACCATAAAAATATAGTAAAATTGGTCACATGGATTCAATAGTCCATGAGGTGAGATAAAAATGAAACAGATGGTAAGGAGGGGTGATAATAACCAATGCAGTTCCAACACACTTGACGACATGAATAATGGAACACAAACTAAGTATTTGGATTAAATTCAAGAGGATGAGGAAAAATAGAGGAAACCCTCCTATTGTGCGCAACCCATGGGATAAGAAGGTGAAAAATAAGGATAAAAGTGAAATAAAGGGTTGGGTAGAAGTGAAATTTCATGCCTTATTAAGGCCACATGGTTAGATCACATGATTTTTCTAATGATGTGGTAACCATAATTTCTACAGTGCTGAAGTAGTGCCTATATGGAACCACATGTGTAGAATGGCACATAGTTTTTCCTAACCATGAGAAATTCGTGTGATATCCCTCTGAGAAAATTCTAGTGTTCACCACATGGTTTTGCGCGTTACCCCACATGGTTTTTCAAACAATTTGGTAGTAAAAAAACAGGTTGCACGGTTAACTGGAAGAGTCCACACAGTTTACACTAATTGTGTGCCTTAACACATGTCTTTTTAAAAAGAGGTCATCAAACCTATGATGGACCTGAAAATTTCCAAAAAAACCATGAAACTTTCCATGCCTTAAAACATGGATAAAAAATTGTTGGCCTAACAGAAAAATCAGAATTGTGTTTGGATGATTGAAAAATAAAATGGCATCCCAAACGGTTAAAAAATTCAAAATGGGAGTGGTTTTCAACCTGATTCAAAAACCACAGGATGTGACACATATTAATATTTTTTATGGTATATTGAGTGGTCCCTACTGAGCTCTAAAAGACAAGGGTGTAGTTACAGGACCTTCAGGAGAATTATTTCATTAGACCGAATGTATCTTCCAAAGCAACTCTACTATTATTTATGAAGAATGTGGATGATATCTTGAGGATATCTATTGATTATCATTTTCTGAATCAATTGAAAATAAAAAAATGCCCATTATCAAGGATGAATGACCACTTAGAAAAAATAAAAGGTGAAATAAGTTTCTCAATGATAAACATTATGTCTGGATATCAGCATTTATTAGTTCAAGTAGAGGACATTCTAAACATGAAATTATGATGATGTTGTGAGATATATTATTTCCTGGTGATTCATTTTGGTTTGATTAATGCCCCCATTATCTCTATGGAATTATGTAATAGATCTTATAACATTTCATGAATGAGATTTTGGTTTCCTTTATCAATAAAATTCTAATTTAATCAATGTTTGAGGAGGAGAACATAGAGCACTTAAGGATGATTTCAAACATACACTGGGAGAGAAAATTATATACTAATCTCCCTAGGTTTTAGTTTTCCATTAAATAGTTTCAAATTCTTGGGAATGTTATCTCTAAATATAGTGTAGTCATCGACATAGAATAGATAGAGGCAGTCTAGCTTCAGACCCTCCCAAAATCATATATGAGGTGTATAATTTTATTTTTTGTCTAGGTACTATCAGAGGTTTGTGGATGTATTTTAAAAGTTTATGTCCCCTTTAAAAGTCTTGGGAAAAAAAGAAAAAATCACTTAGACCAAACTTTGTAAGAAATCCTTCAAAGAGTTGAGGAATACGTGGACTGGTTCTTCTATTTTGAGACCAATAGTGGAGGGTATTGAGTACATGGTGTTATTTGATGCCTCTCTATCTAGGAATCGGTTCATGTTGTTGATGATGATGACGATGATTGTCATGGGTTTACATAGTTCAGACCCATTGATCTAAACTACATATCCCATAACTTAGAGATTCTATATGCACTCTTTTCCTTTATGATTTTGTGGAATTATCTTCTTGGTGAGTGGTTCATGGTCCACTTGAGCCACCAGAGTCTTAGGAAAATCATTTTTTAGAGAGACATCTAATTGAGATATATAAATTGGCTATAGTTTTTACATGACTATAAATTCGATACACTCTATACTCCAATTAATGGCAACATTGTAGTGTATACCTTTAGTAGGAAATCTAGATCACATTTGGGGGAAGAGGGGACAAATTAGTTTACCTCATTATAGCTAACCCTAGTGTGGGAGAGAGGTGTAGTTTATATTTAGTCGATGGGGGTGACTTCTTGACCTCTTTGGTGTGTGAGAAAGGATAAGTTTGGAGACAATGATTTTAAAGTTCTACGTAACCATATATCATTAAGAGATACACTATAGGAATTTCTTGAAATAGGGGTTCATGTTGTCATTTTCCAAGGATGTATAGTTTGTTCGTTCATGCTATATGAAGAATTATTGAGTGGATTATATACCTTCCCCTTATCAATACACCCTATAGAGAAGAATATATACTAGGTCCTTCAATTATAGGTTTGGTGAGAATCCATGGGTTTGATTGTTTCTTATTTTTCTTCTTGATGTCTCACATATTAGTAGGATAAGCCATAGCATCACATTTCAAAAAGTGTGAATCAACCTATCCAGATCCAAGAACAGAAGTGTGCTTACATATCAATTAATTTTGGGATGGGGATTCCATGTAATGTTGGAGGACATGATGTTATCTGGGTGATTATTGATAAACATACTATTTCATCCCACTTTATTTCCATTCGAGGGTGTATAATAATTTTAATATTTTAGAGTGCTCATATATACGAGAGATCGTATGACTACATGTGGTACCCTAAGTGATTGGATCCAACCATGATTATCATCTCATGTTATATTTTTGGAGAGGTTTGAATGATGCTTGGGGGACCTTGTTATGGATGGTTATAGTATTCCACCCTCATATAGATGTATAGAATGAATAAACCATCTAGTTATTAGAGGATATATTGATTTCATGCATGTTGGACTTCAGTTAGATCTGGTAGGATCAGTTACCATTGGTAGATTTCATTTATAATAATATTTATCACTCCACTGGTGGTATAGAATCATTTGAGAATTTTTATGGGAGACCCTGCAGGTTACCATTATGTTTGATGAAGATAGAAAATTAATCGCCTATGGGACCAAAGATAGATAAATTGATGATAGATAATGTTTATTTGACCCAAAATCAAATAATGTCCATTCATATTTTGATGAAATCTTAAAGAGACTAGTGTTGTAGTCTCTTGGAGTTCAAGAAAAAAGATAGTGTGTTCCAAAAACAATCTATTTGATGGTGTTTTCAGAGGTTTAGTCCTGGTAGATTGTTATCTCTAAGGTGTATCGGGTCTTTCTAGATACAACATAGGGTTGGTGAAGTTACGTATTTATGGGATTTACCCCAACAATTTGACTGGGTTCATGACATCTTATACATGCCTCATCTGAGGAGAGATGTGCACAACCCATCGCACATTATTGACTACAGTGATCATGATGTCAACAATGGAGCCAACCATTTAGAGTACCTAGTGGTCATCGAGGATTAGCTTGAGAGGATATTTTTTGGGTAAACAATCCTACTAGTGTGAGTTATTTGACAGAATGGGAACCATTAAGAGATCTTGTAGGACAAAGAGAGTGAGATTTAGTATTATGTTTATTAAAAATATGTAATCAATTTTTTCAAATTCCTTTAATATAATAAGAAAATTGTAATTAAAAATTAAACCTATAGATGAGACAAAACAACAATTTTCTAAAGGGAAAAGTTTCATAACTATAAAAAGTTTTAATATCATAGTTCAATATTAAATTGATTCAAATAAAATAAATTGGATTAATAAATATATAATTGAACTAATATTTCCTTTAAAAATCATTTTAACAATATGGACCTTCACAAATTCTTTATATGAAAATGTTATTTTTAAAAACAACCAACACTTTTTACTATTTATCCAAAAATTATTATTTTCATAAATTTAACAAAAAATTACTCAAAAAGAAATTTTCCTTGTTTATTTCAAAAATTAAGTTTTTTTTCAAATAAATACTATATAGTTGTAAAATATAATTTTATTTTTTGATCAAAAAATTAAATAAAAACAATATTTTAGAAAAATGATTTTTTAAACATATAAATACTATACAAAAATTGATTACTTTTTTACCAATATGATTTCGTTATAGAAACCCATTATAGTTATTATTTATAAAGTGGTTATTACTATTAATATAAACAATTATAGTGGCTAGGATATATATTTTATCAAAAAAAATTATTCCATAAAATCTCTGGGTGTTACAATTCCCAACTATCCCTTTAAGACCATATTCTCATATAGTTATGTTTTCTTTTAGAATCACTCAATGAATCATGTTCTCAACATGCCCCTCCTCTATCTGAGAGTAGATTATTATTTCATCAATGAAGACAATAATAAAATTATCCATGTATGGACATAAGATCTAGTTTATCAAATCCATAAACACATTAGGGGCATTGGTTATAGAAAATTGAATCACCCAGAACTCATAGTGTCTGTAATGACATCAAAATGCCACCTTTGGAATATCATCTTTGTAAACCCTTAAATGTTGGTAGCTAAACTATGATCAATAATGAGAACCATATAATTCCTCGCAACTAATAAAAGAGGTTTTAAATCATTGTAAAGGGGTAATTGTTCCTTATCGTGTCATGGTTCAATCAACAATAATAAAAATAAAGTCATATGCTCACATCCACCATTCCCATGATCAAAACTAGAGCTCTCCAAGGGGGCATACTTTGTCTTCTAAAAACCATATATCGAATTTTCTATAACTACACCCTGAACATAGAGATATTGGTGGGGTCCATTAGATATGTTATAGAAGATATTGAAGCATTCCCATGGAGTAAATTGTTACAAAACTCCATATCCCAATTTAACGGTAGTATAGGAATGTCCATGGGAAAGACATCGATATAATACTCCATGATTGAAGTAATCCAAATGACTGAAGAGCTCACTATGCCAAGGGTTAAACTCTCTAAATTATGGGTGATGGGTTGCAACTTCCTATCAGCTGGACCCACTCACTCCACCGCCTAATCTCTCTAAACCAAAATGGAGAATCTTGTCTTATCTTTTTGTAAGAATATGAATCATATTTTGTGGAAATCAATCATGTCTTGGACTATGGACAAAAATTCGATAGCCAAGATGATTTTATAGTGTATCATTGGGATGAAAAATAGTTCCCATGAGAAATAATCACCACCAAGTGATAACTCACACTACCGACAGATTTAAGAAATCAAAGAATTATTCCATGTAGGAACAAAAAGTAAAAGTTATTTTTATAATGTCTGAACATGGAGCTCCATCACTCAAACCAGTAGTATGGAGATGAAGGAATGAAACACAACCATGTCTACCCTCACTGAAGGAAGAGTATAATAAACATATATTGTATACCTAATCATCTTCTGTGTTTTCAGGTCATAATCCTTCATAGCTTGCAGTCTCCGACAACCCTGAATACCAGCTCTATGATCTTGACATGGGATACATGGGGTGATGGTGGAAGTAGATCAAAACATCAACCACCACTATCATCTCCTCTAGGATCCCCACATGCTCTTCTTTCAGCACCACCTCCCTTGTGGGAAACATGGCCATGCTAGGGAGAACCATGATCACAACATTGTCTCTATCATGATGGTCAATCCAATATCTATATTCTATATTCATCATGTTAGGTTGGGAAATATGTTCCATGTGACCTCACCCATCACATTCATATCATTGAACATCTTCTAGATACCCTAGTTATCTATGTGGTATCTAATCCAGAAGAACATGTGCATGAGTATCGTCTTGAGAATATATCCTACACTGAGATCCTACCGACTCTTGCCTGCTAGCTGTTGCTAACGAATAAGACTTTTGACACCCAATTTTAGATTCAGCTACATTTTTTTTCATATTGTAGGAATTTCTCTATCACCTACACCATTTCTAACACTATAGAATATGTGGGAATTCATAGGGGTACCACAAAAGCACTAATGCCTTTGTGGATACCCTGATGGAACATCCGCACTAGGAAGTAACCGTCCCGAATCAAGTCAAGAGAGTATCGTGCAAGGTCAATGAACCACACAACATACTCAAAAATTCCATAACTCCCTGCTACAGCTCCAAAATCTTCTGAATGTGAACTAAAAATGAGCACGTGGGGTAGTAATCAAGATATAGGTATTGGATGTTGAATCTTGAGAGCGTTAACTCATCATGAGTATGCATGAATAAAATACACTAGAACCCTATTATTCAATGAAAAATAATATCTGCTAAGGTAGTCATCTTAACAGTCACTGCTCGCACAATCTTGGAAACTAGGATCACTGACACAATCCAATAATACAGTTTTTTGGTATCTGGCTCACCACAGAACCTCATCGGCATTTGTCACAGGAACTCATGAAGTCTACTAAATCTGCATTCATCCTTATTATGATCTAATGTTATAATATTCTACTCCACAGACAAGGGTGATACTACCTTCCCATATTGATGAAGGATCCTATGAGATGACCCCTCAACTAAGGCCTCATCACTCATCAGATTTTTATTTCATTCTTGAATCAGAAACCTGGCTGGCTATATTTGTGGAATCATCTTAAAAGTAATCAAGATGTACCATGGTAATATGAATATATATATATATATATGGGGATATGAATCAATACAGACAGTTAAAGGAATCAATACTCTATTATTCATGTATTAATGTTATCTACAACCAATGACTTGGTATGCCGAGTTGATAAGAAGGTAGTTAGAGTCCAGGATAATGGATATGACAACCACCGCACTAACATTGAGTTCCCTAGCATAAAATCTATACACGTGGCACATCGTCATAACTTATCTCCTAAGTTCAAAACCAAGACATGTAAATAAAAAAAACAATTAATACCATCCCAACGTCGAACAACCTTTGATGTCAATATTTTATGACTCGACCCACTAGGGGCTGCCTGACCAATGGAAGGATGTGTCATACCTAACCAATTCAGTATCCATATACCAAGAGATGGTGACCAATGCCAAAATACATAACTATTATAGGGAGGCCTTGTCCTAAAATAACTCTATGCATGCACGCATCCATCTCCATGCAGAAGCGAAGAGAAGTAAATTTAAATTACAATAACATCCAAAGAAGAAACCATGCATTCACAAACCTCTTGGGAGTGAAAAATGATATGATAGATTAATATGAAAGGTAAAGGGGAAAGTACACACCCAACCAGAAAATATTTCCCATCCTAAAAATAATTGTAAAAGGTAAATGATGAGATAGGACACCTCTATATATCCAATCTGCATCCACCGTATGTGGTCAAATGCACCATGTTATCCATATGATCCTCTGAAATAATCATTGACTTATCCTTCTTCTACGTAAGACATGACACATGCTGGTAAATACCATACATGGGTGAGTATATACATACCAAGTTGGACACCCCAAAATATAAGGGGATGTAATTAGTCACACGATATAAGTAGATAGATCAACTGATAATAAGATAGGAAAAAATCATGATGCATATATTTACTTTTATTTTCTCATCAATGAATCCTAGATGAGAGAGAAATGAGATCTCCATCTCAAAGACCAACATAGGAAATTGAGTCTGAAATCCATTCCATGAGTCACACCTTCATAGTATGATTCAAAGTAGTGGGTACCTAATTTTCAGGTAGAGGACCCATGCCCTGGTATAACAGGATGGTGTCACTCAGTAGGTAGAGGACAGATGTCATGATCCAATATGGGGTGTAACTTAGTAGTTACAGTACCCGTTCCCAAATCCAATTGGTGGGTTCCACATAGTATGTAGAGGACCCATTCCATGTCATTTCTAGGGGTGGAATAATATAGGTAGAGGACCCATGCCCTATCAAAATAGTAGGGTTCTACTCTGTAGGTAGATAAATCATGCCCTATCACAGTAGGAGGGTGAAACTCTCTGATGATCTTACCTAATCATTGATGCACTCCATCAACTCATAAATGATAGAAACTCTTAAAAAATATCACATCATATCTCAAAATCCACTACTAAGTCTACCATTACATTCTACATGAATAAACACTCTAGATAAGAAACTCACATACCAAAACCCAAGTCAAAATGAAGGAGATTCGAAAGATAGAAGATTCATCAAGAAGTATATGTCGTGTAAGGGTGTCCACACGGTGTGTGGACTCAATTTAAATCTTGTATGTGTCCTCACCATTACACAAAATAATGGTCACAAAGTACTACATCTTGTTTAAGGATACTAAATGGCATGTCCTCGACTCTAGGGGCCAATCTTTGTGCTCCTAACCATGCACTTGTCCTTTAGTCCAAGTCCATGTGAATTTAATTGTAGATGTACACAACATATTCTTGGTCATTTCCACTTCGATGTTCATGTACTCCCAATGTAAACATAGGTCTTCCAGTACCAATTCACATGGCATGTGGTGGTTTCACACGATGTGTGATATTTAACACACCTAGAAACCCTATTTACTCTAATCGGGGGGCTGTATGTCTTGTGTTCTTCAGAATACATGACATGTAGTTAGGTTTTTTAATGAATTACATATAAATTACTTGGATCTGAGATCCACCATTTATTTCACCATTCATGCTTGGATGAAAATCAAAATTGGTGGAAATCACCACCATCCATCGATTATGACCCTCCATTAGTCGAAAAAGAGAATCTGGTTCTCCCAAATGAAGTTCGCACACTTCTGACCCATCTTACATTCCACTACCATCCCTTATTTGGATAATAAATAAATCAACCCAGCAATCACATCCCATGATTCTTCCCTATTCATACTTAAATTTACAATCTGTTCGTCGCACACAAATATGCCACCATTCTGGGGGTTCAATCTCCCTTAAACACTCTTGAAAAATTTGAACCCTAACCCTATAGTCAAACAGTAAATACTGTTGAGAACGAAGGGGTAAAACACCAAAAAAAGTGTGATAAACATCTTTGTACAAGAATTCCCATCCAACAATTACAAGTGGGTGAAACTATGGTGAGAAACGTGGCATACGAGAATATAATTAAAATGGGTAAACAATTTAATTTGATAAAGGGGTTCATTAAAAGTATTAAAATTGCATGTAAATAAAATAATAATTTTAATTCATGATTGATTAATTTAAAATAGGGAAGAAACAATATAAATATGTTCCCTATGTAGCACCCAGCACGAAAATATATTGAGCGGTTCCCTAAGATGGTTGGCCACAAGACCTCAACCAAGCCTCCTCATATACTAGAAGTCATCCACTAGCATCAATGGCCTAGGGTGGGTCCTTGCAGAGAATATTTCATCATGATCAAAGTGTCACAAAATCGTAAATAATAATTATAAGCAGTGAAATTAGTAAAAAAAGAATAAAAATAATAATAATAAATCAACAACGAAACCAATAGGAAAAAGATATATAAATATCAGTAGAAAAATGATGTTTATCGTCTCACGTACCTACTGAAAAAAATTAATTTTATGGGATACATGGGAATCAAGAATGTAATCATGCTAAAAAAAATACAGAAAGACAAAAAATTGTTACTAGCATCATGAGCATAGGCTAGGACCTCTGATCCAATACTCTATCACAATACTCGGAATAAAGCATCATAAGTGGGACGATTCCTATTATCTACACATAAAATCATGAATTTTTATCGGGTACCATGAACAGACTGAGTAGGGTGTGATATTCACTTAGTATTCCACCATCAATGGTGTCTATAACAATCCAGTCCATAGATATAAAATGAATAGTGTGAAGGTGCATATAAAAGTAAGGCCAAAAATAAATAAAACACATTTGATCGGTTCCTCTGGGGATGTCTCCCTGACACTATCTTATTGAGCCTAAGATGGTTACCTATGAACAAATTCATGTAGTATAGATATAATGTGGGAGTATGAATATTCTCTAGCATAAATACAAGGATAAAAAACGAAGCCTATTAACAATTCATGTATCATGTATGGACCATTCCTAAGCATGTTATTTGACTTAGTGATGCATTATTTGACTTATCAAAGTTACACACATCAAATTATATATAAGCAATATTTATAATTTAGATAAATGGAATTCTGGTCCTGTCTAAGGAGAACTGTATTAAAAAACCTACTTATCGGTCTAGTAGTGAAGAAAATACCTAACACCATAGGAGCTTGTCCAAGTCGATCCATAAATGAAATACCAAGTATCACTCCTAGTATAGTGTGATGAAAAAACCCTTTGATCCCTCCCTTAGTATTTTACATAGGGGACTGTGTATCACTCATGGAATGTTATAACCACATTTCTGCCGATCCCATCCACTATGTATCCCTTAGGTAACTAGTATCAATTATTGTGAGGTACAGAATCATCTTGGTGAGCTCGTCAAACATATTCCAAGTATCTTCTCCGATGTATTTACAATTTTTAAACAAAACTATAATTAAAAAGCAAGATGAGACCATCCATGGAATCCTTAATTCATCACACTTGTATCTCCCTTCGAATGAAATAATGTTATGGTTTATCTATCAAGATCCCATATCATTTCATCAAGGAATTATAATCATAATACCTTAATCATGTTGGATAGTTATTTTAATTTAAATAATGAAATCTATGGTAATTAGAAGAAGGGTATAATTCATGGCCATTCATTTTCCATAGATCATTCCTCCTTTCACAAGTATTCATTAAAAGGTAAAATACACACCTCGTATCAAGGTAAACATCCACTAGTGATGATTCATTATTAGCTACTATCATGTTATACATGGTAATTATTGGAGTTGGTTCCCTAGAACCAACTAATGTGTACTTTATCAGAACCTTGTATTCTTCGATTTGAATATGAATAAACTACTTATCACATCATTATTATTCTTCTGTATAACATGTTATGTGAAAATGTTCTAAGAGTAGTTGTATCACTAGAAGGTCATAGCAGTTCCCCGCTATGATGAGAACCTAGAAGTGCTACGAAACTATTCTTGAATATAGGTTCTATAGACAATTGAGATCATTTGAGGGACAAAAATGATATAAAATATCAGGGGTGAAGACTTATAGGACTTTGAGCCACCTTCTCATGGGGTACTCCCTTGGTAATATCCGGTAAGATATTACAAGAATGAGACCCGCTAGTAGGAAATCCCCATTATAATGTGTCATTGGATGTTCCTATATGAGTACGTGTGTATTATTCCTTTTAATTTAAGATTATTATTAAGGAGTATTATGAGTCATATAATTTTATGTATTGATGAAAATAGTTATAAGGGATTTTCGCGTTAAAGTATGATATATTGGGTGCATTACAATTAATATTGTATTAATGAATATTTTAAGAAAATATGTTCCCCATCTATTCATTAAAAAATGTTGATTTCTCAATAAAGTTATTAGACATGATATATCATAAATAAATCCATGTATATGGTGTTCTATAGGCATGATATATTTTCATAAAGTCAAAGAAAGTGTCATCGAGCACATAGATTGATGGCACCGACATACAACCTACTTGATTTAAGATATCCTGATAAATGGATTTTATTACACAATAAGCATTCATATGAGGTGTTATGTTAGTGCAACATTGACTTCTTTCCTTATGGGTGCCTTGGTATGTTACTAGATTCTAACATTGGAGTTTGGGCTTCTCTGCCTAATGCCACTAAAAAATAGGTCTTTAGGGTCACACACTAAGTGTATCCAAAATCATAGTTAAATAATATATTAATATTTATTATTTAATAGGTTGAATAAATATTATTCAATTGTTTGGTTTAATAATTATTCATATAGTTTTAGTTGTATATAAATACTTATATAATATTTTAGTAAATATAATATTCATTTATTTATTGGAGAAAAATGCGGTGATACTTATTTAATAAATACATAAATACTATTCAAGGTCTGATAATTATTATAGGGGAATGGAAGATTGATATTTTAGGTCCAGTTAAAAATAATAAATATTGAATATTATTTGATTAAATAATATTTAATTATAATTTTCATGTTTAGATGGTGTTGATAAATAATAATATTATTATTATTACTTGACATGGGGTTTTTCTTTTATTAAATAAATAATTAAGGGAACTTGTGAAATTACTTTACTTTAACCCTGGTGATATATAAGCCCAGTTATGTTATTCCCAAAATATATAATTCATTTTTCTTTTGGGGCTTGCATAATGGAGTTTTATAATTCTCTCAATCCTAAAGAGATCCCTTCTCTAAGAATGTTCCGAAGAATAGAGAGCATTCCTCCTCTCCTAGATCAAAGATAATGATTTCGAAGCTGTTATTAAAGAGATTAAAGATGGATGACAGAAGCGCAAGGATATTCTATTCTAGTACTTGATGATTCTGTTGGTAATATATGCAGATTATTTAATCTTGTGTGGATCTCCGCCAGAGGGAATCTACACATGATTTCCAAAAATAAATGTCATAGAAACATAGATCGATTTCTTGATTCATAAATGAACAAATACTTCCAAAATTGTAATTATTTATCAAATTAATTAATTAAAAATTATATATGATGATCCTCATTCTAATTCCAATGTAATTTTTTTTGTTATTCTTTTATTTAAGTCTGTTGATCACGATGTTCAACATTGTGTTAAATCTCAGATTAATCATCGATCATGGAAAAAAGTAGAGTTGGGAACCTACCATCACACACTTCTAGTACACCCAGAATATTCAAGTGGTATCATAGCGGGTGACACAATTATTTATAATTATTTATAGTTTTTTTTTTGATTTAAACACTTAAATTTTGTATTTCAATTCATGTTTTCTCATTCTATTAATCTGGATAATGATATTTGATTCTTACTACTTCTTTTATCATATATGTAATAGAGAAAATTAATTTTATGATTAAAATAAACTCAAGGAACTCATTTAGAGTTGCCAAGGTTTATGGATGGACAACACCAGACTATACACCGTGTAACTATAGTTATATGTTGTGTATTCACGTTCAATGAATCAAAAGTTTTTCAAAAATCAATTCAATATTATGAAATGATTCTTGCATTAATTTCACACTTCATTAACCGAATTTTGAACAAAATTTAATGGCACCCGGTCAACTAAACTACACACCATGTATCCAACATACATGGTGTGTAGTCTCTTTGAGTCACAGATGGGTTGTGTATTCCATTCATGGCATACCTGACATGTGACCATGTAACTTAGAGTTCACATGGCAGGTGGTCCAATGGACACGCCATGTAAACCAAATTATCTAAGGCACAGATTACATGATGATTCCCAATATGTGTGTCTCAAATAGACTATTAGAGTTATACACACCGTGTAGATCAGATCAATATTCCTTGTACTTATACCAAGTTACAAGTATTTAGAATTTATTTATTTTATTATGTAATCCTCAAGACATATACTTTCTTTTAGTTCAAAAAGATAGGAAATTCCATGTGATAGGTTTTAATAAACATAAATATTTAAATATTTAATTAATATCTATGAAATTTTTTTATATTCATATCATGTGAGAGTTATATTACAATTTGATACTCTATTTTCATTTAATCATAATAGATGACCAAAAAACATGAAATTCTTATAATAATCTATGAAGTACACATTGAGAAAATATGTGATACGTCGTGTATTCCATATGTCAAAAGAGTACAATAGTATATGGGTATAATACTCATGGGGAAGAGTTGGATGGGTATTCCCTATGTTTCCTCCAAGGTACATTTATGTACAAAGTTAATTTAAATGAATTTATTTAATTTGATTAAAATTATAATGGATGAGAATATCAACAAAATTATGATGAGAATTTAGATAAAATGATTAATTAATTAAAGATAATAATCAATCTATTTGAGCATGCTTTATCATAAATAATAACGATTAAGAATGAAAATCTACTTTTATTAAATGTGTAATTATTTTCATGCATTTAGTTGATCATGACATATACTGGACAATTTTCATGTGATTTATTTCATTTTATTTATTATTAATTAAAATTATTCACATTTATTACTTCTCTCATTTTATTTTTTAGGGCATGCATGCCCATGTTTTCTTTTATATAACCCCCCCCCCACACACACACACACACCTGCGTGTGAGTAAAAGGCATATTTAATGGATGGATATACCAATCTAGTATAGATAGTTAAAGTTCGGAGATAAGGTGAAACCACTTCATGTAGATACATAGGTGGAAAGGTGGAAACCAACAACAATAACCTTAATTCGTTCAAGGTGTTTTCCTCCTAGGTCAACTGTTAGTTTATCAACTTCTAGAGAAACTAACCTATAGAAAAATCAAATTATCATACCATTTATTATTTTATTTCTTTTGAATTGAATTGTATTTTCATTATGGACATCTTTTCACAATCACATAATCAATGAAATTAGTGAGCATTAATAATATGACTAAAATAAATTGATTTATGGATAAATATTATCTAAGAAATGGTTAATCACATAATTAAGCACACTTAATATTAATAAGAATGTGATAAAGATAATAATTTTAAATTTACACATAATGGATAAAATTATTCAAAATATATTATGTTGGTATACACTTACATTACATCAGTTAAAATCATACCATAATTCAAAGTGCTTGACCAGAAAAATTTGGGGTGATTTAAATTATCAGGGAATTTTAACATGAGTTTTTGGGTTAACATAACCTAGTTCACATCAACAGTTGACTACCAAATAAAGACTTGTTGTAACTGGGAGGCAATGGTAGAGGAAATCTAGTTAAGGATTTTAGAATTGGGGATTCCACCGAGTAGATCAAGAAACTATGAGTTATTGTAGTTATCATTCGGAATTCCTACCTAAAATAATTCAAGTTTCTTGAACAACCAAATTTGGGTAATAAGAAGGGTAATATGGATCCTTTCCACTTGAATATCCAAGAAAGGGTATATTAAAAATCCAATGACGAGGGATATTGGGTTTTTATAAAATAGTGGGAGACTAAAAATTTAATAATTATTTATTGGTCTAAATTTTATCAGATAATGTACTAAAATTCTGATTGCCCTATTTTGTAGGAACAAAAATAAAATGAAATAAAAAATATGATTTTGATCCATACATGAAAACGAAAAATCTTCTCACCATCACAAATTTTTAAGTGTAGAAAAGGCGCCTATGTGTCATCCTTTACCATGAAATAAAATTGTTTATGTTAGAAGAATCATTACTAGTTGTTCCTAGTAATGAGGAAAGTGATAAAGAGCTTTCTCTCTATGAGAAACATCTGAATGATTCTATATATGTTTAGTGTTTCATGATATCACCCATTTCCAATGCGATTTTTAAGCCACATGAGGACATGGATGTGTGTAGCATGATTTCTCATTTTGGGATCTCTACCAAGATAAGGTTAGGAAAGAAGAGATATCCAATTCTTTGATTAAAACAAATTATGGAGAGTATACTCCATATGGGCCTAACATAGTCAATATTATTGAATGCCTTGAAATATTAGACATCTTAGGGATTAAATTCCCAGATGATCTATGTGTAGATCTCATACTTTCTTCACTATCGAATACCTTCTGTAGATTTATTATGATTTAATATATGAGAAAAAATAATAACAGTCATTCATACCTTCTTAAATTGATTCTCTAGGTGGATAAGTAAAAGTGTAATGATGAACTTGAGGTCATTATGGTGAATAATAAAATGAATAAAAAGGAAAAGGAACCTAAAACTTATAAATAGTCTAAATCACCTGAGCACCATCCTTCTAGTAAGTCGAAGATCCAGGGGAGGGAAAGGAATAGAAGGCACTATGTGTTTCATGGGGCAAACCAGAACATTGGAAGAGGAACTACACCTCGGGTAAATGGGAAGCTAAAGGTGTGTTCACTATCAAATGAAATCTTTCCATATCTACAGATTGTGTATTAGATACTGCTTATGGTGCTCACATATGTATCCAAATGCACAAACCATGTAGATTCTAAATTATTTTCAGAGGAGAGGTGGATCTGAGAGCTTTTAATGGTGCATGTATGAATGCTTTGTCCATTAGTGAATATTACCTTTCATTGCAAATAAGAATGATTTTGGTTTTAAAATATTGTTATTATGTACCTACATTTATCAAGAACATAATTTCTATATAATGACTAGATGAATATGGGTTTATTTTAAAATTTGAAAATAAAATATGTTTATTTTATAAGGAAAACATATGTTATGGTGTGAAGAATTGAAATAATCGTCTTTATGTATTAAATTATGAAAACCAAGTGTTTTAAATCGATAATGAATCATGTTCACACAACTCATATAACACTCTAGTGTGAAATCACTATATTGGACATACAAATGAGACGTGTTTGACAATGATCTATAAGGATGGTTGTTTATAATCTTCTAATTTAAACTCCCATGATATATGTCATGATTTTTTACAAGTAAAAATAACCAAATCACTATTCGGTGGATAGGGTGAAAGGGTCACAACACTTCTTAAATTGGTACACCTTATTGTGTGTGGTCCATTTACAATAAAATTAAGAAGTGTATATATATCATAACTTTTAATGATGACTTGAGTGTATATGGATATATCTACATGATTATGTATAATTCTGAGTCCTTTTAGAAATTCATGGAAGTTAAGAATGAAGTAGAAAATAATCTTGGTAAAATGATAAAGAATATTTGATCTGATCTAGGTGTTGACTATATTAACTTGTAGGCCATCGACTTTCTACAGATGTTTGGGATTCTATCTCAACTCACTCCACCATATACACTGTAGTGGAATAGTGTTACTGAAAGGAGAGATCATACCTTGTTGTAAATGGTAATGTTGGTGATGAGTCATGCAGATCTTCCATTATCCTTTTCGGTATATGCATTAAAAACTATGGCATACACATTAAAATGAGTGCAAACTAAAGTAAAAAATGGAATTTCCTCTATGTAATGGATCAAAAATAAACCCATTTTCATATACACATGAATGGGGTTGCAAGAAAATTTTTAAGTTGTTCTCACGAAATAAACTAGCACCCCAAGGAATGATGTGTATTTTTATAGGGTATCATTATTAAATAAAAGGGATACTACCTAAAAAACCCCTTAGTCAATAAAGTGATTTTCTCCAGAAAATCCATCTTTCCTGAGAGGGAGAACATCCTCAAAAATTATAATTGGAGAAACATTGGCTTCATGGAATTTATTTCATATGATGCACAAGAGTTGGTGTATGAACCAATTCCATAGGTCCGTATGAAATAAGTAGTTCCTAAAACATAAGAACTATGTAGGACTGTAAGAGAGGAAAGAGAATGATATAGATATTTTTTTCTTGTCACTGATGATAGAGATTCATTATTGGTTGAAAATGATGAACCACTCTCTTGCAATGAGGAAGTAAAGTTATCAGAAGCATCAAGATTTAAAAAATCCATGAATTATGAAATGGATTCCATGTATCCGAACCAAGTTTGGGTTCTAGTTGATGCACCATTTGATGTAAATCCTATTGGATGAAAATGGATATTCCAAAGGAAATTAGACATGGAAGGTAAATTAAATACCTATAAACCAAGGATAGTGGCTAAAGTGTTTAAATAGCATCAAGAATTTACTATGATGAAACCTTTTCACAATTTTTATGTTTAAAACCCTTATAATTATACTTGTTATAGAAGATTACCATGAATAAGAGATTTGGTAGATGGATTTCAAAACTGAATTCCATAATAAAAACCTTCAGGAAGATGTCTTTATGACACAACTAGAAGGGTTTGGAACTCTATCTAATTCCAAAAAAAAATAATGTTGCAGAGATCCATTTATGGATTGAAGAAAGCATCTGAATTAGGGAACATTTGATACGTTGAATCCCTCAAAGAATTTGGTTTTAGATAGAATGAAGGTGAGTTGTGCATTTATAAGATGTTTAGTGGGAATAAATTTGTTCTCCTAGTAGTCTATATTTATGAAATATTAATTATTAGAAATGACATACCATTCTTCAAGTTAGTTATGTACTGGTTAAAAAGGTGTTTCTTTACAAAGGATATAGGCGAAGTAGCCCATTTTCTAGGGATCAGGATCATTTGTGATAGATCCAAGAGGATTCTTGGACTAAGTAAAAATATATATGTTGAATAGTTATTAAATACATTTTTTATTGAACAATCCAAGATGTGATTTGTTCCATTACAACATGGTATATATATTTTTATGAAAATGTTCCCTCAATATAAACATGAGAAAGAGTTAATGAGTCAGATCCCTTAGAATTTGGAGATAGGATCAGTCCTATATGATATGTTATGTACTAGAATTTAGGTTCCCTGCGCACTGATTATGGTCAGTAGATATCAAGAAGGTCCAATAGAAAATCCACATTTATATGTGTCATTGGATGTTCCAATCTACGGATGTGTGTACAAGTCCTTAGACTTTAATATTATTCTTAATGAGTATTATGAGTCATGTAATTTGAGGTATTGATAAATACTATGGTGCAAAATGTTCACAGTGAAGTAGGATACATTTGGTATGTCATGATTAATATTACATTAATGAATAATTAAAGATAGAATTTGTCCCTTCAGTTCTTTAACAGAAGTTGATATCTCAAGCCCATTAATGGAAATGATATAGCTTAAATAAATCCATGTCCATGGTATTCTATAGAAAAGTTATGTTTTCCAAAAGTCAAATAAAGAGACATCGAGCACATAGGTTGATGAGATCGACATGCAACATGCTTGATTTGAGATGACATGATAAAGGGAATATATTACACAGTAAGCATTCATATGAGGTATTACATACTTTCGGCGTTAACTTCTTTCTATATTGGTGATTTTTTCATGTTTCTAGACACTGACCTTTGCCATTTGGTTTCTCCACCTAATTCCATTGATAAAGTTTCCTAGAGATCCACACAATAATTGTATCTAGAATCTAGGATAAATAATAAAATATTATTTATTATTTAACTAGTTGAATAAATGTTATTCCCATATGTGGTTTAATAATTATGTATATATTCTTGGTGGCATATAAATAATTATTTTATAATTTATTAAATATAATATTTATTTATTTATGGTAGTATAATTTAGTGATATTTATTTAAAAATAAATAGACATTAATCAAGGTGTGATAAATATTATGGATGAATGGAGGACCGCGATTTAGGCCTCATGAGAACTAATAAATATTGAATATTTTTTTACTAAATAATATTTAATTATAATTCTAAATTTAATGGCATGTTGAGAAATAATGATATTATTATTATTTCACATTGGGTTTCCCAGGGATTAAATAAATAATTATGGGCACTTGAGAAATTATTTTATTTTAACCCTAGATATATATAAATTAAGTTAAGTTATTTTCTCAATAACCTATTCATTTGTTTGGGTTGTGAACAAAGTAATTGGAATATTATCTTATGTCTATATGGTTCCCATCTCTAAGAACACTCCGAATAATAGAGATAAATCCTACAACACTAGGTTACAGATAATGCTTTGGGATCGGTTCTCAAAGTGATCAAATTCAAGAAGACACAAGTGAAAGGATCTATTATACTACCACATGGAGATTCCTTCAGCGATATCTAGAGATTCTTCGAACACATGTCAATCACTACTAGATGGAATATGCAATTTATTCCTACAATTCAATGATTAAGTAACAAAACTCTATTTATGGATTCATAAATTAAGAAATAATTCCAGAAAAAGGTAATTATTTAATTAATTAAACCAATTTTAAATAATATGTGATGATCATCCCTCTAGTTCCATCGTAATTTATATTTTCTTATCCTTGAATTTAATTATTTTTTATCATGACATTAAACATTGTATTGAATCTCAGATTAATCATTGATCATGGAAAAGGCAGATTTGGGCATCAGACATCGCACACTAATGTTGTTCCTAGATCCTATCGTAATAATATCTATTTTATTTAATTAATCATTTTTGAGGCATCATTATAGATTTCGAGAACACAGTGAAAAGTTGTATAATTAAATATGATACATTGATGGAAAATAACTAAACCTATATCATAGGCTTGTATTTCTCTACTCATCTACTGTCGGCCCTTTAATTGAGCTATAATGGGAGAAATCATAAGAATAATGGAATACCCTCAAAACAGGGCATATGGCCTCACACCAAAAAAATCACATAAGATGGGAATATAAATGAAGGAAGAAAGAGTAATGTATAGTATAATGTTTTAGATATAATTAACCTGCTCGAAAAGAAAATGTAGTATGAATTAAAAGATGAATTTAAAGCCTAAAGAGAGATGGAGTATCTTTACGTGGCTGGCTGTTAGAGAAACAAATATGAAGAATTTTAATTTTATGTTTTTAAAGAGAAAATTTTAAAATGGTATTTCAACTGATTTTTAAATGGGTAAATCGTTTGTCCTCACAGTTAGCCAAACTACGTGTCAACCATGTGGCAGTCACTGCCCCAGAAACCCCCTTGCAGGGGCTGACCGCATGGTTTGACTAAATATGTGGAGCCCGTGTGAAACCCCTATGTTAAAAATTATACTGCAATAGCACTTACGTGCAACTTAGGTTGTACGGTTAGGTCAAACCATGTACTCCTATAATATTCACTGAGTATCCTACATGGTTGAGTCTCATGATTTTCACTGACTATTAGGATCAAACTACCTCTCCAAAAATTGGATCTCTAGGCTCCAAATGAACCTCTTACTCTCGAAAACCACTCCATATCCTTTTTAGAACCATACTAACATATAATAAGAGGTTTTTAATAATAATATTGTTGACACTAGAAAACGAATCCCTAAAATTTAAAAAATGAACCCATACATGATCCAAAATCATATCCCCATTCTCAAGCTTCGATTTGGTAGGTCGTAGGTCCCGAACAGAGTTACAGATTATGATTTATGGGCATTTGATGTTGGGGTCGAAAATTGGTTCGTGAAGCCCATTTATAAAGCTCCCTCCGTGATAGTAGAGCCCCACCACGAAGCAAGGAGGCGGGATGGCTCCGCGAACCCCTTTGACGTTCGTGACCCATCGTGGAACAAACTCTGTCTTCGCATTGAGCGAGCTCTGCTTCACAGCACCTCTCCCCTATAAATACCCAACTCACCCCCCCCCCCCCCATCACTTGGATCTATTGCCATGATGAACCAGGAAGGGCCTCCCTTTTTGTAAGACCAAATACTGACCATTTCTAGGCGCCTTATGCCTAATAGTCCTCTTTACATGACTTTAAACTATATTACACCCTGTGTTCCAAACATAGGATGCCTCTTTCCCTATTCAAAATATGCCTTATGCTACAAGAAGAAGATGCCAATAGTTTTCTCTACATGACTATAAAATGTAGTTCACCCTATGTTCCAAACCTAGGATGCCTCTTTCCTTATACGATAGATTCCTTATGCTACAAGCATAAGATTCTAATATTCCTCTCTACATGAAAATAAACTATAGTGCACACTATGTTCCATAAATAGGATGCCTCTTACATAAAATAAGAGATTCCTTATGATACAATCATGAGATGCCAATAGTTCTCTCTACATGACTATAAACTGTATTTCACCATAAGTTCCAAATATAGGATGCCTCTTGCTCCAAACAAGATATTCCTTATGCTCCAAGCATGAGATGCCAATGGTCCTATCTACATGACTATAAACTGTAGTACACCCTATGTTCCAAACAAAGGATGCGTCTTGATATAGACAAGAGATTTCATATTCTCCAAGTATAAGATGCTTAATTCCATGATTACAATGTCATAATTTCACGATCATTGGAATCCATTCAAATATTCCATCACACCACCTCACACTTTGTGTGTCCTTCATTCGGTTCATCACACTTCCATGTCTAAAGGGACCCCGTAAAGTCATGGTCCTATGCCACATAGACTCACCTACCATCCTGGGCCAATTCCCCAGAAGACTTTGGATGACACTTTGAGTTAATTCATGTATTTAGAACATGGTCAGCAGTCGACCCTTATTTTCTTGTCCCTATTTCAAGCTAACGTGATACATATGTTGTGTTTAGAACATGGTCAATAGTTATCCTCCATTACCATGCCACCATCATTCCATTCCGAATGTCAA
The DNA here is from genome assembly GCA_963277665.1 of Viscum album. Lineage (NCBI taxonomy): Eukaryota > Viridiplantae > Streptophyta > Magnoliopsida > Santalales > Viscaceae > Viscum > Viscum album. Next base: position 1,800,335,701 of record OY728123.1, read on the forward strand.
GAATGTGATTCACGGTTTTCATCTCCATTTTTTTGGACTGATTCCAACTCCCTTGACATTATCCCTCTTGTGCACTAGTGCTAAGATGAAGGCCTCAACTTGCCAGGGAGTTGGGATGCCCTCATGTCCAGACGTGAGGAAGACATTACGAGAAACTTCCTTGCGTAATCCCCATTCACAATTGCTACTCCATAGCGGCACTCGGGCAGCTTTCTTGCGTATTCCCCATCCACCATTGCTGCTGCATAGCGGCACATAGGAAGCTTCCTTGCATAAGCTCCATCCACCATTGTCGCCCCATAGCGGCACCCAGGAAGCTTCCTTACGTAATCTCCATCCCCCATTGTCACTCCATAACAGCACATGGGAATATTCCTTGCATAAGCCCCATCCACCATTGTTGCTCTATAGCGGCACCCAGGAAGAATCCTTGTGTAAGCCCCATCCACTATTTTCGCTCCATCGCGGCACCCGGGAAACATCCTTGCGTAAGACCCATCCACCATTTCCGCTCAATAGAGGCACCCGGGAAGCTTCCTTGAGTAAGCATCAACCATCATTGTCGCTCTATAGCGGTACCTAGGTAGCTTCCTTGCATAATCCCCATCCAGCATTGTCACTCCATAGCGGCACACATGAAACATCCATGAGTAAGCCCCATCCACTCTTTCCGCTCCATAGCGGCACTCAGGCAACTTCCTTGTGTAAGCCCCATCAACCTTTTTCGCTCCATAGTGGCATTAGGGCAGCTTCCTTGCGTAAGCACCATCCACCATTTCCACTCCATAGCGGCACCTCGGAAGCTTCCTTGCGTAATCCCCATTCACCACCCTTCATGGACGTACCTTTGAGCTATGATCATCAGTTCCTTGCTGCTTCTTGTTTCTCATACCGATCACAACACATGTGGTCTTAGAGTAGTAAGCATCGACCATGAAATCCTCTATGGGCAGCCTAGAGTGTAAGCCCCAATCCTATTTGAACTATGTGGTCTTTGATCCTTTCCAAGGAGAGGTACATAGGAAGCCTCCCTGAGGTTCATGCCCACCACCCCGGTTGTTCTGACTATATTCTCATCGGTTCACCAACACCTCGGACCACCTAGAGTGTAATCCCCACAACCCCATCCGAACTACCTAAAATTTGATCCTTTCCAGGGCAGGGTATGTAGGATAACTCCCTGAGGATCATGCCCAACTACCATTGGACCCTTGGTCCTCCTTCATGTTTGTTCACTAACCCCCATCTCGAAATACAAGGTCATTGATCCTTGATAAGGAATGTTATGTAGGAAGCCTCCCTGAGGTTCAAGCCCAACAAAAATTGGTCTCGACCATCTTCACGTCGATGCACCAAACTCTAACCCGAACTATGTGGACTTTGATCCTTTCCAAGGAAAGGTACGTAGGACACCTCCCTATGGTTCAAGCCCAACAACCATTGGACCATGTTTCCTCCTTCATGTCAGTTCACCGACCCCCATCTTGAACTACATGGTCTTTGATCATTTTCAAGGAAGGGTATATAGGACGCCTTCACGAGGTGTAAGCCCCACCATCTATCTGGTCCCCCGGTCCCCATTCACATCGGTTCAACCCCTTCTAGCAGTAAGCCATTGAAAACCCCAATCGGTGGTAATCTGTCATCAGATGAACTACATGGACTATGATTCCCTGCCACAAGGATACATATAAAACCTCTTTGAGGTTCAGGCCCAAAACCATCATCATCCTCATGATGGTTCCATCCCATCCTCCACCCACTTCATTCAACCGCTCCATAATCCATCCAAATTCTTATCCGAGCTACCTCATCCTGGTGAAATCATCAAATCTCATTCCCCATTCCGCTAAATATTAACTGGGAAGTAAACCACACGTTTTCCCCAACATTGGTGTTCCCGTTACGGGTTTCACCCATTTGATCCACTCCAATCACTGTTCCGATCAGTCAACTCCATCTCAGCTGGATATTAAACATGCGGCATACCCTATGTTAAACATGAGAAGCTGAGGAAACCCTCAGATACATGCCAATGACATATGATACCCTACATTCCATGAGGGATTCCTTAGGTTCTATGCCCTTGAGGTACCCTCTTAGGAGGAAGAATACAGGGTCCCCAATTTCCACGCATCTAGAGATGCCCCGACATGACTGATGTTTTCATCTACTCTGAACGAAGGTTTCTACCATGTCAATAACCCATGGAATTTCTTGACAGACGTAGTGTAATTAACCGGTATCAAGAAAGATATGGCACCGGGAACGATATTCACAAACCACAACTTCATATTTAAGGGAGACCTGGACTAGTTGACGAGTTCTGAGAAGAAATCCACGGAAAGAAGAACCTACATCCCATAATCCCATTTCTATCAAGGATAAATCATCCCTAAAAAGTAAAGGATGTCACCCGCCTATGGAAAGTCAGAATGTTGGGAAACAGATGCGTTTCCTCATAGATAGATACGCGCATCCTGGAGAAAGTGTCGGAAACAACTATATTTTTCAACACCTCTTCCAAAATTTGTTACATTACAACATTCCCTCTTTAAATAAACTCATAGATGGTTTTTCCTTCCAAGGGGGTTAAGGCATTGTCTGAGAAAATTTTCGGCCACTAAGAATGTACGTCAGCCTCCCCCTCCCTAGTATTTTCCTATACATGGCCATGATTTCAAATTCATGGTTTCATTTTGAGTTATTATTTCATTTTTGACTTAAATGTTTCTCATGTATTTTCTATGTTTTGGTGAAAAATGGAGGGTTTGGTATGAAAGAATGTGACACATGATTAGTAGAAACTATGCACTATCCTAGAAGAGACCATGCAACCTAGAAAGTGACACTATCTCGAATACATGACCCACTTTGTAGGAGTGAGACTGACCATGCTCCCAGAATAGTGGGTCTGTTTGAGACTCATAGTCAACCACACATGCATGTACCCTCCCTAGGTAAATAGTGTGGCCTACCCATGACATAAAAAATTATTAATTTCCTAAATTATCATCCCCCTATTTAAACACCAAATCCACCATAACTCACCCCATTATGGTTTTCAAGACTTAGGTTCACCTACCTATTTTTCTTAAATCCATTATATCTCAATTTATCGGTGTTTTGGTGTGAAATATTTAAGGAATCATCAAGTACGCCACCTTTATTCTTATTTATTCCTGCTTCATGGTCTTCTCTTCGTTTATCCTTGAGTTATTTCCCCAAAATATTGGTTTCCCAAAAGAGAATTCAACCATGATCCATTGAGTTGAATCATGATGGTTGTGTTGTGCCTTTTCTTCTATGGGGACCCTCTTTGGTTTATTTGTAGTTTCAGCCATTTTCTAGAAGTTTCCAAGTGAAATGTAGGTGGTTTCATACTTTAAAATTATTGGATTATTTTTTGTATGCTTGTTATTCTTTCCAATTGGATTCTATGAATTGTTATAATGGTGAGAAAAATGTTTTAAAATGTATCTCGTTTAAAATGGATTTTTTCATAAATTTTTAAAAGGGTGTTTTCCTTTTGAATATGGTGGTTTTCATGGGTGTTTATTTTTTTGGATATATGTGTGTGTGAAGAAGATGATTCATGTGACATAGGGAGTGGAATTGAGCATAGAAGGTAATCATAGGTATCTAGGTAGGTAAGACTATGTATAGTATGATAGGAGTTCTAACAGGGCCATGGATGGGTTCCTCTAGTAGGATTGACACTAAAACACTAAAATAATATTTGATTATGATTAGAGACCACTAGAGATTGGGATGTATTCCCCTATAATGGTATATGTATGAGAATGTTATCGGTTTTGGTTTGTTCATATCCCCATGGTCTGAGGATCCTATGGTCCCACTAACTATAATTCCTTAGAGATTATCTATGGTGGTCTTGGGATTCTATGTATACCGTTTAGCTCATTACTTTTTTTACATTCATTTTTAATTTCAAAGCATGTTTCCTTTATAATGTTTTTATTCCTTTTTCGTGGAAACTAGCATGTTGATTTTTTCTATAATTTTATATCATGGAATATCATTGGGTGATATACTCTTGGGCATTAGATCACACCCTACATAAGACCTCGAGTGTATACATACCTAGATATGATTGACCCATGTAAAGGCAAGGTGTTCTGTGGTGGTGATGGTGGATATGATTACTAGTGGTTCTTTTCCTTGCAGGTGTTGGCAACGGTGGAATGACAGTGTTGAACCTCTTATTGAATATAGATGGGGCCATGTGTTTGGTTCCCGTACATGTTTTGGTATTTTCTCCTTTATAATTTAAATAGTTTAACTCATATTGGTTATGCTTATGGATATGGTTATTGTTTATGATATGATGAATGATTCTTGTGGGTTGTTTATGGTTAATTATATTAGATAAAATAATTAAAAAATGTGATGTTTGATGCCGAGGAACTTGTTTCCAACCCATGGGGATCGGTAATACCTTCCAGGCCATTCCATGGGCTAGGTTGGGTGTTAGGTTGGAGGGAATATCCACTTGATTTTTAAAACGTGGTTCAATTACACTCGGACCAGTGGAACCGACCTACCTCGGATAGCCTTTCTGCTCTTATCAGTGATACATATCAAATTATCCACAATGTATGAATCTACCTCTATATCTATATCCTCAATTTAAAATGAATAATATTTGTTGGAATGATAAATGTGAATCTTAAATACATTAAAGATGTCTTGCATGGCCCGATACCGTTGAGGTAAATCCAATCGATGGGATACCAGCCCGAATCTCTCCACAATCAGAAAATTACTCACAAAATTATGTAACTGCTTAACCTGACACTTAATCCTCTTATAATCCAATCCAGGTAAAACTCATAAAAATACCTGATGTCCCACCTCGAACTCCAGAGGGAAACAACACCGATCAGTTTAAGAATTCCTCCAGGACTGAGCAGTATCCATACATTTCAGAATAAATTGCACATGATCTGATGTCTCCCAAAAATTAATATGACCTAGTAAACCTACATCAACCACTTCTAACTAACATAGGGGTGAACAAAAAGACCTAACATAAAGGTCCTCATATAGATTCTTCTAAATTGTTTCCTGAAAACTATTCTTATTGAAAAAATCAACCAGAGGTATAAATATTTTCTACAAACCTCAGATTCCCAAAAAATCTTCTAAAACCCATATCATACTCTTATACTACCCATCACTCTAAGGTTGATATGTTTTACTCAAAAACATTTGTGGACCTTGTTCTTTCTGTAACCCCTTCCAGAACAATGATGTAGACTGAGAAACTTGGCATTATAAGATAGATCCATGAACACCAAGAAGGTAAAAAATCTCTCATGTTTAAAGATTTTTGAGCTCATAAACTGATAGGATATCTCTGATAGGTTGAATGAATGTGACCTTGGTTACTCTACCAGTGACCACCCATACCGCATCACTACCTCGAGGGGATCTCCAAAATCCCATCATAGAATCCATGGTGACATCATTCCATTTTCACTGAGGAATTGATAGAGTTTGTATAATAATAGTAGTTCATTAGTGATCTACCTTCACATATCGATTGGTGAAGAACATCATAATAAAACCTAAAATTTTGATCTTCATACATGACTACCAATTCTAATTACATATGTCTCGTTATATCTTGGTAATCCCAAGGTGTACTTCCCAAATTAAGGCATGGGATTCTCACACCATCTCTTCATGTATGACAACAGGAACCCATAAACGCCTTAGGAAGTTATGGATCTCATTTTTATCAACAATAAAAATAGGTGGTTATTCCTCACATGAGATACTCTCCCTCATGACTAAGCCCTATGTATATGAATGTCGTCTCATCTACACCTTTTCTATAAGTGAGGATATAACTACTAATTCTGTTAAAAATGGTTTCCCATGTCATTCATGAACCTCAGGGTGCATCTTAGAAAACAATTCCATGAACTTCCACTAACCACTAGTCTCTTGGATGATTTGCATCTATGTCTTCTGGATCAAGTAATCAGCTACCACATTTCCCATTCTGGGTGTATAAGCAAGGTCAAAGTCAAATTACAAACAGTACTCTACCCACCTACACTACCTCAGATTAAAGTAAAAATATGTATAAATGTATCTAAGAATTTATTGATCCCTTTAAACAATAAAATTATCAATAAATAGATAATTTCTCTAATAAAAAAAATTATAAAAAAATTATTACATAAGGTTGTACGTTTGGTAATTCTACTCATGAGGCCTCAACTGGTGGAGCCCATACATTACCACTGCATTTCCCTACATCAAAAATAATCCTAGTGAAATTTATGAAGCATCATAGTAAAAATAATAGCTTCTTCTAAAATATAAAATAATTTTGATCGTTTCTATAGTTAGTCTCCCTTTCAACTCCTAAAAGGCTATCTCCTAGGCTTCAAACAATATTAACATCACACCCTTCATGTTTCAAGCCCGTATGAGGTGCTACTATGTATTAAAATTCATGTAGAAGGAATATTTCCTACCCAGGTAGTCCTAAAAACCTACATATGTAAAATAAATTCTTCAGTTGCTCCCAGGAAACAACAGCGCTCACCTTCTCTAGGTCAATAGATACTCCTTCCTTTGAGATGAAATGACCAAAAGAGTGGTCCTCATCGATCCCAAATGGAATCTAGTGAGAATAGAATACATCTATTTATCTATTCGTGTCTTCTGCATGATATCAAGATATTTGGAATGGTCATATAGTTTACAATAATAAACCAAGATGTCATCTATGAAAACTACCACGAAAAGATACATATATGGGTGGAAACCCCAATTCATTAAGGTAATGAAAACTTCTATCATGTTTGTCTGCCTGAACAGATTAACCTATTTATCATACAAGCCATACATGCTATGTAATGTTGTATGTGGTATGTATAATGGTCTAACATTCCCCTGATGGTTTCACGAGCTCAAATCAATCCTCGAAGAAACCATTTCTCCTCAAAACTGGTAAAAATGTTCATCTATATGTAGTAGTGGATATCAATAATTAAATGTAATCTAGTTTAACCATTGATAGTCCATTTACAACATGAGGGTACTATCTTACTTCTTGGAGAAAATTATTGGTGAACCCTATGAAGAATTACTAAATAATATAAAATCCTTTTATTCCTAATCATTGAAACTGCTTCTTGTGTTCCTGGAGCTCAGTAGGTTCCATCCTATACAGAGGAATGGACACTGGTATTGATCCTATCACTTGATTAACGGTTAAATACAACTATCCCATAAGAGGAAAAAAATATAATTCATCACAGAAGATGTCCCTAAAATGATCCACTACCTGAGTGAATTTTGTATTTTATGTTCCATGATTGCTCATGAAGAGACTGTTCATCTAAGTAGTCATTAACCCAATTGATGATGCTCGGTTCTAGCTTGAATCTCCAGGACATTTCATTCAACCTTATGAATATAATCACTAGCCTTAGGTGATGTAAAGTACACCATATAATGGTAGAAATCAACATAGTCCTGGTAAGGTACTATCTAATCCATTGTGAGGATGACGTTAAAGTTGGTCAAATCAGGGAAAAAGAAATTCCACAATAATCAGTATCCAATTAGTTAAAGGGGCACTCCTTTAACACTATTATACTATCTAATTGAATCTCTAACGAAATGTCAAGTTAATCCCACAACATATGTACAATATCTCTAGGACTAGACCTTCTATATGTTTTGTGGATAATAAAATATGAAACACCTATATCAAATAATGAAGAAACTAATGTAGAGACTACTAAAATATAACCTCATAATATAGAAGGCCCTTGTCATTGATCTGGTGTTAGATTCACTTCATAGATATGCCCTGATCCACACTCTTGAGATGCAATCTATCTACCATGAGTATGCCCACACTGATGGCGTTGCACCACTGAAATTTGACTACCTCAGCCAAGAAAACCTTCTCATACAGATCTGATGGTAATAGACCAACTCCCAGTCTGACTTGGGGCATTTAATCCTATAACCAAATGCAGTTCTGGTATAAATCCCTTATCACTAGGCACTGGAGGGAAAAAATGGTAGAATTGTTGATGGTGGCCCTTCTGACTTCAAGCTCGACAGTAAATTGGGTTCCACATACATTGGAGATTTGTATGGCCTGCCCTACCACACAGGTGGTTCACCTCATAACTATTTATTAGTGTCATATGGATGACACTTCCCCAATGAGAAACCTCAAAATGATGATTACTAACACTATAAAAACCATATCTATATCTTGAAACTGACCCTCCCTAGCTCACATTTCCATTATCTCGCAAGTTCCTCTCAATGATAATGGTCTAGTTCACTATACCAAAAATGTTGTTCAGTCAGAAAACATTCACACGTGATCAGATGTCACACACAATCCCATCTTTGAACTGTCTCGTAGTAACCAACATGTCACCGGTTAGTGTCAGTGTAAAATGTTGAAGCATATTAAAATGAGTTGCATACTTCAACACTGACATAACACCCGATTATTGGTTCTTGAACTCTTCAGTTTGGTTTTCTCTCAACATCTATAGAAAAATTAATCATAAAAGGCGGTTTAGAATTCGACCTAGACTATTTATTGATGACGTCTATCCTATGTGATGCCATCCAACCAAATGTTAGCATAATCAAAAAGCATATTGTTGGTCGGATTGACCTTCAACTCTGGGGGAATCTCTAAATAATCAAACATTTATAAAAATGCCTATAGCCATGACACAACATCCTAAGGACTTCCATCCCCCAAAAAGGTGGGAGGATGATACTGCTGGAATTCCCATGTCAGCTCATTCATAGTAGGGTCAAGTCATGGAGATCCCTATACAAACTACTTGAAGCATAATAATCTATCATGGAGATGAGAATCGACACATATTGAAGGAATAAAAGTAGGTACCTCTAGTGGAACTACAAGAGGAAATACTGTTGGATCAGGGTCTACAGCCTCTAGAGGGCGTTCATCTCTACCCTCCGGGAATTCGAATCAAGGATTTCGTGGAGACATATCTCTACAATTTCCAAACATATGCCTCAGATAATATTTAATAGCTGATAGAATCACAGATAATAGGAAAGGACATGTGCATAGCCATCCTACATTGATTCACTCCCCTATTATTACTCCTAAATCTAGGTTTACATGATCTGGAATATCACAATAGATCATAAAATACCCAACCTACTTCCCAATACTAATGTCGAGTTAGGTTCAAGGTATCATATCGCAGAGTTTCATTTGTAATGTTTAGTGGAAAACACCCATTACTTTTCAATTGAAGTCACCATTTAGGCAGAAAATTTTCATTTAAGACTCACATTCATTTGAGTTCCTCTCCATTTATAATAATATATATATATGACAATTATGTTATATGTGTCACTATTTTAAAATTATAAAGGCTTATACTCTTTATAAATTACAATAGGTACATCCTATATCTATGACATGAACTTTATGTCTGGTGTTAGGATGTAATAGGTCATGTATAATGAATTAATTAAATGAACCACCATTACCAATTTATGAAAATACATGCAAAATATATTTCAATTTTCATTCATGTAATCAAAATCATATAATGTTTCAGTCCATAAAACCAATGGTTCATGGATCAAATGTAACATGATTGTTTAATTAAGGTTTCAACCTCAATCTATACATGAAAATACTATATTGATTAATGTTGGAACTTTAATTAATTCAATTATTTTATCCCTTTGTGAAGTATTGTGACATTTCCATATATAATAATCAATACACTCATAACAATCACAAGAAATAAATACAATGCACATAGTAATATAGATATGGCATGGAATAATGAATGACATGTGAATCCTTAGGTTCCTAGTATAATGCATTAAATAATACCTCCTTTCCATATCAGGCCAAAAAAAAATTCATCCATAATAATAACATTATCAATAAGAACTTCACAAAACATGTTCATCACCCAATAGTGAAATCAATACGACTGTAACAGACACAAAACAAAATAGAAATATTATATCCCATGTAATTTCAATTTCCCCTATACATGGGTTCGAAACTCATAATAATATAATCATTAACAAATTATGAAACATCCTAGTATCCTCTCTAATTCCTAAACTATAAGACAAAATCAAATGATCCTCTGATATCACTTTATATCACCCTGCCCCAGAAGACACTAAGCAGTTCTCCGAGGTGGTTGGACACATTCCCTCAAGCATGCATCCCCATATACTAGAGGCTACTGTCTAGTAGCAATGGTATAAAGTGTGTCCTTGGGGATAATATACCCTCAATATTAGAGTGTAGGACAATAGTAAATAATAATTAAATGTAGTTAAAGAAATAAAAATAATGCATTAAAATAATAATAATAAATCAACCAAAGAAACCAATAAGGGAAGCTAAACAAATATCTGTAGAAAAGTGATGAGGATCATTTCATGTAGCTATAAAAAACTAAGTACAAGGGATACATGAGAGTAATTCATATACAACATTCTAACCAAAATAAAAAAAAAGATAAAACATTTTACTGATACTTGTATCACAAGCATAGACTTCATTCTCTACTCCCATACTTCATATGAATACTCAGAATCAAGCATTAGAAGCTGAATAATCCCACATATCTACACATGAAACCATGAATTCTATTCGCATACCATGGGTGGCCCAAGTAGAGTGTGATATGTATTCAGTAGGATACCACAAATGTTTTTTAGAACAATATAGTCTATTAAAAAATAAACAGTGTGTAGGTGTATACAAATTCATCGAAGTAGATAGATAAAACACATTGGGTTCCCCTTGGGATATACAACTAACACTTCCTACTTCAGTCTATAAGTTGGTTACCTCTGAATCAAGGTCCACCTATACATATATGATATGGGAGTATAATTTTTCTCTAGTATACAAGTAATCATAAATTACCGAGCATATCAACAAGGAATACATTATGTATAAACCTAACCCAAAGATGTTATTTGTCTTGTAAAACTCATCATTTGATTTATCAAATTTGAAAACATGGAATTATATATAATTTATATCTTGAATTTAGATAAATGGAATCATGGGCCCATCCAAGTCCAACAATATCAAAGAACCCAAGTATCACATTAGGAGGGTGGAAAATACCCAATACCATAAGAGTTTATATAAGGTGATCCATAAATGGAATCCCATGTATCACCCTTAACATGGTGTGAAGACAAAACCCTTCAATCCTATCCCTGTTATTTCACATAGTGGATTGAGTATCTCTCATGGCTTGTAATATCCATATTAAAACCAATCTATTCCATAGTGACTCTCCTAGTGAACTGGTTTCAACGATAATGACGTATAGATTCTTCTTGGTGAGCCCATCCAAGAAATTCCAAGAATCTCTCCTAGTGTATTTACAATTAATATGAAAAATCTATTCTCACAAAATTATGAGCCCTTCCAAGACATCCTTAATTCAAGACCCTTGTATCACCCTCAGTATGATATGAAATTATGGTTTATATGTAAAAATCTCATAAAATTTCATTAAGGAATTATAATCATAATAACATAATCACATTGGATAGTTCATTTAATTTTAATAATCCAATCTATGAAAAAATTCATAAGGTCCTAATTCATGACCATTCATTTTACATAGATCATTTCACCATTCACAAGTATTTATTAAAAGTTAAAACACACACCTCAAATAGTGATTTAATATAATTCCAAATGAAGAGGATTCTAATTTTTCAAGGAAGGCCACACTCAAAGGGGCATCTCATATCATGGTTAACACCCACCAGTGGTGATTTTTGGTTAGCTAGGGCATGTTACACATGATAATAATGTCTATTTTAATTAATTAAACATTTATGAGGCATCTCCTGATAAGTATGATGTGTGACACAATGGATAAGTATAAAATACAATTATAATTTTTAGGAAAAAAACTAGACAACCTACCTTAGGCCCGTAGTACTCTCATCGTTCATTTTTATACCTTAAATCAAGCTAGAATGGTAGAAATCAAAAGAATAGTTGAATGCCCTGAAAATAGGGCATATGATCTCATGAAAAAACAGCGTAGAAGATAGGAAGATAAATAATGGAAGGAAGTTAGTGGATTGGAGAGCATACTATTTTGGATTCAATGCAGTTCATAGTGAAGAAAACTGGGTCCACGTGATGAGATGGATTCAAATACAAAAGAGAGGTGGAGGAGCTTCTTGAAGTTGGCTGCTAGGGAAATAAGTATGAAGAATAAGATATTTAATTAATAAAAGATAAAATGTAAAATAGTCATTTCACCCACTTTTTAATGGGGTTCATGGTTTTTTCGTACGGTTAGACAAACTATGCGCTAACCGTGCAGCAACCACTGCCCAAGTAACCCCCCCCCACACACACACACATGGGTTGGATGCATAGTTTGACTTACTATGTGAGGCCCATGGAAAACCCCTCTAATAAAAGGTATGCTACAACTAAATGGGTGTGTGGCTTGGGGCACATGGTTTGGTCAAACTATGTTTTCTCTTACTGTGTACTAAGCACCCCACAAGTTTGAGTCACATGATTAGTACTAATCATGTGCTAAAAATGTTGGTGGAGTTGGATCACCAAAAACTAGAACTTTGAGAGCTGAATAGGACATAGACTCTCTTGAACCACTCCATATCCTTTTCATGACAATAATAACATAAAATGAGGTGATTTGAATAGTATCATAGGTGTATTCACTACATTTAGAAGCCAAGATATTACACCATACCTCAATTTGGATCGATCATTGGTGAAGAACACAGATTTCGATGATGAGGAGGACATGTTGTGTTTGTTGTGCCTCAATTAACCTTGTCCGTTTGTCAGTTTTCAGTAGATCTTATTTCTCCAACAAAGGTTAATGGAATCATTATTAATAATCCCTTGGTTATGTGGATAACCTTGTATATTTTCCATTACCACATATTTATATAGGATATTATGTCTTTGGTATTAAAATAATTAATTTAATAAATTATTTCACATAACGAACCCAACAATGGAGGCCTCATCCGAACATCATTATCTGATGAACCTTAGGTCACACCATGGGTAAACCCATGCTCGATATCCAACCATGGTCCATCACATTTGATCTGATTATCATTTTAGAGGATATAGCATTGTTTTTTAAATATATTATCACATGACACTAAATATGGTTAATTTTTTTTTATAAAATTAATTTTGGGCTCACCAAGTATCAAAATAGAATTTTATCTCAGCTACTGGATCTAGAAATATTTCTTAATAAATTTCAAAGTCTTACAAGAAAGAAATAGAGTATTTATACCCTTTTTCCATAAATGATTCGCACTCATGAAATGATCTTTCTTTGTAGTACACATAGATCATATCCACTGTACGAAGAACTCTAAAACACCACCTTTGATCGAAAACAACACACCTCTTTTGTGGTTTTCATAGTGTAGATGTTATACAAAAATATTTCCTTTACTGGTTTTTCTTCACGGTTCAGAATAATTGATGTGAAGTTAACCCATTTTCTTTGTGGAAGATCATCATTTTCTATAAAACAAATCCCTATTTTAAGACTCAAAAATATAGAAAACACTTGGAAACTATTCCACCTTCAAAATCACCTTTATTTGAAAATAATTATACTAGAATTTTTTTGACCACCTTTTAAAATAAACAAACAACCCAAAAACAATGCAATGTTACATTGAGGTATTTTTTCTTATAAAACTCAAAACATGTGTGGAGTGAGCAGTATAAATTTTTCCTATCTCTATTCATTTTATCATTCTATTCATGCTTTAAATTTGAGATGTGTTTTTTTAATCTATTTGTCTATATATAGAGTCTCTAGTACTTGTTTGGAGAGTCCTCAACATGTCAAAAAATTCCATAAGTCACAATAATAAAGGTGTACAAATGAAGTTATGATATAATGAAATGAATAAGATAATGATGAATTTAGTCACAACTAGTTACATGGATCTAGAATATTCCATACATCCACGTAGAGGAAAAATCACTTCCATAAAAAATTTGGGAGAACAATTATAGGTAGATTATAATTTCAAACACACACCAAAAATCCAACTTGAATGTGATAAAAAATAAGACTAGTTAATAATCCCACTATGCTATAGTGAAAAGTTTCTAGAATTCCACAATGTTGTATTTCTGTTTCCACCCAAGTCCAAATTGCTATAGTGGCCAGTGATTAGAACCATGTAGAGCTACAATACCACATTATCCAAAGTATGAGATTCTATAGTAAACATGCCAAAGTATGCACTATTATAGTTCTTTTTTAGTGTCACATTTTTATCTCTTTTACAGTCAGTTATAGTTTCTACATTTCCCTAAAATTTTGGTCAGGGTCATTCGAGCCTTGACCCCCCAGAATAGGGGTGTGTTTCCCCTTTCAGCCCCCAATGAGCTCACCACAAATCTTGTTCCATGAGAGTTGTAGGTTGGTGCATATTATGGATCACTAACATTCAACATAAAATTATCAAAATTATCAAGCTAGAACAATCCAAAATGAAACTCTTTCTAAAACATCATTATTTCTATACCCATGACAAATGTGGAAGAGGTCTTGTGTGATCTGTGATTCTTTTTTCTTCCATATATAACTATGTAAGTGGATTTATTCTTATACAAAATTGTGTGGTTTTGTGTGTAAAACCTGATTCAGGTTTTTGATCATGTTTATTTGTTAATAAAATTCTTGGAACTGGATAATTTCCAAGTATAAGTTATTAAGTCTCAAATTTAGACCAAACCCTGTATTTTAATTCTGGTGTGTGTATTATTAGTTTTGATTTTTGTATTTAAAGGTATTTAATATATATCTATTTTATAATCACTATAACAAATTTTAATCTGACGGTTAATATTAATATGTGTTTTATAAAGACTGTTTGATCAAGTAATATTGTTTTAAAAGTTAAAGTGATTTCAAATATTGTTTTAACCAAACATTGATCTTGCTTCAAAAACATATTTTAAAAATAGAATTTATATATTTATACTATTTTTATTAACTATTTTTTAATAATTTGGATGATTTTTGTTTTAAATTGATTTAAACTGAAATTTTATTTGAAACTTAATTCACCCCCTCTTGAGTTAGTCCGACCAATAGAAACTATTTCATATGTCATGGTTAACTACCAATACCATTGTATCAGGCATCAACACTTGTTTCCAACTATAGATCAAGAATATTGACTTGATCTCCATAATATATCAGCCACTTCAACTTGTTTCCTGTATCATATCAAACACTTCTACCTGTTTTCGATAGAGGAACAAGCACTTCGACTTGTTTCCCATAATAGATCATTCACTTTGACTTGTTTTCCTATAACATTATCTAGAGATATAAAAATTTACTAAATGAATTGGAAAGATATATAAGTCCCTCACATAAAATAACTAAAATCATACATATGTGCATCATAATATAATTAAGCATAAATCATATTAGAACCCATTAGAATAAATGAGTTTCATAAACATTTTATCATTTCAAAACTCATGGAAAAAACAAGATTCCAAAAAAATTATCTTTTAATCATAAAAACAACCATCCATAAAAAGAATAATAATTGTTTTCTTGGATCACATCCCCATAATAGATTAATTATCATAAAATAATTCTATCTTAGATGAAAAATTATTTGTAATTATCACTTGGAATAATTCTTGTGGAAAATAAATTTTCCATTTTAAAATCAATTCACTTATTAACAATTTTCACAATTATAAATGAAAATATATTCTTTGAAAATAAACATGTAAACCTATAAAGGAAGATTCAAATAAAGTAATAATCATAATGGTGGAAAAAAAATTCATTCCATATAAGATACAAAAAAATTCCTTATATATTATTTTCATAAGTCACAAAGTATATTGTTTGGAAAACAAAAAAAGAATCCTTTCAAAACATTTTGTAAAAATTCCAAAATTGGTAAAAATGTTTTTAAAAAATTGAGAATAATTAAAAACCTTTTTGAAACCATTTAATAAATACATGGACATGTGTTGAAATATTCCCTAGTGGAAACTCAAATATAAACAACCCTAAATAATGATGAGATTGTGAAATAAACCACTACCAGTTTGGTAAATTTTGAATCATAAGCCCCATGAAAGAAATAACATAAGATATATATTTATATAACATTATTGTAATTATAATAATAATAAATTAAATTCTTGTCCAGCATATACACAATATAAAATAAACAAGTATTGTTAAGGGCATGTGTCCCACAAAAATAAAAGTGACATGAAAACTCCTTACCTTGAGTATGACTCATCCAGTATGTTCTTTATATACCTGAATAATAAACATAAGTTAATTATATAAATTATTAATAAAAAAATTCAATTTTATTATTCCTTATATATAACTAATTGCCATGTGATAATAATTACTTAATCATTTATGTTCACATTAGATGTTTTAGTGATATTTGTTACATAAGTCCAAAATGGATCTAGTGGGTTAAATATGGTAAAAGTGGTCATTATTATATCATCTCCAGTATAATAATAATGAAATAATTATAATTTTTATACATAGAATATAAATTTAAATCTATAGATTAAATATGGTCATGAAAAATGAAATATGATACAATCATGGTGATAGTAGGTTGTATATACACATGAGTAAAGTTTCCATTTTTCAACGATCAGTATGGAAAGAATTTAAGTATTATTTTATACTTCTATAATGTACATGATATAATATATATCATATTATACATTTAAATATATATATATATATATCATAAATGTGATTTAGTGATGAAGAATGAATCACATCACTCTGTGGAGGTGGTAGTCCACACGTACTCACGAACAACATTATTATATTTAAATAAATTGAATAATAAGAAAATAAATGGTATATTATATTTTTCATAATGATATATATGTTATTAATATCCTATATAATCATTAATTCAATCATTATCTTTATTCATGAGAGATTGTGATGGAAAATGAGTTACATCGGTTCGTGAGACAGTAGTCGGTTGTACACATGAACGATGAATTATTTTCCCATTTAATAGAAGTCTGAAATGAATATAGTTTATTCCATTAAAATGATAATGGAATAGTATATTTAGGATAATATTGTTTATATTTTATCTTAATTTAATAATATTTTATGGTGGTGGGAGAATAAATAAAACAGAAACGCTTGATTAAAAACTATATATCTTCTTTGAAAAACCTCCATTAGTAATCACCTTAAGACAACTAAGGTTAGCATTATACCTAAAAAAGACATCTAAATTTATTTTATGGATTATGGGAATGGATTTTGGTAGGTATTGGTTGAAAAAAATTATTTTTTAAGTGTGATGTAATGAGAAGAAGAAGTTTCCTTTTATAATAGATGGGTGGGGCACTCTTGGAATATCACAAAATAATAAATCAATATTCAATGATAAATTGATAAAAATTCATTTATTTTAATTATATTATGTGGTTGAATCTTAATAATATCATAAATTAATTTTTTTTACAAGCGTTGGTCACATTTTTACCCTTATCATTTGGTTTTAACCCCTTGTTAGGACTTTTAAACTTACCGTGACAACAATGAGAGACAATATAGTTACTATTGATGGAAAAGGGACCATAAATATACCACGGTTGATATTATAAAAAATATCATAATAAGTTATCTAAATGTAATATTTTTATGAATTTTATATAATTTAATATAATGTTATTTATTTTAAAATATCAATAATATAAGTTTTTATAGTTATTCATTACATTGTCTTTAATAATATCTTGAAAAAACATAGAATTCAAACCAATTATTTTAATAAATTGATACCATGTAAAGGTAATATATAAAATCCATGGATTAAATTAGTTATCTGAAATTATAATATGTTTAATATTTTTAATATCATTTATTTAATCCTTTATTAATTAAATTATTAATGCATCGCCATTCTCCAAACATTTAAGCTAATTATTTCTTCCCAAAAAATTAAAAATAAATTACCAAGATAAAGATATATATTTAAGATTTAAAAATACTATTTATAGTCAAACATATCCTTTGTATTACCCCATATTAAAAATATTTTAGTTATTAAAATCAATAGTGAGATATGTTTGACTATTCTTAGAATAAAATATTATAAATGTCCTAATCTCATCCAAATGGATAAGAAAATGTCATATAATAGAATACTGGATGAATATAGATAATATATACTCATAAATTAAAATTATAAAATGTTTTGGGGTCATTTTTTAATCCATAACGTTTTATTTTTAATATTAATTATCGGATTTACTCTTTACCTTGATAAAAAATACTAAGGTTTTTATTTATATTGTTCAAAAATAAAATGGAACTATTTACTAAATTTTTAATGAATAATTTCAAATATAGAATATATATTTAAAAATTAAAAACAAAAATAGTTAGAATTTAATTTAAAATTAATATGTAAAAACGTGATTAAGAACAATTTTTTTAGTAAGATTCTATTTTTAAAATATAAAATGTTTCAATGCTAAATTAAATTACAAAATACATTTTAAAAAGAATATTTGAATTATTTTAATCAGAAATTACTATTTAAATCCTAATTCTAATCCAAAAATAAATTTTTACATGTTAAACAATTTAAAATCAAAAATTCATTTTTCAATAAAAATCTGTTTTTTCACTATTAATTAAAAAATATTATCGAAATAATAAATCCTTTTAGAAAAAATTAAAAAATTAATTTTAAGAAAGTTTTGGCATGATGAAATAAAAAATAAAATTCATTTTTTCAAATACATTTTCTATAACTTCACGAAATTAATTATAAATTTCTTTCACAAAAAGAAAGAAACACATTTTTTAAGAAAACACAATTTTTAAGAATAAAATGACTTCACTAATAATTTATTGATTATATTTTATGAATTTTTAAACACATTTATATGTAGTTTGAACTTCAAATTTATTTCATAAAATATTTTATCATATCCATACTCAATAATTTAACGGCTAGTATCACATTTAAATAATAATATTTTTTTTTCATTTACGATTGATGTTACGTATCTTATACGATATCGAATTTATATTTAAAATATTGGGATATTACATTTACTCCTTTAATAAATTGTTTTATTTTCAATATTAACTTGGTCTCGGTAACCAGGATATGACTTTTTAAAATAATTTTTTTAAAATCCTACATAGTAAAAAGGGTCAAAAAAATCTCCACTTAAACAAAGAGAAGTATGAAGGTCTTCTCGGGTAAAACATACTATGCTTTCATGTATAAAAACATTTTTGTAATGTGAAGACACGTATATGGAAGATAAAAATAATTCCAAAGGACTGATACAATGTGATAGAGAACTTGTTTATGATAAATTTCACCATCATAATATCGTAAATCTGCAATAGGTTAAAAGGCTATTGATTTCTGAGTAAGAAAAGTAAACTGATATTTTTTTATTTTATGTTATTTTTCTTAGATATGAGGGATTAATTTACTTCCTATTATAAGAATATGTAGAAATATACTTTCCACATTATTATAATTTCACCATTTGAACAATTTCTACAACCATATCATCTTTTTCTCCCAATAATGATTATTTAAGTCGAATTTTTCATGTCTTAAGTACTAAAATCATCCTCTAATGACTCATATAATACATAAAAGAATAAAAATATATTCCTAATATCATTTGGAATTAAAATACCAAAATTGTAATCGCATGATAAGATGTTTCTGAAAAAGAATAAATATTTATAGGTGGAAAAATAATTTAATCCCTAAAATTCAACAGTAATACCCAAATTTAAACACAGGTCATTAAATAAGTAATTATCCCTAAAACTCTAAAAATATTCCATACTAATATTGAATTTCAAAAACCATAAGGATCTGATCACATTGTTTTCCAATATAAATTTAGTATTTATCTCTCAAAATTTATATACCTTAAACATTTAATTTCCAAGATATACTAAAAATTTCCATAAATCACCTAAATCACCATTAATCCACACAAAAATCATATATGCCTCCAAAATAATATTCAACATTTATACCTAAAATAATATTTCAAAATATTCTATTTACCATAATCATATAGTGTTCCAAAAATAGTGAACTTCTTCTAAAATAACCTTAATAACTTATCATAAAATCAATTTACAATCACATGGTTATCTATATGATAAAACCGATGTTCCCAAAATGAGATTAAAATTTACCCTTAAAATACATTAAATAAATAAAAACAATGTCATACTAACCAAGGCATCATGTTGTCTAGTGGTAGTTGATTCACCCTTGTCACCATTTAGTTGTTGGTTCAAGCCTTGCAGCCTTGTCAGATGCAAAAAAGTTATCACTTGTCATGTGTTTTTTCCATTTTCCTATAACCATATTAATATAATCCTTATAAAATTCCCAAAAATGTGATAAAAATCGTAAAAAATTACCTTAATATATTCTTCATTAAATAACATTTTTAACCTCAAAGGTTATCACTTTCCTCTCATATTGCATCCAAAAAATGTAATAACCCATCCTTACATCAAAATCAACGATCATATAATCCTAAAGGTTTATAAATAACTTTAAAACATATTTCCGCAAAATATAAATGTATTATTCCTCAAATTAAACTTCATGTTAAACCTAATGGTTTCATATACCTGCCCCAAAATATCACTACCCTTTTTAAATATCCATATCTTAAAACATCAAAAGGGGTTTTTAGGACTCTGAACTTATGATCAAACTCTTATTTATATACCCAAGATTTTATCCATAACTCTTAAAATAACATATTATTAAAATATACTAATCTCCAAAGTTTTCTAAACCATGATATGATACCAACAATAAAAGTGAATATCCTTTGTGGTGTTTTTTGACAATGTTTTATTTTTTATAACAAAAAAAAATTATGTAAAAAATGTTTTTATAAATCCAGTAAAAGTTGAGTTGAGGATAGATTATAACATGTTTGTAAAGAAGTTGCTGAGAATCCGATTAAAAAAAGTTTCATCACAAATTTTAAAAACAGATGCACAATTGGAGGATCCACTGGGCATAGACCACCAGATTGAGATTTTTATGGAATGTAAGATGTTGTTTAAAAAAAGAATTTTAGAATTTTCTCAAACTCAACATTAGAAAGTTTGTTATTTTTTTAAGTCCAGAAGTTGTGAAAGTTGTTGACGGTACATTGTAGAACATTCAAAAACAATTTTAATGATTATTTTATATTCCTTCATGTTTTTGAAGCATCATGAAGAATTCATGATACAAGATATAGTTTGTAGAATGAAAATATATGTGTGAATTTATAGTGGTTCCAAAATAGAATTGTTCTAGATGAAACATATTAGATTGAGAAGAACCATAAAAAAATCATAATACTAGAAGCAAGACGTTGGTAATGTTTACAAAAATGAAAATTTTGTTATCAGATGATGTCCATCACTGGCTTATCATCAGACTAGGATGATCATATTCTGAACATTATACTAAATATAACTGATGTTGAGTTGATTCACCATGGATGTTGATAGGATGTAGAAGTTTTTTGAAGGGTTTGAGTTTTCCATTCGATTGATCTTATCAGGCAGGAGGTAGTTCGGAGTTTTCAGGTGTTACTATTGGATTTTTTGATCCAAGAAGAGATGAAGATAAGTATCCATAAGACTCGTCTTTGACCTCAATAATGCATCAGATACATAGTTCCATCAGATGAAGAACATCAAACAACCCATTTCATATGTTGTCTATCAAATGGATTAGATATGTTGACTGTGAATTTGAATAGTTGATAATGATCAAAAAAAGAGTTATTAACATTGATAAAATAGTATATTCATTTATACCAGAAGAAGAATTGTAATGATTCAAGAAATCAAGAATTAATTCCTAGGTAAAGAAAAAGGAGAAAATCATGTTTCTAATCAGACTGTATTCTTCAGATAACAAGATTAAAATTTTAGTGGTTGGATGTGGATAAGTAAATAGTTTCTCCAGAAAAAGAATTTATTATAAATTTTGTTGTTACTAATAAAGAGGATTTAGGAATATAAAGTCTTTAGAAATTACAATAATGTAGTCAAATATTTTCTGTTGGTAGGAATCATCAGATTGAGTAATATTTTATATTTTTTTCAATTGAGTTATGAGTATTTGAAAGAGGAATGGAAAAGTAGGAAATTGTGCTGTTTTTTTTAGATTTACAATGGACACAATCTATTTTCAAAGCATGATCTTAGAATAATTAATCATGATCAATACATGTTTAGTATTTTCAATTGGGTTGAGGAAATTGAATTATCAAAATAATTTTGGATTAACTTTTTCAGATCATCATTTTTATATTGTTGCTGTTGATAATTTGAGATGATTTTTTAAGAATAAGAAATTTCTTAAAAGATACCATAAAAGATTAGAAGGATTGAAGTGGTTAAAAAAAGTTAAAATGTGAGTGAAAATAGGTGATCTAGAATTTGGGTGAGCATGAATGATATTTCAGTTTCGTGCCATTGATATTCTGGGATCAATTATAAATATATGAGGAAATTAAAAGGATACATAACAATGTTTACCCATGTGAAAGAAAATTATGTTGCTGAATTTATGTTATAAGTGATTTTTCAAATCAATGTAGTTTTTATGAAATAGATTATTCTGATCAAAAGATCGGACTAGGACATGTTTAGATTATGATACTGAGGGAATAAAACTGAGGGTATGAGTCTAAGAATTGATAAGTTTTTTGAGAATTGAATATTTATTATACAGAATGATCAAAAGGTTTTTAATTTTTTATATTTATAATTGATTCATCAAACTGAGGAAATCAAGAGAAATCCGTCGAATGTGGGAAAATCGGATAGAGGCAGATCGTACTGTGATTATAAACAAATCTATGGTGGAGTAGTTTGAATAAATTATAGTTTTGTGTGGATCAATTTTTTGTAATAAAAAATGTTGTAAAATAATTTAATTCAGTATAATTATTCCTATTGGGGGATAAAATGATTCTAAGGGGACTTGACCCAAGTTTTATTCTCTTTTTTTAATAGTGAATTTCCATAGTCCCATATGAGTGCCTATGATAAGGATTTTGGTTTTCACACTAAGGTAAAACCTTGTAAATCATGTGTGTCCTATTTTCCTTCCTATTATAAATATGAAATTTATTTTACTAAAAGATTATAGGGTGATAAAGCTAACAATTATCCAGGGATAAATTAACTAAAATTGAAATTTGTAAAAACTCAACATCAGTATCAACCCCTTTCTTAGTTTCTTTTCTGTCCTTTGGGAATATAAGTGGTTCAGAGGTAAGGTTACCTAGTATAATCCTTATTATGGATAATGTTAACTCTTTAAATAGTAGATTAGTTATTATATTTAATGGAAATAATTTTCATTTATGAAAAAAATATGATGATTCCATATCTTTTATCTCTTGTCGTCAAAGTTATTGATCTCATTGAGAAAAATACTTCGATGAAATTTTCTAAAATGAGAAATATTGAAGTTGATGGAAAATATAGAAATTAAATTCTTATATCTATATCATAAAAATTATATATGAATTTGATGGATCTCAAAATAATAAATATTATATGGGAAAACATTAAAGTATTTTTGAAGAGAATTCTAAAGTGGAGAAAGAAAATATGATAATCTGGGGAAGCAATTTTGAAGAAATTATAATTAGAGATGATGAAACTATTGATGACTAATTCACCCGATTAAATGAAGTGGTTTGTAACATAAAAGGTTTTAGATATTTTCTGTAATATTATACAATTATAAAGAGACCCGTGAGAAACTTTCCTGATAGGTATGATTTTAAAATTTATGCTTTTGAATATAAATATGATTTATCTATTGATGAATGATATAACATTCCTATTGTTTATGAAATGATAAATTCTCAAGTTTTATAAAATAATATAAAATAATAAATGGATTTTGAATTTATTAGAAATAATTAATTTCAATATGTTAGAAATGTTGATCCTTATTATTCAAAAGATAAATAAGATGATGATTTGAATGAAAAAATAACGTCTATTATTTTTTAAAACTATAGAAGAGGAAGAGGATAGTATGGATAAAAACATCCTATCAAATGTTTCATGTGGGATGGAATTAGAAAATTTTCTATAAATTTCCCCAAAAATATTGTTGGTGAGTTTCAAGATCATTATAAAGAAAAACCTTGATAGAAGAAGTTTGAAAAAACTTCCAAGAAAGAAAATAAGTACTTTTGTAGGACGAATATGTTTTTCGGGAAAAAAAGTATCATGAGTAAGAATGCTAAATCAGAATCAACTAACAACAATTCTTCAGAATATGAATGTTTAGAAAAGTTTAGAACACTAATGACCTAACCCTAACCAGGGCTCGAGCCGTAATTACCCAAAGCCCACTTTCATAAGATAGGGTCTGTAGACTAGAACTGATCGCATAATTAACATATATATTCCTTTTCCAATGTACCTGCATGCATACACACAACCATATGTGATTCCAAAGTGAATATTAATAGTATTTAAAGTTGCAAAATTACATATAAAATAACTAATCATGTGAAACCTATCGACAATATAAGAGTATTCTAGTGTAAACTGAAAGTTAAGGGGAAAAATAAACACACAAAAAGAAATATGTCCCAACCTAAAAAAACTAGGAAGTAAAATGATAAGAGATCCTAGATCTTTCTCTTCTTATTGTGACCATCATATGCAGTCCCAAGAACCTAGTATCCCTAAGATCCTTAGAATTCACCATCGACCTATCTGTCATCTACATAAGATACAAAACATGTGGGAAACTCCCAAGCATGGGTGAATATATACAAAAAATAGTATTCCATATTAGTTGAAGGGGGATTAGTAATAAGTATAATAGGAAAATAAAGAAATTTTATAGAAAGTAGGACATATAAAAAACCAAATAAAGAGAAGTAGTAAAATATTCCAATCACAATGGGATAAACATAGTGTTTAAATAGACTACACATCAATTATTTTCCACCTATAGTAGTTAGGTAACCTCATCCAACCATGAGAGGATAGAAATAGAAATCATGTGGAATCCCCTAAACATCCTCACAACCCATGGAAGGAGAGTAACCGAATTCAAAGGCATTGATACAGATATATACATATACATACATATATATATATATATATTGAAAAAAAATCCCATACCAGAGATAAAGGGGATATCTATCTCAAATCCCAAACTAGTAAAATAGTAATCAATAGTTCTAGGAGTCCAACAATGATGCCCAGTATCTCAAGTGTCTACCTAGTAAAAAACCTCCAAGTCCAACCACACATCATCATTGTGCTTCACAGTTGAGGTAAAATAGTCTCTAGGTAGATGAATCATGCCTTGATACAATAGGACGACTCTACTCAATTTATAGATAGATGACCCATACAATGTACCAAAAATAAGGTTCCACTCTAATTGTTAATAGATGACTCATTCCTTGCCCACCAGTAGGGTTACACTCTAAAGGGTAGGTAGAAGACCATTACCTTGTTCCAATAGTAGGGTTCCACACTCTAATACTAGAGGATACAAGCCCTAAGTGCATAGGATCATTCCGCCCTGAAATCCTTTGGTGAAACAGTGTGATCACTATCATCCTCGAGCATCACCAAAATTAGTTTTGTGCCTATAAAATATCACATCATATATCAAAAAATCAAAAATGATGGCACCATACCATTCTATATAGAAAACAAATTAGGATAGGCTACTCACAATACAAAATATGAGTTTAAATGAAATAGATATGAGTGGTGTAAGTTACTTAAAGAGGAACCAAGGGGTACACAACATATGAGTGGACCCACATCATGTATGGTCTCACTACCTCAACTAGCCATTCCCTGATAGGTTCATGGTGTTACCATGACATTCAGGGTCCCACCCATGACCTTTTTCATGTCCGTGTATCCATCTAGTGTCTGTATACTTATGTCATGTCCATGTAATTAGAAAATGGAATATATATAGCCATGTCTATGTAATCGAGTAAACGACATGCCTCTATCTATGTCTTCCCATGTGGGGTCCCACCTATGTTCTCTTCCATATGGATCATCCACCTGGGGAAGTGGGTACATGGCATGCAGGAGGGATACACACAATTTTATCCATAAAATTTTCCAAAACCCCAGTCGCCACAACATTGGGGCTACATGTCATGTGTTTATTGAACTATATGGAATGTAGTATAATTTTTTATTAGAACCAAGATATTTGTCCCATGTTCTGAATATACCTTTGTTACTTTGATTTCATCCTTTCCTCCTTCCAAAATCGGTGGATCTAGACATTTTCCATAATTCTTGAACAGCTGGTGGCTATAATGTGGTACCTATTGGAATTAGAAGGTACGTTGTGTGTCCCACATGCCATAATAAGTTGATTCTCTATCGCTGATCTAAAATACATGGGATTTCCTTCCCAAAAATTTAAATCATCCCAAATCAACTCATGATTTTCTATTCCTTTCATCATACGTGATTGATCCACGAACCCATGGTTCGATCAGGCTCAGTACCACCCAACAATGTCGAACCACAACCCCATGGTCCAACAATTTCTAACACAAATAATGATGGGAGAAATCACCATAAAAAAGGTTTAATTAATCCTTATCCAAACTTTTTTGGACAGCAAACAATAACAAGGATATCTAAGGTTATGAAAAAATTAAATAATTAATGAAACCAGTACATATGTATATACCAAGATTCAACAATAGGAACATTTCATAAAAGGAATTACCCCTCTCTATAAATTTAATCAAAAAGGGTGTAAACAATGAATTTTTGAGTTCTACCTATATATTGGATCATTTTCCATCAAGGAATCTGATCACTAATGATTGAATAAAGTTTTTTCATTCGCTACTTCTTGATCTTCCCTGGTCCAAAGATTCATTATCATAAGAAGTTGATTCTCTGGCGGCGAGATAAAGGATGCTCAAGAATCCTACTGGGGTTTATATGGGTAACCGTGGAGGATTCTTCATAGCGGTGAATTTAAAAAAAATTCAGTTAGGTTAAAATAATCAATTTATTTATTTATTTCAATTTAATTAGCCAACCAAACTCACCATCAATGGGTATGATATCTTTACACCCCGCACCAACCTATTTTAGTTCACGCCTAGGGTTAACATTTCATTTTGAACTCAACAACGATATTTGATTTCTTGTATGAGCTTCTATTTCAGATTTATCCCATTTTTATTTAAGAAACTACACATGTATAATATAAAATATATTTAATATTTTTTATAAAAAAAATTCAGAGCACACCAGGACATAGAACCGTATGTCGTCTTCACCCCTCGCTCTGATAATATATATAGAATTATTTCAAAGTCTTGCAAGGAATAAACATTGTTCCTAAATAATTCCATCCTTCAAGATTATAATCCCAAATGAAAAAATAAACATACATCTATAGATACCAATCCCACATCTAGCTCTTCCTCTCACAGGAGCTCTCTCGCATGTTCTTGTGCTACCACAACACACAAACCAAGGGGATGGTACATCCACAAAAGGTCCTCTATCGTCAATTCTAGATCTCCACTGGGTGATCTAAAAAAAGTGACTCCACCCTGAATATTTATCTCACCCAAATTGATAACGTGTGAACTGTCATTCTCGTTCCTCCTCAAATTTGACATGTGGAAAACTTTGTGAACCTAATCCAACTATAAGTGTAGGTAGAGGTTGTATGAAATCACTAAAACCCTCTGGATGATCCTAAATGACCAAATAAACCTAAAGGATAACTTTCCTCCCCAGATGAAGTTTCATAATTCTCATTTTAGGGAGACTCTCAGAATAATGTGGTCTCCATTCTCAAACTACAAGGGCCTATGATGGAAAAATGCATAAGACTTATGCCTAAATTGGGCTATCCTCATCCACACAAGGATGACCCAGACCAGATTTGTTGTCACCTACACCAACTCTAGATCCAAAAGAGATGTCTCGTCACTCTTTTCCAATATAATAGTGACTTGTGGGTTCTTTCATATAGGGGATAAAAGGGTGTCAAGATGATATTAGAGTGGTATATATTATATTATGGTACTCTACCAAGTGAAAATGATCCTCTAAACTCTAGTTGATGTATAACACACAATCCCTCAGCATATCCTCCAACACCTAGATTGTATTGTTATTCATCCCATCTGTTTGGGGGTGGAAGGGTGTACTCATCCTTTCTTGGGTTCTTAATGACTCATGTATCCATCTCGACAATAATTACATGAACCATGCATCACAATTATAGAAAATAGTCAAGGGAACCCCGTGAAGGTGAACAATATATTGTATGTAAATTTTATTTAAACTCTCCACTGAATTATACTCCCTAATACCAAGGAAGTGTGCTAACTTCATGATTCTTTCAAATATAATCCTGATAGCTTCATTGACATTTTCAATGCATGAAAACCATGTTAAAAAGTACATGGATATATAGTCCCTATTTCACTCTTGGATCTTAATAGCCTGTAATAAACCTTCTAAAATGTTGTGCTTAGCCTTCACCTGTTGATAGGTGAGGAACCAAAAGATGAACTCAGCCACACTCCATCTCATGTAGGATCACCAGAACTACCATTTAAATAATATGTACAGTTTCCTCACACTGATATGTACAACAAAAAGTGATGTCTGAAACTCCTACATCACCACCCCACACATCGTGACTAGGACCACCATCCATCCCTATAAAAGGATTACCTAACACCATCCTTTATAATATCCATATGATGAGTCTCTCATGGACATAAACTCATACAACACCTCATAGTCTATGTATCCAAACTAGGACTCTCTCGCGTACTCATGAAGTGGGGGAGTCAACATGATAAAATATAGAAAATATTTACCCTTCTTCTCCAAAAGGGTTAGCTGCAAGGAATCCAACTGATTAGAAGTCTCCAGCACAAAATGATCATTGGACTTCCTGATAAATGAATATACTACCACATTTCCCTTCCCCATATTATATATTATCTCAAAGTGGTTGTCCTTATGGAATTAAAACATTCTTTGCTATCTCAGGTTCTAGTCCTTCTATATGAAGAAGTACCTAATACTCTAATGATCTATGTAAACCATCAAGTACTATCCCATAAGGTTGTGATTACACATCCTTAGGGTGAATACTACCACTAACAACTCTATGACATGAGTCAAATAGTTAGTTTCATGGGGTCTTATCTTCTTTGATCTTTTTGTGATAACTACCTTTCATTGTATCAATAATTAGCTCAAACTAGATCTCGAGGCATCCTAATAAACTATAAACTTCACACCTTCTTCTGGTAGTCTCAATACATGAGCACTCATCATCCTTATACCAAACTACTTAAAGGCCCTTGGGAACTAATGGATCCAAGAAAAAGGATTCCCTTTATATGTCAGGGCAGTCAACAGGGTTTCTATCCAAGATAATTCTACCACAGATATCTAATAGTTCCCTCTCATGCTAAGAAAACTTCATACCTCTGACACACACTTGGGTGGCTCCCAAGAAAGCACTACATCAATCTCCACTAGTTCCATGACTAAACCAGGCTCAGAAATGACATTCCATAGAAAGTGAAACTCATGAATCCAGAACTATCACTTCAAGGGATTCCCATAAAGCTTGTTCTCTTGAATAAAATCTACAAGCGTCCTCAAGTTCTGTACATTCTCCTCCAATAATGCATAGTAGATGTCTATGTCATCAATGAAGAAAACAAAAAACTAGTCCATGTATAGCTAGAATACCTAGTTTATTAAATCCATTAACATAATTGTTTCATCTTTCACACCAAAGGGAATCACTAGGAACTCATAGTGTCTATAGTGACATCATAATTCCTCATTCAGAATATCAGCCTCATGAAATATCAACTGGTGGTATTCTGACCTGAGATTGATCTTTTTAAAACATATCACATCTCTCAACTATTCAAATATATCATTAATCACAGATAAAGATACCTTTTTATTTAACATGACCTAGTTTTGGTGATGATAATTAAAGAAACTCCATAACTTTTAATATTCCATTTTCACAAAAAAACACTAGAACTGCCCTGGGAGACACAATGGGCATGATGAATCCCTTCTCTAGAAGGTCCTCTAAATTAAACTTCTACTCCTAAAACTTGGTAGGGAACATCCAATATGTCTTAGAAGATAAAAAAGCTATTAAAGGATGTAAGTTGATGCAAAAAACTATATGATGACTTAGTGGTAGTCCTAGAACGTTATTTATGAATAATTCTACGAAATAATCAATTAAAGAAGAAATATAGATACCCAAATATCCTACTTCATAAAGAGATATTTTCACCCACTGATGGGTAATTGGATACAACCTCTTACTTGTATAATCCACTTGTTCTTCCCTGTGATCTATCTCGTCAGTAAATGAGAATCTCATCCCATCAGTGTAAAGGTACCTAACCCATTTTCAGTCATAGAAAATCTAGCATCTAACCATGTATAACAAGTCCATACCCAAAACTATGTAATGGGGTTTCATTGGGATGACTAAATGTTCTCACGTGAACCTCTCTCCGCCAAACAATAGCTCATATTACATGATGAAAAATGATACAGGAGAAGTGCTCCATGTAAGAACCTCAAGACAAAGATGTTGTGATAAATCCTATACTGGGAGCTCCATATCCTGAACTAGGAATATAGATATGAAGGACTGATTTTAAATTGTGTTTACTATTAATAAATAATGTGTAGAATGAACAAAAATAATACCTATAATCATATCATGTGTTGCTGGGTCATAAAAATCCAAATCCATCATTAGTTCCTGGTCTGAACTTCCATCTCGGTTAGCCTGATGTAGGACACCTAGTGGTGGTGGTGGAAGGATATCATATCATTTTCCACCACCCAAAGCGTATCCTGCTCTTATGCAAGATCTACCTCCTAGGGACCACCCTATCCTCTCCTAGGAGATCCCTCATCGCGGTGCTACCTCTATTATAGTGGTTTTTCTATTATCTACATGTGCTCATCAACACTTCTTGGTAGGATATTACATTCTATTTTACCATTAACATCACAATAATAGATCCTCCCAACTAAGGGTTGTCATGGTCCTCTGTGTTGTCCCTACACCAAATGAACATGCATCTGAGTCTGATCATGATATGATATCTTGTGTCGAGATCTTGTCTCCTAGCACCAACATGCTACTATAGATGTAAATCATGGATAATTGTTTTCTATCAACTATAAAATGTACTTGTGTTATACTAATTTTTATAATGGCACTCTGATTGAATCTTATCAACATTATATATTTTAGATTTGATTGTTCTTTATTTGACTTTTTGATGGGGTTTTTTTAAGAGCTTAGATTAAATGATTGTTTAATGAAGATTGATTTAAAAATATAAAAATTGTTGGTATGAGTTAAAAATTTGGGATTTAATCTTGATAAATCATTGATATTTTTTATATATTTCGTTAAATTAACATCTATTTTTCAACATGATTTTTTAATGTAATTCCATGTTATTTTAGCATTAATCCAAGAATCAACTAGAGAATTGATCTCAAAAAATTATATTTGATTTAAGGTTCAATATTTGATGAATCCATGTTTACTTTTGGTTCCAATAATAAATGGAATTTACATTTAAAAAAAATCATTAACCCAAGAAATTTTATATTCAACATACACAATATTAATTTAAAGAATATAATCCAAGAAAAATCAATCAATCGCTTAACATCACATAAATATGACTCACCAAAATGGGATATTTAATCATAAATTTAGATGGTTAACAATATGGTTTATGATTTTCAATTTTTTAGTTAAAAATAAATTAAATATAATGGGACAAGATAAGAGTATTGTGCCGAACACACAGACTCACAGTGAAGAAAGTTAAAAATAGACATTGTATTGAATGAGAAAAAAAAATTAAATTCTCATTTTGATACATTTAACCCATATAAACATCATTATTATTAAAAAAATAATTTGGGTGATAATAAGAGATTATTAATATGAAACATGGATTAAAATTCTATTGACATGTAAACAATCATACATGATTACAAATGAAGAAAAATACAAAGAACAAGAAATGGATGAGGAAAGGTCTCTCAAGTAAAATATTAAGTTTGTAAGGTCCTTCCAGGACTTTGGAAATTATTTTTTCATGCCAATGTATCCTACTCTATTCTTATATTCCATCCCTTTTCAAGAAGAATAAGGGGATATATTTATATCCCGAGGTGGTGGAATATTTGCATTCCAAATATATCCCTCAAGTGGGTTCTCCAATTTTTCGTTTATTAAAGATTAATATCAAGATATATTCATTTTAATTGTTTTATATATTGATGTTTAATTTCAACACTTAAAATTTTACATCCATTGAAATTTGATAACCCAATTTATTACTATTTTACAAAATAATTTCATTCTGTCCATTTTTATGTTTATTTTTTTCTTTAATCTAAATGTGAATTCATATTACTCTAGGAATATTTCCTCAAATCATAAAACATTATTATAAAAAATATTCCAAATATATATTATATTTCACACCAAAAAATTTCATCTCAATTAGACTTTTTAATTGGGACAAAAGTCAATTAATGCGGGATCTTTCTAATTATCGAATAGAATGGGGGGATGGACATCAAAGAATCTGTTTCTCCCCTTTTAGGTAGATTTGGGCCTTAAATTTTTATCCATTATTATTTTTGTATATTAATAAATATTTTTAAAGTTTAATCAAATTGGGGCTTATGGATTGATCCTATAAATGGTATGATCATAGCTACTACATTTGTTCTCAATAGATTTATCAGGCCATATTGTATGGTCTCAATGGCCCTCCAAATTGATGAATTTTCAAAAAAGACCTTCAAATTATATATTAAAATCTTCCATATTAACCCAAAAAAAGAAAATAAAATAATTTGGATTATTATTTTGATATATATGATCAAAACATGAAACTAATATTTAATTAAATAAACTCAAAAAAATGTTATTCTTTAGTGTTTATGATCAAAACATAAACATTGATTGGAAATTAATAATTTTTAAGTGACAATTATATGAGGGTAGTTATTTAAAATAACGAATTAATATCTAATAAAAAATTCCCAAAACTTATTATTATTCATTTCCTCGCGTATTAGAAATGTAAACATAACTAAATAATTTTTACATACCAAAAAATATTAAAAAAATTTGTTCTATAATTAGGTGGATCTAGACTAGTTCACTCATCAATAAATAATTCCATCAAAATTTTGTATAGTAATAATTTTTAAAAAACAATTATTTTTTTATTCTCAAAATTTGAAATGGAAAATGTAGGCTCTCAAAACTCACTCCTCTCAAGATGATAAAAAATAATATCTAGGGTTTCACTCATTCATCATCCAAAACTAAAAATCTTAGAGTATGAAAGAGATATCGTCTTCCATTACATATTATAATGTGAAAAATAACCTAGATTTATTTTTATGGTTTTTCAATGGATATGTGAAGGTAGGAATATAATATAAAAAAGAGTAGAAAATAGGGGGTAAAACAGCATCATAGAAAAATAAATGCACAATATTTTTGAAATTAAACATTGAAATAAGTAGAATATTATATTTAAAAGTTCATGACTTTGTGAGGGGAGTCATGATAGGGATAAAATTAAAAGGGTTTGAAATGATAAAATGTGTATAGAAACACAAAATTTCTCCCAATGACATAAGAAAATATGACGAAAGTGTTCTTTTTTTATTTTTTTCTATGTTTTTTTAAAAATTTGATCTTAAAAAATCTAAAATTCATCTCCCAACCCATGGCTGATATCTTCAGAAAACTAATAGGAAAAGTTATATCAAAATAACATATTTATGAAGAGTGATTTTTGACCCACCCATGATGCAACCCAATCTTTTTTTCATTTTTATTGTTTATTGCTTTATTTTATTTTTTATTTTTTCAATTTTTTTGAACACAGTTCAATATAATTTTCACAAGATGTCGTAAACTCATATAAATTCACAAAAAACATTAAATGGAAACATATACCCCCACAAAAAAGTATATTTTCCCTCAAACATATGAAAAGACAATGAAAATCAATAAAATGGTTCCTAAAATGAATTTCATTCCACCCACACATAAATTTAAATTAATTATGAAATATAAATCCATGTAGATGATGGGTGGGACAAGGTTTTTGGATTTAAATGTGGATATAAAAAATATTTTTCATAGGCTTGAAGGGGCATTCAATAAAAGGATCAATGTAAGGGTAAGGAGATGTTGTTTGGATATTGTGATTCTCATGTGGTTCAGAAAATAACTCTATCATATTAAAGTACACCAAGGTAAAAAAATTCAACTCAAAGTTCTATGAACCCAAGAAAAAAAATCAAGGGTTGAAAACGCACAATATAAAAAGACCAAGATAAGTGAGCATAGAATGAATCTGAGGTTATTTCTCATGGTTCAGAAAGAATCATTTTTAAAGTAAAATATTGAAAATTGAAAATTGAAAATTTATTTATCTTGACCCAAAATTATTTATCCAAATAAATGATTAAAAAGAATAATTTTTAAGATAAAAACATGTCATTGGACCCCTGAAATAAATCCTGAAAATTTTCAAAATTTAATGTTGATTAATAATGACTATTTTTTATATTTTTTTATATTTTTTAGTCTATTTTATTTTTTTAAAATACACACCCATATAAAATAGAAAAAGGGGAAAAGGGTTGATGTATAAAGTGTTAAAAAAATAATGAAAGAGGAAGAAGAATAGATAAAGAGAGATTGAAAGGGGTAAGAATAGAGAAATAGGGATTTAAATGGAAAGAGAACCCCATAGTTTAGATTTTGTGGGTTTTCATCTCCACACAGTGGTGGGATTATGGATGTTGATGTGGTTCTTTGGTAATGTTTCCCCATTAGTGATCCACTGGAAAATGTCCATTAACTAAAATAGAATAAAAAATCATTTTTAATTTAATGAAAATTTAAAAAGAAATTCAAATTTTTTAAGAGTAAAAGAAAAGTTGGGTTGACTCCCAAGAAGTTTTGGATTTATTTTTTCTCTATCTAGACAGTGGTAGTGTAATGCCCATTGTTTTCAGGTGGCCATCATATTTTCTTGAATCCAGTGTGTTTCTAGTAAAACTTCTTCTTTGGGATGTTCAATTGTTCATTATATAATTTCTCCCCTTTCTTGTTGTTGTGCCCAAAATTCAATGAGGGTGGAATGATAATATGGGTATCTTCCATTTGGTCTTCAACATTAGGACTTATATAGTCCCTTGAGTGTTGCTTCCATATTTATTGATGTTCATGAAGATTATTCAATTCTAATGGTTCAATTTTGTGTGGTCTAGAAAATATAAAATTAAAGTATAAGATCCTAGTTGTTTTTAATTCATTTATTTTATCACACATCAATGTGGCGTATTGAGGATTTAATGGGATGCGATACTCAATAGGTTTTTCAAGATCCTCTATATCAATTGTTTTATAACAAATGGTCAATTTAAACCTCACCATTGATAACTTTATTAATTAGTGAACAAATATCACAAACATCGCACCCATTAGGATAAGATAAGAACATTGTTTCAGGGTTCTCATGACTTATATTAGGTTTTTTAGATTCATGGATATGAAATTATGAAAATTGGATAATCTAATTTTAATCAACAGGTGAACATTCTTTTTCATTTCCCTTATTACCATCCATGTTTGATCTTTTGAGATCAGTGGTGTGATGATATTCCAAAGTGTTTTCAAGATCTTTTATAATAATGGATTTTACATTTGAATGGTTAAAATCAACTAATACATTTATTATTTGGTTGATGAAGATGAAAAAAATAACAATCTCCTTTATCCTTAGAACAAGAAGAACATGATAGATCAGGGTTCAACACACTCTCAGAGAAACTTTTAGAAGCATGGATAGAGAATACAAAGAGATTCTCTGATGGGTATCACATGGCTTGAAAAATATTGAACTTCAAAACATGGTCACAAAATCCAATGGACAATATTCTAGAATGGAAATAAAATTAGGTTATACATTTCATGAGGAATGGTCTTCTTATAATCATTGGATATTGGAAAGAAGTTGCACCCCATTCCTTGTCCAGGATATAAAAATAAACTGGGAAAATAATATCATTGAATTGGACAAGGTCATCCTCTATTATTCCCCTAGGCCTACAAATTATTTTATTGGCTAACTGGAAGACAACGCTCATAGTGTACAAGGGACCTAGACCAATGTTGGAGAATATGTATTTGGGAATGAAATTTATCGAGGATCCAATGTCTATGAGTGCATTATCTAAGTTGTAACTCACTATTCAGCATGGAACCAAAAAGGTCCCTAGATATTTGCATTTTATGGGTTGTACTATTGGGTTGAAACATTTTCAATGGCACTAAGTTGTCTTTTATGGGTGCATGATTACTTAAGAAACATTTAATAATTATGGATTTGTTATGGCATCTAAGAGGGTAATATTGACCACAAAACATCTAAACAAGTTGATCATTTTAAAATACGGCTCAAAGGGCCTCTTAGGAATAGAGACAACATCATAAAATTGAATTGGGTTCCAAAGAGTATTTGAAGTAAGTGAGCGAGTGGATTCTGGTTCTTTTTAGGATTTTTACAATTTTATTTATCTAGAACAATATTTAAAATAGATTTTGTGGACACTTTATAATGAATATCAATTTTTTTCTCGTTATATGTGTAATTTCACTTACATTACCCATAGGGTTAATAAATGGTTGATATAGGAGTTTGTAAGAATAAGTTTTTTTGTTGAATTAGGTTGGTTTAATGAGGAACAATTTGGGATTCAATATTTTTAGGATAGAATGAGTGAAGGAGGAATGATCTTCCATAGCACATTCCCATGGTTTCTTAAAAGAAGCCGCATGCCCCATATTAGGATCATATAGATTTTGGTTCTTGGGAAAGTTCATATATTGGGTTGGAAAGGCTTATTGTGATAGTGGAATCCATGAACGGAATGAGGAGGTTTTCTTCTCCGAGGTTGAGGAACAAAAGTATAATTTTTTTGGAAGTTACAACCACCATTAAAATATTGGAATTTGTTCAGCTTTTTGAGGAGGGAATGAAGGAGGATAAGAGATGGTATTTCCATACCAAAATCTATGGATATAGGTAAAAGAGGTGGGATCAATGTGGGGTTGGGTGGAGTTTCTAATAAATCAACCTGATTGTTTAGGGATGGTGTTCTGCTAAACATATTCTATGTTGAGATCCATTGGACTAGAAGAATTTTAGGGATCATCTTGTAGCTGAGGAAATTTATTAGTTGGATGAGATGGTGAGATATAGATTCCACAATTTCTGATAGCTCTGTGGAACATATATTGTGGATAAGATGAGGCTAGGGCTTTGGAAGACAGTGTCATTTGTTGCACAAGGCATGTGTATTCACTCATCCACTCGATCATATTATTTATCTGTATGTATTGATTCTCTTGATCCTAGTAAAAATAATCATGGGGTTATGTATTGAATTTTTTTGTGTTTTAATCCATGTTTCTTATGAGACCTCATGAAGCTGTAGTATTTTTATCAATAAGATAACCACCACTTTTGGCATCAATGGGAGTTACCTCCATAGCTAATAACCCCTCATAGATGTATTGTATCAAGAGTTCCTCAGGGATTTGGTTATGTGGGAATATTTCCACAGTCATTTTTAATCTCTAATAGTACTAATGGTTTGTTTAATTAGTGAATTTATTGATACCACTTTTTTACTTTTTTATATATGCAGTTTGAGGGGCCTAAAAAATTATCTATGAAGAGTCACTTCATGTAATTCCATGCAGTTATAGAACTAGAAGGTTTATAGTAGATCCCTGACTTAGAATATTTAGCCATGGAGAAAGTTGAATCGCAATGTTTGATTTGATCTTCACAGACACCTTTAGGTTTCATGGAAGATCACTCCACTTGGAACTCATTGACATGAAGATTTGGATCCTCATTGGCTAGCCTGTGGAAATGAGGTAAAAGATGAATCATACCAATTTTTATTTTGAAAACAACCTTGATGTTTGAATATTTAATACCAAGGGGTTAGCATTTCATATCATAGGTAGTGATTTATTTAAGGTTTTTTTCCTTAATATTGTCCATATCTTGAAATTTTGGATCAATAAGGAATGGGTTTTGAGTGATTTGATTATCCTTAATATTACTCCAATGTCGGTGAATAGTTTTCTCAATTTTTGGATCAAGGAAATATGATTGATTGATTGGGAAGCTACATGACATTTATAGATGTTTGTAAAATATGAGGAAGATAGGTTTTTCATTGTTGTTTCTTTATTTTTATGGCAATAAATGGGTTTTTGTGTTTTCTTTATTTTTTTTCTTAATTTTTTATTTGATTTATTTTATTGCTTATTTTTTAAAATAAAAAATAAAGGACTACTAATTGCACCATACCCAGCAACAAAACTATTTGAATCATGAATGATTGTAGTGTATTGACTATTCAAAGGAATGTTTCTCTGTTAATTTGTACAACAACACTCAGGTTGAATCCTTACTGATGGTATAGATTTCAAAGTCGATTCTTTTTTTTTATTTTTAATGGGGTTTTTGTTTGTAGATCATAGATGAAATGATTGATTAATGAATATTTATTTAATAATTTAATAATTATTGGTGCGATTTCATCGTTAGGGAGTTAAGGTTATGATATCCTTGAACTTTTTTATATATTTTACTAAATTAACATCCACTTTACAATAAAATTTTTATCAGAATTCAAAATTGTTTTGGCATTAATGCCTACCTCAACTAAGGTATTGTTCTAAATTAGTTCTTATTGATGGATAATTAAATATTTCATGAAACCATGTGTACATTTTCATTCAATAATCCATGTAATTCCAATTTCAAACAAAATATTTCATTTATCCATGAATTTTTAAGTTCAACATACCAAAAATTAATTTAAAGAATATTAATTGAGAAAAATATCTCAATATATAAACGCCCAGAAATTATGACTCACCAAAATGGGGGATTTTCTGAGAAATTGTGATGCATAGTAGTTATTTTTATCAATTTTAGGGTGATGAGTTAAAAATAGAAGAAAAATAATGGGATAAGATAAGTGTAGTGCATCGAATGCACCCATGAATGATGATGAAAGTTAAAAATAGATCTTGTTTTGAATGAGAAAAAAATACAAAATAGTTTATTTTGATTTATTTAAAATATTTTAAGACCACAAATATTATTTAATATAAGGTGGATGAGAATAATAGTTAATTAATAAGAAACATTCATGAAAATTCAAATGACATGAAAACAAACATTCAAGATTAAAAATGAAAAAAAAGACAATGAACATGTAAATAAAGAGAGGAAAGAGGTATATAAAGTGAAAATTTTAGTTTGGAAGGCCCTTCCAGGCCTTTTTCCCAGATATTTTTGGGCCAATATAACATAATATATTCTGAAATTCCAACCCTTTATAATGAGACTAGGGGGTAGTATTTATATCCCAAGGTGGTGGATTGTTTTCATTCCATATCTTCCCCTCAAGTTTGATAACCAATATTTACATCTAGATAACTGAAAATTGAGATATATTCTTCTTAAAAAAATTTATAGTGACATGTACTATCAACCCTCCACATTTTTTTACTTTAGATGTTTGTATCCAAATATAGGTCAATGTTAGTAAACAATATCATTCTTTCTATTGTTATGTTGAGTTTTTCATTTTTCTAAATTTGAATTCATTTTAACCTATGACTATTCCCTAAAATAAATATTATTTATTCTACAATGTCTAATATGAATATATTATGTTTCACACCATAAAATTTCAACTCAATCCGATGATTGGATTGGAAGAAAAGTCAATAAATTTTTATTATTTTTAATTCCAGGACAAAATGGTGGGTTGGACATCAAAGTATCATTTGGGCCTCTTTTTGATAGATTTGGGACTTCAATTTTTATTCATTATTAATTTTTATATTCACGAATAAGTTCATTAATTTAATTAAATTTTGGATTATATATTGATACCATGATTTGTTTCATCATGGTTGCTCCAGTTTTTTAATAGATTTGTTGGGCCCTCTTGTGTTGTCTATATAGAAATTCAAATGGACAAGTTTTCCAAATCATCCTTATAATTATATGCGGTAATTTTCATCATGAACACTAAAAAATAATAATCACATAATTTGGATAATTATGATGAAATACATGATCAAAATGTTAAATTGTAGTTGAATTAAATAAACACAAATAGTGCTCTTTTTTATGTGATTGTGATTAAAACATAAACATTGATTGGATATTAATAATTTTTAAGTGACAATTATATGCTTTGATTAATGTAAAATATTGAATGAATGTGTAATATCAATTTTACTCAACTCTGTGTCACCCATTATCATCTCCAGCTATATGGATTCCCTGTGAAATGAAGCTCTTTATCACTAGTGCATGCTCTATCACACTGGCATATGTTGGAATGAACAAGGGTACCATGATGGAACAAATCACTCTACGGAGTATCTAATCAAAATCAATGCTCGGATGTCTCCATGTCAAACCATGTCAATAGTGTTCAACATAATTTCTATAAACCTCTATGTGTACTCTTAAATCGCCACCCCCTCTTTGATGAATCTCTAGATGCTCTTGAATCTAAACTGAGCAAAATTAATAGGATTAGTACATATCATAGATCTACTACATGAATTCGGGACAAGAGAGGGTAGAATCATCTTGAATCTTGGTAACAGGGCTCTCACTAGTGCCAAGCTACTCTATGGAAAAGGATAGCTAATAGCACATCCACCTAATCTATCATTGTCAAAATGTGCCTGAAAATAGAGACCATTGACTCTATCCATTTTCCTAATAACTAAGG
The DNA here is from genome assembly GCA_963277665.1 of Viscum album. Taxonomy (NCBI): domain Eukaryota; kingdom Viridiplantae; phylum Streptophyta; class Magnoliopsida; order Santalales; family Viscaceae; genus Viscum; species Viscum album. The sequence goes on from OY728123.1 coordinate 1,800,376,842, forward strand.
ATATGGATCACCATGGAACCTCTGTGTACTTTGGAACAAGAACTAACAAAGTTCACTAACCTATGCACATCATTTTCATGCTCTTTTAGGGTGATATGTTTCTCGCCAGATGGTGGTTTTGTTACCTATCTACATTAAGGAAATATCTCATAAGATGGATCCTAAACTAAGGCCTCATCACTCAACGGATCATCATACTGATCTAGAACTAGTATCATAGTTAGTTATCATCATGGAAGCATCCATAACATTTATTTAAGGCGTACAACATTCAGATGAGAAAATATATATACAATAATGGGGATCTTACTCAAGAATTAATATCAAATACTCAATCCTAAATGGTTTATATACAACTAATGACTATATCCAATGTCTTGATATATTGATTCAACAAGAAGGAAGTCAATTTCCCAGTTAATGGATATGTCGGCCACCTATACTGTCACTGAAGTCCCTCACCCGAGAGTTTCACCCAAGATACTTTGGAATTATTTCTCTAATCATAACAAAATAATAATAATAGGAATCACTATAAACACCATCCCAAGAATCAAACCACATTTCATACCAATTTATCATGACCTAATCCAAATAGTGGATTGAGAAGAAACTACCCAAATCACACCTCTATAGACAAGGGGTTGAAGACTAGCATCTAAGGCATAACTAACATGGTGAGGAATTTTACTAAGTACCTGCATGAACACACACAACTACCTCTATAAAGAATTGCAGATGAATAATTGTAAAATATTCCATAAAACTAGGTAAACAACAATGCCTATAAAACCTCTAGATATTACAAGAGTATGGTATTATAAACTGAATGTAATGGGGATAAATACACACCCTAATAGATTGATATCCCAACCAAGAAAATAGGAATTAAAATTCTAAGAGAGAACATCTTTTAATTACTAATCTTTGACCACCATATGTGGTCCTAGTCACCCAGTATCCCTAAGATCCTCTTAAGTCACCACTGACATGCCCATAGTCTTCATAAGACATGACATGTTTGGGAAAATCGCTTGTAGGGTTGAGTATATACATATCTATTAGGACACACTAAAATTTGATGGGGGGTAGTAAGAGATTCAATATGATAATAAATATAGTAGATATTAAATATTAAATAGCTCAAACCAACTCAAGAGAATGAGTAACCTCATCCAAGCACAACAGGCTCACAATGATGTGTAGATGGACAACATGCCAATTATTTTCCACTGATTATTGGAGAGTAAACTCATCCAACCATGAGAAGCTAAACACAAATAGATACTGGAATATCCCATGAATCTTCAAAAACAATGGAAGTTGATTAACTAAATCCAAATTAATGGATATATATAATAACATATATTCTCACAAAAAGAAGAATAAATGAGAGAAAAAGGGGATCTCTATCTCATAGCCCATTCTAGGAAAAGAGTCTCAAGTAGTTCCAAGAGTCTATTAATGATCCAAATCATCTCACGTGTCTGCATAGTATAAAACATCCATGTCTATACCCACCTTATCACTATGGAACATTGTCGAGGGGAAATAATCTATAGGTATAAGAATCATGCCCTGTTATAATAGGAGGATTCCACTCTAGGGATAGATAGAGGACCCATACGATGTTCCAATAGGAGGGATCAACCCTAATAGTCAATAGAGGACCCTTGACCTACCTAGCAGGATAGTTACTCTTTGTAGGGTAGGTATAGTACCCAATACTTGTGCCAATATGAGGGTTCTACTCTTTAATTCCATAGGACCCATGCCTCGAATCTTCTGGAAGGTTCCACTATGGAAACAGTTTTTTATACTGCATGATCATTGTCATCGTTGAGCATCATCTAAATAAGTTTCAGGCACAAAAATATCAAATAATATCTCAAAATCCACAATATATGTTACCATCATGTTCTATGTGAAAAAAACTCATGATATACTACTCAAAGCCCAAAATATGAGTTCTAGTGAAGAATATACAAGATATTTATGTTTCCTCAAAACGAACCAGGGGGTACACAGTATGTGAGGGGACCCACATGCCGTGTGTTCCCACTCAATAACTTGGTTTTGTCCATATAGATACACTAATCACCAACCATGTAGGGATACACTATGTGCAGGGGATCTACATGGTGTTCCCATGCCACCCAGGGTCCTGCCCGTGTGCTAGCAGGGTACATGTATCCATCCCGCATACATGTTCTCAAGCCATGTTTGTGTACTCAGCACAGGTCATGTACCATGCCATGTGTGTGTACTCTAGTACATGGAATTTTTATGTCCCTTTCCTCCCATTAGAGGTCTTACCCATGAGCTCTGCTACATGGATCGGCCACCTAGGAAAGAGGTTTCATAGTGTGTATGAGGCATATACATCGTTCCATCATTATAATTTTTCAAAACCCTAACTACAAAAAATTTGGGGATACACTCCTTGTGATAGATGAACTACACTGCGTGTAGTCGAATTTTTCATTGAAAAATATTTTCTTCCACACTTCAGAATTGACTTCATTACTTATAATTAGGCCTCACTTCTATACAAAATCTATGGATTTATCCACTATTCTTCATTTCCAGCTATCTAGTGGCCTAATAATGGTGCACGTTTCTCTTTAGAGTCTAGTCCCATATCATTCACGCCTTTCCATTTGGCACTTTTTCGCATATCAAAATTCAATGAGATTCAAATCCCTCCACTTGTAACCATCCCAAATATGTTCTTGATTTTTCATTCCATTTGCCATATGTGATTCTTCCGCAAATTCATTGTTCTGATCATGCTTGGTACCCCTTGACAATGTTGAATTGTGACCTCATGGACCAATGATGACTGACTTGAGGAACTCTGAGATGAAAATCACCATAAAAAGGTTTAATTAATCATTAAACTACCTTTATTGGATAAAAAACATGAATGGGGATGTTCAGGGTTAGAAAACAATTGAATAATTAATGAAACTAGTACATATGCACATGCTAAGGTTCCACAACTGGTATACCCAAAAGGCTCAAGAGATAGGCAGAAACCTACTCGCAACAAAATATTATAAAAAAGGATAAACAGTACAATACAACTCAAAAACTGAAAGCCTTGCAAAGTAATGTATACAAAACACCATCCCTATCATTGCTAACCAAACTATCACAATAGAAGGGCAGAACAAACAACCAAATCGAACCAACCTCCATAATGGACCTTTTGGAGAGAGCATCAGCAACCTGGTTAGCTTCTTGATAGACTTGAGAAACATCAAGTCATAAGCATTCAGCGAGACTAAGACCGGAGATCCAATCAGACATCATCCTCTATGGAACATTCTAAGATCGATCTTTCAAAATTTTCATAGAAATAGACGAGTCCGACTCTAACCATACTCTACGTCAACCATAAAGTGCTGCATACCTAATAGCCTTTATCATATACAACAGTTCTTCTTCAATCGCATGAGCATACCCAACATAATGGAAGAAACAACCTTTAACAAACCCCAATGAGTTCTGAAGACTCCACCACACCCAGCAGGACCCAGTGCACCGAACGCTGCCCCATCCACTTTCACTTTCAACCATTCAAAAATTATTGGAATCCAACGAATGTACTTGACCATTCTTGGATTTCGTTCCCTTCCACTTACACCAAGAGTTCTCAAAAGTACAAAGTCAGATACATCATTGTTCATGGAACCAATTTGGTTCATCAAATCAAGTTTAATGCTTCGATGTATCACCATAAAACCATCCCAGAAAAAAGGCTTGACTTTGTTAAAAAATATTATTATGAGACTTCCAGATATAGGAGAAAACCGAGACAATAGCAGTAATAAACAAGGATTTAACTTGATCACTGAAATCAATCTTAAAGGATGAACTGAGTAGCAATTCAATAGAGCATAAATCAAGGAAGCCATGGAATGTTGATTGCACATAATTCCATAAATGAACAGAAAACACACAATGGATAAATAAGTGTGATAGAGATTCATCATTGTTAACGCAAAAATGACATATCGAAGCCAAATTGAGGCATGTGCACTGCAACACACACTGAATGGGTAGTCTCTTTTTTCAAATTCTCCAGATCAACAGAGCATCATTGGGGGGTATGTGGGGTTGAAAAACACCTTCCAACAATGGATGTATTCCAGAAGGTACACCACACTATAGATTATAATAATCTCAGCTGGAGAAGGAGACATTAAGAGCATGTTTTCAGATTAATATATTAGTATCAACATAAGCATAGTCAAAAATCTCCATACGAAGATTACTGGGAATGATATCATAATCATCAATGTTTTTCTAGAGATCAGATAAAGATTGATTTCCCAGAGAAGATGGGATATTAATGGAATCCTTTATTGGGGAAGACAGCCATGGGATGTTCCAGCAATTTAGATAAGAACCAGAACATACAAACTATATATATTGAGACATGATGTTTGAATATGCACTCAGTATTGAAGTCCACAAATGGGATTTCATGTAAATACACTTACTATTTTGATGTCTATCAACAATCCTAACAATTATAAATTCATGAGAAAATCCAGGCTTGGAAAGATTCCTCTAAGTCATGCTCTGAAGGAGTGGATTATTAAATATTATGATATCCTTAATTCTCATTCCTCCCATATTAAATAGAATTTTAAATTATTTATATGAAACGGTAAAAAGATTCCTCTAATTATTTGAGTCAGTCCAAATGAAATTTTGTATCATTCCACTCAATTTCTTAAGAAGAACTACTGGACATATATAAACAACAAAGGAGTAAACAAACATAGAAGTGATGACATTGTTGAAAAGGAAATATCTACAAGCCTGGGATATGGTCTTCCCTTTACATCTTGACAACTGATTGATAATTTTCAGAGCAATACCCTCTAAGTGGGCACGTTTCACCCTTCCCCAAAACAAAGGAATCCCAAGATAATTAAAGGGCAGTGTATCTCTTTTGACACCAGGCCTACGAGAAACCCTATTTTGCTTCAAGATTCTAATTCCTTCTCCACAGACAACAAAGGATTTATTCTAGCTAATTACCTAGCCTACTACCTCTTCATAATGTGAGAATATACTCTTAATGAATGAAATTGTTTTCTTATCAGCCTTACAGAATAGAAGTATTTCATCAACATAGAATAAATGTGAAGGAGAAAAGAAGATCTAACCTGCCCTCAATATTTGAAATATACCAATGTTGAAAAGTTCATGGAGACACACACTTAGATAATCCGCATCCATAGAGAATAGAATCCCAGATAAAGGATCACTTTTCCTGACCCCTCTAGTGCATTAGAAGAAACCCCTAGGGGATCCATTGACAAGAATGGATAAACTCGCACTTTTCAATATGGAATAGACCAAACCAATGAATTTCTCCAAGAATCCATGCATATTATTAATTGTGAAGATAAAGTCTCACCTTATTTTATCATATTACTTTGATATATATACCTTCAAGGCCCTATTACCATGTTGAACTTTTATTTTCATAATATTAATACATTATGAAGAAGTAAAAAAGACAATTCTTAATATTTCTACCAGGTACAAAGCCAAACTGATTAGTAGAGACAAGATTTTTAGCAACATCACCTAAGAAGATTTCCATGATATAACTCATTACCTTAGGAATGGAATTCCCAATGGCAACTGGCCTGAAATATTTGATGTCCAAGGCATTATCCTTCTTAGGAATCTAAGAAATAAAATTATTTTTCATCCCAAATGTCATAAAGGAATGATGAATGAATTATTTTAAAGAGTTTATCACTTCATTTTTGAGGACATACTATTATAACATAAAGAAATTATTTTTAATGCCATCAGGAATAGAAAAACTAACCATATTTAAGGAGAAAATTGCATAATGTATTTTCTTTTAAGTAGGAGACTCAGTGATCTTTTTGTTATGGTTATCATCCAAACTAGATTCAACACATCTAATAATCTTTTCTGAGTTTTTTTCCCTAGAATCAGAATATAACTTTTCAAAATAACTTGTCACACCATTAGCAATGTCATTTTCAAATATGAGCATGGTTTCATCAATCTTTAAATCCCTGATAGTTCTCTTAACCTTTTTTACCATGTGCATGCAGTGAACAAATCTTGAATTCTATCCCCATCCTTAAGCCACTTAACATTTAACTGATTCTGATCTATATTCTTCTTAAGAGTCAATAGATTATCAAGCTTTGAGGCAGATTGTATCTCTTCTTGAGATGGGGTGTCCTATTATATATCCCCCTACTGACAACTTAACAAATGAGATTCGGACACTTTAATATCATTCTCAACATTGTAGAAATATTTTTTACTCCACTCTTTGAGTCTAGCCTTCACAATTTTCAGCATGGAGGTCAGAATGTGCAAAAAGCTACCTATGACAGTTCTGTTCAAGGAATCCAATATTATTTCCCTACACCAAGGCACAACCAACCAAGCATTATTGAACATAAAGTGTAATGGTTTTGACCTCAAGCTACTAAAACAGAGGTCAACCAATATGGGGTTATGATCCGAATGATGTCTGGGAAGAGTCATGCCAGAATCTTCCATCATATCACTTCTATCATCCATCTGCACAAGGCACCTATCTAATTTGCTTGCATGCCTCCCATTTAGAGTATATATGTTCTAAGTATAATCCACACCTGAAATGGGAACTTCATTCAAATTACAATGGTAAATGTAGGAGGAAAAGACTTTTGTTGAAGCCCTGCAAAAATTGCTCCCAGTTTTCTCCTCTATCCTCAAAATGGTTTTAAAGTCACCAAACAGAATCCATATTGTAGACATGTTATAAAAAATGGTGATTAGGGTGTTCTATAATTACCTCCTTTTGATTTACTGATTAAAAGCATACACAAAAGTCACATAGAGATAGTTGGACTGAAAATAGCAATATAAAGTTACTAACTGCTGATCATTTTGAAAGGAATCAATGATAACACTATTGTGTTTTAGGACCCATAGTGATTCATTCTCATTATCCTGTTGATTGGTTGTAGTAAGGGATTATCCTAGGACATTCAAATTAAAGGCCAACCATATTTCAAATTTCATTCTTGGATCAGCAATACCTAATAACATGGGTTTATTGGTCATGATAATATGATTCAGGTTTCTGATCGTGGGATAATTCCAAAGACCCTAGTAGTTCCAGAAAATTATCTTCATTGATTAGAGGACCCATGTCTAGTGCAGGGGCCAACATAGTTTAGAGCTATGAATTCTTTAGGATCTGACTTATTCTCATCAGTACTTAATTGGGTGCACCTCCATACTTGAGAGGTTCAACTTCATCATCAGAAAGAGATATAAACCTGTTTTCTAAATCGATATGCAATGTTACCGTGGAAGGTAACTTTCTTCTTGAAACTTTAGATGAAGGTATTTGTGAGAATACTCATGTTGGTTCCTCAGTGGGTTGTACCAACTTACTTCCTCCCAAGTAGGAGTCCTGTATAACTGAATCATTTATGATCTGAGCACTAGAGCCCTCAGTCATGGATAGATTAGAATTATCATGCCTTGCTGTGATCCCCTCAATGGGGTTGTTTGTAGCAGCATCATGAATTGTTGACTCCTGACCAGCAGGCACATCATCTTTAGTGTGCAACTAAATGTCCTATTTTTTACTCCCTTCATTAACATTGTCAGCACCATCCACCTTATCCTGTGTGGGAGGATCTTGTGATGGGTTCTCTAAGCTATAAGTACATCCTCACCAGTAGGAACAGTATCAGCATTGGGTTTCAAGGATGCACTCTGAGCATCCACTTTGTAAATCACTGCATGTCCATTGTTGAAATTTATATCAGTTTTTGAGGATCCCTGATCTGTTGTCTTCCTTTGACAACTCCCAACATCATGACCTCTAATATTACAAGAGGAGAAAATCTTATTCCCATTACATTCATAAATTAAATTCCCCAAGATTTGGAAATTGAAACAAAATTTTGGCTTCCTTTAATATCCTATTTCAAGTTTGATGCTATCATCCCTAATGATGAAGACCACTTCATCCAATAAATTAGCTAACATGCCTACTTCCAATAGAATCCTAGAATAATGATCGAATCTAGGGTTGTCTGTTTTATTATCAAGACTTATCGGATTTACAAAAGAGGAAGAAATATCCCACAGGATTTGTGGGTTCCAATAAAGACAACATAATTTATGAATACGTATCCATACCTTGGAAAAGGTGTTCTTGACCAAGCTGGGATCAAAATTCTGATCCCATTCATGAATCCAAAGTAATCCAGGATAAAGAGAAACAGATATCAAAATCCTTGCATGCCTTTTTCATTCCTTATAGGGAAACACCACATGACAGAACCCCCACATGACAGAACCCCCACACCATGGACGTCATCTTCCAGTCACGGAATCCCCAAATCTACGCCAATCTGCTTGTGAGATCATGAAATTTCCAAATCCATACCCATTTTGGAATCACGGCAAAAGTAATAAATGAAGATTTTCACAATTTTACCCTTTCCTCAACAGCATCTTGATTCGCTGATACATGGGAAATCTGGCCCTTCTGTATGATTCTTCCCGAGCTACCCACATCACAATCCATGAACAAGAATCCTCCATCCTATTTGGCCACATCTACAAAGCTCTTCCCATGATCAGAGGTATCCTTGAGCATCGATTTCTCATATCTTCGCTTCGCATAGAGGCTGAAGAGATCAGAATGACCAATATGGTCTTCATCACCAAGATCGACCGCCTCCTTTTCCTTGGAATTTTCAACATCATCGCCCTCTTAGGGATTGGACCGCCTTCGCCTTCGAGAGTACCCTTGAGAGCCACCATCCACACAATTGGTATAGATCATAAAAGAAATGATCCTACTCAATAAATTTAATCAAAAGGAATGAAAAAAATGAATATTCATAGCAAGATAGTGGATCCTTCTTCATCAAATAATATGATCGCTAATGCTTGAAAGAAGTCATTTCGTTCACTACATCCATATCTTCCACGATATAGATATTCATTGTTGTTGGATGTTGATTCACCAACTAAAGGGCGAAGAATGCTCTAGAATAAAAACGTGATCTATTTGGATAACCCTAGAGGATTCTCCATAGTGGAGAATTTAAAAACATTTCAGTTATGTTAAAATAATCAGTTAATTAAGTTAAATTAATTAATGAACTAACAAAACGCACTGCCAGCATGTGATATATATGAATGCCTCACCTATTTTAGATTACTACTCGGTTAAAAAGCATTTTCTAAACATAAAAGCGGTCATAAATTTATGATCCAATATTCTGATTAATAGTTATCCTATTTTCTCTAATAATCTACCCTCGTGTAGAATAAAATATATTTCATGTTAGTAATTAATTAATTCCATGAGAATCAGACCTTATAATATCATGTTGTCTTGGCACTTGGCTCAAAAAATACATACATAAATATTTAATGGTATAACTAGGAAAATACTAAGTCTCTAAAATAACAGTCATTGAAAACATAATGAAAACAAAATATTCCTTAAATATTGAAGGAGGTGACGAATATTAGAGAATATATCAGCTCAAATCAGAATGTGTTGCATGTCTTGAGAAAAAAATAACTCTCAATAAATAAATCAAAATTTTTAAGAAAAATAGTGGAAATGTTTTCGAAGGGGGAAAAAGGATGTCAATCAATAATAATAATAAATATAGCAGATCGTAAGTTACAAACTAAAAATTTATGAACATAGAAAGATGGTTGATGATATCTGTATGAAGTTAGAAGCTAAGGAAGAGGATGTTAACAAGTTTGGAAAAAAATTCTTGAGGACATAATTACGTTAACTTAGTTGAATGAATCATTTATAAAGGCTTCAAAAGTAAAATTTGAATCATCTAAAGATACATAAAAACCTCACTCCATGAATTAGGTGAAATATGCACCCACTAGACTAATAATTTCATTAGATTTCACTAACCTTTCTTATTTTGGAAAAAGTGTTTGAATACTTTGGCAAGATAAGTGTCATGAAAAATCTATCACATTACAAAAAATTGATAAATACCCCCTGAAGAAGGTATTAACACACCCAGAATATGTTAGATTTGAATGAAGTTCTCAACCACTATTAAATTTCTACAAGGAATGATTCTACTTCTAAAAAAATCCAATATTTTATGGATTCTCTTGGTGTTGTGGAATTTATGGTCACATAGCTTATACCTTTTTGAATTACATTTCTTTATTAAGAATGTGTTTTGAACATAGTATAATAAATGGTGTAAGATGAATGAATAACTTTTATAAGTTTTAGTAAGTAAAGCAATTAAAATATAAAGATGTTAGAAACATTCCAAAAAATAATCATTTTGATTTTCTCAAAGAGGTATGTGGAAGATATGATCAGATGGTTCACTTTTATGAAAATAATATGAAAATTCTTCTATAATATTTTTCTTATAATAGAAAAAAGAATATGTTATAAAGAAGAAAGTTGAGGGGGGACTTTTGTTATTGACACAACTTTGATAGATAGAGAAAATAACACACAATGGATTCATGATAGTGGTTGTTATCAAACATGAAACATGGCATAAAAGTATTGAAAAATATTTAAAATCATGTTGGGGGAACTGTTACTTTTGGGAATCATAGTTCCTCAAAAATAAAATGAATTGGAACATTTGAGATTGATGAAAAACGATGTAATATAAAGAAGTTCTTTTTTTGATGCCTCAAACATAACATACTAAGTGTGATTCAACATTATGAAAATGGAAAAAGAAGTTATTGTTAGAAATTATTTTTGTGTCATCATAAGATAATAAGATAATAAAGTTGTTATGGGGGAGACATAACTAGTATAAATATATTTTAAATAAGAGAACTTTAAAACTCTTATTACTTGAGTTCTGAAGATGGAAGTAAGTTGTGGCACTACCGACTTGAGAATCATTAATAGAAAAGTATGTACAAAATATCTAAATTTGATGTCATATGAAATTTACTATAATTAAAAAGAAAAGATACTTTTTGTATGACTTGTAATAAATGGAAAATAACTAATAATAATCTTAAGAATGTTGAAATTGAGTCTTCCAGAATTCTTAAACTTATTCATTTCGATTTATGTGGACTGATGAGACATTAATAAAATACGTATATTTAAACATTATCACAGATAATGTTGATTTAAAATAGATTACCAACATCATATTCCTAAAACACATGTTACAAATATTAGAAATGTTCATAGTTTTAAGAAGAGAAGTTGAAAGACAAATGAGTGTTTAAATAAATAAGTTGACAACATATAATATAACAGAGTTCACTTCCAATGTATTTGAATATTATTTGGGAAAACATGGAATCAAACATTAGTAAATTTGTCCCTACAATCTATAAAAAATGGGATATTATAAAAGATGAATATATGTTTGTTTGAAATGGGAATAAGCATGTTGGAAGAATAAAAAAATTCAACGTTCTATTAGTGATAAGTTTTTAGTAATACTGTACATGTGAAACAAATATGTTCATTGAAGTAGTTTTTTGAAGTCCATGTTTTCTTAAATTCAAAAATTCGGATCTTGAAAAACTTGATCAGAAATTAGAATAATTTTTCATTAGATATTCACATAAATAAATAAGTTACAAATTTTGGAACAAACGTTTAAAATATTTTGTGTAATCCTATGATATGAAAGTTATTGAAAATAAAAATTCCTTAACAAAAGTATTTGAGAATGTTGAGGAGGATAAACTGGAATCCATTAATAAAAATAATGAAATGAATTTGATTGTGTGTCAAAATAGGTTAATGAAGAATCAAATAAATCATGTGGTGAAGAAAATGAGAAAATAGGAAAATATCTATGATTTTGTAAACTAAATAAACATGCTAAAAAAAATATTGGGAATTAAAAATCACCAGTTTATACAATAATAAGGTTAATATTATAAAATCATCCAACATGAATTTCCTAATTTGAACTAGAATCCGTTTAAGAAATAGTTGAACACAAAAAATGGGTTGATGTGATGAATAATGATTTGGATCAGAGTGATAAAAAACACTTTCAAACTTTTTCCATGTCCAAAAAATAAAAAATTAAACCAAAAAAAGTGGGTTTATAAAAAAAAATTGAATAAACATGTGAAAGTTTCTTGAAAAAAAACACTTGTTTTTAAAGGCTACACACAAGTTGAAGGTGTGACTTTTGAAGAAACATTCTCCTTGTTATAAGATTAGAAACTATAATAATGTTTATTAAAGTTATTTGACATTGAAATTTAAAATTTTATTATATGGATGTAACATCAAATTCCAAAATAGTTAAATTGAAGAAGTGTACATTCAGAAACCATGGGGTTTTCTAATTTATAATGATGGTTGAAAAGCTTGAAAATTGAAGAATATGTCAACAATTCTTTTCTTGTATTAATTTTACATCATTTAATGATAAAAACATAAAAAAATTAAACAATGTGGATACAAATGTCCAGTGTCTTTAGAAAACTAGGACCATACATAACATTTACAATGTCAAGCATAATCATTTATTTAATTCCTTATTCTATAGCTTCTTATCTTCCCTTGTGAACTCCTTATTACATGTAGTCACCTAACGATATACATCAAAAAGGGGAGCGCTAAAATATCAATAATAGAAAAAGATAATACCATGAAACAATGTAACATGTGGTGAGCATAATCACAATATCATTTATATAATATCATGTAATGTGGCAATGCATAAAAATGAATCATCATGTCTTAGTGTTTAACTACCACACATAGTTGTGAACAAATATAACATCATGTTCACGTATCATTTCACATTAACTCTAGAGATTCCACACTTTAGCCAATGCATTGGAGTGATGTATAATTCTGGGCATACTCTTCAAATTCAAACATTCATATTGTGCTATATAATTTTGGGTGCACCCGCCACATCATTACATATACATTATCATGCATGCCACATAGAAAATATGCCAAACATGAACATAAAATAACCCATGGAAGGAAATGGGTTTCACATCATAAATAAATCATTCCTAACCATTTTTTTCAAATTAAATATTCAATATCATTCTTGATATATAACTATTAACCATGAGTGAAGAGTGAAACAATCTTCGAAAAGTAAAAAGGCTGTGTTTATTTGAAAGAAGAGTTCTTTTGGAAAACATTAGATTTTTTATAAAATCAACTAGAGAACATGTATATCATATAAAAGGTAAGATAATGATGATTAAATTATTTTGAAGTCATATCCCTATGAAAAATGGGTTGAAGAGGGAAAACCAAAAGAAAGAGAGTTTGGTTTGAGAATTTCCCTTACCATTTGTCTGAACGCTTTCTTCACTTTAAAGTCATCTTGAATATATATTTTTTAAGAGCCTATTTAGGGGATATGATTTGGTATTTTGAGGAGACCAAGAGATACTGGATGTGGGGAATGGAAGAAGGATGATCTTTGGGTAGAATTTGGATAATTCTTGAATCTTGAGAGGTGTGAAGAAATGACAGTGTGGGGTGGTATTTATAGTTGAGGGGGGACGGTTTTCTTAATATTTTAATCATTAGTTTATTATTTTCTAATAAGACAAGTAATAGAGAAGTTTTTATGACTAATAATAATAATAAGTGAATTTGAGTTTTAGATTTGGGTTCTTACATCACTCGTGATGTCAGGAATAGTGGATTTAAATTATAATGTTTAGATGGTAAATTAATGTATTTTACTATTCATAAAAAATCAATTATTTTAGGAAAATATCACAATTCCACCTTAACTATTTTTCAATGTGTTAAATCCAAAAATGAACTCCATTTTTTAAAATAGTTTTCTAGATATTAATAATTTAATTTTAAATTAAAATCATAATTTACTTGACAAATAATGATTTGAAAATTAAAATGGGTTTTAAAATGCTTAAAAAAATTATATAAGGTCTTATAAAATAATCATAAAACTGGAAGACGTAAAATTGTTAATTTGTGAACACATTTTATAAAAATACATTTATTTAATTAATTAATTGATTAAAATTAATTATTAATTAATTACAAAAATACCAATACTTTTACTATGGTAATATTGTCACTTATAAGATGCCAAAATTTAATTTATATATTCATGGCTGAGGTTACTATTCTTTAGGAAAATTTACTATTCATAACAGTAGGTTACTATTCATAAGGGTAGGTTACAATTCACCAAAAAATAATTTTGTCCTATCAGACTCCAAATATCTTAATAATTGCAACCTTGAATGATAGATTTTCAAAATTCAAAACACAGAAGTGGAAAATTTATGTTTAAAGGTCACATAGTAGTTCATTTAAGAATGATTTTGTATTTTCTTACCAATTTTGATTTTATATGATTTTGAAAATACTATAAGAAGTGAGAAATTTCATTGAAAAAATATAGGGATTTCACAATATTCCCCCCTTTTGAAAAATTTTCCTGAAAATTTAGTTTTACATAAATAGGTTAGGGTATTTCTCCTTCATCACCTCCTATTATTCCCATGTATCCTCTTCATATATATAGTTCCTCCACAAAACATTGAAAAAGTGGGTTTTATTATTGTATAGGACCTTATCTATCCAGTCCATAATCTTTACTGGCTACTTCTAGTAAGAGATATCATCATCCATTCATACCACCTATGAGTTCAATACATATGAGGGATTTGGTATGTGCTTCTTCAGGAGTGATACCTGAAATACATCATCAACTAGATCCATATTTAGTGGAAGTGCAATATTATAGTCCATGTCTCATATGTGGTCAAGGATCTCAATGGGGTCAATGTACCTTGGTCTTAGCTTCCATTTATTTTCAAACCTCATGACTAACTTCCATGGTTATATTCAAAGGAAGACATTATCTCCAGTGTTAAACTCCAAGTCCCTTCGACATTTGTCCGCATAACTATTTTTATGAATATGAGAAGGATTGATATGTTTCTGGATTACTTGAACCATCTCTGTCATATCTTTTACAATATGAGTTCTAATTAGCTTTCTTTATCCAGCTTCATCCCAACAGTTTGGAGTTCTACATCACTTTCATTACAGAACATCATATAGAGCCATCTAAATACTCAAGTGGAAACTATTGTGCTATCAGAACTCAACAAATGGGAGACACTGATCGCATCCACCATTGAATTATAAATAGTATGCTCTTAGCATATATTTGTGAATTTGAATAGTTTTTTCAGATTGGCATTCATTTTGGGGGTGATTAGTCATGATGAAATTTAATTCATAATTCAAAGCATGTGGGAGACTCCTTCAAAATTTAGATGTGAAACATAGATCATGATCAGATACAATATAGAGTAGAAGACCATACAGTCTCACCAGATCCTTTACAAATAGCTTTTCATGTTGCTTAAGAGAGAGACCTTTCGAATGGAGATAAAGTGGGAAGTCTTAGTGAGTTGGTCAACCACAACCCAGAGACCCATGAAAAAGTCCATAGTAATGTTATCCCATTTCCTAAAGGGTATACGAAATGGTTTCATAATACCTTGAGACTTTTGTCGCACTTCTTTAACTTTCGTACATATCAAGAACCTTGAGATATATTCAGCAATATCCATCTTCATGTTTTCCCCCCAGAAGTGTTCTCGGATATCATGGTGCATCTTGGTGCTACCAGGATGGATATAAAAGTTGAGCTATGTGTATTGTACAATTGCTACTTCTTTATCCTAGGTGATTAACGCACACAAATCTGGGTTCCAAACAAAATCACACCATCATTGTTAGTATAGAACTCTTTCAGCTTCGCTTCCATTACTACATTCACCTTCTTTTATAACTCCAGATCATCTCTTTTTCCTGCTTAATATTCTCTTGGATATGTGGTTGGGAAGTGATTTGGGAAAGTTACGATGTATTCCCTGCATTTATGGTTTTTAAATTCATCTTTTTCTTACCCATGAAGATATGTATTTTCTCAATCTGCAACATGTATAGTGTAGCATGATCTTTTCTTCTTAGAGAATCAGCTAACTTGTTGGCCTTTCTAGGATGATAGTGAATAGAGAAATTGTAATATTTTATTAGATCTAAGCATATCCTTTGATGCATGTTGAGATCCTTCATTGTGAATATATACTTTAGACTCTTATGATCCGTGTATATGTCACACTTCTCACCATAAAGGTAATATCATCAGATTTTCAACGCAAAAATCACAAATGCTAGCTCTAGATCATGAATCATGAAGTTATTCTCATGTATCTTCAACTATAGTGAGGAATAGGCAGTCACATTATAATTTTTCATGAGTATACAACCCACGAATTTATTTTAAGTATCACTATATATCAAGAAACATTCTCCACTCTTTATTAATGTGATTACCGATTCAGTGGTAAGCATTCTATTTACCTCCATGATGCTTCGCTCACATTACTTAGTACAAACATACTTTAACCCTTTCCATGTCGACTTAGTTAGTGGGCTTGAAATTCATGAGAAAGGTTTCACAAAATGTTGGTAGTACCCAGCTAATCCAAGAAAATTGCATATTTTGGTGACACTAGAGGGTATGGACCATTCTTCAATTACATTTTTTATGAATCTATATATATTCTTTCACATGTGATCATAATTCCCAAGAACATGGATTTCTTCATCCAAAAGTCACACTTTTTGAACTTGTCATAAAACTTCTCATTTCTCAATGTCGTCAACACAATTCGTAGATTTTCTTCACGTTCCACATTACTCTTGGATTATATGAGAATATCATCGATAAACACTACCATAATTTGTTCAAGGTAATGTCTAAATACTCTATTCATACAATCCATGAAAATTTTAGGGTAATTAGTAAATCTGAAGGGCATCACCAGAAACTCATAGTACCCATAACTTTTATTAAAGGAAGACTTTGAAATATCTTCCTTCTTCGCCTTCACCTGATGATATAAAAAATGAATAACCACAATTGATATGTAATGACCTCTTCATAGCTGATCGAATAATTTTTTAATCCTTGGGAGAGGATACTTATTATTTATGGAGATCTTATTGAGTTCATGATAATATATACACAACCGCATTAATTCATCCTTCTTATTTACAAAGAGCACTGACACATCCCAAGGAGATGCACTCGGGAATATGAACTATTTTCCCAAATACTCTTTCAGCTTCTTCTTTAACTCCTCTAGTTCGACAGAATCCATCCTATAGGGACACTTGGTTATAGTATTAGCTCTATGTGTGAGTTTTATGGAGAACTCTACCTCACAATCCGAGGTAAGTATAGGTAAATCATTGGGAAATATGTCACTATATTCCCTCATGATGGGAATTTACACTAGGTTGAAACATTCCATTGACTCAACCATTTTAGAGAGGTATGCCTATTAACAGGGAACCAACACCCACACCATTGAATGATTTTTCAACGGATATTCATTATATTTCTTTAATTTTTATAGAATAAAGGGATGGTTCGAAATATGAAAATATATTTCCTTTTATAGACACTTTATATGAGTCATATATAACATGATACAATCCATTCCCATTATATCACTAAATTCCACCAAGGGAAGTAGTGTAAGATTCGCTGGAAGAATCTTCCCACATACACTAATAGGAGATGATTCCAACACTTGGGTTGAAATTATTTTACCAATATGTGTTTTTATAGATATCTCTACATTACGGTTTTGAGACTTCAATTCTATAGTTCTAGAAAACTTGCATGTTATAAAAGAATGTGAAGAACCATAATCCAATAGATATTTTCCATTCTTGAGTGAATAGAAAGTATACCTTGTTTAACATCATTTTCTTTCTCAACTTCCACAGTAGTGATGGAATAAGCCTTCCCTTGTTCCTTTGTTTTTGGTGGCTATTGACACTGATTATCCTTATGGGGTTGAGGTTTAGTAGACTATCTTGCATAGTGACCATTCTCCCTATAGTTGTAGCATATGACCACAGGTGGTGATCCTTTTTCCTCCAGCATATTCTCTTACCTTCTCATGTATTCTTGAAACTCTTGTGCTTGTTGGCCTTATCTCCCACATTTAAGGCATTTACACTCTATTTGAGTCAATTACCATGATTCTTATTCCCACATTTTTGACATGTGGGTGGTAGAGTTTTCTTTCCACCTTTCCCATTAGATCCTCTGGAATGACTTTCCGTCTTTCATTTCTCATCACTAAATCCATGGGATCATTCTCGAAACGTCGTCGCTACTTTGAGAGAACATCGGGAAAATTATTAATAAGTCTCAAAGTCTCTAATTTTAAGATCCTTTCAAATGTGTGGTTTTAACCCACTAAAGAATCTTTCAATTTTACTCTCACTTTTGATAACAAATCCCTATGAGTACCTTGTAAGACTTGTGAAATTCACTTCATAGTTTATTACTGATTCTCCTTCCTTTTTCTTAAGATTTATGAATTATCTCTCTATATTTTTGGAATAGTTCATAATAAATACTTATTAAGAAACATGATCGTAAAGCCTTCATATTCCATCTCTTCAACTTCATTATCCGGATACGTGTTCTTAATCAAATTAAACCATTGATCGGCCTATCCATATAAACGATAAACATCCTAAATAAAATCATACACCTCAGAACAGTGAATCACATAAAATATCTTCTCCATAAAGTTTACCCATTATTCTGTACCTAGTGGATCATAAGATCAATGAAAGATCGATGGTCGTTTCCACATAAAACACTTGATATCCAGTTTCTACCTCTTAGGTGAATAAGAAAGTTCCATAATATTTTTCTTATTGTTCATAAACTAAGACAACAGGGTAAGAATCTCCATGATGTTTTAAAATATAACTGCAAAATCATTGGAGATGTTATTAGGAAAATTATTTCATTGGACCTAACAAGGGATGTTGGTCTGGTTTCTCTTGGTTACCATCATTTTCTAAAATAGAAAAGGTTAGAAAATATCAGAAGTCAACAATTCATAAAAAATAACATATTAATTTTAATATTTATACTAAAAGCATATATTATGGGATCCCTATGTATAGAAAATATTCATGTGTGAATATTTGTACTTAGTCTCATATTGGGGGTTTTCTTCTGAGTTCACTGATTATAATTCCCAAATTAACTATACCTTGCCTCTAATACTAACAATTGTGACCCTGTATTTATTACATTACATTTACATCATTTTAATGATAAAGAACAGGAAAATAGTACACCATGAGAATCCAAAGGTTAGTGTCTTGGGAAAACTAGGACCATACATAACATTTAAAACTTAAGGCATAAAAATATATTTAATTCCTTCTTCTCTAGATTCATATTGGAACTTGTTTATTCTTTAGTACATGTAGTCACCTGGGGATATACATAAAAAGGGTTGAGATAAAATCCTAGTAATAAGAAAGATAATTATAGAAACAATGTAACATAGGGTGAGATATAAGGCCCCAGCCTTAAACCTTAATTAATCTTGAGTTATTTCAAGATTACACATTGAGGATATTTTCGGGTTTAGAGTTTTAGAGAATTAGATCATAAAACTTGCATTACATTCCACATATATACAAAGTGGTTACATAAAGATATTATTCTTCTTTCCCATCAATGGAAACATATTTAAAATAAAACATGGATTCATTCTTGACACTTCCTTGACATTATCATCATATCATATACCTTTCCCTTGACCTGTGAAAAACATTTCAAAAAAACTTGGGATGAGCATAAAAAGCTCAGTAAGGGATATAAAAATACGGAAAGGAAACATGGGTACATATATACATAAGAATGAAATCATACTTTACCCATAAAACATAAGTACTTTAACATACCTCATCAAATCATGATTAAATCATAGAAATCATAAGACATAAAGGTAACTTGAGGCATTCATAACATTCTTACGTAGGGAGTAACCCTATTGGTTACGTTTGGAATACCCATCACAGTATATTCCCTAAATCTCTTCAGAGAAACCATAACGTTTCACTCCTTCGCGTTACCCAATGCATTGAAGAGCTATATCGGGCTCACCCGCCCTTAGTCTATCACGGAACCACCCGTCTTCATAATAATGACCAAGAACCTAAACATAATCATATCACAGAAAACATGCATAATGGAAACATAACATTTCCACCATTCAATCACAAGATATCAATACAACAAATTGATATAAAAACATTATGAAAACAATTTTCAATACCAAAATAAAAGAAAAGTAAAAAATGGTATTTATTTTTCCTTTTAAAAAAAGGTATGGCTTGTAGAGGAAGCTGAAACTCAAATAATGGTCACGACGGCGGAGAAGTCGTTGTTGCCACATATGTACGACAAAAACATTCCCTTTTGTCGTTTAGTAAACGCTTCATATAAAAATATTCCTTTTGAATAAACGTAAAAGTCAAGGGGGTTTATACACCGTATAAAAGAAGGTTGTGTATAAAACAAAATATGCCTCAATGAAAGGAGATTGGGACGAAGTCCCATACCTCGGGTCCAACTTGACTCGGTCATTCTTTAATCTCCTGAATAATAAACTTGAGGTAATTTCTACTTGTTTAATATCCTTTTTCAGGTTCATTATTCCTTTTATATCACGTATTTCCATGTCATGAACACTATGTAATTATTTAAGTTAATAACAGTCGTTTTAACGATCATTTGTACTTGAGTAAAAAATGAGCCCTTTATAATTACAAGTTGTTCATGTATCCATTATATCCATAATGGTATTAATGATGTAGATATCATATATGTCATATATATATCCAGTAAATGCATGAATTTATAATATTACATAATCATTTAGAGGTAAGAAATGAAATGCACTGTTCATGGAGACGGTAAGCCGTACGTACTCATGAACGCTACTTTCATTTCTATTTCATATTTTATAGAATGGAATCATAATGATATAAAGGTATATTATAATTCCAGT
Source organism: Viscum album (assembly GCA_963277665.1). Taxonomy (NCBI): domain Eukaryota; kingdom Viridiplantae; phylum Streptophyta; class Magnoliopsida; order Santalales; family Viscaceae; genus Viscum; species Viscum album. The sequence goes on from OY728123.1 coordinate 1,800,397,809, forward strand.
ATAATATAATATATAATATCATAGTTCCATCCTTTATACGTCCCACATATGGTATATAACGAATCAAATCACTTTGAGGGGGTAGTAGTCCGCACTTCCTTAAATGAAGATATCACGTTTACCCATAATGGAAACCATAAAGGTATGCCCAAAATGAAAAATACAGAAGCTTAAGGAAAACATAAACATATTATATATCATATATAAATATAGTGACATCTTAATGTCCACCTTTGAAGGTGGTAAAAGAATGTTGAACAATCATCGTTTCGGGAGGCATAAATTCACCATCCACGGAAACAGTATGTCCTTTAACCATTAGATGTAGGTGTGTGTAAGTGTAGCTCGAATACTTCTTATAAAAACATCCTAGTATATTGAAGATACTGGAGTTGTTAGAAAAGAAATGAATAAAAAGAGTTTAGGGGGTTGTAGAAGCAAAATAAAACAAAAGGACTCAAGTGAAGACATTACCTTAAAATCGGGTAACTCCCTTTGGTTTGAGCTCAAAGGCTTCCTTGGGAATACTTCTGCCCAAAGTGAGGCTTCAAGGAGTAAGAGAGTTATGTGGAGAGACAAAATGGGCAGGGTTTGGCCGAGCCAAAGGCTTTGGGAGTGTGGGTAATGAGGTATAGGTGGGGGCCTTTTATAAGAGGAGAGGAGGGGCACTCTTGGAAACTAAAGAAAAGTCACTTTATTTTAAAATGATATTCGGATTTAAGAGGTCCCACATTGATATAATTCGAGGATAAGGTGATAAGGGTTAGAAATACACCCATCCAATAGGTTTTGGACATGTGTAGGTCATAGATGTTACATTATCATTTCATTTTATTTAAATCCTTTATTAATGAGGTAATCGCTGCATCATCATTATGTCATAAATAATTTAATTTATTTAAAGTCTAAAAATTATAAAAAAACTACTATGTTGTAGAAAATAGTTTTATCTTTCCAATGACTATTTATAATCAAAAATCTGACTTGTATAACCCCATGTAAAAATTGTTTTAGTAAAACATCTCTTGTTTGTGTAATTTTTACTTTAACATTAAATAAAAAGTTATTTATGTCATTTCCCAGCCAAAGTGGCTCCATGGGGTCCCCAAGTTTACCCATGGATTGTCTTGGTCGTCCATGACACATTCAAAGATGGTAGGACATGTGTCATGCTCATCTCATATTATTAAAACATTATTTTTACCATAAACTACACTAATTACCACTAATCACGATTAAGAACTTAAAAGTTACTATTCACAAAAAAAATTATTTTAATCTCATTAAACCAGATTTTACTTCTTAATGACAACCATGTATGTCAGATTTTTGAAAATCAAATCACAGAAGTGGCAAAGTTTCATTTAAACGAAAAGTCAGTTTCTTTAACTACCACTTAGTGGTTTCACTATTCATCAAAAATTGATGTTTATCAGAAAGATACCAAAACTTCACCCTAAGCTATATTTGATATTCCGAATTCAAAAATGATGTCTATTTTAGAAAATTCAAAACATGTAAGTTGCATTAATTAATTTAATAACTAATTCCCGCTGTCATGACAAATAGCGTGTTTTTATGAAACAATAAGTTTCAAAAGATTGACACTAGTTTAAGTCCAATTTCAAAGTGAAATTGATTCCAACTACAACCATTGGATAAAATGGTAAAAATATATTCTAATTTCACTTCAAAACCAATTCAAAATATAATCTAATCATATAAATAAATTATATTAAAAAGAGGTTTTGAATTAAAATACAACATTTTTCACTATTCATTAAAAATGAACTTTATCGGAAAAATACCAAAAATTCACACAATGTAAATTTTGATGTCCCAATCATAAATAATAAGTTTATTCTGACAAACATAGCTTATAAAATTTTCAAAAGATAGATTTAAAAAGTGTTTTCCATCAAAAGTCAGTAAAACAATCTTTTAAGAATATTAGTGTATTCCATGCATAAGATTGTATTTATTTTCATTTTAAGCCTCTAAAACACTATCTTATTCATTAATAGACATAGATAAAAATATCTATTTATTCATTACTTACTTGGGATGTTACATCCTTCCCCCCTTTAGAAAATTGCGTCCCCGCAATTTATTTACTTATCGAATAAATGGGGGTACTTATCCCTCATTGCATTTTCAGATTCCCATGTTGCCTCTTCCATCATGTGGTTTTTCCACAAAACCTTTACCTGATTAATCACCTTATTCCGTAACACATGCTCCCTGTGGTCAAGAATCTGGACTGGTTGTTCCTCATAAGATAGGTTCTCTTCTATCTGAACTACCTCTGGACTCAAAACATGAGATGGATCTGGCATATACTTTCCCAACATCGAAACGTGAAAAACATTGTGTACCTGAGATAAACTCAGAGGTAAAGCCACTCGGAAAGCAACAGATCCAACTCTCTCCAGAATTTCATATGGTCCAATGAACCTTGGACTCAGCTTTCCTTTCTTACCAAATCGCATCACACTTTTCCATGGTGATACTTTGAGAACAACATGATCACCTACCTCAAAAGAGAGATCCTTCCTCCTGTTGTCCGCATAACTCTTCTGCCTACTCTGAGCTGTTCTCATGTGTTTCTGTATCAGCTGAACTTTTTCTTCCAACTCTTCTACCAATTCTAGTCCCATCAACTTCATTTCACACACTTCATCCCAGAAAGCTGGAGTTCGACACCGCTTGCCATATAATGCCTGAAATGGTGCCATCTGTATACTAAAATGAAAACTGTTATTATATGAAAATTCAACCAAAGAATGATTTTGGTTCGAAATTCCCTGATAATCCATCGAACAATCTCGTAGCATATCCTCCAAGGTCTGAATTGTTCGTTCTGACTGCCCATCTGATTGAGGATGAAAAGCTGTACTAAAATTTAATTCAGAACCCAACGACTTCTGAAGGCCTTTCCAAAAGTTAGAAGTGTACCTGGGATCACGATCGGATACAATGGAGAGAGTAACTCCATGTAACCTGACTACCTCTTTAATATACAAACGGGAAATTTGATCTAGGGAAAAAGTATCTCGTATAGCATGGAAATGAGCAGACTTGGTCAAGCGATCAACAATAACCCAGATTGCATTATTACCTCGAGATGTCTTCGGTAATCCCACAACAAAATACATGGATATATTCTCTCATTTCCACTCTGGCACTGGTAATGGCTGAAGCATCCTTTTCGGTAACTGCCGCTCTGGTTTAACCTGTTGACATGTCAAACACTTCATAGTAAAATCAGTAATATCTCTTTTCATTCCATCCCACCAGTAATACTCTCGCAGAACTTTTTACATCATAGTACTGCCAGGATGAACTGAAAATGGAGAACTATGAGATTCACATAACAACTCTCTCTTCAATTGTGAATAACAAGGCACACACAATCTCTTCCCAAATCTCAACACACAATCACTATCAATGTTGAATTCAGGCAACTTACCTTTCTGAACCAGCTCTACCTTTTTCTGCAACTCACTGTCTTGCTTCTGTGCTTGCTTGATTCTTTCTGATAGAGAAGATTTCACCGATACTTGAAACAAAATAGAAGAACATCCTGCACCAAAAACTTCTATGCCAAAGTTCATCAAATCCTTAACCAAATGATCAAGTTCCAAATGCAACATTGTTAATGAAGCATTACTTTTTCGACTCAAAGCATCGGCCACTTTATTTGCTTTTACCGGATGGTAATGAATTGTACAATCATAATCCTTGATTAAATCCAGCCATCTCCTATGTCTCATGCTTAACTCTTTCTGAGTGAATATATACTATAAACTTTTGTGATTAGTATATATTTCACACTTTACTCTATACAAATGATGTCTCCAAATTTTTAAAGAGAAAACAACATTAGCTAATTCCAAATCATGTGTAGGGTAATTTAACTCATGAGTTTTCAACTGTCATGAAGCATACGCAATTAACGGATCATTCTGCATTAGGATGCAACCAAGTCCTTTCAATGAAGCATCACTGTAGATAACAAACTCACCATTCTTGGAAGGTAGTTCCAAAACTGGAGCATTCACCAATCTTCTTTTAAATTCCTGAAAACAATAATCACATTCTTTTGTCCAGATAAACTTAACACCTTTCCGAGTTAGCTTAGTCATTGGACTAGATAACCGTGAAAAAATTATAACAATCCTTTGGTAATAGCCTGCCAAACCAAGGAAGCTACGAATCTTAGTTACATTTTTGGGTCTTGGCCAGTCTTCCACAACTTTTGTTTTTGCAGGATCAACAGTTATCCCATCTTTAGAAACAATTTGACCAAGGAAAGAAATTTGTTGCAACCAAAACTCGCACTTGCTGAATTTTCCATACAGTTTATTTTCTTTTAAGGTTTGCAAGATAACCCTTAAATGTCTTTAATGCTCCTATTTACTTTTAGAAAACACCAAAATATCATCAATGAAAACCACAACAAACTTATCCAAGAACTCATGGAAAATTCTATTCATTAAGTCCATGAATACAGCAGGTGAATTGGTTAGCCCAAAAGGCATTACTACAAATTCATAATGGCCATATCTTGTACGGAACGTGGTCTTCAGAACATCTGCATCCTTTACCTTCAGCTGATGGTACCCCGATCTCAGGTCAATCTTTGAAAAATACTGAGCTCCCTGGAGCTGATCAAACAAATCATCGATATGCGGCAAAGGATATTTGTTCTTAACAGTGATGTTATTCACGGCTCTATAATCAATGAAAAGTCTCATTGAACCATCTTTCTTTTTAAAAAATAAAACAGGAGCACCCCATGGTGATGTGCTAGGTCGAATGAAACCTTTCTTTAATAAATCCTGCAATTGCTCCTTCAACTCTAAAACTTCAATTTGAGCCATTCGATAAGGGGGTTTTGAAATTGGCTTAGCATCAGGAACTAAGTCAACAGTAAATTCAACTTCCCGATCTGGTATTATTCTAGGAAACTCATCAGGAAAAACATCAGGATACTCATTTACCACTGGCACATCATTAATCTGAACAGTTACTTTATTTTCAACGATGTGTGCAAGGTAACATTCATTTCCATCTTTTACATGTTTCTTGTCCTCTTGATAAGTTATCAACAGTATGGGTTCATTCTTGTACACAAACTGAAATTCCTTCTGAAAAGAAACTTCTTTAGCTCTACAGTCAATCTTAGCATGGTAAATAGAGAGAAAATCCATACCCAGGATAACATCAAACTCTACTAGAGGTAGAACAATAAGGTTTGCAAGTAGGTTCTTTCCACAAATAAGGATAGGAAGATTCTTATAAATTCTTTTTGCCTCAACATTTCCCCCAGGTGTTTTTACCAAAAGTTCAGGAGTCATTTCTTGAGATGGTATTCCCATTTTACTATAAAAGTTTTCAGAGAAGAAAGAATGTGTAGACCCCGAATCAAAAAACACAGTGGCATAATCTGAAAAAACAAACAAAGTACCTGATACAACTTCATTTGATGGACCGACATCTGCTGAAGTAGTTGCGAAGGATTTCACCACCCCTTTCTGCTTGTAGTCTAACTGCGTCCCATCACTCAAGCTCTTTGTCAGACACTCGTTTTCATAGTGACCCATTTCATTACACTTATAACATTTCACTAACTATAAATCAAATTTTCTCTTACCTTCACCTTGATCCTTTTCAGTGCAATCACGAGCCTTATGTCCCATCTTACCACATCGTTAGAACTTTCCAGAATTCAGAAGACATTCCCCAGCATGCCTTTTTCCACATTTATCACAAACTGGAAACTTAGTTTTCTTACCATCAGACTTTTTTGAAGAATTCGTACCTTTGTCCTGCCACCTCGGTCTCTTCTTCTGTTTGTTGTTATAGAACACTTGATCATCGGAAAACTCCATTTACACCTTCTCAGCACATCGAACAAGATTTTCATAACTCTTAAACTCACGATAAGCTAATTCCCTTCAATATTTTGGCTTTAATCCTAAGTAAAAATGTTTTATTTTACTATCAAGGTCCCAGATAAAATTTGGAGCATACCCTGCCAATCGAGTGAACCTTTCTTCATATGTAGCCACTGAGTCTTCCTCTTGCCTCAATTCCAAGAATTTATTTTCCATCATAAGTCGAATAGCCTTAGGAAAATACTTCTCAAGAAACATACCTTTGAATTCATCCCAGTCGAGAGCATCAATCTCATCGGCGTCCCTGATATTTTTAACCATAGACCACCACTAATCTGCCTCTCCCTCCAAACGGTAAATAGAAAGACTAACCATTTGATTGTCTGAACACCCCATGACATCGAAAATCTTCTCCAATGCTTTAATCCACCCTTCATCTAACACATGGTTAGATGATCCTCTGAATGATGTGGGATGTTGCCTTATGAAATGTTCCACCACTGACATGTTCCTCTGTGGTTGATCTGGCTGATCTCGTGCATGGATACCACCACCATTTATCGCTTGAGTCAACTACGCCATTACTGCAACAAACTGTTCAGTTCCAATTCTGACCATCTCAGGATGCTGATTCGGAAGGTTATTTCCTTCTGTATGCCTTCCTAGCACGGCTTCCCTGTTTCCTCTACGGAAAACCATTCTGAACAAACATGTCTTAGATGAAGCAACATTGTAATCTTCAAATACTATATCACTTCAATTTGACCATAAAAAAAATATTTTGGGATAATCATTTAATAGAATTCTAACTCCGAATGTTATGTAAACCGACCTCTGATACCAACTATAAGGCCCCAGCCTTAAACCTTACTTAATCTTGAGTTATTACAAGATTACACATTGAGGATCTTTTTGGGTTTAGATTTTTAGAGAATTAGATCTTAAAACTTGCATTACATTGCACATATAAACAAAGTTGTTACATAAAGATAGTATTCTTCTTTCCCATCAATGGAAACATATTTAAAATAAAACGTGGATTAATTCTTGACACTTCCTTGACACTATCATCATATCATGTACCTTTCCCTTGACCTGTGAAAAACATTTCAAAAAAACTTGGGATAAGCATAAAAAGTTCAGTAAGGGATATAAAAATACGGAAAGGAAACATGGGTACATATATACATAATAATGAAATCATACTTTACCCATAAAACATAATCACTTTAACATACCTCATAAAATCATGATTAAATCATAGAAATCATAAGACATAAAGGTAACTTGATGCATTCATAACATTCTTACGTAGGTAGTAACCCTCTTGGTTATGTTTGGAATACCCATCACAGTATATTCCCTAAATCTCTTCGGAGAAACATTAACGTTTCACTCCTTCGCGTTACCCAATGCATTGGAGAGCTATATCGGGCTCACCCGACCTTAGTCTATCACGGAACCACCCGTCTTCTTAATAATGCCCAAGAACCTCAACATAATTGTATCACATAAAACATGCATAAAGGAAACATAACATTTCCACCTTTCAATCAAAAGATATCAATACAACACATTGATATAAAAACATTATGAAAAAAAATTTCAATACCAAAATAAAAGAAAAGTAAAACAAGGTATTTATTTTTCTTTTTTTAAAAAAAGGTATGGCTTGTAGAGGATGCCGAAACTCAAATAATGGTCACGATGGAGGAGAAGTCGTTGTCGCTGCATACGTATGACAAAAACATTCCCTTTTGTTGTTTAGTAAATGCTTCGTATAAAAAGATTCCTTTTGAATAAACGTAAAATTCAAAGGGGTTTATACACCGTATAAAAGAAGGTTGTGTATAAAACAAAATATGCCACAATGAAAGGAGATTAAGACGAAGTCCCATACCTCGGGTCCGACTTGACTCGGTCGTTCTTTAATCTCCTGAATAATAAACTTGAGTTAATTTCTACTTGTTTAAGATCCTTTTTCAAGTTCATTATTCCTTTTATATCACGTGTTGCCATGTCATTAACACTATGTAATTATTTAAGTTAATAACGGTCGTTTTAACGATCATTGGTACTTGAGTAAAAAATAAGCCCTTTATAATTACAAGTTGTTCATGTATCCATTATATCCAGAATGGTATTCATGATGTAGATATCATATATGTCATATATATACAGTACATGCATTCATTTATAATATTACATAATCATTTAGAGGTATGAAGTGAAATGCACCGTTCATGGAGACGGTAAGTCGTACGTACGCATGAACGCTACTTTCATTTATATTTAGTATTTTATAGAATGGAATCATAATGATATAGAGGTATATTATAATTCCAGTATAATATCATATATAATATCATAGTTCCATCCTTTATACGTCCCACATATGGTATTTAACGAATCAAATCACTTTGAGGGGGCGGTAGTCCGCACTTCCTTAAATGAAGATATCGCGTTTACCCATAATGGAAACCATAAAGGTATTCCCAAAATGAAAAATAAAGAATCTTAAGGAAAACATAAACATATTATATATCATATATAAATATAGTGACATCTTAATGGCCACCTTTGAAGGTGTTAAAATAATGTTGAACAATCATCGTTTCAGGAGGCATAAATTCACCATCCACAGAAACAGTATGTCCTTTAACCATTAGATGTAGGTGTGTGTATGTGTAGCTCGAATACCTATTATAACAACATCCTATTATATTTAAGATACTGGAGTTGTTAGAAAAGAAATAAATAAAAAGAGTTTAGGTGGTTGGAGAAGCAAAATAAAACAAAAGGACTCAAGTGAAGACATTACCTTAAAATTGGGTAACTCCCTTTGGTTTGAGCTCAAAGGCTTCCTTGGGAAGACTTCTGACCAAAGTGAGGCTTCAAGGAGTAATATAGGGATGTGGAGAGACAAAATGGGCAGGGTTTGGCCGAGCTAAAGGATTTTGGGAGTGTGGGTAAGGAGGTAGAGGTGGAGGCCTTTTATAAGAGGAGAGGAGAGGCACTCTTGGAAAGTAAAGAAAAGTCACTTTAGTTAAAAATGATATTCGTATTTAAGAGGTCCCACATTGATATAATTAGAGGATAAGGTTATAAGGGTTCTAAATCCACCCATAAAATAGGTTTTGGACATGTTTAGGTCATAGAATTTACATTATCATTTCATTTTATTTAAATCCTTTATTAATGAGGTAATCGCTGCATCATTATATGTCATAAATAATTTAATTTATCTAAAGTATAAAAATTATAAAAAAACTACTATAATGTAGTAAGTATTTTTAGATTTCCATTGACCATTTATAATAAAAAATATGACTTGTATAACTTCATGTAAAAATTGTTTTAGTAAAACATCTCTTGTTTGTGTCATTTTTACTTTAACATTAAATAAAAAGTTATTTATGTCATTTCCCAACCAAAGTGGCTCCATGGGGTCCCCAAGTTGACCCATGGATTTTCTTGGTCGGCCATGACACATACAATGAGGGTAGGACATGTGTCAAGCTCATCTCATATTATTAAAACATTATTTTTACCTTAAACTACACTAATTACCACTAATCGCGATTAAGAACATAAAAGATTCTATTCACCAAAAAATTATTTTAATCTCATTGAACCACATTTTACTTCATAATGACAACCATGTATGTCGGATTTTTGAAAATCAAATCACAAAAGTGGCAAAGTTTCATTGTAACGAAAAATCAGTTTCTTTAACTACCACTTAGTGGTTTGACTATTCATCAAAAATTGATGTTTTTCAGAAAGATACCAAAACATCACCCTAAGCTATATTTGATATTCCGAATTCAAAAATGATGTCTATTTTTAAAAATTAAAAACACATAAGTTTCATTAATTAATTTAATAACAAATTCCCACTGTCATGAAAAATAGCGTGTTTTTATGAAACAATAAGTATCAAAAGATTGACATTAGTTTAAGTCAAATTTCAAAGTGAAATTGATTCCAATGACCACCATTGGATAAAATGGTAAAAATATATTCTAATTTCACTTCAAAACCAATTCAAAAGATAATATAATCATATAAATAAACTAGATTAAAAAGATGTTTTGAATTAAAATACAACATTTTTCGCTATTCATTAAAAATGAACTTTATCGAAAAAATACCAAAAATTCCCACAAAGTAAATTTTGATGTCCCAATCATAAATAATAATTTTATTCTGACAAACATAGCTTATGAAATTTTCAAAATATAGATTTAAAAAGGGTTTTCCATCAAAAGGCAGTAAAACAATCTTTTAAGAATATTAGTGTATTCCATGCATAAGATTGTATTTATTTTCATTTTAAGCCTCTAAAACACTATCTAATACATTAATAGACATAGATAAAAATATCTATTTATTCATTAGTTACTTTTGATGTTACATGAGAATAATCATACAAACATTTATATAATAGCATGGAATGCAGAAATGAATAAAAATGAAACATCATGTCTTAGTGGTTAAGTACCATGCATAGTTTTGAACAAAGATAGCATCATGTTCATGAATAATTTAACTTTAACTCATGCGGTTCACCTCTTTACATAATTAATTGGAGCTCTGTATAATTCCAGGTGGACTTATCACCTCAAACATTCATATTGGGATATATAATTATGGGTGCATCCGCCACATCATAACATTTACATCATCATTCATGCCACATAGAAAATATATCAAACATGAATATAAAATAACCAATGCAAGGAAATGGGTTTTAAATCATAAAGCATACATTCTTAAACATTTGGTTCTCATAATAAAGAGGTAATATCATTCTTTACATACAATAATTAAACTTGAATGAAGAGTGAAATAATCTTCGAGAAGTAAAAAAAGGTGTGTTTGATTGAAATAAGAGTTCTTTTGGAAAACATTGGATTTTTAATAAAATTTACTGGAGAAAATATATATCCACAAAAATTTAAGATAATGATAAATAAATGATTTTTAAGGAATTTTCTTACTAAAAATTTTTATAACAGGGAAAACCCAAATAAAGAGAGTTGGGTTTGATAATTTCCTTTACCTTATGGTCGAACTCTTTTACCACTTTAAAGTCCTCTTGAATATATTTTCTTTGTGAGCCTCTTTAGTGGAGAGTATTTGTTCTTTTGAGGAGACCAAGGGCCGTTGGACGTGGGGAAGGGAATAGGGAAAAGATTTGGGCATATTTTGGACAAGGATTGAAGCTTGAGAGGTGTGAATAAATGAGGGAGTGGGGGTAGTATTTATAGTGGAGGTAAAAGGGGTTTCTTAATATTTTAATCATTAGTTTATTATTTTTTCACAAGACAGGAAATAGTGATGATTTGATGACCAAGAATAGTAATAATTACATGTGAGTTGGATACATGGGTGCTTACATTATTAATGATGTCAGGAATACTAGATTTAAATTATAATATGTTAATATGGTAAATTAATGTATTTTACAATTCACAAATAAATTCAAGTATTTTAGAAAAATCCAAAAATTTCACCCTAACTATTTTTCAACGTATTGAATAAAAAAATGAGATCAATTTTTCAAAAATTATTCTCTGAAATTGAATAATTTTACTTTTAACTAAAATCATAATTTACATAAAAAATATAGTTTTTAAAATTGAAACTAATTTTATAATGCTTTTAAAAATTACATAAGGTCTTGTAAAATTATCTTAAAAACATGAGACTCAAAATTTTTAATTCAAGAACACATTTTGGAAACATTTTTTTTCTTCTAAATTAATTGTTTAATTTTAATTTATTATTTATGAATTACAAAAATACCAATACTTTTACAATGGTCATATTTTCACATATAAGATTCCTAAATTCTATTTATACATTCATGGATGAGGTTAATATTCTTTTAGAAGATTTACTATTAATAAGGTTCATATTAATATTCATAAGGTCAGGTTTCTATTCCTAAAGATTTGGTACTAATCACCAAAAAATTATGTTTTCCCTATCTAACTACAAACATCTTACTGGTCGCAACCATGTATGTCAGATTTTCGAAATTCAAGACACATAAGTGGAAAATTTAGGTTCAAATGTCACATAGATGTTCATTTAAGAATGATGTGGAATTTTGTTTCCTATTTTGATTTTATATTATTTTGACATTACTATAAGAAGGGATAAATTGAATTGATAAACGTTTGAGTCTTTACAAAGAAATCCTTGGATGGGTTAAAATAATCCACACCAGCATAGTATTCCAAACATCAAAACTGTTTGAGAATATCAATTTTTTGTAAAGGAATGTATGAAAATAATATTTATGTGAAATATTGTATCTCTAATGACCTAATTTTAATTCTCTATGTGGATAAAATAATTTTTTCATGAGAAGAAGAAATATTTTGTAATGAATTTAATAAGAAAATGGAGGATTATGAGATGTTAATGTTGGGAGAATAAACATTTTTCCAAGGTTTACAACATAAAAAATAATTTTTCCTATATCAAGAAATGTATTTCATAGAATTGTTACGGATTTTTGGTATAGAAAATCCAAATAATTTCCAACACTTATTTATCTGAGTACAAAGTTAATTGAAGACGAAACCAAAAAAAGTGTGAATCAAAAATATATTCAAAAAATAATTTGAATTTTTCTTTATCTAAAAACCTAAAGAGATTATATAGTTTATTCTATGAATTTTTGTGCTAGATATCAAAGTGATTAAAAATAATCTCATATTTTGGAAGAAAATAGAATACAATGATATATTAAAGAAACAAATTCTCATGGGATGATATACAAAAGAATTTGTGATTTTAAATTTCTTGGTCATACTAATATTGATTGGGATGAATATTGAAATTATAGAAAATAATCTTCTGGGGGAAAATTTTACTTGGTAGAATGCTGTGTGAGTTGACATTTTAACAAATAGAGTTCAATATCATTGAGCATAAAAGAATCTGAATATTTTATTACTATATATCAATGTACTCAAATGTTTGGATGAAAGTTCAATTGAATTATTTGAAAGTGGAAGTTTGTATACCATTGAAGATAATTTCTGATAATCAAAGTGCAATTGATATTTCTAAAAATACTATCCAACAATCAAGATGAAAACATATTTTTATCAAGTTTCACTTCATAAAATAGAATTTTATTGTTTGATATGTCTTTCTGAAATATATTTAAACGGATTATCAAATTGTTGATACCATTACGAAAGCTATATTGAATGAGAGATTTTGGAAATTGAGGCTAAAAATTCATGTTCACCCTCAACCAAATACTTCCTAAACATATTAAAGAATACCCCCAATTTTCTTTATATGATATTGAGAATGGTGTATAAAATATATAGCATTAACCTATAATGGGGAAAGAATTACTTTTTTAACATAATTGAAACTGAAGCTGTGATTATATTAAAATGGGGGAGAAAAATAAAAGATAGATAAATTGAAAAGTGTGTGGGAGTTTAACATTACATGACCATATATTTTATTATCACCAAGGGATGTAATTCTTTCTAAAAAATTACATTATTTAGTAGTGTGTTCTCAGAAAATTCTCTTTTATGAAATACTATGTCTTTTTAAAGTAAAAAATGAATTGTAAATAATAGCTATGTTTAAAATTGATGAGTTTTAAAAAAAATTAATGATATTTTTCACCAAATATAAAGTGGAACACTATATATCCTTTTTGATGTTTTTTTAAATAAATTTTCATTTTTTTGACAACTAAATTTTTATAAAAAAAATTGTAAATTGTGTGAAAGTTGTGTTGCTAAAATTTTATAACATGTTTGATGAGAAGTTATGCAGAACTCAGTTAACGAAAGAGTTTTTGTAAATTAGTCACTCAGATGTTGGATAAGATAATACATCAAACACAGTCCATCACATTGATCTTTTGATGGAAAGTAAAAAGTTGTTGAAATGAAGAAACTTAGAAGTTACTCGAAATTAGATTTACAAAATATTGTTACGTTTCTGAGTCGGAAAGTTGTTAATCTAATTTATGAGAAGTTTTAGAACATTACAAAACTTTTCAAATGATGCTTTTTAAAAGTTTAATTTTTTTTTTGAAATATCATAAAGAATTCATGATACAAGAAAGAGTTGTAGAAGAAAAAGAGATTTGTGAATTTCTATAGGTTCTGAAAAAGAAGTGTACTATAAGAAACCTAACATATTGAGAAGAACCATATGAATAAATTTTATGAATACTAAATGTATGAGTTTTTGAATGTTTTAATAAATGAAAATTTGGTTATTTGTTGCAATCCATTAGAGTCAAATCATCATACTAACCAGACTAGATGCCGAACAGTAGACTGACCATAATTGTTGTTGAGTTTTTGCAGTATTAAAAATACGAATACGTTTGATGCTGTTTCACCATAGAAATTAATCAGATTCAGAAGCTATTTGAATGGTTCAAGTTATCTATCAGATTTATTTGATCATACATGATGTTGTTCCTTAATGTTAATAACGGAATTTTTCATCCATGATGATATGCAGATAATGATCCATCATATGAGTGTTTGACACTGATAATATATCAGATGCTAAGTTTCACTAGATGAAGAACATCATACTGCCCAGATTATATGATTTCTGTGATATGAACCATAGTTGTTGATTGTGAATGAGATTATTTTTTGACACTGATATAACAGAAGATTTATTGAAACCATAATAAAAAATTCAATGATTCGAGAAACCAAGACAAAATACCCGAGTAAAGAGAAATAAGGATATTGAGTCTGTAATTGGGTTGTATTTTTTGGAAAGAAGAAAAATCAGAAACTGTGTGATCGGATGTAAATATGTAAATAGTGTCTCTAAACAAATAATTTGTTAGACATGTTTTTATTACTACTATATTGGTTGTAGATATCTTTAGTCATTAGATGATACAACATTGTAGTCAACCATTTTCAATTAGCCCAAAACATTGGAGAAAATAATATTCTAATTTTTATTTAAATTATTTTATGATAATATGAAAGAGGAATTATAATGTTAGAAATTTTGAAGTTTCAAAGATGTCCAATGTATGGAATATTTTTATAAATATTGATCTAGAAACCTTAATTAGACTGAACCAGTGTTAAGTATTTTCAATTGGGTTGAGAAAAATGTAATGTTTAAAATAATTCTAGACTAAGTTTTTTTGCATCGTCATTTCTAGATTGATTTTATTGATAATTTGATAATAGTTTTTAATAATCAATAAGTTATGAGAATACACCCAAATAATTCAGAAGGATTTAAGTGTTCAACATGAAGTTAAAATGTGAGTGAAATAAAAATACTTGGAATTTGGGTGACTGAAAAACATATTTCAATTTACCTCCCTTTCTATTCTAGGGTCACTAATAAATAGAGGAGGAAAGTATAATGGTACATAACACTATTAAACTTTTAAAACATTTATTATTGTTCTGAATTGGTGTCATATGTGAGTTTACCAACTTAAGTACTTTTGACTTGAAGAAGAGTTTTTGGAACAAACTACTTTGATCAGAAGATTGGACTGAGTTGTATTCATATTATTGAACTGAGGGAATTGGACTAAGGGTGTCTATGTGAGCTTTGAGAAGTTGTTTGGGAAGTGTATATTTGTTATAAAAATATATCAGAAATGATTGGAATTTCATAGATTGATAATTGTGTCGTCAAATTGAGACTATCAGAATGAATCCATCAGATGATAGTAAATCAGACTGAGGTAGATCAGACTGAGATTCCAGAAAAATATTTTGTGCAGCATTTTGAAAAAGTTAAAAGTTCTTTTGTGGCACATATATATTTTAAGAAAAAACATTAAACTAACGGGAGCGATTATAATCATTCCTATCAAGAGATATGTGTTTAATTGGAGTTGAAACAAGTTATATTTACTTTTTCATAATTGTGAATTTTATAGACCCATGGGAGAGGCCATGGAAAGGATTTAGGTTATCACACTAAGGTTGACCCTTGTGAATCATGTTTCCCTTCTTTTCCTTTCTATTTTTGTATTCACTTTAGTTTACTAAAATATGATAAGGTGATAACTCTAACAGTCTTAAGGGGTTAAATAAGATAAATTTGAATTTTGAGAAATGATAACAACTGATTCGACCTCTTTTAATCAGTTTTTCTTCAATTCATTAGAACTAAAAACACACTAAGACGCACACTCTCAAATATGGTTCTAAGAACATAAACATTACATTTCAAGATTTTATATTGATATATAATACACAATTATTTCCATCCAAAACATACAACATAAAAAAGAAACATTCTGTTATTTACATACCCAATGAACTTTTAGGTTTAGAGTGTTTGAGAGTTAAGAAAAACAATTAGCAACTTGAGTTGATAAACAACATGTTCATAAATATCAACATATTCTCCCAAAATACCCATCTTTTTATATTCCATATTTAGTCGTAAAAATATCTCATAAAATTACTCACATATGAATCCTTTCTAAATATAAATCATTTATCACCATTCTTCATAACCTGAGAAGAAACATAAGAAATGGTTAGCTTAGATTCTCAGTAAGAGTAAGCATGGTAGGTATCAATTGATGATCATATAAAAGCATAATATAATCATAGGGGTATATATAATGCACATAACGTCAAAATTTCATACCAAATCTAAAATATATCATTAATATGAGTTATGTTATATTACATTAGTATTTCAAAAGAAATGGATCATAAGATTGAGAAATCATAATAACTCAATCATGAACCCTTTGTTCATGCAATAAATGTTTGTCGCACCATCATTAGTATAGAAACTATTTCATATGTCATTGTTAAATACCAATGTATTTGTATCAATCATCAAATCACTTTTCCCATTGTATATTTATAACATTGTCTTGTTTCCCAAAACTAATAAATCACTTCAAATTGTTTCCCAGAATAGATCAATCATGCCAACTTGTTTCACATGACTGATCATGTACATCAAATTTTTTCATAAATATATCATGAAAATTGAAGGAGATATAGATCCCACCCATCATATAATTAAAATCATAAATATTTCTTCCATAAAATCATAACACGTTCATCAAATCAGAACCCATGAAAGGAAATTAGTTTTGTAAACATTTCATCACATCATAACTCATGGAAACGAAAAAGGATTCATAAAAATAAAATATTTTCATCATAAACATAAAAAATCATGAAAAATAATGAGTATGGTATCGTTGGATCATACGCCAAGTACATATTTAGTATAATCAATTATTTTCATTTTAGATTGAAAGTTATTTTGAATGATCACATTGAATAATTCTTGTGGAAAATATTTTTCCCCATTTTAAAATAAGTTATCTTTTAAAATTGTGAACATATAAAGGAATTTTTGTTGATAATAAACATATTAAATATTATAGTATTATTAAAAATAACTGAGTTATAATGACTGTAGGATAATCCAAAAATAAGTTAAAAAAACATTCCATTCATATTGAATTTGAAAAAGTCATAAAGTACCTCATTTGGAAAATGAAAAAAAGCTTCCACTCATACCATTATGTAAAAATTCAAACAAGGAAAAAACTTATTTGAAAAAAAATGCATTATAAAATTAAAAAAAATTAAAAACATTTTTATAAAACTTATACATGAATGATAAATATTTCCCCAATGGATACTTAAATAAAAATAAGCATGAATAATGAAGACATTATGAAATAAACCCTTACCACTCGAGTAAAATTTGAATCATAAACACCATAAAATAGATAAACTCATATGGATATGCATATCCCATGATTTTCATTATAATAATCATAAAATAAATTCATGGAAAATATATACACCACAAAAAATAAACATGTAATGTATAAGGCAAGTGTCCAATAAAAATAAAAGTGAGATTGAACGTTTTTACCATGAGTCTGAATCATCACATACATTTTTTATATTCCGAAATAATAAAAATATGCTAAATATTTACTTTATTAATAAAAAAATTCATGTTAATTATTCATTTTATCTCACATATTACCATGTTATGGATATTAATCTTTTATGTTAACATCAGATGTTTTAGTAATATTTGGTACAAAAGTCCAAAATGAATTTGATAGGATGGACACAGTCAA
The DNA here is from genome assembly GCA_963277665.1 of Viscum album. Taxonomy (NCBI): domain Eukaryota; kingdom Viridiplantae; phylum Streptophyta; class Magnoliopsida; order Santalales; family Viscaceae; genus Viscum; species Viscum album. The sequence goes on from OY728123.1 coordinate 1,800,415,842, forward strand.
ATATGTTATTATTAAATAATATACCTAATAATAATAATGATATAATTATTATATTAATAAATAAATTATACTTTTAAATCCAACCATTAAATATGGTTATAAAAAAATAAACTACATTACAATCATGGGGATGGTAGGTCATATGTACGCATGAGTAACATTTTCATTATTCAATGGTCATTATGAAAAGAACATACCTATAATTTTATCTTTTAAGATTTATCATGATATCATATATATATATAATATTAATATCTTAAATATAATTATATATATCATACATGTGATGTGGGGATGAAAAATAAATCACATAACTTTGTAGAGGCAGTAGTCGACACGTACGCATAAACAACGTTATCATTTTTCTGTGAATGGAATGGTAAGAAGGTAAATGAAATATTATATTTTAATACTGGTAAATATTTCATAATTATCATATTTACGCATTAATTTCATATTTATAACCAACCATGAGATATGGTAATGAAAAATGAATTACATCGGTTCATGAGGTGGTAGTCTGCTCTACACATGTATAACAAATTCCACTCCCATTTAATGAATGTTGAAGATGAATATAGGTTATGTCTTTAATATAATTAAATATAATTATATTTAGGATACTTATTTTAATTTTTTATCATTTTTTAAAATGATTTTATGTATGTGTAATAATAAATAAAACTGAATGGCTAGATTAAAAATGATACATCTTATTTGGAAAACCTCCTTTTCTTATCACCTTAATACCACTAAAGTTGGTGTTATGCATAACCCAATACCTATTTAATGAGGTTGTGGAATATAAGAAGTAATTTTGTTAACGATTTTCCCAAAACGTAGTTGATAAGTCTGAATTAATGAGAAAAAAATGTGCCCTTTTATAAGGGAGGGGAGAGGCAAGTCTTGGAATTTCTGGAAATATTTAATTAATATAAATTAATATTTAATTAAAAATGGTTTAAAATTCCTTTATTTATAATATAGGATTAGTATCAGTTGAAAACCTATCAATAAATAATATGTGGAAAATTTTAGGTCACATTTCTACCCATATCAGTTGGTTTTAACCCCTCGTTAAACCTTTTTCAACTTATTGTGACATTAAATATTTTACTCTTTGAGGGTTAATATAGTTACTATAAATAGAAAAGGCCTCATAAAAAGAACATGGTAAATATTATAAACTATATCCTAATAAAATTTCCAAATTTACGATTTTTAGGAATTTTATATCACTTAATAAAATATTATTTATTTTAAAATATCAATAATGTCAATTTTTTATTACTATTCATTACTTCAAATTTAATGATATCATCATAACACATAAACTTTGAAAAAAAGTTAATACGTCCCTAAAATTATATTTTTGTCTATATCATTCTTTTATTCCATTATTTATGTCAAATTATAATACGTTTAATATTTTTAATATCGTTTGTTTAATTTTTTCATTAATTAAGTATTTAATTCCTGGGTGTTGTGTAAATATTTAATGTGATTATATCATCACTAAAATTTATAAATAACTTACCATTATGAATATAAATATTTTTACATTAAAAATTATATTTATAGTCTAACATATCCTATAGAAAACTCTTAATTAAAATTACTATAATTATTTAAAATAAGAGTGTGACATGCTTGATTTTTCTTGAAATAATATATTATAAAGGTCATAATTCCATCCAAATGAAAAAAACTGTCATATAATAAAATATTGAACGACTATGGATGAAATGGAACTATCAAATAAAAATTATTCAATTGTTGGGATCATTTTATAATCCTATTGATTTTATTTTTAGCATTAATTACTTCATTTACCTGTTACTATGGAAACAAAAATTACTACAGTTACTATTCTTATTGACCAAAAATAAAAGGAACCTATTTATTAAATTTGGAACAACTAATTACTAATATAGAATCCATTTTTCAATATTAAAAACACAAAAGTGCGAGATTTTAATTTAAAAATAAATTTCGAAAAATTCTATAAAAATAGTTTTTCAAAAAAATATATTTTTTAAAATAAAAAATATTTTATGCTGAATTTGAGCAGAAAATCCATTTCAAATATATTAATTTATTTTATTTAAATCAAAATAAACTAATTAAATTTAAAACTAATTTAAAATATAATTTCACATTTTAAATACTTTAAGATAAAAAATATTGTTACAAAATCAGTATTTTCATTATACATTAAAAATCATTTTTTCAGAAAATTCTCAAAAATTATTTATAAGAAAATTTTAAAATGATGAATTAAAAAATTGAATATATTTTTTCAAACAAATATTCTATAAATATTAGAAATTAATTATAATATTCACTCCAAAAAAGAAAGAAAACTCATTTTGGAAGAAAACATATTTTTAAAGAATAAAATGACTTTAATAAAAAAATTGTATGATTCTTTTCCATGAATTTTTAATAAATTTATATTTATTTGGATATTCGTATTTATTTTATAAATCAACCAATCCAAATAATACGCTCCAATTTAACGGTTTGGTTATAACTGTCACATTAAAATAATAATATTTTGTTTGTATAAGATCAGAGTTGCATATCATGTTTGCTATATGTGTTATTTTTATAATATAAGGATATTACAAGCCCAGTACACAAAATTTATTTAACCATTAAATTTAAATTATTAATAATAAATTATGTTTACAAAAAATAAAATACATAGAATAATCCACATTTAACATTCAAAACTACGTGAATAAAATTCATAAGGCTATAAAAAAGTGCAAATTGAATCTATATTTAGCATGTAAATAAATGTAAATATTTTTAAAATATTTATATGAATCCATAAATAATTCCTATAAAAATTCATGATTTCTCAAGGAAAAAATAAAGGCTTTCCATGATGAAATGATTCTGAATAAAGAATTCAAATTAGTGAAAATGTTCTTTGTTATAATTCCTGATTGAGAACCCATCTTGGTAAATTTTGATCCAAATGGTCAAATTTTTATAATAAAATAAGTATTAGTGTTTTTTAAATTAAATAATAAACCAAGGATTCTATAATGAATATTAATATGCATAGGCTAAATGTATCCCAAGAGTTTACAAGAAAATCTAGTTGAGGAGATTCCACAACAAAATCCTTCTTACCATGGAAATATCATGCTGTTTCATTCATACCTATTTATTTTATGTTAAACCCTATTTTGATTAATATATAATATATTATGTTGAAGTGTTTTAGAGGATATTACTCTCACACTGGGGTAGAGGTATTATGTCATCTATATTATTGATTATAAATAAACACCAAGGACTCCCTTGGAGAGGTATCTTGGGTATTAGATCACCACTATTCTATTATAACAAGATAATATAGGATGTATGATCTAAAACACCTCCCTCTTGTCCATCCTCTCTCTACCTAGATCTCTTTTTCTCCAACAAGGGAGGAGGTCCCATGGACAGAAAGCCCTAATTATTAGCCATAACTAACTCCACTCCTCCGTTTTTCACAAGTCCTAGATGTGTCCCCCCATCAATAGGTGTGATGGGTCTTTAGCCACCCCCACCAATGGTCACTCTCTATGTTTCCCCACCCAATGGTTACACACCCCATCTCTTAGCATGATAACCCCACCTTCTAGAATCTTCTCTGCACCCCAAGCCATATCACAATACACGAATCTGGGAAATAAATAATAAGTCTTACAATGATTCACAAATATCTATTGTGATCCAAGAATTGATTGGAAAGTATGATGGTCATCATGATATCTTAATAGTGATATTTTCATTGATGAAGAAGATCTATGGTGATTTTTAAAACATGATGATGATTCAAGAATTGATGGGGATGTATGAAATCCCTTCCACATGTAGAAAACCTCGACATCATGCTCCACCTCCACCTAGATTGATGGAATTCCTTCATTTCCTAATTTTTATTCAACCCATCCTATAATGTCTCTCTCCCAATGTGATATCCCCCTCCCCCCACCTATTTGAGCTTCCCTGCATGAAACCCTACATCCCGATCTCACACCCACTTCCTTATCCAGGTATTCGTAGTTTTTATTAGTATACATCTTTTAAAAAAATATTTTTATTTAAATAAGCTTAAGAAAGAAATATTTTGAAAACTAATGTACAAAGGTGACATTGCCTATGTGTCCTTTCGATTAAGATGAAAGGCCACATCGACGATGTCACCTTTCATAAAAAACTTATTTTAAATATAAATGTTTTTATATTTAAAATTATATATGTTTATATATATATATTGTGTTTATTTTATATTGTTAAAAATTATGTCAATTAATATTTTAAAGTGAAAATGTTTTGTTTTGACGAAATAAATTTTGTGACATATTAATTATATTTTAATTATTTTATTTACGATTTTATTTATTTTAAATTATTTTTTATATGTTGATTCACATTTTCAAATATCATTTATATTGTATTTATATTTTTTAAGTTATATTCTCTTAAAGATACATATATGAAACATAATAATGTTTTAAGTTGGTGGATTTGAAAGTATATAAATAATAACGTAGAAATACAATCTAAATGAAACAGGACACACTTACTGAACTTAAAAAATCAAAATAACAATAATATCATAATAAAAATTAATTAAAAGTAATTTTAGTGGAATAATATATTGTGGTTCTAAAATAATACATTTTTTTTAATATTTTTTATCATTCCTTTCATTTTCAATAATTTATTATATTTATGAAATTCTTTTTATTTTGAAAAAAAAATTAAATTATTAGTCTATGTTTTATGTTTTATTTATATTGTTTTTAGAGTTTATATTTTATAAGATTTTATAGTTACCTACTTGAAATTTATTATGTTTTCTAATGTTTTAAGTTGTTGACATTGAAATCTTATAACATATAAATTTTAACTAAAATATAAATGAAAATAGAAATAATGGATAAATATGTAAAAATGGTTGATAGTAAAAAAAAATTGATCATTTTAATATATATACAATCATATAGAGGTTATAATACATTTTTGTTTCAAATCCATTAATTCAATAGAACATATATAAATAAATGAGTAAAGTCACTCTCTACGATGAGGTCTCATCCAACATAATGGTGTACAAATGGGATGATCATATTAAAATCATCAACCTCTATACATGGGTAGAGTATAAAGACATGTAGAGGGATCTTTCTTAGGTGATGGAACCTTGAATTTCAAATGCTCTGGTTATGACTCATTGGGAGGAGATGTCAACTAGATGTCATCATGTGCACCTTATCCTTCTCCCACTATGTGTGTTGAAGGACCTTCCATCATCTCTTGGGGTAACCATACAACCTATGAAGTCTCAAGGATGAAACCATGAGGACTGAGAAATGAACCCAAGTAGAAGTTTAGATAATATGTACTCGAAGAAAACTCTACATATCCTAACAACACAAATGGATCTCATGACTCATATTGCCCATATTAAATTGGATGAGGCTGGACTACTAGAGGGAAAACATCTATATTTTTAATATTTGAGGCCTCACATGCATCATGACGCACTCTAAGTAATCATCATCATGGATCCTTGGCATCAGAAACTGTTAGAGGAGGTTCTTGAGTAGGAACCTCCACTCACTAGGCGGCAACATCATCTCCCTAGGGTGGATGATCTAAGATACTATTTTGTCAAAAATGATCAGCTGGAATCATCCCCTATACTACAATATGGATTGCTGCCTGGCTAGAACCCACCATCTAATTTTAATCAAACCTATGGATAACATGTTATAGTAGAGTATGTTTTAAAGATATTAAAAATTAGTTATAAAATAGTAAAATAAATGAACTAATGGAAATTTATTGAATTATAAAATCCTTAAGACCTCTTACCTATGTTGTAAGATGAATTATAGACATTATTATATATCAAGGAACATACTAAAGTTTATTTGATAGAGGGAATCACATCGTACACATACCCTTGATATGAAACAATGATTTTATATCTCATAGGTTGGGATAATCAATAAGTATTCAGTGTTATTTTACATCCTACCTCCCTATCGACTTCATAGAATATATAATTGGTGAATATATTTGTGGAAACAGAATATGCTGAGCACAACCAAATAGGCACATTACTCTATTAGGCTTGTGCCACTCAATAATATTAAATTACATTAGAGGAACTATAGATATCACATCATGAAGTACAGTATTGTAGTATGTGGGAAACTAGTCTAATAAATCCCAATATGGAATACATGTAATCTGAAATGACACGTGGGATTTTTCAAAGAATCATTACTAAAAACAAAAAAAATGATTATATTTTGAAACTATTTAGTCAATTAATGATAATATATACCTACGTTGGTGGGTAGTATATTGTCTAGTATGAGATGGTATGCACCTAAATTTAATCGTAGAGCCCTGATAAAGTGGTGATATCAACTCCACCTATAAAATACAACATTGTAAGTGATAAATAAAAAATAAATTAAATTCAATAGCTCCTACAATCATTATAAACCAATAGATATTACTTATCATACCCACATCCACATAGATCATCCAAGAACATATCTATATGTAGACCTTGACCATCAACAATAGGAGAGCAGGGAGGGATATGCTTCCATGCCAACATCAAAAGAAGGATGACACATCCCCCATGATCAGTGTGATCTAAGTTGAATGTAGTCTACACGGCTTTATATGTGTTTGACAAGAATGAATATCCCCAGCAGTATCACCTGACCTGATCAAAATCCTCCAGTAGAGCTAGATACATCATGTGTACATGCATACTATAGTTATCAGTGAAACATTTTCCTCTAATCATCTGTAATATATATGCATGAGCATAACGCATGACAGTATTCTCGTCAACATCAGTAGGTAACTATGAAAAAATCATCTCCATCCATCTCATGCATATAGATCCACCATATTTATTATCCTCATTCCAATTAATTTTGAGTCCTAGCTATCACTATACAAGCTTGAGCTACGGACCATGACTGGGTCCTATAACTACTTCCCTCTGGATAGGAATACCGAGCATGGTTTCCACATCCTCAAGGGTGATGCTCATCTCTCCCTCGGGCATGTGGAATGTGTGTGTCTATAATAACCATCACTTAGTGATGGTAGAAAGTAAATAAATACCAATTAATGTAAAATCAGATACCAAATTCCATATAATCTTGCATAACATAGAAATGGTATAATAGTGGATAAAGGTGGTATGTAACGATAATCATGTACTCAACATACCCTAATACGTAGAACCTCATCTCCCACTATAAAATCTCATGAAACATGCCTATACTTCCCAATTAGTATCTTAGTATCCTCCATCAACAAATAAAAAATGAAATAATAATTATTTGTAAAATGTAAATATAAATTTATGGTTAAATGGATGTTATGACTAGTATAATATAAGACATAACATGTCAATAACTGTTTTTTATGAATTTTTTCTTACTGAAAGGGAAAGGAATGTCTTTAGAATTCTCAATGTATATTTATATAGTGGGTTTAAATATTTTTTTACATTAGAATGGGTGTTTTATAAGATATGGTTTTATATATTTATATATAGAAATATTATTTCTTTGTTATCTAAATGTTTATTAAAAAATATGTCACAGAATATTTTTGAAAATGAGGTAAAAAGAAGAAAAAACATAAAATTAAATTATTTATCCATGCTAATAAGAAAGTTATTATCATATAAAGTGAAATGGACAAGAAAATTCCTATTAAATAACACATTAATTCTTTACAATAGACAAGAAATAACTTGGCATTTTTCAAAAGGATATAGTTTGGATGAGATGATTCTGAATTCAGAAGTGATGTAAAATCAAGATAATTTTAAAGTGGTATCTTAATAACATCTTTCAAATAGATGAACAAAACTTTTGAATTTTCAAAATATTTTAGCATTACAATGACATGCCTCCCCATAATCTTTATGATACCAAAATTTTATAAAAGCATATAATATCATAAAATACGACACTACTATTTTGTAGTAATATTTTTATCTTTCATAAAGATATGTTCAACGGATTATAAATATATTGTGATTCATCTAAAACATATCCATTGAGTGTAACAAACTAGACGTGTGATAAGTTATGAATCATCTAAATCATGTGTTCACTTAAGCCTCTTTGTCACCCAATTTTTAATATTTCATCCTATGTTTTTTCTCTATTAGTCCAATGTTAGTCAATACCTATTAATTAATTTATTAATAGTTAGAACTTCTATAATCATCAATTAATCTTGTATTAATGATACCTTAATAAATCATTATTAACTATTTAATCATTACTTATTTAATAGATAGAAAATATTTACTTTATATATAATTATTAGTTAGTTAATAGTTAATCATTCTTTAGTCATTAGTTAATCATGATTTACATATTAGTTTATAATTATCTAATAATTTATTAATAATTATTTAAAAATTCTTTATTCATTAGTTAATCATTCTTTAATCATTAGTTATTCAATCTTTAATCATTTATTAATCTTTATTTAGTCAATCTGTAATCATTAGTTAATCATTCATTAATCATTCTTTTAACTGTAGTTAATTATTCTGTAATAATTAGTCAATCATTATTTAATCATTCTTTAACAATTAGTTAATCATTATTTATTCATTAGTCAATCATTTGTTCAACACTAGTTAATCATTACTTAATATTTATTTAATCATTAGTTATTCATTATTTAATCATTAGTTAATCATTAATTGATAATTACTTCATAACTATTTAATCATTAGTTAATCATTATTTAATTATTATTTAATCATTCGTTAATCATTAGTTAATCATTATTTAATAATTTTTTAATCCATATTTATTCATTATTTAATCAGTAATTGATCAGTAGTTAATCATTATTTAATCATTAGTTAATCATTAGTTAGACAATATTTAATTATTAGTTAATAATTATTTGACCATTAGTTAATCATTAGTTAATCATTAGTTAATAACTATTTAATCATCACTTAATCATTTTTTAATCATTAGTTATTAATTATCTAATCATTATTTAAAAAATATTTAATCATTAATTAGTAAATATTTAATCATTGGTTAATCATTAGTTAAGAAACAATTAATTATTAATTAATCATTTATTAGTCATTCATTAATAATTATTTAACTATTAATAATAATTATTTAATTATTATTTAATAATTAGTTAATCATTAACTTATCGTTCTTTAATTTTTATTTATTCAATATTTAATCAATATTTAATTATTCATTAATCACTATTTAATCCTTAGTGAATCATTCCTAAATCATTAGTTTATTATTCATTAATCATTAGTGAATCATTCGTTAATGATTAATTAATCATTATTTAATCAAATAGGTTACGATTCCTTAGTCATTATTTAATTATTAATTTATAATTATTAAATCATTCCGTAATCATTCTTTATTCTTTATTTAATCATTCTTTAATCATTACTTAATCATTCTTTAATCAGTTTTTAATTATTAGATAATCATTAGTTAATAATTATTTAATCATTATTTAACCATTAGTTAATCAATCTTTTAGCATTAGTTAATCGTTATTTGATCATTCATTAATCATTAGTTAATAATTATATAATCATTAGTTAATAATTATTTAATCATTATTGAATCATTGGTTAATAATTATTTGATCATTAGTTAATCGTTCTTTGATCATTCGTTAATCATTAGTTAATCATTATATAATCATTAGTTAATCTTCCTTTAATCGTTCTTTAATCAATAGATACCATTATTTAATTATTTTTTAATCATTAGTTAATCATTCTTTAATCATTACATGATCATTAATTAATAAGTAGTTAATCAATCTTTAATTATTTTTTAATCACATTATAATAATTAGTTAACTTTTATTTAATCATTCTTGAATTATTCTGTAATCATTATTTAATTATTAGTTAATCATTCATTAATTATTAGTTAATAATTCTTTATTAACTAGTTAATCACTTTTTAAACATTTGTAAATCAATTTTTAATCATTATTTAATTAATCTTTAATAATTATTTATTCAATCTTTAATCATTAGAGATTCATTCTTTAATCATTAGTTAATCATTATTTATTCATTATATAATAGTTAGTTAAACATTACTTGTTCTTTAATTAATTATTAATTAATTATTAGTTAATCATATGGTATTTATTAGTTAATTATTTTTAGCTAATCATTAGATAATCAATCATTAATTTTAAGTTATTAATTTGTTAATCTAAACATAATAAGTGATAATAATAACTATTATTTCTGAACTATATATACTTAAACAATTAAATAAATAAAAAATTTATAACTAATTAAAAACAAATCAATTAAATAAATAAATATCTTTAAATTAAAAAAGAAAAAACATCTAAATGATGATTAGGAAAAATCAGCACTCTTTTTAGTCCACGAAAACCGCCACGCACAAATGAATAACCATTGGACTTATTGTAGAGAGATAGGGAGTGGATATAAGAGATAAGAATAGAATTTAGAATGAGGAGGGGGTTCCATTTTATAGGATCTTTATGGAATTACATAATCAATGCTACCACCTTTCAACTTTATTCCTAGGAATGTAGCATCGATAAAGCCAAATTTTATTGTACTTTAAGAAAAATGAGGCAACACCCATGTTGCCTTTTCTATGTCATAAATCTAGGTCAAATATAGGTGAAGGTACATTGTATATGCCACCTTTAAATTTATATCAATGTTAAAAAGGGCCTCTTCTTCCATTCTACGATAATTTTAAAAAATTATAACCTATAATTGTTTAATAGTTTTGTCAGAAAACATAAAAAAAACTCCAGGTGTACAGAACCGAGGTATCACCCCTCCTAGATCATATTATCCTGGTCTATTCCTATCTCACACACAAACAACCACTAAATGATTTATTTTCCACTATCAGGTTCTCTTCTACTCTCTACTATTCTTCATATATTTGATTTGAACAATAATCAATTTGGGTCTACTATTCGGACATTGTTTCACCTTGGAAATTTAGGCCCGCTATTCGAGCATCATTTAGACCAGTCATTTGGAGGCCATTTTTAGCCGTAGTTACATCATAAAATCTTCAAGAAATGGGCATCCCTAGCATGGGATCATAGGTGTTCCACTATGATAATCTATTCTTTAGCAATCTTGGGTGGGAGCATAACAGGTGGACAAAACCAATGGGAATTTCATATAGGGGTGACATTCTTTTTATTCTTTTTTATATATTCAATCAAGGAATGTCCATCTTGAGGGGAACTGCCAGTGCTGTTTATTTTTTAGATCTATTTTTTTGTTTTCTTTTGTATCCAAGCTAGGTACACCTATCTTGAGGGGGAGTGTTAGAGGTTGTGAGTCTGATAGATCCCCTACCACTCATAGTCTTCCAATAATATATTTCTCTTATGTATTAAATAATAAATATCAGAAATATAGGTGGGGCTATGTAGAATAAGGAGGATGACGCTGGAGAAGACCCGAAAAAAGACTCTACTTCACACACCAAATCAAAAACAACAAACATCCCAAGCTAGTGTATACCCCCTCTATTAATAAATTATATATCACCTCCCCCAAACTCTCATAACTATTATAACTATAACAACTTCATCCCAGTAAGTGGATCTTAACTCCATTAGAAAATCCTCCCCCATAAATACAATATTTCCCATGGAAATCCTACCCCACTTACAAAAAGAACTACCCAAGTACCTAACATGGACCCACCCTTGAAAATATTTTTTTCCTCAAGGTGATACATAGTAGAAATTTGTATCATCTTCCATAGTTTTTAATCCCCTTCTTGGTTTTCTTGGTTGTGTGGTGGGCCGAAAAGTTTTGGCACAAACATTCCAAGAAATCATCCATAGTTTTCTTGAAACATTAGATATTAGAATGTCTATTATATAATGAGGTAGTTGGGTCATCCGGATAGATTTTGGTGGTAATGTTTGGGAAAATAGGTACCCACAGGGAAGGTTCCATGTATCCTTAGTAATGAACATACGATGATGGATTTGTGGGGCGTACACACTTGCACTACGCCCATGAGTTTTCAAAACTCTAGTTGGAGAAGTCTTTGCCTTGGTTTTACTAGGATTCATAGAAAGATGAGTCACTGTGTTATGTCCAAAAGGGTCCTAGATACCCTAATAAAGGGTGAATTAGGGTATGTATATTCTTCTCAAATTTATTCCAACCCCACTAGATGTTGGCCTCTTTTCTATAAGGGTCACATTGTTTGCACATAGTTGTTAATTATTATCTTATTATTTCCTTTTTTTATCTTATGATGATGCTTTGAATGTGTTGTAGGAAATAAAGTAGACAAACCTATATTTTTACTTGGTTCACCCTCACTGGGATACATCCAAAGAGCATAAAATGGTTGTGTGTTGTTGTTCCTAATGAACTATGTCTCACTGCCGAACATTTGTTCAAGAAAGATCACTTATATTTCTAGGATTACTAAATTTTTTGGGTTTAAGGTCATCTAACTTCATTCCTAATGTTCACTGCCTATTTATCTTTCTCTAGCTCATTATCCGTTGAAATGATCATAGTCTTCTGCTTCATTTACTCACTGCTCTGGAAGGGATCCACATACAGTTGTTGGACATGTAGGTCTCTTCATTTTCATGAATTCACATATACTTAGTTGTAGATAGATTATATATTGACGACTTTTTTTCATCCATAAATGAAATCCCCTTTTCCACATACAATTAGTTTGTGTAAATTAATATTGTGAACCATTTTAGTGCCTTTTAGAACATCCTTGAATCCTCCATGAACTGCATTACTTCCTCTATGAATTGTCTTGCACTGCATGGAATGATTGCTTCATAGACCACTTTTTCTTCCAGCAATGACCTCTTCATCCATATAAAAACTATTCTTCTTCATACCCTTTTTCTTCTGTATACCACCTATGCTATGCGATCCATTTTCCCTTGTGGGTTACATAGTCTTGCAAACTCATTTCGCCGAATGTTTCCTATGAAATAGTTCACTATTCATGGAAACGTCCCTCACGAACCACTTCAGACTTCACTAAATTATTCTTTGAGGGATGATATTTTATAATTAAATTTTCAATGATTAATGATCTGGTTAGGGGTATTTACATAGGAAAATATATCTTCAACAATCGATAATCTGAAATACCCAAAACATTCATGTCGTACAACCCTCACCGAAAACTATGTTATATTGTTTACATATAACCTTAATAATTTTGTATAGCTGTTGTTTTCCACAAACAATAACCCTTTTCATATCTCAAAATCACTACCTCAATTCGTAAATGGCAAGACTCCCACAAATATTTAGCCTTTCATGAATTATGAGCCTTAAATGAACTGATTTCCCCACATAGTCTACACTACGTATTTATCATTTTTAGTATTTGAAAATAACACCCTCATCCACATAATATAATATCATGTAAAACCCCTTTGTTTTCCATGAACTCTATGTTTCACGAACCATAAACGCTTTTTTGGTTCGCATAGTGTAGCAGCAATGCGAAAAAAACAAACTCTCAATTTTGAAGCCCAAAATTTTGTAAAACCCTGGGAAAATATTCCACCATAAATATCCACTTTGGAAAAAACATCCATACTAATTCATGGATATCCATAAATTTCAACAAATATAAACACACCAAAAAACAATGAAACGATGATGAGGGGTTTTTACTAAACACATTGTGAGCTGCTGCATTGTCACGTGAGCAGCTATATTTTCTGCTTAATCCTCAATATTCCCTGAAATTGATGATCAACCCCCCTCCCCCTATGAACTCACTATATGGAAAATTGTTTTGTAAGACCCACTAGTTTCTATATAGATGACTGAACCAATAATCACTATGGCATATAGGCTCTTTCATTTTGTTGATTACCTAGAAACTGGTTTCAAATTGTTTAGATGTAAAACAAGGTCGGTCGACATTAGATGTCTTGATCACCTGATTAATTTCTTATTTTGTATCAACATGGTCCAGACGTAGTTAGTGTTTCCCCATAACTAGTGGTCATTGAGTAGTTATCGGTTGCACTGGTTTTATGTGCATGGGTTGGCAGGGATCATGTCATGTCACTATTTGGACAACCGAGTACGTGACTACTGCTCCAGGTACATTTGACTATGAGAATTATTGTAGATGGTATGAATTACGTAACTAATATTTTGTGTTTCTAATAAATTTAATCATTAAAAGAGCATCTCGTCGCTCCAAAATAAACAGATCATCACTGGCGGCAAGTAGGTGCCTTGTCCCACTTATGAATTTACCAAGACCCATGAGAGATTCCACGGTCAAACACACATTGATCAATGGTATCAATGGAGTGAAAAAATATATTTATTATGTATCAAGAATCCCAGACATTAAAGTATGTGGATTCACCTCCTATAGTAGCTTCTTCTTGGTGAATTCTTGAAACTCATCTCCGCAGATGATGTCATTAGAGTGAGATTCAGTCACCATTGTATCCAAATTAGTCACCGGTCCAAATACCATCGGGTCAGGTGTCTCCATATCAACCAAACACATGATATGAGTGATATATTTTCCCAACCCTGTTAGTAGACATGAAAGATCCTAGGTAAGACTTCTCGATAATCAACACAACACACTAATAAAGAATTTTAATAATGCATCTTCCTCTTGAAGGTGATGATCCCAATACTTCTTCTATGTTAACTCATCAGAAAGAATCCTTTGGAGTATATTCGAGATAAAGTCGTGGAATAATCCATCTGGTTGAACCGAATGCTAGATCCCCTCACATAAATAGTTTTCCAAGAACAGATTAGTTGTATATATTGTAGTATTATAATCAAAATTATAGGAGAGGATAAGTAGAGTAAGAACAAGAAGGAAGGATAAGACTCAAGAGAATATAACTATTCACTAACCCAATACTAAATGATCAACATCCCAAGATATAGGATGAATCCTCTATTAACATTATCATATATCTCCTCCCAAATTATCACCCCTCTCATTTTTATAATAACTCCACCATGAAATTTGGGTCCAAACTCCCATAATAATTACTTCCCTGTAAATAAAATATTTCCCTTGTAATGTCTTGGAATTTCTATATATTTTTTCTTAGTTATATAGAATTATTTCGGGCCACATGCTATGACGACACGTGATTCTGAGGCCTAGTGAGCCCAAGATGGAATTTTGGACTTTTCTAAGGTATATTCAGAAAACGTGCAAGTGGGTTTTACTAAATTTTTAACCGATGCTCATATCACAAATTTGAGGGCACTGTTGAACTCAAAATGTCAGGATTTTCCTATAAAGGACTTAACTTCAACCAGCAAGGGCCAAAGTAAATTAAATTTTTGGACTTTTCATGAAAAATAATAAAATGACATAAAAAGTTATTTTATTTATTTTCTCACCAACGAGTAGTGTCATGGATACAATGTCGTGCAGTGATGAGGATACGACGAGGTGCATTAATGGAACTCATTAATGACTCGTTAACACACTACGTAAAAAGGCTTTAATTCTGCAACATCGCAACATAACAAAAATGTTGGGACATGTTTTGTTTTAATAGTTTACATGTTGGTAAAAAGAGGATTAAACTATAAGGAATCTATAATGAAACTACGATATATTTCCTCCCCATTGAAGAACAACAAACACATATGGGATGTCATAGTCCTCTACGTACTTCGAAAAATGACAAACTTCGTCGACCTCTCAGACCCCCAAAGAAGTAACACTATGGAAAAGAACTTCAACGAGTTAGGGGATTGAATTATTTAATTTTTTCCACATTCTTTATTCTAAATTAAGAACGTAGATTAACCCAAAAATAGGTTAATACATGGATAGGGAGTTCTTGTGGGAGGGCATCGTTCTTGGGTTTTCTATTCGGGTTATTTCCATTGTTGATAGAATTGTAATCACGGGCCTCCCCTGCCTAAAACCTCTAACGTGGAGGGTGTGAGACGATGTAAACAAGGCTCGTACCACAATTTCTTTATGTGTTCTTGGTGTAAAAATTATTCGAATGGAGACAAATCACGTTTGAGTCCATAACAGTGAAGTTGGTAGCCCTACGGTCAAGTAGGCGTAGGCGTTTCAAAAAACAGACCATCGGAGCAACTCTGGTGGCCCGTGACAATGGCCACAGGTGGAGGGATGTGACGATCCCATTAGTGTGCCATGGTGGTGTGGAAAAAAGGCCTTCGTAATGTGCTGGAGGAAGGTGGGAGCGGAGCATGCCGCGGTGAAATGACAGGAGGCCCCGGCCTATAGGCCGCAACGTTGAGTTGGAACATCGTACCACTGGGCATAGCCGACCGCATTGAAAAAAGGGGGTGACTGGGTTTAGTAGCCGCACACATCCCCACTCAGACTGGAAAAACTAGTACGGGCTGTACTAGATCTGCCGAGCTGGTCCAGGCCGAACCAGGCCCGCCCTTCGGGTTGGTTCGAATCGTCCGAGCTGGGCCAGTTGGACCGGAGCGCCCGAGTATCCTGGTCAGTTCCTTAAGACTTTCCATCTTAGTGGACAAGGCCGATGATTTATAGTAGATCCACATAGGCCACTATACGCCCTAGGCAGGAATAAGAAACCAGCTCCCCCAGGTGGGTCGGGTCGGATTAAACCTGGTCACCAGGTTACCTTGTGGTTTGGACCCACAACCAACCTGAGCTGGGTCCAGTGGGGGAATAATGGGCTAGGTAGATAGATGGGTCATGCGGGGCCCTAGTCCGGGATTGGTGTGCTCAGTTTGACCGAGTTGGACTGGCCTCAGATGCAACCGGCCCATGTTTACTAAATCATTCATATTTTACAGATCGGGTGTCCATTCGATGCGCCATATATTGCATTGGGACCCTTATGATGATAGGGTCATTTGGGTTATTTCTATGTGGGACCTCATGGGGGTTGATATACGACCATTGGATGGAGAATTAGTATTTTAAATCTATAGTGGCCTAGCAGACGATATGTAGTGGTGTAGATCCTTAGTGGCCTGGGAGACGCGTAGAAGCCGTGTGGATCCTTAGTGGGCCAGATGTCGAGAATCAACCACGTGGATCCTTAGTGGCCCAGCAATCGACCATCAACCATGTGTATCCTTAGTGGTCTGGCAGACGAGCATTGAATCATCAGGGATGAGTCCCTCAATAGTATTAAACATTATTCACTATAACCAATGAACCTTTCTTAATCTAGAGTATAACCGTTGAAAGTTTTCCTTTCTTTTGTGTTTTTCTTTGTGGTATTTCTCCTTAATGGACTAGGGTCCCCTACTGTATAATGTTTTACTCACCCCTGTATAGGGTGTGCCGGCACATGATGTGTCTTGTTAAGATGATTGGAGTTTTGACGAAAGAAATGTTGCACTAGAAGTAGGCGGGGCCTAGTAGTGCCAGTTGGACAGGACGTTCTACTTATGATTTCAGTACCTATGCTACTCTTACCATCAGGTGGGGTTTTCAAGAGATGGATACCCATGTCCCTTTATAATTTTTTCAGTTCTATTTGTTGGGTTTGTATTCTGGCCCACTTGTTTCAGTTGTACTTGTACTCAACACTTGTTTCAGTATACTTTTTCCCCTTTTTAGTTTAGGGGATGTGGTTGAGAATGTGTGTGCATAAAGGTACTTGAGAAAATGCCTCCCACATGTAGGTTGATGCCTTCAGTGCTAGTTGCCATCCCCTTTCCTTGATAATGCGGGCTTGGGGAATGTCATGGAACAAGCCCCAGAGGGACGGGTCATTAAAAAGTGCTATGAAAGGTGATGGGTTCTACCTCAGAGACCGAGATTATGTTATTTTTGTTTTGGGGAAACAATGCTAAATGTTATGAGACTGAACTTCATATTTATGGATTCCAGTGCTGGTGTGGTGAATGACATATCCATACACTATGACATTGGATTATACTTTTCAGATCAATGCATAAAAACACTGGTTGCGAAAGTGTATCTTTGTGTTCTTTTGTATAAGATTCATCTCACCATGTATAATCTTTTTACTATGGCCCATATGGATCTATTTCAGGATTCTTCCATGAGAAAAACCATCCATGATTCTGATATGTGGTTGGGAGGATAGTTCACCTAGTGATGAGGCGTCCTTTCAGGGACCAGTTCTCAAGATAGCCCCACTGGGTGGTGCACCAGTACTACCACCACCCGTTGGTCTGCATCTACTACTAGTGGTACTGGCAGAGGATGTACACAGACGTAGTGCCCTACATGAGTTTTAGTGACAGATACCTCCTAGGATCAGGGGAGAGATGGATCCCCAAATCACTGAGGATTGGTTAGAGGTGGTGATGTGGTTATTCTGCTTAGTGAGGACATCACTCGACCAGATGAATATCTTAGTTGGGAGCCTTCTTTAGGGATCTATAGGGATATGATGGAGTCTAAATATTTAGACTCATGGGGAGGTGACCCTCTCTTGGCCTGACATAGAGAAGATTTTCCAAGAGGATTTGTTCCCCGTGACCTTTCACTCTATACACATTCAATTGTAGCTTCAACTTCAGTAGGACAATATGTTAGTGTCTAAGTACTCTGTGAGGTTTACAGATCTCTCTCGCTACTCCACAGACATGGTTTTGAACCCTTTAATTAGGTCTCAAGAATTTTAGTAGGGACTCAGGAGGAAGCTTAGGGCATCAATGTGGTCTCTCATCATCCCTTCCCAGGTCAGGGTGTTGGAGCGATCCCTTCTTGTGGAGATATTCCTCAAAGAGCAGGCACATATAGTCAGTGCCATCCCCAGGGAACAGGTAGCCTAGCCATCTGTGGCATGCAGCTGACATATTGTGCAACAGTGTAGTCGGGCCAGATCATCTAGTGGATGATCCTAGGACATGGTATCGGTGGCGTGAGGCTGCCGGGACAGTGTGATATAGCAGAAGAGAAGGGTGTGCTACTCGTGCGGTGGGAAGGGACATATGGCTTGTGACTAATTGACACATTGTACAAACAATTAGCTGACAGTCAAGGGAACATAGAGACATAGACAAAGGTTTGAGCGAGGAGGGTCATAGGGTGGAATACGTGTTAGGGGAGCTGGATGAGCAACTGGTGATAGGGTATGGTTCATGGTACTACTGCCACCACCTCCATGTGGTCCACCTCGACCTTAGGGAGCAGGCAGACAGAGGTGAGCTCAGCTGCAGGCAGTGAAAGTTTCTGACCACGACACTAGAAAGTTGATTTGAGCAACGATCTGCGTCTTCTCCACCTGATATTCAGTCCATATAGACATAGGTACAAGTCACTCTTTCCTTGTGATAGATCTCATTTGGAACTCAGTGAGTGTTGTGGATCCATTGGCTCGGTCGATATAACAAGAGACTCTTAAATTAGGGGTTTTGATGATTTCACACTAGTGTTGGCAGTGTGAGATTACTCTAGATGGTGATAGCTTCGGTTGGAATCTCTTAGTAGTAGCGTCATGTCCTTACGATGACATCTTGGGTATGGACTGGTTATCCATAGATCATGCATAGGTCCACTTTTTTAGGTATATATTGAGGTGTCTCCATAATGATGGGACCTGATTTTCCTTCTCTGACAAGAAGGAAACCCTTTCATCATAGGATGTACTTTCTCAAAGGAGGATGCAATTGATCCCTCATTGTTTAGATTGCCTCACCCTTGGTGTAGTGGAAGAATGGATTCCAAGATTTCCTATATTTTTGGACGAGTAAGAGGATGTTTTCTATGAAGATGTTCTGGCACTACCACTTAGTGGAGGGGTAGAATTTTTCATCAACCGGTACCATGGGAAGACACAGATATCCACAACAGCATATCGAATGGCTCCTACAGAGATTTGTAAGCTGATGGTATAGCTAGAGGACTTACAGGATAAAGGGTTCATAAGGAATAGTGTTTCCCTATGGGATGCCCCAGTGTTGTTTGCCAAGAAGGCAGGTGGGATATTGAGGCTATGCATGGACATCCGTCACCAGAACCAGGTGACCATGAAGAAACAGTATGCACTACCAAGGATAGATAACCTATTTGATCAGTTGGAGGGGGCGAGGTGGTTCTCTAAGATTGACCTCAGGTCAGGGTATCACATGCTTCAGTTTCAAGATGAATACATACCAAAGAAAACCATCACGTGCTGGTATGGCCACTACGAGTTCTTGGTGATGCCCTTTGGTGTGACCAATGTCCTATAAATGTTCATGGGACTCATGAACAGGGCCTTCCAACATTACGTCGACCATTTCATGGTTGTCTTAATTAATTAAATCTTGTTTTACTCAGCATCAGAGGAGGACATGCTACACACCTGTGGATAATACTAGACACACATTGAGAGAACCAGCTTTATAGTAATCACTAGAAGTTCCAGTTATGGATTCGGGTGGTCCACTTTTTGGAACATGTCATCTTGTAGGTTGGAGTTGCAGCAGATCTCGTGAAGATAGAGGTTGTGCTTTCTTGGGATCCACCTATAAGCATGACTAAGGTGTGGAGTTTCTTAGGGTTTGATAGATACTACAAGAGGTTTTTGACAAAACATTCCATAGTATAAGCATGTTTATCAGCCTTGACATGGAAGGGACGAACTTTGTGTTAATGGAGAAGTTCTAGAAGAGTTTCTAGGAGTTGAGACAGAGACTGACGAGTGACCTCATTTTGGGACTTCCAGAAGAGGCAGTTGGTTATGTAGTCTTATGAGATTTGTTGGGGACAAAACTGTGTTGTGTACTAATTTAGGAGCAAAATGTGATCGCCTACGACCCACGGAAGGTGAGGAACCATGAGAATAACTACGCGACCAATGACTTGTAGTTAGCAGTAGTGGTCTTTTCCATGAAAATGTGGTGGAACTACTTCATGGGTGAAGGTTTTATAGTTTACTAAGACCACAAGATTCCCATGTATATCTTCACCCAGAAGGACCTAAACGTGAGATATTGGAAATGGTTGTAATTCCTCTATGACTATGATTATCATATATTCTATACTTCTGGGAAAAATCACATGGTGTTAGAAGCGCTCAAAAGGAGTTCTGGTTTATAGTTGTAGAGTGAGGTGATAGATGAGCTAGCTACAATGCAGATATACTACGTGGATGACGACGGATCTTCTTACCTTTATTTGATGACTATTACTCCCCCACTCTTATAGTGAGTTTGGGAGGCACAGTTGGTGGATATTGACTTCGAGGCCTGAAGTGCTCATTTATCCTCAAGACTTACTCCCGATGGATTTTTGATAGGTGGGAGCATATAAACTTTTTAAGGGGTTGAACCATAGTACCAGTGGAATTTTCGGAGGAGTTATTAAGCGATTTCAATACATCCACTTTGTCAGTACATCCTGGAGTAGAAAAGAAGTACCATAACCACCGACATCAGTACTGGTGGTTGGGAATAACAAAATCAGTGGCTGAGTAAGACTCACGATGCCTCACTTTTCAACAAGTGAAAGAGGATCATCAGGTTCCTCTAAGGTTGGCTTATCCACATGAGGTACCAGAGTGGAATTTGGATGGTATATCGATGAAATTAGTGGTGGTTTTACCACATACCTCTAGAGAACATGATTCTATCTGGGTGATCATTGACCAACTTACTAGGTCAGATCACTTCCAACCTATCCAGGAGAAAAAAACGCTAGAGGGCCTGGGATTCCTCTATGTGCAGAAGATAGTGCAGCTCCACGGAGTTCCATATATCATTATCTCAGACTATGATGCATATTTTACCTCATGGTTATGGAAGGGATTACATGAGGCATTTGAGACTCAACTGCACTTGAGCATAGATTTTCATCCCTAGATGGATGATTAGAACAAGCGGGCCATACATACCTGGGAGGATATGCTTCGTGCTTGAGTCCTGAATTCAAGTTGTATTTGGGAGGACCAACTACCACTGGTGAATTTTTTATTCAAAAATGTCTATAATTACACCATTGGCATGGAACCATCTGAGGCCTTGTATGGGTGGACTTGCATATCACCTCTATGATAGAGAGACCCAGGGGAGTCGGCAATCCTGGGTCCAGACATGGTACGATCTACCACTGAGATGGTGTAGATCATCCAGAAGTGGATGAGGACAGCACAGAGTTAGAAAAAGTATTATTTCGAGAGGATATGGAGAAACTTACAATTTGAGTAGGGAGAAAATCTGTTCTTTCAGGTCTCACCCTGAGAAGGATTTCATAGATTTGGTCAGGGTGGAAAGTTATCTATAAGATTCATCGGAACTTTTCATGTCCAAATTAGTGTTTGTAAGGTGGCATACCGCCTAACTCTTTCCCCATAAATTCACCAGGTGCATGATATTATCCACGTGTCGCAATTGAGGAGGTACGTGTGTGATCCATCACACACCATAGACTAGGGAGAGATGGATATTGACGATGGGGTGACATTTGTAGAGTTCCTAGTGGAGATAGAGGATCAATAGGAGTGGGTCTTTCACAGATGGTCAATTCATCTAGTTCATTTTCCGTGGGAGCATGGGAATCTCCAGGAGAGCACATGGGATAAGGAGTCTCACATTCGGGATTAGTACCACCATTTGTTTATTTAACCCTTGTTTTAGATTTTGGGGACATAAATCCCTAAGGTGGGTACAACTTAATGTCTTGGAATTTCCATTTAATTTTTTTAAAATTGTATGTAATTATTTCAAAACCACAAGCTCTGACGACACGTGATTGTGAGGCCTAGTGATCTTGGGATAGAATTTTTAACATTTTTATAGTATATTCAATAGGCATGCAAAATGTTTTCTATAAATATCGAACTGGTGCACAAATCATAAATCTAAGGGCACCGTTAAACTCAGAAAGGTGGTATTCACCTAGAAACGACTTAACTTTGGCTGTTAAGGGCCAAACGAAAAAGTTAATATTCATACTTTTTGAGAAAAATAATAAAATTACATAAAAAATATTTCAATTCTTTTCTCACCAATGAGAGGTGACACAGAGAAGCTGTGGTGGAACGAAGAGGATGTGTAAAGGCACATTAATGGAAGTCATTAGTTACTTGTTAACAACCATCATAACGATAAATTAATGACATGACGTCGCAGCATAACAGAAAAGTTGTGACATTTTCTCTTTTAATAGTTGATGCATTGGTGGAAAAGAGGAAAAAAATATAAAGACTCTCTGAAAAACCTTCGATAGATTTCCTCCCCAATGCTGAATGATGAGCACTGGTGTGACATCATCGACGTCGACATACATTAAAGAACGATGAACTCAATCAACCTCTTGGACCCTCAAGAATGAAACAATGTGGAAACGAACATCAATGAGGTAGGTTTTGAATTATATAAAGTTTTCCTCATTCCTTATTCTAAATGATGAATGTGGATTAACACACGAATAAGTTAATCTACATATCATGTGTTCTTGATAGAGTACATCTATCTTTCTTTTGTTTTCTATTCGATTTAATTTCATTGTTGATAGAATTATAATCCTCAGCATTCCCTGTATTTAACCTCTAACATAGAAGGTGTGAGAAAAGACAAACCAGGTACGACCCCCTCTACCTTGTGTTTTCTTGGTGTAAAAACTTAATCGAATGGGGAAAAGGATTGTTTGAGGTCATCACAGTGAAGGCGGCAACCCTATGGTCCCGTAGGCGCTGACGGTTCAAAAAATGGACACCAGAGCAACTTTTGTGGCCCTCTAAAGGAATTTTCAGCATGCCAGAACTGGACATAGTGAAGGCCACGCATAGTGGGAGGTGGACCACCTTTTGGTGCGCTGTGGTGGCAGGAAAACGGGTCATCGTCTTGCACGAGCGGCAGGTAAGAGTGGCATGTGCAGTGACAGAACGACAGGAGGTCACAGCCTGTCAGCCGCAGTGTTGAGATATTACATGGTTCCACTAGGAACCATATGGAGGGGAGGCCCACATTTGTGGTCTTTGTTGAACAAAGGGGGCATCCAGTTTGATCGACTACATGCACGCCCACCCGAACCGGCTGAGCCTGTTCGGGCCTAACCAGTTTGGCCCTTTGGGCCGGGCCGAGCCGAGCTAGATGGATCGGCTGCCTGATCGACTCGGTAGAGACCTTGAGCTAGTATAGTTTAGTGGACCGGGCTTGTGAGTTAAATCCGGGCCACATAGGCCACTAACCATCTTGGGTGGAAAAAACAAACCGGCCCACCCAAGTGGGCCGGGCCGGATAAAACTGGGTCACTAGGTGACCCGGTGGTTTGGACCCACAACCAACCTGTGCTAGGCCCAGTGAGGATTAATGGACTAGGTAAACATATGGGTCTTGTGGGATGTCAGGCTAAGATTGGTTGGATTGGTCTGACCCAATCGGACCGGGCCTAGATTCAAATGGCCCCTATTTTCTAAAATATCTATATCTTATAGACCGAGTGTCTGTTCAACGTGTCGTCTATTGTGTTGTAACCCATACGAAGAGATGGTACATTGGGTTACTTATATGTGGGACTTCATGGTATCTATGTTACAAATAATTCCTCGAGCAGCATCCGTGTGGATCCTTAGTGGCCCAAAATACGAGGTGAAGCCATGTGAATCCTTAGTGGCCTAGCAGATAAGCAGCAGCCGTGTGGATACTTAGTGGACCAATAGATGAGAACCAGCCGTGTGGATCCTTAGTGGCCCTAAGATGAAAAATATCTGTATGGATCCATAGTGTCCTGGAAGATGATCAGCAATTCATTAGGGATAAGTCCCTCAATAGTACAAAATTTTATTCACTATAACCGATGAAGCTTTCTTACTATAGAATATACCTGGTGTGAGATTTCCTTACTTTTTTGTTAGTATTTGTGGTTCAAATTTTTTGTATTTATCCTTAGTGGACTTATGTCCCCTGTTGAGTATTGTGTTACTCACCCCTACATGGGCTTTGACCACATGTGATGTGTCATGTGAAGACAACAGACGTTTCAACAGAGGACTTGGTGGCCAAGGAGTATGTGATTCCCAATAGGATCAGGGGGATAGGATATACTTCTTCAACTTCTAGTATCTACAATACTCTTACCATAAGGTTCGGTTTTACGTGGATGGCAACCCATGTCCATTTTTACTTTCTTGTTTCCAGTTCTTTTTGTTGGGTTTGTATTTTGTCCCACTTGTTTCAATTGTACTTGTACTCATCACATGTTTTAATATACTTGTTTTCCAATTTTTGTTTGTGGGATGTTGTTGGTTGTGTGTCTATACATGTACATAGAAAAATTACTCCCACTTGCAGGTTGACGCCTTCAACGATAGTCTCCGTCCTCTGGTATTCAAGAGGCGAGCTTTGGGTATGTCACGGCATGGGCCCCAGTGTATGGGTCATGACAACTTAAAATCCTATCCCAATCATGTATACTCCTAACCAAGTACCTAAAAGAGGCGCACATCGAGGTTCATGAATTATGTCATCTTTATTAATCATTATAAACAAAAAAGGGTTCTCTTATTTAGGTATATTGGTTCTTGGATAACCACTCTTCGAATCTAAGAAAGTAAATTAAGGAAACTACACACCTCATGTGTCAGGGAAAGGATCAATTTCACTATTAGAATTTTCACTATTATTTAGTTAATTAGCTGTTTGTTTTGAATTTATTCTTTAATTTTTTTATTTTTTATTCTAAACTATTTAAATTTGTTTAAGTGTATCACTAATGATTTTTGAACATATTGAACATTACTTGTGAATATATAACATCACATCAACATAGAAAATTCTCTTTATTTGAGATGAAATAAAAAACATCTATGATACTGGAATGTTGACAAATAATTTTTATAAAGCCCTCACAGAACCCTTGATTTTCACTAAGAATAGTTCCTCCCAGAACCCAAATCATCTCATATAACACTATTAATTGAGTATTTGGAATCATAAGATTAGAAAAAAAATCCCTAGGTCATAAAATAATTTCATGCTAGTGTAGATTACATTCAGTTACATATAAAATTTTATTTCAACACATAGAAAACTTAACCTTATAAAAATCATTAATGATTTTCCACAAAACATTTTATGTTCTGTTCTAATAGGTTTAATTCTATAGGAATAATTAAATCAGTGTATATATACAATAAGTCATTGTAAATCATCATTCCACAAACATCATATTCTAGTTTCTTCTTATTGAGTTTAAACCAGTTTAATATAATTTTATGGTAACTTATAGTTTCTATGATATGTAAACAAACTATTCACCAAGAATTAGTATTTTTTTATTTTTATCCTCAACTGTGTAATTTCTCTTTTCCCATGCCCTCGCTATATTAAAGTTGAATTTATAATTTTTTAAATGTTCATCAAGCATCAATTTTTGAATGACATATTTGCTGACTAGAATGTTTTATATGGTTATTTGTTCCTTGTTTGTATATGGAAACAATTGGTAAATACATTAAATCACTTATTTTTTTTAAAATGAATTACATTTACATTAAATAATAAAGATGTTAGTAAAAACTAGAAGACATGTCATTTATTTTTGTATCTAAGAAATCCAAAATAAATGCTTTAAATCCTTTATTTAGAGTATGAGTAATTCCATTTTTAAGGATGGTGAATGAGTTTGTTTAAATTATGAATAAGGATTTACTTCTCTCCAACCCACATTTTTTTAAAATGCCACTAAAATGGGTGGTACCCTAGATAAAAAATAGTCCAATTCCAAATAAATTCTATAAAGATATGTAATATTTTTTAGTGAAGCACAATCATTAAAATATAAAAAAAACACATATTTCAGATGATTATGGTTTATTGAGTGAGTCCTAGCATGTTCCAAAGTTGAAAAATCATCATCCCACACCAGACAAGACTCCCTGTATTTTTTCTTCTTCCTTTTGGACTTATGATTCAATATTGTTCTATCTGAAAACCTCTGATCTTCCTCTTCAAAAAGAGTATTAAAATGGTTAGAAAGGATGACTATCACCAGAAAAGATCTTGAATCAAGGAGTGAACTAGATAAAATTATATCTGATGAGGCCTTCTAAGATTCACGTGTATCAATCTCTTTGTATTTCTTACTGATTTTATGGAAAACATTACCAATGTAAAGGTAAATTCTTGTTCCTACTCTCCCCTGACCCACCATGAAATCCCCAGGAAGACACAGAGTTTAGGTTCCATGGGTATCCTAATAGATATTGGGAAACTCATGTAGGATAGAATTGAGTTGCAATATGATAATGAACTTTCAATACAGAACCAATATTATCCCTAGTTTATAGCTAATGAAACTAATCCTAGTCCAATTCCCCTTCATCCAATGTCTTGATAATACCCTATCATTTTTGTCTCTTCGAAGAACCACTTTTCTTCATAGACCGATGATGCTTATCTTATAAAGAATATTCATTCACTTTATCCAATTATTTAATCTTTTTTAAAGGTTTTTCATGTTTCTATACATCTATAGTTCAGCCTTTCATATCCAATTTTAAACCTGTAAGAATGTTGGTTACAAAAGTTCCAGGATAGTTAAACCAAAACATTCTTAATTTTATCTATTGGATCATGTTCTTCCTCTACTCTTTACACCACTGGATCAAGATTCAATGATGGGGAATCTATTATCATAGGATCCCTGTCAATTAAAGAACAAAAAACCCTAATAGCATATGAATTAAACCTAGACATAATCCAAGAATCAACATCATTATTTTTTATTTCTATCACTTCATCCTCTGTGATATTAACATTGGTAGGGATTCCCACTTCTAGTGGTTTGACTAAAAATGATTTATTTATGTGCTATCAACCATATCAACTACCTCATTAATAATAGGTTTTATTATATTGTCATCCGAATCAAAGTTAACAATGATATAGAAATGATATATATGATGAATTTCACTGAAATAGTGACTTTAGTAACCCATTAATTTTTCATAAGCTACATAATAGGATCATGGACTATATAAGGGGATGACATGTAGCTATACTGGGTACAAAGAATTATTTCTTTAACTGCCATGGGATGTTCATAAATGATTATAGGGTTTATATAGAAGTAATGTTTGTGTAGTGTGGGGATAATAAATGTGTATGGTCTAATATTTAGGGGGTAACATTTTCGTTTGACTTTTTAGGTTCTACAGTACAGAAAATAAGGATGCTTCTTTAACCCTCAAAGTGGCATCTTAGAGGAATTTTTTCTTCTTCTCTTTTCTTTCCCCATTTTCTTCTTCTTCTACATTTATCCTTCTCCTCCATTACAAAACCACTCTATTAAGGTCTAATATTAAATAATTATTTTATTTTCTATCCCTGTCACTGATGACAATGGTTTTCTTAATTCAGTATTAACTTGTGGATTCATGTGAAATAAAATTCAGTGGTGACTTCAATAGATCGAGTTACATGAAAATACATTCCAGCACATGATGTTTTGTTGCATGATTGTGGTCATCCGGAAAATAAATATTTTAAAAAATACCTAACAATTTCAAAATGGATTAATTTTGAAAAAGAATTAGTATTCTAAGAAATATTTTTCAAACTATTGAGTTTGGAGAATATTTTTTCATATTAAAATAATAAGACTATGAAAATAAAAAATTGTAAAGACTTGAAGATCCTTAAAAACTATAACCAATATTTTGGTCAATTATCCTCATATTCCATATGAGTAAGCATATTCCTTGAATCCATAATATTAAAGACCACCAAAGTAGATGTTCATGGCTTGTGTTAGAGAATTTCTTGGGGTGTGATTCACGCTATGTACTGCATATTCATGACATAAATGGATGAGGATCAACATTGATGAATATGACTCCAAAAACTCATTATGTTAACTTGTAGTTTATGGACTAAATTAAACCACACTTTTGTGGATCTATGTTTTTCAATTTTCAATAGATCTTAAACTTAGTCCATTAATGATGTGAATGACTCATTCATGCCATAAAGGACTGTCTAGAAGAATTCCTATAAAGCTCATGGCGCCCTTAGTTTCTCTCAATATATTCTAGTTTTCTCCCAACTACAGGTGTATAGAGGAAGTCTTTTATGGTGTTTCAAATCCCTTTTGATAGGTATTGATCCCCAAAATCCCATGTTTGATCCATGGTGATATTATGTGTGTTTTCCCTATTTCTCTGTGCTTTCTTATCTAATAGATCTTGTTTACTCACATTCATTCTTTGTAGGATATGGTGGTTGACCATTTTTATTCTTATTGAGTTTTTTTATATTTTTCAGCATGGTTTTCGAAATATGTTCTTGGGGAGATGTTTTTTCCTTTTTAGAGAGGTGGTTAGAGATCTTTGTTATCATTCTGTTCTTGATAAAAGAACATTAAAACATAAGAGTTAGGGGATTCATTTCTTCCCCTATTATATTATGTGAAATCATAAATTAATCATGATTTATTATTTTGGGTGAAGGTGTAATTATTCATAATAAATAATAAATTGGATTAATGAAATGAAATGGTTTATGGTTATACTTATCGTAGGTTTATCAACCATAATAACATCATTCCTCTTGATTTTCTAGATAGTTTGGAATAAATGTTCTTGATTTGGATAAAAAATTATGATATGGTTTAACAAGTTTAATTTGAAAAAAAAAGTAAAACAACACAAATATAGTAATGATTATTGGATAAATAATTAAATAGGTATATTTTTGTAAACTATTATTTTTATGTATGATGGAAAAAAAATTCTCAATGCAATTTTATGAAGAATGGTAATTTCATATGTTAATAGAATTAGAAAAAGAACATAAATATTTAATTTTTTGTTAATAATAAATAATTAGCATGTTAATAAAAAAATTCCCATAAAGTGTTGAGATATAGGTTATGTTTGAGAGCATATTTAAACAATTAATAGATTTTAATAGTTTATGAATTAGGGTTCCAGTGACTATAACCTATGATAAATGAATTGGTTAATAAAATATTGTATATAACTAGTTGTTTCTAAAAGATAAATGTTCGGGGTGGGTGATCTTGTTTTCATGTGAATGATGGATTCCTTATTTTAAGGGCTAATATTTTTTTGACTCTATTTATTATTATTTTACCCTATTTGTTTTCTATCGATGTAAGATCTACTATAACATGTGATGTGATCCTAAAATGGTTGATTGTTGGGCGTGATATGGGTGGAAAGACTGGAGTTTGTTGTAGAAATTGATCCCTTGGATAGTGGATCGATGCATAATTATAAGAATGGTGGTTTTGGGGGTGGAAGTAGGATTGATGTAATAGGTTGAAATTGTGATTTCCCATTATTGATTTGATAGTTGGATCCTTGCTTGATAATGTTCTATGTTAAATGGTGAATGGTTGGTTTACATGTTTACACACATTCCTCCCCCACCATTTAAGGTAGCTGGTTATTCATGGATTATGCATATATTTATGGTATATTATAATGATACCTTTAGTACCTAAAACTATGGAATGATAAAGAAAAATAATTTTTTAACCCATGGTGTTGGGGATTGAATGGAATGAAAATCATTAAAATCTTATGAAACTATGGAATCTGTTGGATTATTCCTAGAGGTTGTGTACATCAATTGGCGGTAAAATAAATACTAATGAAATAATATTAATTAATTTGAAGAGAATTAATTAATTTAAAGTGAAATTTAAAAAGGAAGGAATATATTAAATGATTCTCCTTCAATGATTATGTTCTTATAGGATATTTAGTCTTTAGTAGTGGTAGTTTTGTGTCTGGTGATGATAAATTTATTTGATCCTAAGACTAAGTTAATTATCATAGTGTGGTCGTGATATATATTATATTTTGTATGTTTTATGATTTCATATGTTGTCCCACCCATACAGGTAGGGCGACTGACACCTAGTGGACTCTAAAAGGGTGTTTTCCCCAACATTCAGGATGGCAAGAAATAGGTAGATGACTACCCCCTCTAGACCTTCTCTCTTTTAATAGTAGTGTAATTTTGTATTATGAATGGGGGTTATATTTCCCTATATACATGTGTAGTGGGATGTAATGGATTTTAGTAATTTCACACACATGTATCTCTAGATATAGTATCCTATAGATTATTATGGCTCATGAAGTCTACTCATTTACTATCTAGATACGTGGTAAGGGATGATATGATTATGTGATTCATAGGGTGAAGGGTATGTGATGAGATTTTATGGTTCATAGGATTTATGAGATGATACTTATCCCATGTTTCTTCAGGATGGATTGCTTTTGGAGGGAGATGGATCAGGACGTGTTATGTTGGGTAGGAATGGAAAACCAGTTGGGAAGTGGTAGTAGGGTACCTTATTTTGATATTATATTATTTGATCTCTTGTATGTGGTACTTGGTGAGATATTTCCAAGGTGAGACTGGGAATTTACCATACCTATTTCGATGATGAGTTACCTTCACTTTTTTTTAACTGGGGTTTACATGCTTTATTTATCTTTTTAATGAGGGGGTTGGGGATGATCCTACTGAGTATACATGTCATACTCCTTCAATGTATATATAAATTGTTTTTTATGTTTGTATTAACTAGTTAGTATACAGGCCAAACATTACTAACCTGTGGGTTGTTCAAGAGTTGTTTTAGATTTTCTGTTCATTATTGTGGATTATATGTTAGTACATGTTGTTTCATTTACAATTGTTTAGTTTTATGAGATTACATGCATTTTTTGGATTCTTTTAATTTTATCTTGATCATGTCTCTATGGGTTTTTATATATTCTCTCTTGTTTATCATATCATATATGTAAATGCCTCTCATCCTTGTCTATGATATACACTCAGTGCAAGTCATGAACCCATGTCCAATTGAAGGTGGTCTCCAGGCTTCATTATCTACCTTATCTCTTTTTCAACCCCTAAGGGGTACCTTTTGAGGTAGGGGGTCATGAAAACGTGGTATCAAAGATTTATTTTAAGGGATATGAAGGGGTTTGGAGGTAGGAATGGGTTAAGACAGTATGTATTAGTAGGTAAACAGTGTCAGAGATGTTTAGTAAGTATTGTAAAAAAGGGATACTAACTCAGACATAGGTATTAAGGGCCCCCTAATATTTGATTATTGAACCTTTATGTTTACTAAACCTATTAATTTAACTTCTACTAATAGTGGAGAAGAAACTAAGGAATGATAATTAATCATTATTGTTTATACATGTGTTTTAAATTGGTAGAAAATGGTAATACATTGGACCTTAATTCATTAAATAAATCATAAATGTTCCATATTCCATGTCTACGTGTCCCTAATTGTTTTTTATTTTACAAGTATGGATCATGTATGGTATCCTTGTCATTTTCATGATAAATATGTTTATCATGATGTGACAAAAAATCTCCACAGAGAAGAGGTT
The DNA here is from genome assembly GCA_963277665.1 of Viscum album. Classification (NCBI taxonomy): domain Eukaryota; kingdom Viridiplantae; phylum Streptophyta; class Magnoliopsida; order Santalales; family Viscaceae; genus Viscum; species Viscum album. The sequence goes on from OY728123.1 coordinate 1,800,448,260, forward strand.
AATGATGATGAATGATTGTGGAAGTCACTCTAAGATTTTCATCACCAGAGGCTATATAAGTATGATGGAACTATTTTGGACTTAGTGATAAAGGAATGGTTCGAGGAGGTGGGGTTCACCTTCAATTTGAGATATACTAAAAAGTACACTGGTTTTTTCGGTGGTCATGATTTTCTACTGTGTAGTAATAGAGGGTTGGTTCTATTTACTTGGGGATTATGAGGAGTTTATTATCTCATGGGATATGTTTCGAGACTTGTTTATAGTTTTGTTTCATTCTTTGATCGCAAATGCGACCATTATCCAAGAGATTGTTTCCTTTCCAAAGTTGATTTATAGTGTGTGGGACTTAGATATTCTTTTCAGGAATCTTTTTTGATATTCTTCAAACCTATTTAAAAAAGAGGAGGCCACATAAATGAATTTGGTTGAGGATTTTCAACCAGAGATCTAGAATCGGTACACTATTCATGATACTGACATATCTCAAGGATCTAGTAAGAGAATAGTTCATTGAGATAATGTTGTCCCGAACTATAATATCATGAGAGGCGATTCATCAAGATTCTCAAAATAAAATATTTTTTGTCCAAGGTTCCCAATTACATAGATATAAGAGATTTGAACATTCAAGGGTAGGTTTTATCCCTAATTATCTCATTTATCTTGGGGTGGGGGCTCTGAGGACCCTACCAAATGATCAAAATGTTTAATTATGTCAAGTATAAGTTCATAATTCTTAATAGTTCCCAATGCAATTTAGTAGAAAGCCTAATAAAGGTTATCTTCTTCCAGTTACCCCATTGAGGTAGTTTCATCCTAGGTAAAAGCAGTGGGGTACTCTAGAATTGGATCAACGAAGAGGATATGGGGGAGTACAGTCACTATAAATCTATGATTCTTGTATTATTTGAAATTTCATGTATTTTCTCGAAAATAAAGCAAAATAAGATTATTGAATAATTGGGAGCGGATATGGTGAGGAAGAACTGAAGTATTTGGTGAATATTAACACTTTTTTAAATCTAATGGTTGATAAATAGAGGAAATAAGTCTGTAAAATCCAAAATCTTAGAGTACCTTGGATTGAAAAATAAGGTGATTTATTATCTCTATCTTTTCATGGTTTATATATTACATGGAAATATTTCAATGAAAAATCATAGGGGGATATTTTTTCAGTTGGGAGGTGGTATTTTGGAATTTTTTATAATCACTAAAGATTGATAGAAGAGGAGGAAAATCATTGAATATTAATGATGTTGAATGTTTGATGATGGATAGAAGTTTTTTAGAAGTTTTAGAAATGGAGTTTTTTACACTGAATGTATGTTTTGGATGTTATGAGTAAAACTTATAGATGTTGACATATTTTTTATGTGGTGAAGTTTTGAAAGATTTTGGAAGTAAGTTCAAATTTAAAACGTGATTCAGGAAGTGGGTGTAATGTTGTGTTTCAGAAGTGTAGTAGTTCAAGTGGAAGACTATAAGATAATTTGTTCTAGTGATGTCCTATAAAATGTGGAGGATTAAATTGGAAGTATTCTGAGTAGTTTTGAATAGGGGTAAGTTTTTTTCTGGTGAGTTTAGATGGTTGGAGATAATAATATCATGTTTCTGATATTGCAGGAATAAGGTCACATCAGAATAATGAGGGTCACATCATGAGGGAAATTTCCCCTAGAAAGGTGACAAAGTACTAGAGTTTATCATGACATGGTAATAATTTTTATTCCATGAGTTTATAATATGTAAGAGTCTACAAGATCATATGTATGTTTTATTGTGTTGTAAGTGACAAAATGTAATGTTTTCAACTTTTATAATATTTTAAAAAACTCTATCATACAATGACATGTTATTCACACTAGGAGTAGAATATGGATGATTTTAGTGGTTCTAGTAATATGAATCCACCCATTCCATAGATATATATATTTCAACTAGAATGAAGTTTGAGAATATCTTGGAATCAGTCCCCAATGATATAAACATTACATTGTGATAAAAGGAATAAAAATTAAAATTTGTTTTCTATGAAGGAAGAAGAAATTATGTAAATGTTAGGAATTAGATTCTTTTGAAGTGGAAAACAGGTTCATGTTTTGAAGCTTCATTTCAGACTATGTAACAACTGATAGTTGAATAAAATTAAAGAAGGCACTTAAATTTTATTTCATGTTGATACTTTTCATGTCGTGATGGATGGAGTCTAGAAAAGTTGAACAAACTAGATGACATTGATTTCTCAAGTTAGTTGGGAATTTTTTTTGTACAACAATAAACCACATTTTTAAATATAAATAGTGATAATTTTCTTAATGGTTATCCAAGAGTATTATTTGAGTAATAGGTATATAAAATTTTTTAGGTAGTTACTTATTTGAAATTTGATATTCAGATTCTCAGGATATATAAGAGGCTATTATTGTAAAGAATAGTGATAAGAAAAATAATGAAGAATTGAGAAAGTGGAACTATATGTCCTAAGATAAGAAGAATTAATACATTATCATAGTCTTTGTTGATGTTATAAAGTAATGAATATTATGTTTCTACTTATTAATAAAATATTAAAGGTAATATTTGTAGAATATCATGGATATATATATTTTACTAGAGTAAGGAATAAAAAATGAGTTGAAGATAATTCTTTTATTGGAAATAGTTAATATTAAGATTATTGTTTGATTTTTTGTGAAGTTTGATTAAATATTAAAACTAATCACAAAATTAGTTTATTTTATATGATGATGAAACTAAAAGAAACACTTGAAATTCATTGGAGAATCAACATCTTGAATTATTATATAGTATAAACATATTATACCTGGTGCGATCTTCATGTCAATAGACTAGAAAGATACCTTCAAGTATAAAAACTAAAATATTGTGGAGTATTTTTTAAATAAATAAAATGGAGAGACCCTTGGGACGTGCTAAACTATTTCCCAAACCATTCAACAAGAATTAATCCTTGATGAGGAGTGAATTTTCGAAAACATGTATAATCATTGAGCCTTCATAAAGAGTGAATTTTCATAAAACGTTTTATCCTAAAAATGGTGAGTTATAGTGTATTTTTATACTAATCATAATTATTAGTATATTCTCTATGGATATATCACCATGTTGATGAACCATGTAAAATATGCATGTAACCGCATGCTTAAAGTTTAGCATATATTTGTGATATCTGATGTGGATGTACATAAAAAATATAGTATAATCAATGGTTGAATAAGTATTTCTTTTAATAAGGGAGAAATACGGGAAGGGATAGTGAATATATGAAAGAGTTTAATTCATATAACACCCTTATTAACTTCCTATAAAGGTGTCTCACATTGCAATAAGTGATATCAAAGCCTAATAAATCAATTTTGGAAGTTCAATGATAAATATTTGTTATCATAATTAGTATATATGTTATGTATGAAAAGAGTATAATGAAGTTAAATATGGTAATATACTAAAGTATTTTGTTGAACCTAAAATATATCTTAAGGATACTCTTAAAAAATTATAAATTCAAACTAATAATAATGGGATTATTGGAGTATTCTTCAAAGAGTCCTTTGAATATGTTGAAAAAACAAGGGATTTAATTGGCCCAAAATGAACAAATAATTAAATATCATAATTTAATTTGAAAAGAATAAAAATAAGTATTAGTTTAAATAAAAAATCCAAGGTTATTGAATGTTTGAGTTCTTTTATTGGAGAAAAACTGTGAGAATTGATTCTATTGAAAAAGAAGATACTTTGTTTAAAGGGTAAACTTACAAGGATCTCTCATATGATTATTTATTTGAATGTAAATTGTTTTAGGGTTTTATTAATGGATATTAGTCACATGTGTATGATTATAGTACTGATAAATAAGATTTTTCCAAGATTTAAATATATAGTAGTGAATAAGTGTTTTAAAAAATGAATAAATCCTTAGATAAACTATTAAAATAATTTTTGGATACTATAACATCGATTTCTAATGATCTCATTGAGGAATAATTTCAAGGAATATTTATTCTTGACTAATAAATAGCTAAGGAGAATTAAATTTGAAATAAATACTCAATCAAGACTCTTAAATATGTTTATACAAAATAAAGACAACATAATGGAAGCTTCACATAAATGAGTTTTAGATGATATCTAAAAGGTGTTTTGGATAATATTTCACATGTTTTTTTAGATGATATAACATAAGGTGAAAATGAAAAAACTATATATAGATTTATTAAAAGTGAGATATTTAGATAATTATAAACTAAAGTAAATATCGATACTATGAATGTCACGATTGAATGTTTTTATGAAGAAAGTCACATCATGGTTATGTCAATTTTAGTGAATTTGTTATTTGATAACACACATATTAAATATATTCCATTTTATATTATTAATTAATTATTTACATCATAAAAAAATGATTTAACAAGTTTATTAAACATCTATGTGTTTATATTCATAGTTTTTATAAAAGGGATAAAGTGAATATAATGTGTTTCATAGTAAAAATGTTTTAAGAATTTCATAATGATGAAACGCTAAATTTTTAAAAATATTTAGAAATTATTGAGCTAATAAAAGTAATATCTTCTATTCTGATATAGGAGGATGAGACTATGAGATGTTTATACAAAATTATTTATATTCACTTATTATTAAAAACAAAATAATTTTGAGATAATATTTTTCTCATCTCATTCAACCAAAAGTTTTAGATGGTTTTGTTCTTGATAGAAATACTTTCTATGAATTTTGATATCTATAAAAATTTTGGATACCTTGGTAGGTAAAAGTATGCTGGATACTTTTAAGGATCCTCCCTTAATCACATGTGAATATTATAAGGTTGTGTTTCTTCAAAAGTGAGGTACATTATCCATTTTATTACATTCAAATAAAATAAACTATGAGTGGATATTCAGAAAAAGTTATTAGTGTTTATTTTCACTATATTTAGACATGTTTTCCCTATTAGACCCAACTTAAATTAAACTATTTAAAACCACATAGATTAATATGTTTCTAGTTGGATAATTTAACTAAAATTATATGGATAATATCATGTTTTTTAAAGATCATCAATAATTATTATTCAACATTCCATTACTTATGTAATTTATATAACAATTATTATATCTAGACTATCATGTATTCCATTTTTATAAAAAAATATATTAATAAAATGTCTTTTTGTTGTAGGAAACATATGATTGAGTAAAAATGATACATGCATCTTGAAACAGATTATGATATCCTAAATGTAAATATAATTTAATTTTATGATTAGTTCAAAACTCATGTATGTGTGTGTGTGTGTATTCTATTTTTTAAAAAAATATTGTTGAAATGAGTTATGCATTATATTATTAAATAAATGAAATTTTTAGGAATTCAAATTACAAGGATTGGGTATTAGTGTAAATATTGTCATATTTAACTAACTAGACAATGGACTAGTTATTATAGACTAATGTTATAGGTCTATATATGTCAATGGATTTCTATTTTTCACTAGATATTGTGATGCTAATTATATAATGAAAATAAAGTGGTCTCAGTTGTTGGTCTATGGATATTGGTTATTATCATGGTCAGTTTAACTTTATCAATAAGGTTTTATATGGTTATGGGTTGAAATTCATATGGGTCATTCATGTATGGGCTTATTATATAAATTCAAATAAAGTTATAAATTTCTGAATTACATTATTAAACTCAAACAATATGTCATATTGTTTGGAATTTGTAAGAAACAAACCCTTCATATTGAAATATAATGTATAAAAAGTTTACTTTATTAACATGTAATGTGATTCAAGCTATAAAGTTATAGTTTAAATTTATAAAAGAAAAATTCTTGTAATTGAGTGGGAGGAACGTGCTATTAATGTTTTTTAGAAAACTTTTGACCAAAACACTATAGCTATATGAAAAGAATATGTTAAATAGACTTGGGATACCATTGAAGGATTTATCATTTATTTTCATGATTAATGAAACAATTATTTTCATTTTATTTGCATTTTATATTTACAATCATTTTAAAATATGATTTTTTTTTAAATATTAAATGCATTTATTGTATATTAATTTTATAAATTAAGAAATAACATTGGTCATGTCATCCAATGTTGGCGGTATGTATTAATTCATTTTTAGGTAAAATTATTATATATGTGTGTCTATGTGTATTCATTTATCAATACTTATATTTTAAATCAAAAAACATATTTTATTATTTAAAATACTATGAATTTTTTTCATAGGATCCAATATATCCTCTACCAAAAATAGGGGCCTTGGTATAAGGATATTTTTCATTGAATTATAGAACCCAATTAGATTTATTATTTAATGACACATTTCATCTAGTAATATTGAGGTGAGTTAAACAATTTATCAGACAAGGAATATAATTATAGACCCACACAAATTCCCCCCAAAGAATAATGAGTGGACCGTTTTCCCTCTTGAGTTAATATAAAGAATATGGAGGAATATTTTTTAAAATGTAATTTTAAATTTTTGATATTATTTATTGTTTATATAAATAATGTAATTATTTTTTGACTAAGATATTTTTATATCCATCAATGATGATTTGTTTTCTAGTTTATAATAAAAGGTGTAAAAAATATAGAAATATTGTATGGTGAGGGTGAAAAAAGAGAATAGGAAATCATATATGAGTTTCCTAGACACTTTTTAGTGTGTATCGGCCAATGTTCCTCCCACCCAGTTTATCAAATTGGTTACATACTTATTGAGTAGGGTGAAAAAAGTAATATTTCATAATTAATAATTTTGAAAATAATTTTATATTTTATATTTATAACAATAGAATATGTTAAATTTAGAAACATTTGGGTCTTTATTCATCTGACCAAACATTGTAGGTGCAATGAAACACATCGATACGTGTTAGTGGAATCAGAATTTAATTTTGTTCTAATATATATTGAACTATAACCATTTTTAATTTCATAATATAGACCATGATTTTGTGTTTGCAGACATGTTTTAAATACTTGAACAGATTCTCTCAAAGTGGTCGGTCAGGTGGAGGAGGATCAAAAATAGTTTTTAGGGTTTGGGAGTCTGAAAAATATAGGTCAGTGGATATATAGGGACATTGGGTACCCAGTTAGGGTACACTGGGGTGTAGGTCCTCTGGATGGGGCACTAGGTGGCCAGTGCCTTACACCATGTACCAGGTGGTTCTTTGGATGACCAAAACTAGTGGATCATGTACTCAGTCCTACCTAGATATTTTTTATATAGGGGAAGATCTTTTTTGTGGTTATAAAACTAATAAACCCATTCATGGTTCCTTTTTTCTAGGATATCCAAGAAAAGAGAAGATGATCCCCTCTCCCCCTCCCCTTGTCCCCCTGTTCTCACTAGATTCAGGGAGGATGGAGTTTGTTTCTTTATCAATTAAGATGAGTTCTTACCTTTTCCGTTATTTTATTAATTTCTCTAACTGGATCATTTAAATGAGTTTGATTTAGGTTTTTGTTGATGATTCCATTAGATCATAGTGCAATCGAGTTGATATGAAGGATCTCTGCTCATTGAATCTAGAGCAGGATTTTGGGGGATGAACTTATGTGGTTTCATATAGTTTCTCTTAAGATAAGTTTTTATATAATTTATTTTACTTTAATATCCATTTAGGAATGATTCAACTCAAAAATTGATCTTAGGTTTTGGATCTTTATTGGGATGTGATTTCTATGGTGGGACCGTGGTAATCTGCGTCCTTTTTGAAGTTTCAAAAAGGACACAACACCTCGTAAGTTTTACCTCATTTATTCCCCAATATGATTTATTGAATTAATTTGGAAAATTAATTATAAATTATTTATATTTAATTATTCTAACCCTTGAATGAGTTATGGATATTATATAAGTATTACTTACACCTTATTTATTTTGATAAATTATAATCACATCTTGTGGAAATGTTTTGGAAACCCATTTCTTTGTCATAGGTTAATTAAGATATAATCGGATTATGCATGATTTATTTTTCATTTGGAATTCATATATATTATTATTAATTTTTTTATAGGTGGTATAAATATTATATATCCTTATAATTAATTAGGTAACGTTTTATTTCTCATGAGAATACATGTAAGGGACTAAGGAGTGAACCCAATACACTGTTTATGTGATGTGTAAAACCCAAATTATATGTCTCGAAACTGAATTAGGTACATCCTTTTATATAATGAACTAAGATGTTAAGAAATATAGAGTAAACAAAATTCACTATGGGACTCTATCCTCTTGGTTATACGAATATTGTCTATGAGCCTTAAAATTATAAACAGTTTCTTATGCTTAAATTATGACACATTTATATATTATGAATTATTCTCGAGTTATGTTTTCATGGATCATGATTATTGAATCATTTTTTTCAACTATATAACTCATGTATTATATTACAAAAAAGGATTATATCATGAATAATGTTTTATGGGCTATATTTTATTGTTTATGGTTTTCTTATACAATGTTCACGAACCTGGATTATTTTCTCATACCCACATGTTTATCTTATGCCCACTTATGATATTAGATTATTATCTCTAATATTCGCCCATTAACTAACATATAATCTCATAAAATTATTATTTCTCTATTATCTAGGTTATTAATAAGAGTATAACATAATATATGTCAATTAGGATATCTTTTGGGCGGGTTTTTTGGGAAATGTTGAAAACTTATTATAAAATAAGAAGATAATATAGCTACTCATCAAAGAAACTAATCATATTAGTTATGATGTGTTATTTATTTTTGATATGTAATGAATATACATGTAAAATTATGTATTATATATGTATATTAATTTTGGGTTGTCTCACATAATTGGATTATGGTACTGACCAAAGCAGGTATGTGTCGACCATCCGAGCAGCTCTATGAGTAACTAATTGAGTGACAAGTGTATGCGTATAATTTTTATGGACTTATTTTAATTTAGATCATGAATTGAAATATATACATGTCATTAATAGGTAAACCATTTATGGTGGACTACAATTTCTTATGGAATCCCGGTAGACATGAGAAATGGCCCCAGTATATGGAAAAGAAATAGTGAATCACAACTAAGGATAGAGATAGGACTGAGTTGAGTTTTATGATAGTGTTCGTTAACATTATTTATGTTTTTTTTTATTTTTATTCAATATATTAAAAGCCTTTGGGATATCCTCCATGTTGTGTTTCTACCAATCTTCATGAGATATTTCTATTATAGTATTCCTATTCTATTTTTATGGTTTTATCTCCACCATAATTATATATTTTACACTCAAATATAAAACATTTTTTGTACTTTTTTGTTATTGGTTATTATTTATTGTGATTATATAAGAGAATGGAATCCCCACATGGTATATTTGACCCTATATACTTTTTATAATCCTCTAAAGTATGGGTATGCATGATTGAGTTCACATAGAACCTCTGGCCCTCGTCAGTGGTTGGTGACCAGGAATGGGATATTTTAAAATGGTAACAGAGTCCTATATTTTTTTTTTAAGTTTTCGATATGGTATATAGATATAGTACTGATAGATACATCGAATAGAATATATTCTTGTGTCTATATAGGTACCACTTAAGATGAAATCCTTGTTTCTAAGGAGTGGTATTATTGTTCTAGGGTTCTTATGTTACAATTGATTTGATTTTTCTATAAATGATTCCTTTAATTATTTATTTGATTGTTTTAATATTTGATTATGGTGGTGTGTGGTGTTATTTCATGCATAATATTTGACACATAGTTTCACATGTCATGTTTATGCTTGCATGTGATAGATATGATAGTTACCAAAAAGGTTCTTTTAGTTTTTTTATATCATAAAAAATAATATATTTATTGTTTTTTCAAATAAAATATTGGTGAATTTGTACAAAAACAAACATTAAGGTTACATTTTTCTTATTATAAATCATGATATAGTGACATCTTCGAGATAAACATTGATTTGATAATGATTTTATATGAGGGTATTCTAGTGTATGGATTCTCAGTGAGGATTAGTAACTTGGATTTGGTTGTTGGATCAAGAATGGGGATACTCGATATATATGATATCCCTAGAATATTTATATTTTCATGTGAGTTTCATTATGGTATCTAGGTTGGGATAATTTATATTTCTTTATGTGTTTTTTCCTATGAGGATATATGGTCTATGGTATAGGTTAGGGTGCCTATTTTTTATGAGAGGTGGCTTGGTCTATTGGTTAGTCAAGTATTATAGTTTAGTAAGAGGGTGTTTTTCTATTACTTATTGATATGTTTTTTAAATTATGGGGGTACACCAAGAGTGAGGGGATATAAATGGTATGTTTATTACTTAAATACATAAATAATGATAATATTATTCATGTTATGTGATTGATACATGGATATTGAGCATTCATGTTATGGTATAAGTATGTGAGGTGTTCTGTAATTATGTATCTGAAACGAAATAATAGGTGGTGCCTTATGGGAAAAATACAAATGGAATTCATGTGTGGAATGGTCCTCAGGAATTTTAGGCATGTGTCGGGAATCATTATATTATTAATTGACTAATATAGTGGGTTAGAACTAGGTTACTCCTTTGTTATGGTCTTTAATTTTCCAAAGTGTCTAATGTGAATCATTGTGACAATGTTTCATTGTATAATAGATTATATTGGGAATAAAAGTTAGGGTTTTGATCAACCAATGTGGTATGTGAGTTGGTGTAACATCCTCATCTGAGAGACCACTAAACTGATGCCCTGAGCCGAGTAGCAACATGACCTCAAGTTGGTCTTCCCATATGCTAGAGGATACCGACTAGCAGTGAGGGTCTACTAATCCAAGTGAGGATACTATACCTTCTTTACTAGAGTGATCCAAAAGATATAAAAATGAAATAGTGAAAACAGTATTTAATAACTAATTAATGTGAATAAATTACCATTTCCAAATAGGGTACAATTCCACAACCAAATTATAAATATGTCATTTCATGCTAACTAATCCAAAAGTGAAGAAAACCTAAAATAATGAAAAACTGTAGAATCCCCAAGAATGTCTTAAATATAACTATATAACCTCCTCCTTGAACATCCAAATTTAAATTTAATTCCCTATCACTATATATTTCCCTTATCCAAACCTCCGATAATGATTTATGCATGGGTACGCAGCCGTCACCTGAGCAGTGTGTGAGTATAACTCAGTAGGCCACAACCATTGGTATCTACAAAATACCCAGTTTAAACTAATAGTTCATGAAAATAATAAATAAATGAAATGTAAATAAAGGAAAACAAAGGTTTTATTAGTTAAAAATATTCACTTTACCCCTTTCTATCATTATTAACATAACTATTATCTACGCGATCTTCATTAATTAATCTATTTTCATTATGTGTTCCAGGGATTAGAAATTTACATCATCTATACAAGGGTCTAATGAAATAAATAAATATGTATAGGGGAAATAAACCAAGTCCATATCTCACGAAGGGTAATCACATAACACAACAAATACATTTCACTCACCTAAAATCCTCGGTCCAGGTGGCCTCATTGAATGCATCCATTAGGGGAATAGATCCTTCATCCCTTTCCCTATCCCACACATTCTTGGGTGGATTTTAGAGCCTCATTCTAACTCGACCTATTGGTTCATAACCTCAATTCAATACCCCAAACTACCTAGCAATGTGAACATTCTTATTTATCAATTCATCATACATATACCATATCATAACCCAAACTCAAAACAATACTCATAACAATCACAATCCATAACAATCATCATGGGAATTAATATTATTACATAACTCATCAGATAATTTTCCATATACATTACATAGGACATTTAAACCATTTACCTTTTTATTCCTATTTCACTATGAATATAAAATAATTCCCATAAATTATCCAATTTATCATACTCATCGATCCCCATAAATTATTCCATTTAACTCATTCCTCATTTCACTTCCATCAACAGAATTTTTCATTCCGTCTGCAATTCATAAGACATTTAGCATGTTCACATTATTATAATAAACCTATTTAGTATTTTTCACAATATCTATTCATTGTCCCATTTATCTCTTCTATCAAATCACAAGCCTTGACCCATTTATAATTCATAAGCCTTAGACCATCTACTAATTACCCTTTTACATTTCATAACTCTTATAACCCATTACCATTTTTTCAAACGACCCCTTATACCGTTATCAAAGTCTAGACATGTCTATCAATGTTCCTCTTTTAACTCAAATTAACATATCAACATATTCATCATGTCTCTATTTTGTCACACATCAATTCTATGTTTGACATTACCAATGTCCAGGTTCAGAAATGTCAGCAGGTCCCATGGTTGAACCTAAATTGGTTTAATCATCCTCCATGAATCCCATCGGGGTCATAAGGGGTCCAACTAAACATTTAGAAAACAATTTTATCAAAACTCTATAATGTAATCAAACACACTACAACAGATAATGAATAATGAAACCAAACATTCACAAATCCTCATCAAAGCAATGGAATATAACTTATAGACCACCTACCTCGAATCCGATGATAAAATCACTCTTAATCATACCCTTAGATCTATATCTAAACACCATTTGATTCAACAGCCTAGGTTCCATTGAAAAAAGAGTTTTATGGATTTAGAAGAATATGTGAGGAACTACAAAATGTAATCTATAAAAAGGTATTAAGATAAGTGTTGGACTTATACAGAGCTTCAATCCACAAAAAATGATTCCCCAAATGACCAATAATTGTTGGAGAACCACCCTTGGGAAGCTTTGGTCAATTTGGTTTTTCCATGGGTTTTTAGGGGAATAAATGAAGGAAAAATCTTGTGGGGATATGAAATTCCCCAAATAGCGAAACTGTTAATTTTTTAAACTTTTAATGGGGCGCATAGTTTACTTTCATGCTTTTCCAAATCGTGCACAAGCCAATCACTAAAAGAAGTTGACCTAAAAATTTACCTAGAAACCCACCACATATTTTGATAAACTGTGTTCTAACAATGAATAATGATATTTTCTAATGTTTCATGAGTTTCTTAGGGATTCTGCAAATTTTACTTAACCATTCCCTAATCATGCGCCTTACACAAGTTGACCCAGTTTTACTTCAAATCATGCCTCGTACCACCGAAACGCCCTCTAATCCCCTCATACACCCAGAGAATAATTAATTAAAAACATATGGGATTTAAACCATAATTTAAATAAGGAATTACATCCACAAAATTTGGGTCTTAAAACTTCCCCACCTTATAACTGCTCATCCTAGATCCTCTCTTCCTGAGCATCACTGAGCACTGAGGGTAAAAATATTGGGCCACCGATCTCGCACATCCATCTCCCTTTACACAAGTTTCCTTCCAAACATTACCCTATATTTGTACACTTGACCCAAAGCTATTAACTTATGACACAAAACAGTCTTATTGTGATCCACAAGATGACTTGGATTCTCCTCAAGGAGACATAATCCTCAAACCACACATTAACCAAAATAACTCCATAGGGAATCCTAGACATCACTTCCAAAAATGTATTACTATGAAACTTCAAACACAACATCATACCGTCATGGAAGATCCAATTAGCACCCCATTGGTCTGATCCTCTTCTCAAGTCATGACCCAAAACACGTGGCACTATTTTACACTTTTTTCAAAACTCTAATGGTGACCAAAACGTAGAATCACTCAAAGGAAACACATGATATGACCATCCATTTTTTTTAATTACTTCAGTCCACAACTCAAGGCCCTATATTCCCATTCTATAATCATATATCCCAAACACAACCACAATTCTCAAATCTCTCAACCCGTTAACTCTTATCCAATGCTTTATATCATGGCCAAATCCTCTGAACAGTAATCACTCGAGTCCATCCAACCCGAAACACAGATCTCAACATCAACCAACCACTTTTCCACTATGGTTCTCTCCATTATACACATTAATTCACCCCAAACATCTTTCAATGACTAGAACCACCACTATCAAGATGGACCACCATCACCACCACTCAACTTCACAACATACACAACACATTCCCAAATCACTATGCTCGAACATTCAGAAGGACTTCTAGCAGTATTGACATCCATCATCACCATTTAAACCACCTAGGATGAAATTCTTACACCATCCATTTAAGGACTAATAAAAACCTAACCCCATTCATTTAAAACTTCATTTCTGAAAGGCACATTCCACTACAAACATGAAACAAGAGGGGGGTCACACTTACCATACCCATTCCTTTTGATTCATTGTGTTAGACCATCCTGACTGAATTTTCCTCAAACAACCACCTTCCAGTATTTCCATATGACTCGTTATACTCACCCATGATGTTTCCACACATAGGGCATAACACCATTTTTGAGGTACATACCAGGGTCATCTCTGGAATTTGGTAACTCTACCATTAAGGAATCCACTTCCTTCCAAAACATCATTATGATCCATCACACATAATAATATATGTAACAGAAATACTCTCATCATCTCTACATATATTGAAGTCGATTAGGGTTAGTGAAAATTGTTGTAATTTATTGAGGCAAGCTGAGTATTCCATCACTGGTATGTCACATTTATAAAGGTGTGATAATTCTTGAATATGATCTATTCTCAAGGTCTCTGGGAAGAAATAGTCTAAAAAGGCTATCTTGAAGTCTTCCCAGACCATACCACAGTGTCTACCAGCGTAAGAGAAAATGTACAACAAACACTTGGTATAATAATGAATCATGTAGATCATAAGTTTAACGCTACACTTTGGATTCATTTCAATATGCTCAATGATTTACACCATAACATCTAAACAAGACATGGTAGCATAAGTCCAGCCATCCCCCAAGAATGTGGAAGGATGCAGCTTTTGGAACTCATGAGTCAGTTCTGCCATAGAAGGGAAGGTTGAGGTTCACCCTGAAATGATTTCATGAAGTAGAGAAAGCTATCATAGAACTAGGAATCGACACCCAATGGAGGGTCTAAAGGTGGTGCCTCTTGTGGGACTAGAGGATGTATCACTATTTTCATAGGTCCCACTGCATCTAGGTTATTCTTATCACTACTTTACTAGAGTACATCATGAGGTCATATTGGTGGAATGGATCGTCAAATGATAAGTGTGTTCCTCAATCAAGATTTATAATAGGTAGGAAAAATTATAAAGAAGGAAAGGTAAAAATCCTACCTATAAGAATTATACAACCCTTAGGCTTATCTAGGGGATAGGTCTGAGTGATTAGAACAAGTCACATAAGGATTCAATGAGACACACCCTATAGCCCACTACTAAGGTTGGGTCAAGCTAGGGTGTCATGTTTCAACATATAAGGTGAACATTTTATTTTTAATATTTTGTTCATTTTAAATTTATTTAATTATTAAAATCCTGATCCAATTAATTGCATCACCAAATCTATTTCACAAGGGCTCATACATCGTATAAATTGAATTCCCTGTGTCTACTACCTGTATCCTGAAATTTACACCAGGAAACAGGTGTAATAGGCCATGTGTTGTTTTTTTCTTGGAAGGGCTACCATTGGCACCCACCAATCCAACTAACTCATGTATAATTATTGGTCAATATTGTCACGTCACAAATCCAAATGCCACTCGACTAGTGCCTCATACCCGGTTGGCCACGTTGCCTCAAGCACATTTCCCCAAATTCCAGAGGCAGCCGACTAGTAGTGAGATCCTATGGTGTGATAATGGGGAAAATATTCCCTCATTGGAAGAGTGTAACACAACTGAATCAATAATATTACAATAGTATAAATAGTAAAGAGTATATAATAGAATTAAATAGTAGAAGACTGATAATATAAACAACCAAGAATCATTATATAAAAAAGATGATTCAGAATGTTAAGTTCTACGAAAATAGCAAAAATAGGTACAGTACAGAAATCCACAACATATGTTCCAAGAGCAAAAAAGAAACACAGAAGCATCAGAAGCCAAGACATGGTCCCAAGATCTCCTGCTCCTAAGTAGAAAATCAAGTACCCATAGAAGGGATATTTCCCTTATCGACACCTGAAATCATATAATATGTTTGGTCCCAAAAACATGACCCAAATAGGGTGTGAGAAATAAACCCCTATAGGCAACCACCCATGATCTGTTCCAATCTATCAGTGAGTATATGAAATAGTAGTGTATAATAGTGAATGAAGTAACTAAGAAGTACTCAAAAGTTAATAATCCTACATACATTGGTTTCCATTATCATTATTATGGTTAGTTCAACAATTCAAATACATTGAATTATTTAAGCCTCGAGATCTAACCTAAGCTCATCAATCCCCCGTATAAAGGATTCACAACAGGTACCTCAGAAGGCAATCTAAAAAGTAAATTAAATACTAAATCCAAGCTTGTACTTTTTCTTGGTAGACACATCATCAATTATTGCATATCATTTTTCAATTTATTGACTGAGTCTATTCTTGACATTCATATACTAGAATTTATGTATCACCCATGGTGTATATGAAAAAAACCATATAACCATGAGATAACATAACACCAAACTAGGTCAAAAACTAATATATTATAATTTCTTCATTTAATCAGGGTCAAACCGCAATATATAAGCATTTCAGCATGTTCTAGGGTCAAAACGTAGTATATAATCATTTTAGCATGTGCCAGGGTCAAAACTCGATATATAATAATTTCAGCATGTATCAGGGCCAAACCCAGTGTATAAGCATTTCAGCATAAAAACAACACATACAATTTACAATATTACATGGTTAACATAATAATAACTCACATGGTCATCAAACTTGTTAAAAGCCTTCCAAGTAAATTAACCATTTCCATGTATAGAAATTAAAAACTCACATGGGAAATTCATTTCACAAGTATAATAAGTGAGTTAATCTATCACAAGGCTTAGGAAAATATTATCTCACATGGGAAACCATTCAATTAAAAAATTTCATTTTAAACAACCCTTAAAATGTAAATAAAGCCATGCTCATAGGCATCCTAGGCCAAATGGCTAAACATTAGTTATCTGAGGGAGACGCACCCCCGGAGTGGCCCTCATTCAAACCAAACAAGATATATCTAGATTTAATTCATTTAATGGTTTACCTAATCAATATTAAGAAACAACAAGGTTAAATTTCCATTTAAGGTGACACCATAAACATGAGAGCATAGAACTAAGGTACATATAAACAGCTCAATATTGAGAGAAAGGCACAAGAAAACCTACCTCGTACCCTTACAACTCTCCTCATCCATCTTCAGGATTTCATTTGACCTCAAAAAGAGTATATATACTAAAAAAGAAGAAACTATCAACCATACATAACTACATAGAGAGGATAAATCAGTAATAAAGGCTCAAAATGAATAATCCACTCACTAAGGGTATTTCAACAGATCTAACAGCGTTTGAATCATCCGTTGGACAATGAAGTGAGAGAAAAATTCCCATTCGTATTGCCTAGGTGCAATGCTCGTCAAAGTGGGGGTGGGTCATTATGTCCATATGAGAAAAACAACACTACTTCCCAACTTAATAAGAAATGTAAAATGTGTTTAATTGAGACTACATGTTGTATCCATACAAATCCTAGACAGGTCATAACATGGTTCTGTTTTGGGATTAAACTACGTGTATCCATGATTACACGGTGTGTACCTAGAAAAACATGACATGTAACTTCCAGTCACATTGTGTAGGAGGCCTGCAGCCAACCTTTGATCTCTTTTACCTGATTTTCGTAATTAAAAACTGAAAAGGAAATATTCATAACTCAAGGGAAAATTAGGTTCATACAAACATCCCCCCATAATGAAATATGTCCCTAAATATCCCTTCTAAGGGTGGTGAAGATACATTAGAGAATAACTCCGTCCACTACGATCGTATGTCATCCTCCCCCTCCTAGTTCTTATCCTGAAATCATCCATACTGACATAGAATGAATACTAAAGTAATAGACTGTCCATCGAGAATATTCATGCTATGATCCACAATACGAATGGGATGCTCCTTAAAGGACACATCTTCTTGCAACACCACTTCCTCGGGATGAAATGTGTGAGATGGGTCCGAAAAGTAACATCACAATTGATAAACGTGGATGATTTCTTGAAAAAACATATACCATTGATGTAACTGCAATAAATAGTCAATTGATCTAACCCTCTCCAGAATCTCAAACAGGTAGATGTATCTCGTCAAAAGCTTACACTATCTC
This sequence comes from Viscum album, assembly GCA_963277665.1. Lineage (NCBI taxonomy): Eukaryota > Viridiplantae > Streptophyta > Magnoliopsida > Santalales > Viscaceae > Viscum > Viscum album. Next base: position 1,800,466,601 of record OY728123.1, read on the forward strand.
CAAATCCTCTTATGTCCCGACCTTGGTGCGACATGTAGGAAAACTGGATCCCCCACCTTGAACACTAATGTCTTATATAGTGATTAGTGTATGATTTAAAACTATATTGTGTAGTATATATCTACCTTTGAATCAACTAAACATACTCAGTAGTCTCCCAGATAAGAGGAGGTCCTAGCATAGTTGCATCTCCTGCCTCCAGCCAACATAGGGGTGATTGATATGGCCTACCATACAAAGCCTCATATAGATCCATTTAAAAACTATCTTGAAACATATTTTTATATAAAAACTTATCCAAGGGTATATGTTTCTACCGAGAACCCCCAAAACCTATGATGCATGCCTGAAACATGTCTTCCAGAACATGAATCGTGCACCTTGACTGGCAATCTGTCAGGGGGTGGTAAGTTGGGATCAAAAGAACATGTGCACACAAATCCCTATATATCCCTTTTTATAAATTATAAGTAAACTAGGCCTCTATATTTGAAATGATAGAATACGAGAACCCATTCATACATACAATCTCCCAGGTGTAAAACCTCCCATGCTCATCAAAACTGATGTTTTACTTGATCATTTGGAAGAGTGAAACCATCATGAGATTTTCAAGAACAACTCACATGGAATCATTACCTTGACACCTCCATTATTATAAAACTCTGCAAAGCACTCCCTTGAGCATTCTTTAAATGATACCAACAAGAGTGTCCTTTAGTAGGGTGAACCCAAACACAACTGAGTTCATAACAGTAGCCTCATAGAAAATAACAGTCAACCCTAATCGACCTCATCAAAAATGGTCACACAATATTCCATTTCAAAACATTGTGGACTTCCACATCACACCCACCTTAGACTGGAAGATTTTTCAAAATGGTTCACTCAAACTATACACGAGTAACAAGAAGGATAACGAGTCAATGAATCACTAGATGAATTATCTCAGAAATACCCAACTTAGGCAGATGGCGTATTGTAATAAAACACAAAACATTCTCCCAAGGAACTACATGCCCATATTGAGAAAAGGAATATTTCAAATCCACTCCATTAAGATCATTACCTATTTTTAATCATCTCATATAATCCCAACAGTAAGATCAAGATATCCTCATATTCACCAACCCAGAGTCTAAGGAACTCAAAAAGGTTGTATATACTCCCCGTTACAAGTGAGACTTTAGTAAAATTCTAAAATTCCACAGTACATCATAGATAGAACCCAAAGCGACATCAACCTGGTAGTCACATAGAAGAACGAGGTAAGAATCCAGAGTCCGTTCAAGGAATTACTATATGGGAACCCATGAATCAATCAAGATTAATCAAGACTTATTTAAAACCACACATCCAGTGCACAACAAAGAAGAAATATTTCAATCTAGCCCAATAGCATTCAACTGTAGCATGGTGTATGACTGACGCTATCTTAGTGCATCCTGGAAAATTTCAAGATAGGGTACAAGCTCTTATATTTAGAAAGATAACACTAAAAGGATTTCAATGATCACCAAAAATGAACAGTCAAAACACTACTAGTTGACTTCCTAAAAGAAACTTGGCTTCACCTATCGACGTGTCATCATTTAACTTATTGCATAGATTTTATTTAAGGAATTCATATGATAGTTCACACTTAACCAATGAGGTACATTCATGATCACTGGTGCCTTGTATGGACTATACACACATCCAAAATTCAAAAACATTGTGCTCCCAAGAATGCACCAACATTAAACAAGAATCAGAAGCCTCAAAGCCATTCAAGTATAATTTTCCATTTCTAAATGGTCCTTGATTGTGATCCTTCTACATATAATGATGCATTTAAAAGTAAACGACATCAATCGCCCTACCTATAAACATCCTAGACGTCAAGAAGAAGCAACAACCACTCTCAGATGTGCTAATTTTGAAGTGATGTAAATGCATGAGTGTCATTCCACGAACCACGATCAGTTTTTCATATCACATATCATGAAATATGACATTAAATCGATGGCATGTCAAAATACCCAAGTCCCACAAAGTTCTCCTGATTAGTGGGATGAATATTATTCCACAAAACTTAGGTAAATATACTCCAGAGATAACCTAAGAACATACACTATAGGTCAAACCTCAATGATTTAACCAAACTCAACATCATGTTTTAACATTTATCTCTCGATGGGTACTATGTATGTCAATATATAATTCTCTGATTTTATAAGAGAAAATAGCACATTTTGGGTACTATTCATATACATCCCACCCTATGCATCCTAGTAGAAGATGGTTCACATAGGAATTGGCTCAAAATCACATCCTCTAAATAACCATTTACAGAGAAGATGATGTACTAAGACACCCATCACTTGAAGAAAGAGAGGGTCACATGACATCCTCAGCAGTTGACCATGCCCAAGGTATGGCTAACCTACTAATCAGATCATTCCTCAATTTTCATTCCCATATAAATGGTTAAGATACAAGGATCACTCATCCGAACAAGAGAATTCTCTCTCAAAACCAAACTTCCTACCAGGGAAAACAACACCGAAGTGACAACAATGTTATAAATTTCACAGAAAAAAATATGAAAACATGTTTTAAGGGTGATACCTACCATATTCTATCCCCTTACGAAGCATAAGAACTTAATCCTAGCACTAGGTCATGCAAAATTGATTTACTAGGATTAAAATCCCTTTTTAAATTATGCCAAAGCTAAATTAAATAGCCTACGAATGATTACTCACATCTATGTTCCATGTAAGAACTCAAAATTGTTAAACTACCCTTACACAAAGGGTCTCTAGGTGTAATAAAAACTCACACCTCAAAATCACAGATATCAAAATAGGATAGGTCAACAACTTCCTCTAAGAACACAACCTTTTTTTTGCCCCATGGGTCAGGTCAAGGTGTCAAAAAACCAGGGATACTACCAAAATACATCTATTAAGGTAGATTTTGGTCAAGTCAAACACTGAGAGGCATCTTACAAGGGATCATTTAGGTAAACATGAGTGAAGCCATCCTATAAGGGATCCTTTTCTAAAAAGGAAAAGGAGGAATCCTACACAAGATCCTCGAATGATGAAAAAGTAGAGGCATCCTACAACAGGGATCCACACAAATGTTACATAGGAGAGGGATCCTACAAGGGACTCCCTAAAATATCATAGTTCAAGCTAGATATCACATAGATAATCTCACATCAAAACTCTCAATTAGTTTGGTCTGAACACCAAACAGATTATTCGTGTTCCGGTCTCACACTCAGGAGACAGCTAAAAATGCTAACTGGAGGAAGAACCTCTCCATTTTGATAAAAGCCCAAAAACACAAATTAGGAGTCCTAAAAAATCTCCACGGGTTTCAACATCATGATCTACATGGAAAATAATCATAAAGGACTATTCATATGTCCAAAACGTTCAAGGGAGAACAAACGAGAAAAATACACTCAAATGGTACCAAAAGAGGTGTACACCGTGTGTAGAAAACATACACGACATGTAAAATTAATCTCTCACAATGTCGTGTACCACCACAGAACTGGTCATGTTAAACCCCAGGTACATTGTGTGTTATTCAGGTACATAATGTGTACAAAAGTAACAACTCTTGACCAAGTGACTTTACACAACTAGACTCACATGGGTTTTTCTTGAGCAATCTGGAACGACGTGTACCAAATGTAAAAGGCCATGTATTTGTGAAACCCACCATCTCTTAGTCCTTATAACATGGATGGACACCCTATAACCTACCACATGGACTCTACTATGAGTACATAGTCTGTAACCAAGAAAATAAAGCTTCCTTCTCTGAATAGGAAGAACACTCTGAGTGTCAGGATAAAGTACATGTCATGTAAACTAGGTTTTTCTGGAAAAAAACTACAGATTTCACATAAAATCCATGTTATGTAGAAAACCAAATAGTGTTATGATAAATTTGAATCGATGAGGGCCCATACTTCCCATGAATCAATGTTTGGAACTCAAGAATAACATATCACAATACAATTCTATACAAAATGCTGAATCATTATTCCCCAAATTCCAATCCAAAAGGGCCCATACACCTATGGGGACCAGATTATTGTGTCCATCCATTTTGATCCTTATATAGTACCAACACACCTATCATAATAGCAGGTATATCAATCATGGTACCTATCACAACAGTGTGCATATCTAGCATGAAATTTATCCAAACAACATACCATCATTAATGCTCTTAGTGGCATGAAAATAATGCATCGTAAGTGATTTTTAACAAGTTACTATATTATTCATAAGATCTAATACCCTCATCTCATTGGGTTTCAACAAAATAGAACCACAATAGTATCAATAATAATAGCACAAAATAAGTGTGTCAACCAATGGTGAAATTGAATCAACTGTAACAATAGAAAATTAAAAATAACACAAATCAATTTGAGGTAATTTTGATTTTCCCTGTATGCGGGGTAGCTACTCCCAAGCATAGCATAACACCAAATCTCAGTGCATCTCTACATCGTCCTATTATTGCCCAATAATAATGCAAACCAGAAAATAAACCCTCTTATACCACTTTGTAACTTCCTGAATCCAGATGCCACTCAACCGGTGCCCCGTACCCGGTTGGCCACATGCCTTTAAGAGCATTTCTCCAAATTCTAGAGGCTGAAGACTAGCATCGATGGCAGAGGGTGTGATAGTGGGGAAACTATTCCCTCATTTGCAGAGTGTTACATAGAATAATCAATAATAATACAATAGTAGAAACATTAAATAGTATACAACTAAATTAAATAGTGGAACACTAATAAAATAAACTACCAAGAATCATTCTATACAAAAGATGATGTAGCATGTTATGTTCTATGAAAATAGACAAAACAGGTACACTATATAAATCTACAACATGCATTCCATGATCACAAAATAAACAAAATAAAATCATAATCATCACAAGCCTCATCTTAGCCCCATGTTCTCATTCTCCTAAGAATAAAATCAAGTACCTGTAGAAGGAAGATTTCCCTTATCGACACCTGAAATCATATAAACTATTTGGTCCCAAAAACATGACCCAAATATTGTGTGAGAAATAAATCATAGTATAAAACCACCCAATATCTGTGACAATCTATTAGTGAGTATTTTCAATAGTAGTTTACAATAGTTAAAGCAGTAGCTAGGAAGTACTCAAAGTTAAATAATCCTACATACACTGATTTCCATTTACATTAATTATGTTTATTTCAAATATTAAATTACACTAAATTATTTAATTCTAGAGATCCTGAATAATCCTATCAAACCCCTATATAATGGATGAAAAACAGATACCTTAGAAGGCTATCTAAAAAGTAAATACTGAATCAAAGCTTGTGCTTTTTCTTTGCAGAAACATCATAAGTCATTCCATTTCATTATTCTATTTATTGATTGAATCTAGTCTTGACATTAATAAACTATAATTCAATTATCACTCTGATTTAATATAACAAAAACAATATAACCATGGTATAACATAACACCAAACTAGATCAAAACCCACTATATAAGAATTTCAGTAGTCAATCAGTGTTGAAACCTAGTATATAAGAATTTCAGCATGTTTGAGAGTCAAAACCTATTATATAAGAATTTCAGCATGTATCTGGTCCAAGACTGGTGTATAATAATTTCAGTATAAACCCAAAACATTTCATTTACCCTATAACATGTTTAACAAAATAATAACTCACAAGGGCATCAAACATGTCACAATCCTTCCAAGTAACCTAACCATTACCAAGCTTAACAATTATAAACTCACATGGGAAATTCATATCACAAGCCAGATAAGTGAATTAAACTATAAAAAAACATAATAAAATATTATCTCATGTGAGAAAACATTCAATTAATCAATTTGATTTTAAACAACCCTGAAAAGGGAAATAAAGCCATGCCCATAGGCATCCTAGGCGAAACAGCTAAACATTGGTTATCCGAGGGAAATACACTCACAGGGTAGCCATTAATCAAACCAAACAAGCTAAAACAAGCTTTAATTTATTTAATTGATCACCTCATAAATATTAAGAAAAAACAAGGGTCAATTTCCATTCATGGTAACACCCTAAACATGGGTGTGCGAAACTACGGTACATATAAACAACTCGGCATTGAGCGAAAGGCATAAAACCACATAATTGTTACTCGTACGACTCTCCTCATCCAACATCGGGCTTTGATTTGACCTCGAAAAAAATATATTGACAAAATGAGAATAAATGATCAACCTTCAATAACTAGGTAAAGAGGATAAATCAAGAAGAAAGGATTAAAAGGAAATGAGAACTCAGGGAGGGGATATCAACTAATCTGATGGTGTTCGAATTGGGCATCAGACAGTGAAACTGGAGGAAAATTCCCATTGGGATTTCCTGGGTATGCTACTTATCATAGGAGTCCATTTATATCTATCATAAAAAAATTATTCTACTCTCCAACTGAATCAAAAAAAATAAAAGTACATGGCATCTACTTGAGACTATACATCGTGTTTGTACAAGTCCTTACCAGTTCATTACATGGTCATGTACTAGGATTTTATGGTGTGTAACCCTAATTACACATAATGTACCTAGAAAGACATGATCTGTAACTCCCAGTTACATTGTGTAACAGTCTTTCTTCCAGAATTTGATCTCTTTCCTCCCATTTTCTTAAGTAAAAACTGAAAATGAAAGATCTGTGCCTCAAGGGAAGAATCGGGTTCTTAAAAATTGAACCATCTATGATATCATAGAGAATAAAAGCACTCTGAATTTCATAACTAACAAGGAAGATATAAAATTCACATTCAATATAGGTAATGGACACATAAATGAAAATATGGCATGGTATAATGCATGAAATTTTATTCTTATGGTGCCTAGTATGATGCGTGATTCTAATACTACCTTGTATCATTTTGATATGGATGAAAACACATTCAAATAATATCAATAATAATAACATCATACGTGAACTGAGTAACTCAATGGTGAAATCCAAGGAAACCATCGAAACACATCCAATAACAGCAATCACCCAACATAGGGAATTTGGATTTTTTTTATATATGGGGTAGCTACTCTCAAGAACAATCCCTTAACAAAATTCTTATATCCTATCCTACAATCTAATCTAAATAGTAATAAAAAACTAAAAGACCCTAGATACCACTTTTTAGCATCCGGCCCTAGATTCCACTCACAGGTGCTCTGAGACGGTTGGAAAGAAGACCTCATACATGCCTCCCTGAACACTAGAGGCTTCCAACTAATTTAGAGAGACATATGGTGTTTTCTTAGGGAGGATATTCCCACATATAACATATTAGGGTGAAATAGTAGATATATATGAAACATTGGAAATAGATATATAGCAATGGAAACAAAATAATTGATCATGAAAGTTAAATAAATAGTAAGGGGAAGCTGAATAATGAGAAGATGCAATATAATGATCATGTAGTGGTAATGTAACTATAAAAAAGGCTATTCTAGGGAAAATGATTCAGGCATTTAAAATATGATATCAAAATAAATGAAAATTCCAACAACTTTTACAAATAGAACTTAGAGAATTGTATTGGTCCTCTACCAAAAAACTCCATCATAAAGTTATAAATCAAGAATTAAAATATAGATGCTTCCCTTTGTACATACATGAAACAATATAGTATAATCTATTACCAAAGGTGCCCGGGTAGGGTGTGTGATACAATCTCTTTAGGCCAGCACCAATAGTGTCTAGTCTAGTCTACAGTGTGTATAATAAATTAAATAGTGTTCTATAGAAATTAAATTCAATAAATAAGAAATAAATTAATTAATTGGACTAGGCTCAAAATAGAAACCCTCCTAATCTAACTTATTTTTCATAACCTAGAATGTTTGAACTGATAGATCCTGAAAATGTAAATTGAGTAATGTTGTGCACAATAGGTATGACTCTCCCCAAGCTTGTGGTTGGGCTTAAAGGACTCAACATTATGTTTTCTAAACCAACAGATCAATTCTCATTTGAAAATACTTATTTACCTTTTTAATACAATTTGAAACCATATTAAAAATTATAGTGAGACACCTTGATCCCATCAATGACAATTCAAAAAGAAATATCTTGTATCACTCGATGGGATCCTCATATAACCAATGCCAAGGAATTCGTACATGGTGACCCATGGATGAATTCCCATGTGTCACTCCATTATGGTAAGAAAAGTCATGTACTAGACCACAAGTCCGTACTTGGTATCATGAATAGGTCAATGAGCCTCTCTCAAGGCATGGTTCAACCAATCATGCCTCCAGTACCATCCAAGGGGTCTCCCCTAGGGATCAATTGTCACTCATCTAGAGGTAAAAATAGACAATTCTTCGTGGTCCCATCCTAGGAATAGATGGTGTCATCCCCAGCGTGTTTACTAATAATTAAAAACTTATCAATAAGGAATGTGATTCTGTCCAAGGGGTCATTAATTTTAAATCCCTTATATCACTCTAGAACTAAGGTAAAATAGCTAAGAAAGAAGATAATATATATATATATATATATATATATATATATCAAGTCTATCTTGGTACCTTTTCATTTTTTACTAGAAGTTAAATTACCTTAGGCAGGTTGGTCAAGGAATGTCATTGGGAATAACCATTTAGGTCATAAGGAATAATTTATAAGTACTTGGTAACTTTAATCAAGTAGAATGTTTCACAAAAGAAATATTAATAGGGTCCTAACACGTTTTTTACCACCCAATCTATTCATCCTATCATTTCAATGAATTTATAAAAGGTGAATCCCCTTTACGGTGATCAATAAGCTAAGAAAAAAAGTGCATTCAGCCTTAACAGAGAAGATCACACTTTAGGGTGTAAATGGCCAAGGAGATCAACCCAAGGGGTTGATTTTCCACTCACATTGGTCATTAATGGAATGTTTATATATTAATTTTAATATAATTTTACAGTAGGATGTGATGTGGAAAAGGTTCATACCGCAGCACAACGGAACAATTTACAGATCGTCTAGAAATGATTGTAAAAATAAAAGACAACATAAATTATCCTCATATATATTCCCTTGTACAGTATCAAACTTTTATTTTATCATGTTTGTAAGAAAAAAATAACATTCCAATGCCCTAAAAAATAAGACAAATCTACATGCACCAAAATAGCATAACAGAAGAGTAGAAAAATCAGTAGTGGAAGGAGGAAGAGTGGAGAGCTTACCAAGAGAAGTACAACACTTATAGTGTTAAAGGAAATAGAGTAAAGATGGAGGATATCTTGAATATTATATGGAAGAGGAGGAGGAGGACTCACACGTGTCACCCTTACTATACGAGAGAGGAACATTTTTCCCCAATTAAAAAAACAAGGGTTTTTTATTTTATAAAAAAATTGGGTCAGGAAATTACATGATGTGTAAATTAATTACAAATAATGTAATCATTAGGATATCCCTCCAAGGAAAAATATTATAAACTATATTAATTGGTATATCCATACCAAAACACATCATGTATTTAAATACAAATCATGTAATCTTTTCTACAGCCAAGATCCATCCCACTAGCTACATTCTATTCTGAAATAAACCAACCGACACTTAGGTGCGGTCACCAAGCATTAAAAACACTAAAAAGAAAATTTAACTCACTAAAAATTTGGGACATTTCAACTATTCCATAGAATAAAATACCACAATACATCAATGTAGTTTCATAAAACATGGAAATTTAGAATTTCGCATTATGGTTTGGGAGTTAAGGGATTTTATGTTACTTAAATTTGATTTAATCTCTAAATTAAACTATATATGACATTTGTATTGATATTTGGGTGATATAAGAAAGATATGTTATCACAATCCCTATTTCAAAAGGATTCAGTTGAATTCTCTAAAACTATACACAATAGTTTGAAATATTTTAGATAAAATATTTTGAGAATCTTAGAGGAAGGGGAGAAAAGGGAATTACATGCACTCTAGAAATTTTAAAGTGTGAGATAAAGAGGAAATTATAGGATTAACATCTCATTAGAAACACATCATATCTTTTCAAAATTGGAATGCCATTTAGTGATCACTATGTGTGAAAAAGAGAAGTGAGTTCTTTGAATGTTTTGTTGAAAGTGAATCTCATGGATCAGGGGGATGTATCTACTTTGTTATCAAGAGTTAATATTTGAAAATAGTATCTTAGGTACATCATAATATGTCAATTAATTCTATATATATTATACCATTCAATTTTACTAATTAAAACCCTTTTGTTCAATATTTATTACTTAATTCTCTTTAGATATTTTTTAAGGGAGAGAAATAATTGATCCTCTAAAAGAGATAGAAAGATCATTGAAAAGGAAGAATAGGGTTTTATAACTGATATACCCTAATTCACCCTCACTCTAGGTATAAACCTTGTTAGGTACCTAAACCTATGGTGGGGATTACACCATAAATGGTCTTAGTGTGAGTAACTAATTCGAAGAGAATATTGGTAAAATTCGAGGGAGACGTGCTAGTAGAAAAAACCCAAATGTGGTTTCCATTTTTCATTAGTTCTTGGATAGAAGTGATGGAGTTATGGATAGTTTATGGAAAATACCTAGATATGTGTGATGCCCCAACTTGAGAGCCACCAAATAGTTCCCCATGCCTGTTGGCCACATGCCCTCAAGTGCACCTCCTCGTATGGTAGAGGGTGCCTACTAGCAGTGAGGGTCTGGTAAGTCGGTCTTGGGAAGATCATACCCTCTTTTATTAGAATAAAAAACCAACCAAAGAATATAAAAATAACCAAGTATGGAAGAATATAAATAACCAAAATAAATCCATGTCATATGATAACCAAAAAATGAAGATACAATACTAAACTAGAAGTTAAAACATTTTAAGACAATGCAATGTTAAGTGTCTATAATGCAACTCAAATTAAAGTCACAACGACTCCCAAATGATTCCCAAACCACATACGGTTACCTCTACCATGCTTCAATCCCAAACAACATCATATCTTAGGGCCTTACCCTTATCATGTCCTATAACAACAATGAATACTAAGGTGTCGATCGGGTGCCTGGAATATGGTGTGATTACAAATCATTAGGACACCACCAATGTTGTCTAATATAAGTCTAGTCAAAATATAGTGCATACAGTTTTATGAAGCAATAAATACAATGAATAATTTAAATAGTTATCACATTTTCATTTAATCTTTAATCATCACATTAGGATAAGTTCAATACATATTTCCCATTTGAAGCATCATTCATTGTAATCAATCATTCAGTGTGGTTCGTCATACCTAACACCCAAAATCTCGTTTCAATCATCATTAATTATTATCATTAAATTGGTGTAGGTCATCATGCCTAGCACCACAATATATTTTAGTTTAGGTCATCATTCCTAGCACTACATTTATTATTTGGTGTAGGCTTTCATGCCTAGAACTCCATAATCTCAAGCTTGGATAACTGTTGGGGAGTAACACACTATCCATGTCCAAACTTCTAATCGGTCTTGAACACAGTGTATAGCACCAAAAAAAATCTCATCCATTTTATCATTATTTAATTCACAATAATTTTCCACATTTTTTCATTAGTAATTTATTGATTAGTTGAACAGTTCAAAGTCCCTTAGTTAACTCCATAATTAACTAGTCACATAACTCATTAGTTAATTAATTAATTAATTAATGAACAGAATTATCTTTAATAATAAATTCTTCTATATTAATTATCCATATCAAATCTCAACTTGTCATAATTAATTATCAAAATTAATTATATTTAATAAAAATCATGGGAAATAATTAATTCTCCCAAATAATTATATTTTGTCAACATCACGACACATAATTAATTCTCCCAATTATGTATCCTTCACAGATTAATAAAATTTCATAATTAATTCCCCCAATTAATTATCTCCACAAAGTTTTTTCTATATCTCAATTACAATATCTATACTAATAAAAAATCTCCAAAATATCAATTTGGGAATCCCCCTTCATTTGTTCCATGATTCAATTATCAATTAATCACCAAGGCAAACACAAGTAAAATCCTCATTCCTAATTACTCTAATTTAGGAAATAAATTTTTAAAGAAATGTAGAAAATCATAAACTCATACACTTATCAATATCACAACTATGGGACTTCTATTTAGGCTGCCTACCTTGGATTTTAATGGAATTTATCCCAACGATAAAATCCCCAAATCCTAATCGGCACAACATCGTCAATCATGATTTGGATCTGAATCCCTAAACCAAAATTAAGATCAAATGCAATATAGATCATGAAAATATACATCTAGATACACAATACAAGATCTAGATCTCAACCCATAGGTTTATATCCATGAAAACGAGGAAGATATTCCATGAAAGGATCTTGAAAAGATATGAGAATGAACGTGAGAGGCATCGGGATGAAATCCACCTACCGGAAGGAGAGCATATCATCAATCTAGGATTTCGATCTCAAATAATATTGTTCGGATTGCCTTGGAATCCATCCAAAAGGCTTTGGGAACACCTATAAATTGTCAAACCTGAGCCTAGGTCAGATTAGGGAGGTTTTGAGGGTTTGGGTGATTTTAAAACCAATTTTCAGAATAAACTGGGCCGCATGAACTTTTTATCCTTGGAGGCCGCATGTTTAGGCCATACCATGCACCAACCATGCAGTCTTCCACTACTTGCATGTCTTGATGGTTCATGGTTAGGAGAATTATGTGCCAACTATTATGACTTCCACTATCTGCATGGTTACCTTATGCATGGTTTTTCCAAACTATACGCAGAATGTGCACTACCCCTGTCTTCCCAAGATCCTTAAAGCATCATACAAGCACACCCCGGGACATTACTCTAAATCAAAGGGACTTAAAGATTAAAAACTAACTAAAAAAGTTCCTAAGATGACTCTAGAAAAGGCTAGGATATTACAATCTCCAACCATATAACTATTCATCCTCAATGCACTCCCGAACTCCTCTATGATTCCGAGACAAAAAGATTAGTCCATTGAGCCCTCATATCTGCTTTCGGTTCCCACGTTTCCTCTTGAACATTTCCATGTTTTCATAATACATGAACTGGAGGCACAGTCTTTCACCATAAAAATTTCTCACTACAACCCAGCACACATATCATATGCTCCCCAAAGTATTCATCTATCTCAAGGTCAACCTCTTTCACATCAATCAAATGAGAAGGGTTGGGGTGATACCATCATAGTTTTGACACATGGAAAACATCATGCATAGTGCTTAATTTTGATGGGAGTTCTAGTTGATATTCCACCAACCCGATTCTCTATAGCACCTTAAATGGTCCTATAAACCTATGTGCTAACTTTTCCTACCTCTTTATCCTATGGTGAACCAATATAGGTGACACTCGAAGGAATAAACGATCACCCTCTGTAAACTCTATGGGCCATATCTGTCTATCAACATATGACTTATGCCTACTTTGATCCATAGCCATACGTTTTTGAATAAAATATAAATGCTCCTATGTCTCCTGAATGAGACTTGGTCCCAACATCTCTGACTCACCCACCTCTCACCGACATAGCGGTGATATACAAGCTCAGACATAAAGTGCCTCATATGGAGCCATCTGTATAGTTTTCTAATAACTATTGTTATAGAAAAACTCTACTAAATCCATGTTCTTCTCACAAGAACCACATTAGTCAAAAACACATGCTCGCATCATGTCCTCTAGCACCAATATGTTACACTACGACTGACCATCCATCTGTGGGTGGAAGTCCATACTCAAAAGAATCTGTGTACCAAGAGCCTTATGTTATCCCTTCCAGAAGCTCAAATTAAGCTCGAATCGGGATCTGAAACTATAGTCTATGAAACCCCGTGTACACGAACTATCTCTCATACATAAAATTCTTCCAACTGCTCCCATGAAAATGTTTCCCTGATGGGAAATAAATGTGCTACCATCATAATTCGATCCACAATGACCCAAATAGAATCATTCTTCCTAATAATTTTTGGAATTCATACCATAAAATCCATAGTCACATCATCCAACTTTTATTCTGAAATTGGTAACAACTGCAATAGTCCTCCAAGTTATTGATGCTCTGCCTTCACTAGTTGATAGGTGAAACATCTTGTTATGAACCCTATTATCTCCTTTTTCATGTATGGACAACAAAACAATCTTCGTAGGTCACGAAAAAAAAATTTCTCCCTAGGATGTAGCACCCACTTTGAAGCATGAAACTATCACATGAGTTCCTCTTGTATAATCGTAGGAACAACAACCTGGTTTTTCACATACATGATCTCATAATCATCTATTATCTAGTAAGAATGTGTCTCCCCGCCTTCATGGATTTCCCTTAAGGCTAAACATTTCTGATACTCATACTTCCTATCTCTAATTCATCTTAGGAGTATAGACCCCACTTCTACAGAAACCAAAGTCACCCTATCTTGACTCTCTCGAACTACCTTATGCATTTTCTCCAGAAAAGTCATCATCTTCCACTCTAAACATGACTTATATACCAACTGAGTCTGAGTTTTCCTACTTAAGACATCATCCACACTATTTCAATTTCCGAGTGTATATGCCAGTTCAAAATCAAAGGACTACATATATTATACCCATATTCATTGATGATGATTCAAGTCGCTCTGTTAAAAGATATACTTCAATATTTTTGGATCCATAAATAATGTAATCTTTTCACCAAAAAGATAGTTTCGCCAACCCATAGGAGCATAAAAAAGTTCTACCAACTCATGTTTATGAGTATAGTAATTACGTTCATGGGTTCTCAGTTACTGAGACCCATAAGCAATGACTTGATCCCCCTACATAAAAACATCTCTGAATCATATCCCAGAAGTTTCACAATACACCATGTACTCCTCACCCAATTTAGGTAAGATCAAAATTGGTGTTGTTTTTAAGTGCATTTGAAATTCCTAGAAATCATTCTCACATACTACTATCCAATCAAACATTATCACTTTCTTTATCAAACCAGTAACCAGTGCTTCCAATCGAGAAAAGTCATATATGATCCTTATGTAATAACTAGTTGATCAAAGAAATATTGGGATATCAAAATCATTCTTAGGTTTCTCCCATTAAACCACTTCCTTCACTTTTTATGGGTCCACTTCCACATCTTCTTCCAAGATAATGTTCACCAAAAAGTGTACCATGTCAATACAGAACTATCATTTAGATAGCTTGGCATATATCCAATTATCTATTAGTATACCCAGGACGATGTCAATATAGTGGGAATGATCTTCATGGGTCTTAGAGTACACCAAGATTTCATCCAAAAACACCACTACAAACTGATCTATGTACAGATAAAATATCATGGTAATCAATACCATAAATACTACTAGAGAATTTTTTAACCCAAACAACATTTCGAAAAACTCTTATAGGCCATACCTACTACTAAAAGTAGTTCTTGGTATATAAAAAGTCTGAACACTCGCCTGATGATACCCAGATCTCATATCGATCTTTGGGAATACACAATCCCCCTTCAACTAGTTAAAAAGATCATCAATATGAAGAAGAGGATATCGGTTTTTCACAGTAATTTTATTCAACTTACGGTAATCGACACACAAGCATAAACTCATGTCAGCCTTCTTTGCAAAAATAAAAATATGTGATTCCCAAGGCAACATACTTGGAAGAATAAACCCTTTTATCCTCAAAATCCTCTAACCATGTTTTGAGCTCTTGACACTCAGTCGATGCCATTCCGTAAGGTGGAATAGATACTGGCTCATCCTTCTTCATGAGCACAATAGTGAATTCTACATCTCTCTATGGTGGAAACCCTGAAATTTCATCAAGAAAAATATCCTAAAAATATTCTTCTACTGGTGGAAGGATTTCTTGCGTACCCCTCCCATCATCCAAAACAAGACTAGAAGCTTGGGATATGAGCTCTCCCAATTGCTGAGTAATTGGACTAGCTCAGCCAACTGGGATATCCCATTCTCCACAAAGAACATACCGGTCACACTTAAGAGATACAAATGTCACTCTTCTCTGGTAACTATCTATGTGGGCTCAGTATGCGACTAGCCATTCCATACCCAAAATTAGGTTGAATCCTGATATATCAAGGACATAGATGTCCCAAAGAAAATTATACACTAATATCTCTTGTGAACATACTATGCATAAATAGATATCCCTAGTCCATGATACCAATGGTGTATCTATATTCATCACCCTGCTTATGGACTCCACCTCCAGAATCAAACCAATAACAATATTTTCAGATATAAGGGAATGAGAGTCACCAGTATCAAATATGGTAGTAGTTAAAGTAGAAGCAACTTGAATAGTAACTCTCACTGTCGATGGACTAGCCTCACCCTCCACAACTGTAGGTTGCACTACATGTAACTTTCCTTACCCTCTTCCCTATTTTGTCATATGACTCTCTTTAGTAGCACCACTCTACTGATACGGGTGATCATACTCTGAAGTACTATGTCCACTACCTCTACCACACCGGTGTCAAAGCACCTGAGTAAGATCTAGTGAAACTATTCCTCCTGACTGTTCACCTTGCTTTCTACTGTCCTGACTAAGGTTCTAATAATGGCTCTTCATGCTCTAAGAAGTCACACTCCCTGATCGTCTAACTACATGTCCAGTACTGGAATCCTCTTTCAGGTTCCCCTCTAAAATGAGAACATGATTAATCAAATATGAAAATTTCTTCTGCCGAAAGATATTCACTTAAGACTTTATTTCACACCTAATTCTGTCCTAAAATCATTCTGTTGAAGAAGCATCATTTGTCGCTAAAGTTGGAGAAAGATTCCTTAAATATGTGAAACGTTCATTGTAATCCATTATGGACATGATTCCTTAGGTCATATGCATAAACTATAAATCCTTCTCTTGTATCAACATCTCTCAATAAAAGTGTTCCAAGAACTTCTCTAGAAATTCATTCCATAACATATCATCAGTCTGTCAAGATCATACTTGAATGTCTCACCAGCGCTTCACTGGCCCCCACAACATATAAGCACCGAACATGACCCTCCTCGCAGTTGGAGTATCTAAATGGTCAAGTATCGTCTCTATGGAATAAATCCATAATTCCCTGGCCTCAGATCCACCATCTCTAATAAAATTAGGAGGGTGTTGTTGTTGAAAATCCCTTATCAACTCAGACATGATTTTCTGATCCTGCCCTGGGTCTCTCTCCATGAATTGAATGAAATGAGAAAAGTTATCTCAGAACAATTCCCATTCCTCCTCATCTTGCACCAATGGTGCCTCAATCCCCCTGTCTAGAAGTTTGTTCCGGGCCATACCCCACATTCTCTCCTTCAAAAAGTATCATAGAGGCATTTCTCTACAATCCAAACACACGTCTTAGGTCTAAAAACACAACCTTATAACATTTTCATAAGGGAAGAAACTAACACAACAAGAATCCACATGTACTTTCTCCCTTTACTCTCCACAAGGTCAACACTAAGGCCTTAACACTTCCCTTAACCATCCAACTCCTAGGTGTTGGTTAACAAGGGCACATTCATTATTATTAATTAATTCAACCATTAATTAATCAAATTAACTTAGATTAATTAATGTAACCATTAATTAATTAATCATACTCATTTCATCACTCAAGATTTTCATTAGGAACCCATTTATTCTGATTTTTCATCATTATTTTAATCTTACAACAAGTAAAAATATTTCATGTTTAACAACATACTCATAACCCATTTTCTTGTGGGTTCTTAGAATGATGTATGTTAAAACAACTAGGAGTTCCTAGAATGATGCATGGAAAACAAAACGTCGTTCCTATTTAAGCTATGAATAAAAATTCAATAATATTCAAAAAATATATCACACCACACCTAAAGTGTTTCACCAAAGGTGAAATAATATCCAACTGTTACAACAAACATCAATTATAAAAAACCCATTATGAGTGCTCAGATTTTTCTTTATAAATTGGTTTGAAACTCCCATGAATGAGCTAAATAAAAATCCTCCACTCTTCATAGTCTCCTCTCTACCTTTCCCAAAATAGTAAGATAAAAAAACAATGAAAAGAAAACTCCTTTGATACAAATTTGTGATGCGCTGACTCAAGATCCACTGAATAGTGCCATGGACTAATTGGCCACATGTCCTCAAGAGAACCCCCCACCCTCCCCCATATGCCAAAGGGTGATGACAAGCAGCGAGGGTCTAGTAAGTCAGTCTTCGGTAAATTATACCCTCTTTAATTAGAATAAAACACCAATGGAACCAAATAAAAATAACCATGTATGGAAGCATATAAATTACCAGAATAAATCCATGTCATATGATAACAAAAACATGAAGATACAATACTCAACTGAAATGTAAAACAAGCTATGACAATGAAATTTCAAGTGTCTATAATGAAACTCAAATTAAAGACACAACTAATCTTAAATAGGTCTTGAACCACACCTGGTTATCTCACTATACTCCAATCCCAAACTGCATCATATCCCAGGTCCTTACCATTATCCTGTCCTACAAAAAAAGTGTACTTGGGTGCCCATCAGGTGGCCCAAATAGGGTTTCATTACAACTCATCAGGCCACCACCAATGGTGTCTAAAACGATTCCAGTCAAAAGATAGTGCTTGCAGTTTTATGAAGCAATAAATAGATTGCATAGGGTAAACAGTTATAACAATTTCATTTAATATTTAATCATCATATTGGGCCAAGTTCAATTCATATTTCCCATTTGAATCGTCATTCATCATTATAAATCCTTCGATGTGGTTCATCATGCCTAACACCCCAAACTTCCTCTCAATCAACATTCGTTATTATCATTCATTTGGTGTCGGTCACCATGCCTAGCACCATAATCTCATTTAGTGTAGGTCGTCATGCCTAGAACTCCTTTTAACTTTCGTTTTAGGTCATCTTTCCTAGAACCCCATAATCTCAAGCTTGGATAACTATTGGGGAGGAACACCATATCCATGTCCCAACTTCTAATCAGTCTAAAATGACATGTCTAGAACCACAAAAAATATCACCCATTAAATTATTCTTTAATTCACAAGATTTTGACACATCATTCCATTAAAAATGCACAGATTAGTTAAATAATTAAAATTACACTAGTTAATTCAACAATTAACTAAGAACATAACCTATTAATTAATTCATCAATTAATTAATCTATCTACCCAATTCTATTTCCATAATTAATTATTTACAATTAATTATCCATATCAAATATCAACTTGTCATAATTAATTCTCAAAATTAAATATCTTTAATCAACATAAATTCCCATAATTAATTCTCCCAATTAATTATCTTTGGTCAAAATCAGGGCACATAATTCATTCTCCCAATTAGTTATCTTTCACAGCTAAACAATATTTCATAATGAATTCCCCCGAATTAATTATCTTTACACAATCAATTAAATATCTCAAATACAATATCTCAACCAATAAAAAATCTCTAAAATGTCAATTTTGGAAACCCCCCTTCATTTGTTATATGATTCAATTATCTATTAATCATGAAGGAAAACACAAGTCAAATCCTCATTCATAATTACTCTAATTTAGGAAATCATTTATCAAGGAAATATACAAAATCATAAACTCATACACATATAAAGATCACCACTATAAGAGTTTGATTTAGAAAATGTACATAAATTTTTAGACAAAATTTATCCCAATAGAAAATCCCCAAAATCCATGAGGCACAACGTCGTTGATCAAGATTCAGATCTAAATCCCTAAACCAAAAATAAGATCAAAGGAAAACATGATCTTGCAAATATTGATCTAGATCCAAAATCCTAGATCTAGATCTAAACCCATAGGTTTCAATCCATGAAAACAGTGAAGATATATAATGAAAGGATTAGAAAATAAAAGAGAAAGAATGGGAGAAGCATCGGGATGAAATATACTTACTCGGAGGAGATAAGATCTTCAATCCAGGATTTAGATATCAAAAAACGGTGTGTGAATCCCCTTGGAATACCTCTATAAGGATTTAAGAACACCTAGAAATTTTCAATCCCAAGCCTAGGTAGAATTAGACAGGTTTCGGGGGTTCGGGTTCTTTGAAAACCAATTTTTGGATTAATTTGGTCTTCCCGCACGGTTTCTCCTAGGAAGCTACACGGTCAGGCCAAATCGTGTGCCAACCATGCAGTCTTCCACTACCTATATGGCTTGATGGTGCATGGTTAGTAAAACCACACACCAACCATGTCGACTATCACTATCCTCATGGTTTTCATTTTCACGGTTTGGCCAAACCATGCACAAACCGTGCAAAGCCCTGTCTTCCCAAGTTCTTTCCAACATCACCCAAACACATTCTAGGTCACTACTATAAATAAAATGTACTTAAAATATTAAAAATTACCTAAAATAATGCCCATGATGACTCCATAAAAGACTGGTATCTTATAATATAAGTGTCAGTTAGATAGGATTGGGTAAATTCAGCATGTTTATTAACTAATGGTTATGATTTGTAGGTTACATTATGGTGGAATAACCTAGTACTTGTTTTTGAAAATGGATCAATTAAATAAATATGTTTATATTATGTAAGTTATTCAGGGGAGTAAAAAACATGTTTCAAAAAGAAAGTATTAATGTTTTGAATATAGAATTGGTTTTGGGACTTTAGGTTCTCATATAATCCTCAAAAGTCTCTCTAGTGTGGCCTTGATTGGCTAGCAGTCTATTTGAGACTAACCACATAAATCACTTATGTAATAATTCTATGAATTTAAAATAAAAAATGTCATTGAGTGTGGGGAATCATCATGGAGTTTGTGAAATTAGATTGTTCCATGGTGTTTGGGGTGTTATAATTTTCATAGGAAATTAGTGTGGAGGGGTATCAACCTGTATTTTTCATAGAAGATTGAGCACTAAGATTTAGATAAGGACTATAAAATTTCATTTAGGAGAAAAATACATTATTATGAGTTAGAGTGTGAGGCCTCTAGGGTGATATAAGATTTCACTAATTTAGGTTTGGTACTAGGATGATCATAACCTATAGGAGATCATAAATTAGAGTGTACATCCAATACTGGTGACCAATTTGGTTAGCATGAGATAGACATGGAGACTCCTCGAGGTAGAGATGTATTATAGTGGGGAGGTTATTATAAGTCGCACCAATAAGTATTAGTTGAATTGGGAAATCACTGTGTTCTGGTGGATTTGGAAAAAAGACAATTTTCAATTTCTTTATTTTTTGTATGAAATTTTAATTTTTAAATATATTTTAAATGATTTAATGAATGCTCTAAAGGATGCGTCTTGATGGAGTAGGCCCAGAATGCATTTTTGGGTTCTGAGAGTCTAAAAAATGCAGGCTGGTAGCTTCAAAGGGATACAAAATACCCATTTAGAGTTCATCAGGAACCCATCATGGGCCATTATGTGTGAGGTTGGGGTGATAAGGGTGATTTCTCTTTGATTAGGGCCACTTACTTGCCAATGATTTACACCAGGTGACTGGTGATGGTAGACTAGTTACTCAGTGCTACCCAAGTCCATTTTTTTATAGAGGAAAAAATTTTCTTCTAAAATTTTTGAAAATAATTAACCCACATAGAGTTCCTCATTTGGTGTTATCCCAAGTATGGTGAGGCTAAGTTCCTCCCCATCCTCTATTTTCTCCCTCAATCCAGGGAGGTTGGATCTTGTTTCTTTATTGATTAATGTAATTTATTCCAAATTATATTCTTATATTACTTTATCCTACCCTTTTATTTAATTTTACTAAGTTTAAGACAAGTTTTTGTGTCAAGTCCATATGACCATTGTGGAATAGGGGTGATACAATATGGATTTTTCTATATATTATATAAGTTATTCTGAGGGGATGAATGCATGTGGTTGTGTATCATTTTTTTTGGGGTAAGACTCTTCCTTAATTAACTTCATTTTTTCTTGGTTTTGAGTTAGAGTAGGGATGATTTTGAATAAATAATTGATTTTAATTGTTGGGGATTTGGTGGGAAGCGGACTTTGAGGTGTTTCGAGGGTGATCCACACACTATTATTTAAGGTATCAACAAGGATACATCACCTAGTGAGTTTTAACTCATTTATTCCAAAATAATGGGTATTTAATTAATCAGATAAATTAATTATAAGTTTATTATAATTAATTATGTGGTACATGGGATAAGATAGGGACTTTTGTTCAAAAATGGTGTTGACAATCTGTTGGTCATGGATAGAATAAACTTTCTTAAGGGGTTATGTTTTTGATTGAGGTACGTGGTTCCTAATATTACGTATTCATATGTTTATAAATATATTATATAGATTTAAACATGTGTAAGTGGGTATGAGTGACTTGAGATGTGATTTTTGAGTGGATTTCCTTATGTGAGGCAAGGATAGGGAGTGTTGTTAGACCCATAGTGAGTCTTTAAGCATTATAAATTATTACATACCCATCGATGGCTATGTAGCCTATATGATAGGATTGGGTAAATAAGAAATAGATCCTAAAGAGGGTGTTCAACTATGAGTTAGTTCCTTAGAGACCATGGGAGTTCATGTATTTTTACGTAACACTCACCTTGACTGGGGGATTGGGGTGAGATTATGGGATTTAAAGGAAATTAGTAGTATGAAAGGCATATAATTTATAACATTGTTACGAGCCAGTGAATTCAAAGGGATTTTCAATTTTAAATTTTGGAAAATTAATTTTATGAGAATAAGATGTGTTTTTATATTTTTTGGGTGGGGGATTTGTGGATTTTGAGGGTGTTGAGGAAAGGTCATAGGGTTAGTGGACATGTTGCCTGAAGTATCAGACCCACTAGGTACCTGGTTAGGTTAAAACGAATACTCGATGAGAAACATGATGCAAGGTACTACCTTGGGGCCCATAGGTACCTTTTGGCCACTAACATATTACCTAGTGGTTGTTTTAGGAGTTTTTTAAAATAATTATTGTTTTAAAATGAAACCTCCCCTTGGACTCTCTTGACACAACCCCTTCCCCTGTATTTCTCTCATTCTACCCACTTCCTATCCCCTATTAGATATATTCTTAAGGGAAATATCTAATTATATAAAATCATCATATAAATATGGATCCCTCCCTTGATGATTCTATGTTAATTCATAGGACCTCTCACTCTACATTATGAATTCCACCAAAATTTTTGGGTAAAACAATCTTAGGACCTATTTGTCTAGTCTCTAAAATTATGCAAATATGATTGAACCTAGATGAAATATCAAATGAGTTAACGCTTACAGAAATGAAATATATGGTTTCTATTTTATTTTAACATGTGTGTGTTTATATGTGATGTGCATGTTCATGCCTTGGGGACCACATTCAGAAATTCCAGGAATGGGAAGAGTGAGTTCCGAGAAGTGTTTTAGGCTAAGGTAGGGCCTCCATATAGTGAAATAAGTGTATAATGAAAGGATTGAGGGTTTAGAGTGTCCCATAGGTTATGTTTCCAGGGTAACAACCTTTAATTAAGTCCAAAAACCCTGTAGTGAACATGGTTTGTGTAATTAATTAAAAGATTATAGGATGTGGTTATACATGAGTGTTTATCGTTTCACATGTGGTAAGTACCTTGAATGTAGGTTTATGTGAGTGAATTATGTTGAAAGTGATTAGGAATGACGTTTATGTGTCTATGGATCCTATTGCCTTATTTATAGGAGTATATTTATCGTGATATGTTCCTTATGGGTGGTGAAAAAACTATTGAGTAGAATATTGGTCATTATAAGGAATATTCATTGGCCATCATTTATAATGTGGTTGGGACATGCCTAAATAGGTGTCAATTATTTTATGATATTTAGGTATGTTTATATATATGATATGACTGAATATTTTTAATTCTAGGGATTGGTGACATCTTGAATTGTTTCATAAAACCCTTATGGTTGATACTTGTAATCCAATAAAAGTGAGGCATTCTATTAGAACATTTATGGTCTTAATGAATGGAAGGTATTGACAAAAGTCATGAGTGATTAGATACAAAATGGGGTGTCTTTATAGGAATTATTGATATAATTAATAAATAACTATATAGGTTTGTTGTGGTCTCATGGGATGAGTAATTCCAACTAGGAGGTTGTATGTTAGTGTGGTTGATTGTGAATAGAAAACTAGGTTGTCACCTATGATATTTAATATCAATTAAACAATATTGTTTAGATAAAGGTAAATCCAAATATTTCTAGAATAGTTAGATTAGTCAGTGTATGATATATTTATTTGTTGTGGGTTGTCCTCTAGGGGGAATTTGGATGGACCGATATTTATTTGTGAGCTAATATGGAATTTGTTCCATAATTATAGTAATATTTTGTTCACATTCATTAATTTAATGATGATACAGGGTTAAAATACCTCAAACTGGGTGATAGTTTAGTCAAAAAAGATGTTGTTATGACACCACAATTTGAGTGATAAAATGGAGGTAAGATACATGGTTACAGGAACCTAACTAGACTGATATAGTGGTGGTTAAAAGTGTGGTTATGAGACCTCACCCTAATTGATAAGGTGTTGGAATAATAAATGGAATGATACTACACCAATAGTGATTGGGTTTTTCTGTGGGATTTAGTTTTGGACATTACCGTATGTGATAGAGAATCAGTCACACTACACTAGAGTTTGGATAAGTTAGGACCTCCTTAGTATTACACAATATGTTTCTTGAGACTGATCCATGTTTTCATGATACTTTAACTTCTCAATTAGTCATAGTAGGTGGGGTCAGGTGTCAGGGTGTCATGTTTAGTACCCGATGACATGACATGATTACTTGCTTGTTATTGTGTATTATTATTCACTTTTTCATACATAACTTCCCAAAATATTGTGAAATATTCTAAAAAATCAAGAATATTATAAAATATAGCACTCATGTCATGGTTTTTAATGTTATTTATTTATATAATCGACACTAAACCCCCTATCATGATGAGTTTTAATATCAGTTAACAAATTAAATGATGTTCAAATACATTTTGGCATTAGTTATATAATAACCATTATTAATAACCATAATGATAGGTGTTTTAAAATTGGATATATAAATAACCCATGTTAAATACCTATTATATTAGGTTTTAATATAGTTTATATATTAACCAATGTTGTAAAATTTCACATCATGAACAAACATTGTTTCAATTTTCTCACAGAACACCCTTTTAATTTTTTAAATATCATCTAGAATTTATTATACTATAGGCATAGATTTTCAAGTATAATCTATAATGTTTTATTCTCCCTTTTCTGACATTTATGGTCCATTCATCCTTTTAACCAAAGGTTCAATATTCAGACACTTCCTTATTCCATGATGCTACTACATTTTTTTTAATTATGGTCTCATTATTTAATTTTTTACGATTTGTTTTCATTATAGATATATTTTTTAAAAAGTTTTTTTTATGATGATTATAATTTCATTTGAAAAATTAGAGAAGATAAATATTCCCCATGAAATTTATATGACAAATTTTAAAATTCCATAACAATAAAAGTTTAAAATAAAGAATGATTTCTTTCATCAAAATAAAATGAACATTAATAAATGATATTTAGATTTCAAGGAGATCACCATAAGAAAATAAAACAAGGAAAAGTCTTAATTCAATTTTCTTTATTTTTATTTAGATTTAATAATTTTCTTGTTCTTTTATGTTACCTTTTGTTCTAAAGTATTTATATGTATAGAAAATATTTTTATGAAAATCCAGCACATTCAATATTGGTTATAAAAAAACAACATCGAAAGTCCCAAAAGTTAATATTTTTATGTTAGTTATCAAAATAATCGATTATAAAAGTACTAAAATTATATCAAAATAAATATATTGACATTAAATTATATATAAATCATTAAAATATACATACAATGTCATTTTTATTTACATCATCTGAAAAACCAACTTTAATGATAAAAGAAAATGACATTAAAATATATTTTCCTACTAGTTTATTTTTTTGGTTACCTTGTGATTTTTATAATTTAAACTCTGATAAAGATGTCACAAAACCCCCCCAACCCCAACTCCATTGATAACCCTCCTAGTCCTACAGTTAAGAAAATGAGTGACCCCCGAGTCCCGCCTCTGGTGTCCATGGGTTTGAAACTACCACAAAGTGTGAAAAGCACTTAGATGGGAGGCATTACCCTCAATACATAAAAGGATTGAGAGAGAAGATAAAGAGTAAACAAGAAAACATTGTCACGTAATATAAAAGGAACTAAACCATCACATATTTTTATGTCAATAAAAAAAATAATGTCTCCAATTTAAATACCAAAATTAAACTAATTAAGAGACTACATGAAAACTCTAATTTCCAAGATTATAATGCCTATCGTGGTCCCCCTAACTCTCTTGGTAGCCAAAAAAATAGTTTATGTACATCGAGTGAGCATAAAATGTATTCTCATTAGGATCATACCCAAGGTCTACAATGGAATTGTGAAAAGATCATATTAATGTATCAAGGAATAAACAATAGAACTGATAAGAACTTGGATAGGTCATTTATCAATACCAACCTCTACATGGCTCATTCACCAAATAACACAAGAAAGTAATAAGATAATATCAAGAAAATATTGATAGACTCACTTCCACTTCCCCACTAAGTTGTCACTCGCACACTAGAGAAATGTTTCATGTTATCCAATCCCTTCTCTTTCGTATCATCGCCACATATAAAACCATATCTGATGTAGTCTGGTTCGTAACCCTACATTCCCCATCCTCTTGTATGTCCCAACATTCCATTACAGCATCAATAAAATCATGAAAATATCCCCTGAAACTACTTTATTGTTACACATCCATCTGAAACATCACAACTATAATAATAGGGTATCATGATTGTGAAGATCGTTAACCTCATGCCCCCCTCCTACCACACATGTTCCCCACTACATAACATACTCTCATGAACAGGAATCACCACCATCTATGTCTTCATTAAGGGATAATATCCACAACCAAATGTTCCTTTTATTGATACTAATATCAAAGTAAGGGAAATGAATAATCAACCATCCATTCCTCAGTATCTTGATGTTGGGGAAAACACCCATAATATATGTTTATTGGTACATGGTACTAAAAGTGGGTGGGTGCAGTTAAAAGTAACTAGAAAATACAATAACACACACACACACTAGTCTACACACAAGCATGGAATAATGGTTTCAAATCAATATTTCATCACCATCAACAAACATGAAAACCATACTAACATTACCACATGATACCACCAACTAGACACAACCCATCCATAGGTTAACCACAGACATCCCATAGTTTGACTTCTTTTAATCATGGGATTATTCACCCTTCCAATTTATGACATTAACAACCATTGAATTCAAAACTCACATTTAATTCCATTTAATTCCAGTATATTTATAATTATTCACTTTGTTTAATATTTTATCACATATAGATTTAAATTCACATCATTTAACATTTTTATTAAAAGCCTCATATCTCATCACTACCATGTCATTATAATAAGGAACTATACTACAACCCATAATTTCTACCACCACATTTTCCAATACCTTCAACACATCCCACATCCAAACTGGTCACCCCAATATCATAAAATCCCCAAAAATGGAACAAACACACAATGGCTATAGTAAAAGTACTAGTATCACACAATAATATATTTCCCAACAATATTTTTTTAACACAATTCATTTATAGTGGGATTCAATTGGATTTATCTTTTCAGTCATTGGTATCAAATAATTCTATATTTTCACAAGCCACCAATTATTAGTTCAATATACATATCCACACTTTTATGACTAGTGGGTTTAAAAAAATCAAGAAGGGGTTATCAATCCAAAATAGGGGTCAATAAATTCACAATAGCCACAATATTCTCATCACATAAGTTATATGTTTCAAGAGAAAAAAATAAAAAATAACAAGGAAATAGATAATCACATGTGACTACTCATATTACCATTTTATTTCATATTTAGCCTTGTTAATTATATTTGTTAACTAATTTATACAACCCACCTACATGAAGAAATCATGATAATTTCACAGATACACAATCGAGGGAGGTTCGTTGTAGTGGGAAAGATACTATTGTGAGCATTGAGGATGTCTTAAGGATCAAGGAATTGGAAAATGGTGTGAAGGTGGGTCTGGATTTAATGACTGGGGGGTTGGCTCACAGAGGGACGACCCCTCATCTGGTCGGTTCAGCTGAGGAGGATTTTTCCTCTAGGTCTCATAAAGTCTCCTTGGATAAAGGTCAAATAGTTGGGACTACCAGAATTAGGTTGAATCAGGATAAAGATAAGTCTGCTTGGTCCTTTGATGTTTTGGGTTCAAATCAGGTTGGAGAAGAATGGGACTTCAGTATAGTGGAGGTGGCCAATACGCCAGCGCTAAGGAGGATAAAGTTCATGATCCCCTGTCCAAACCATTTTTATCCTTGAGTAATAGGTTTTAAGGGATAGCTAAGGATAGGTTGATTGTGGGACTGGAGGAGGAGGTTATTGTAGGAGGTGATGGTGATGATGATGTATTGGAGGGTCTGTAGGTTGATTGAATATGGAAGGAACTAGTTACAGGATCTATGGAGGACTCCCCCAATTTGGTAGGGCAGCCTCTCTTGATGGAGTGTATGGATTAGAGGTTGGGGGATAGTGCCTGTAAGGATGATTCTGTTTTAATGGTACAAGTCTACCAAGGGAAGAAATTCTTTGGTGGTGATAATACTTTAGTGGGTCTTCTAATTGAAGGTATAGCAGGAGCCAACTTTCGTGGTTATAGAAGAAACTCCTTTGGAGGAAAGGCATCTATCCTTAATGGAAAGTAATACTCCAGAATAGAGTCCGAGATATAATATTGGATGTCCTGAATTTTTTTTGAGGGAACAATCTGGGAAATGAAGGGAGAACTCTGGGGGAGGAAAAGAAAATTTGACTACCCCTGACAGTTGATCCTTCAGTGAAATCATTCAAAGTGGGAACCAAAAGATGTCTTCAGGTGGAAGACCTTTGTTTGCAACACTAATAAGGATACCAAGTAATGATTACGCATATCTTCCACAGCTGATGCGTACTAGGTCATCCTTTAAACGGAATAGTGAGGTGGTTCTTGTTGTTAAAAAGGGTAGCAGGGTTAAGAAGGCATCACCATATGTGCTTGCACTCGACCAGCTTAGAATTTGAATAAAAAGTGAATGTTTTTGGAGACACCCAGAGTGGGAATCAGCTACTGGAGAAGAAGAATCCTGCATGGGATACGGGGATGACTATGGGTATTATGATATGTAACCCTGTGTTGATATGCATTGCTTTTTGTTTCTGGTTCTCTTGACTATGTTTGGGGTTGTATGTGGGGCACCAGACACCCTTAAACCGACTTTTATAAAATAAAAAAGTTTATTTGCACCATTATAATTTCATAGATACACAAAAGAAGAAGTAAAACGTATCCCCTACCTAGGAAAGAAATTCAAAAACATTATCCACCAAAAATAGGGGAAAAGAAGATGATATCACCACTTTAATATCCTGAAGGTAAGGGACTGATCAATCCGAAAACACTTTTATAGAATGGAGGAGCATGAAATAGAAACATGCTCCTTCCTAAAATGTGACACACAACTATAGAAAATAGAAAGGTAACCAAGATATTGAACATATCTAGAATAATGAGACAAAAGGATCTGGTGGTAGTTTAAAACTATAATGGTTTCTAGAATAATGTTTTAGTTCATATAAACCCTAAGGGAATAAGTAAAATACTCAAACTAATAAAATCTCATACTTTTAACAGTTTAGATACAGATCTAGAAATAAATATTAAGATTAATATGGTAAACTATCCTTTTTAGTTTTTATTTAATTTGGATTTTTTAAACATGAAGAATGAACCATTTTAAACCATGAGATATAAGGAATTAAAATTCTAGATCTAACTTCTAAAAACATATTTAAAAAAATAATAATTTGAGTTTTAAATTAAATTCATTATAGTAAAATATAATTTCATTTCCTAAGGGGAAAATCCATATATTTTGAAAATAAATGTAATTTTTTTGGAAAACTATTGGATACACAGTGAGAAAGGATATATCATGATAATGGATTGATTGTAAGAATAAAATTTTTTCCATGAGATGTATAGATTAAATGTGATAACAACTAATAAAAAGTGTGAAAAAAACATCAAAAATGAAAAAAAAACAATTGACTCTATGAATGAGTGGATTGAAAGTGAGAACAATAGATCAATTGTGAAAAAAACTGATTGGATAATAGAAAAAACATTCATCCATGTGAATTAAATAATAAACCATGAGAATAAACCAATAAATCAAGAGAAGAAACTATCCGCTCTGTGAAAATAATTCTGATCATGCAAATGAATGGATTTACCATGAAAACAAATAATCAACTGTGAGTACAGATTGATCGACTATGAGAATAAACTATGCATAATGAAAATAAAATATTGAGCATATGAAGGAATTGATCAACCATAAAAAATTGATTGATCTTGGGAATAAAATGATAGATCATGGTAATAATATATCTATTATGAAAAAAATTATCGACTGTTCAAAGTAAAGGATTGACTATAAGAAAAATCATAGAAATATTTGGGGAAATAAGAGCCTAAACACTCCCTTTACATCTCCAAGCCTTGGGAAATCCAAAAGAAAAGGTTTTAGGAATTTGAGGATTTACATCAAATAAATTTAAATCAATTATTTTCCCTGAGATTCATGTGAACCTCGAAGATAAGTAAAAATTGGTCTTGAGAATAACCTATGAGATACCTATGACAAACCAAATCTTTAATACACAATATTTCATGATTTATTAAATAAATACACACAATTAATACAATCCTATAAGATATATAATCTTAGTTTCTTTGGGAAATTAGATATATAGTATAATAACATGAGACTAGCAAACAAATACATTATTTAAAAATCCATAACATGCCCTTAAATTTCATTGATCTTCTAATACTACATAGGATAACTAGGGCTCATAAATAAAAAAAGGTGATATATAAATCCTAGTAATGGAATAATAAAATAATAACTGGATGAAATTAATAAATTTGAGATACGAGGCATATCCAGGTGACATAAATGGGTGATAATCATTAACATGAACATCAAATCCTAATATAAGATGATTACATCAAGGAATCATATGAATGTGATAACAACATAAAACATGACATCATAAGAATAATTCATGTATTACCAACAAGGAATCAAAAAATAATGTTATTATGATAACCTAACATACACCATACATGGTATATCATGAGGTAAAAAAATTAACCAATGCATTGGAGAGATATATAATTCTGGTAAAACTCATCAAATTCATATCATGTACGTGCATTTGTGTACCATATATATCATATAATATAAGAACACCATTTATTAATTTAAACACCATTATTATAAAGTTGGGGTTACAAACATAAAGATACTAAAACAATTAGGGATAAGTACATATGTGTTAATATCCTTGAGTGGAAATGGGGATGAGTATTCACTACATAGATGTTTGCCATGGAAAATCACAGGATAATTTTGACAGCATAACATGTATGCAAAAATATTCGTGGAAGGGTTTAATGACAGTTAAATGGGGTATATCATTAATTGAAAATATTACGTAAAATAATGAGGTATGTTTAAAAACATATTCCAACATGAAAAATTTGAAATCAAAAGACACAATACAAAGAAAGTTCTTGAATAAAGTGTAGAATGAGGAGAGGATCCCATACCTTGAGATGGTGATTCTAAAATATCATAGGATATTATTAAAAGATTGGGAACACCTTGGGAGTTATTTAGAGATAAATATAGTGAATAAATTCTGGTTAAATGGGTTTCTAATTTAGATGAGGTCTAGGGTGGTTGTTATTTATATCAATGGGGAGGGGAAACATGTATTAATTTTTAAACATAGGTTTTTTACTCTATATAAAATAATAATGAAAACCATAAATCTTACCATAGATTCTACCAAATTTGACTGGTTTAAATGTTTTATAATTCCCTGAATGGATCATATTAAAATAATATAATTGGTGATGTGGAATTGAGTCATGTTCATAAGGAATTGATTTTAAAATATTAAAATATAATATAGATTTTGGGGGATTGATTAAATGTTAATAAAATTAATCAAATAACCTATACACACATTATTTTTAAGGGGAATATATATATTCGGTCTTTAATTTATTTTATAGTATTTATTACATCATTTTATTTACATTTATGATGTCATAATACATATTATATATTTATACTGTATTTAATTATTATCAAAAAAATCATATGTATTACAAAATTATAAAAAATTCACCATTGGATAATTTTTATGTGATGATTTAAAAAATGATATTTATTTTTCCAAAATTGTTTTATAAATATAATATTTTACACTTTTAATTAAAAATCCATGTTTACTATTAAATACTAGTTTTTATGACACTAACCACTTTCTTGCCCTTATAAAAATTACATTGGACATCATTAAATTATACTATCTTTTATATTTAAATAAATATTATTTAATAACAATATTTCATTAAAATATCATTTATTTCAATAATTATTGAATTTATAATATATTATATTAATTTCAATAAATACAATTTCAATTTCTTCATATCAAAATATAATTTTTTATCAAACTCATTGTTGATGCTCATTTTCGTCACAGAGTCCAAAGGAATGTAAAGGGAAATGACATAGCACAAATTGATTCATCCTTTGAAAAAAAACATCAAAAATCGAGAAAGGAATGAACAAGGGATCAAGAGAACATGTGCCACGCAAGTTCTATCACTGTCACGCAAGTCTACTTGTGCGACGCATGATGGTCATGCAAGTGACTTGCGCGACCTAAGTGATAACCGCCTGGGGTCTTCTCCTGCCTATAAATAGACCTTGCGGGCCCCCATTTCGGGAGGATTTTTTCCAGAAACTCAGATTTGATCTCTCGGCGCCCTAGTCTCTTCTCAAAGCTTCTGAAACACTTCTAAGGTAAATTCATACCTAGAACAGAAGATCTGAAGAGGGGGTGGAAGGCATAAGTGTTGAAACTCATCAACACTTGCGCGCCTGAGTGGCCAATTCCTTAAGGGATAATGCCACACTTGCTCGCCGCCTTACTCCTCCAATAGTACTTGTGCACCCCTCTTCTGGAAGAACCTCAAGAAGATTCTAATGTTTTTAATCAAGGATCTCTCAAGTATTACACTGCTGGTTAACCATCGCACAAGTACCCATGTGTCGCACAGGTATACCTGCACGACCAAGACTTGCGCACCCATACAGTACATGCGCGCCTACCAGGACTTGAACGCCCCTGCCTTTTTGGGTGCCCTTCTTTCCCATTTAACCCCTCTTAAGCCATTACACCTCTCCTATTCAAGATTCAGTCTTCAAGACACTCTTCAAAGCCATTTATGGAATGATTTCTTGATTTTACTTCCTTATCTGAAAGGAATTTTGTGGAATATTTCTCAAAACCTAGTGATCTACACATCTTTATGTCACTAAAGATTGAGATTTCATTCATTCAACATCATCCTTTAAGATGAGAGAATCCTTAACCTGGGTCTCCTTTTTAGGAATAATCCCCAGTCATAATTCTCAAATTTGGGCATCCTCCTTAGGAGTAATACCCATGTCCTCTAATCTAGGCATCCTCCTTATGAGTAGGTCCCAGATCCCCTATCTTGGGCATCCTTTTTTTAGTAGTAATCCCCAGTCACAAATATGGGAATCCTCCTTAAGAGTAGGCCCCAGATCCCCTAATATGGGACTCCTTTCCAGGAGTAAGCCCCAGTCATAATTCCCCAAATTATGGGCATCCTCCTTAGGAGTAAGCCCCAAACCTTAATTTCTCTAACCTGGGTCTCCTTTTCAAGAATAATCCCCAGTCATAATTTACAAATATGGGCATCCTCTTTAGGAGTAAGCCCCAAGTCCTCTAATCTGGGCATCCTCCTTAGGAGTAATCCCCAGATCCCCTATCCTGGGCCTCCTTTTCAGGAGTAAGCCCCAGTCATAATTCCCCAAATTCTAGGCATCCTCTTTAGGATTAAGCCCCAGTCACAAATATGGGAATCCTCTTTAGGAGTAAGCCCCAGACTTAATTCTTCTTAACTAGTCCTAATTTACCTTTGATCTGGGATTCCTTCTCAGGAGTAAAACCCAATCACAAGTCCTATCCTAATTTGGGCCTCCTTTTCATGAGTAATCCCCAAGTAGAGTATTCAAATCTCCATGAAGCACATATACCTTTATGGACCCTGTTCCTGGATTTCTTTCCTGAAGTAAATCATATTCTTCATTTATTTGGGCAGTCATACATACATATGTCCCACAATATTTCGTATGATTGCATCTTTTATGGCACAAATTGTCTAATTTTTACCAATACATCTTGTTTCTCACACCGAGCATGAATCAAGTGATCTTAGAGTGTAAAAGTGATTATGACATCCTTATTTGAGACATCAATCATAAACATCATACTCCCTTACTCGAACTACATGGGTTCTGATTCCTTTTCTAAACAAAGGATATGTAGGTATCCCATCTGCGGGTTTGATCCCAACTCAGAAATAATCCATGTCCTTCAGAATGACAATAAATTTCAAGTGCCCCACTGAGTGGCTTTAAAACCAGCATGGTCATCATATTGACCAAGAGACTTCTATATAAATGTGTCAAAGGGTACCATTGACCAAGAATCACTAATAAATACATATGATTCCCTATCAATGAAAAACCTCGAATAAATATAAAAGATTCTCTAAATTTCCTACATATTTAATCATTGATTGTCAGATCTGAAGGAAAGCTCATTTTATACTTGGTAACGTAATAAGGATTCACGAACATGACTTAAATATATAAAGAGTGTCCTGGAGTAGACAATAATTCCCCTCAAAAAGGTGTGAAGAGTCCGACCTCCCATCCTCTCGACCGATGCAAATTCCTAAGCCTCATCAGTCCACAAACTAATGAGCACCTACCTTTGGAAAGTATGTCTAAATGGATGTGGAATCATTGGATGTTTCCGGTTCTACAAACAAACCTATTATAAACTGATCAGAATGTTTGAACCTCCCATCAAGAAGTTCAATCCCCAGATTTCGAGGGAAACAAAAAAAAATGGTGAACCCGCCGTGAATCATTAACCAAGTTAAAATAATGTTTTACCTATTTGTTAGGACCCTATTTAAAATTCAAGGAGAGGGCCAAAAAAACAATCATTGACATATGTACTCATCCAAAAGATGTAGTGGCTGAATTTATCTTCATTACATCTGTTATATCAAACATTCACTCTTTTCCAAGATCTTCTGCATTTCTAGAATGGTGGCTCTCAAATTCACACCTGTGAATGCTGCTTCTACAAATACCACTACTGCTACTCCTGCTAGATCGTCATCCGTTCTGAGGATGACATCACCTACTGAGTGTCTTCAACGCTGGGTATCAAATACACTGGTTAAGGAGTATCGTCAACACGGTACCATCCCAACTCTAGAGGCTACCCGAAAAGCCCTCCAAGTGAACAACTCACACTGGTCATCCAAACAACGACGATCAGTGATCAAGAAGTAGGCAGTGCTGACTACCGTCTCCAACCGTTTCAGGTCATTATCCCTAGAATGAAATCACCATTCGCTCCCTTATTCTGAGGAGGTGAATGATCAGGTCCCTCCGGGCCTTAATTCAAGTAGACCGGAGTCCTTCCCGAGGTCTCCCACCAACAATCACCGCCAGACTCATGCGGAAGTGCGCCCTCAACATGATGAGGGTACCAACTCCTGGCGTTCGGCTCGGGTTCCTCGAACCCGAGCAGGCAAGACGAACCACCAGAGGATGAATCCGGTCAACAGTGAGTAGGTTCTAATATCTACCATCTTTCGAGAAGTCCACCAACCTAACTTGGTGGCAAGAAATGAGCAGGCACATACAGCTGCCCGTTTTAATTCCGTTGTCTAGCAGACTCGTCTGGTAGCATCACGTTGATCCCACCAGGCAATCCTGGCGGAGTACTATAGGCAGGAACATACACCTATTTATACATCATCAGCTAGTCAGCAGACTCGTCTGACTACATATGATGGATCTCGTCACCTATGTTTAGCGAAGTGAAATCAGCAGGCACATACACCTGCTAGTGTTAATCAAGCCTATCAACAGTCTCGCTTGGTAGCATTCAGAGAAGTCGGTCGGAAAGCCCCGACGACAAATAGGAGGCAGACTCAACTCTTTGCCCCCATACTTGAGTACTGTTAGGATTCACTAACAGGAAAAGGAGGATAGGAGCAGGCACATACACCTACTCCAAGCACGGAATGGATGTATATCCCCGTTCCGGCAGCTGAAGTCATCAAGAATATTCTATCAATGGTGAAAGAGCAGAAGCAAATCCCTTCTCATATTCTCGATGCTTTCCAGGATATTATAACAACTTCAGTAGCATCTCAGGGAAAGACAAAGAAATCTATCCCTACTAGTGGAGTGACACATCAAAAGTTCACTCCGGAATAGACACACACATCTGTTTCAGTCCAAGAGGGTTGTGGGGCATACTCCCCCATATCATACAGACAACCAAGTTAGGCACATACACCTGATTTGAGTTGAGATTCTCAGCCTAACATGACCCTCTTTCCTGATCAAGCACATACACCTGCTTAGAGAAGCCACTTTTGTCAACAAGTGGTTTCCAAGGTGAGTAAGAAGGCATCTAAGAAAAAGACCCGCCCAGCACAGTCAGGAGATAAAGAGCCAATCTGTAACAAGGCCTTGCTCGATGCTGGAGTTCTTGAAACCCTCAGACAGTTATCTGTTGGAATTCAAGATTCTACTCCCTTAGTTCCCAATAAGGGGAACATTAATTCCAAAAGTCTTCAACAGACACTTCCTCATGAAGTCTTGCTTCATGACAATTCGGTCGATCTTGAAGTTTCACATTCAGAAGAGAGCCACAGGAACCCTCTGTGTGGTCAGAAGACCAAGGAGCAAGAGATCTCATATTTTGTTGTAACCCATTATGGTGGTCCTCCCCATGATGATGAATTTCGCTGCGAAAGTCCTCTCTGCCGTAGTGATGCACATTGCTCGTAAAATGCTTCAGTGGAAAATGTAGTACCGAGAAAGCCCTCTTATCTTGAGGCACTTGAAAATGCAAAACTAGTCATGTCTGATACTTCATCTCTAGTAGGTGAAATACTTTCTCAATAAGAAGATAGCCCAGGGTGTAGTTCATTCTCAAAACCGCCCCTATGTCATGCATCTTCTATTTTGATCGATGATTTCTCTACCAATCCTATTGAATCCAATGAAGAAACAAGGAAACACCAACTCTGGTCAAATCAGGTAGAAGAATCTTCATCAAATGATAAAGATGAAATGATTAACATGAGAAAACAACTGGAAAAAGGTGAAGTGCCAGTCTTGTTTTGGCCTCTGGCTGACTCTCAGTATGACATTCCAGAAATGTTGACGGAAGATGAAATTCATGATATTCGTCTCAAAATATGGAAAACTCTTTGTCAGTTGAAAAAGAAATTATTATCTTATGATGAATATGAAAATAATCTTAAGATAATAGATGGGTTACAACGTCAAATTTATTTGGAATCTCTATCGGTCTCTCGATATCCGAAGGCTGAAAATAAACAGAGAGCCCTTCAACGTTCATGCCTTGGTTCACTAAGAAGATTGTGTCAGTTAATTTCCAATGTCCCATCTGGTATTCATGTCAGAGGATGGGGTTTTCATGGAGCACTGCATTTCACAGTGCTCTCCAGTCAGCAAAGCCCGCCGGAAAGGGTCTCATGCAATGTAATTGCCCATGGTTGGCCACAGTCAATGGGATTTGTTTGTAATCAAAAGCTTTCCTAAGAATAGGATTCAACTATTTCCTCTCAAAATCAAGAATACAGAGAACAAGTTGTTGAATTACTCTTGCATCATGAAAATGAGAATCTTGAACAAGCTTCTCATATGGAGAAACCACATCACCAAGTGACAGAAGTGTTATAAATCATCCAATGGTCTTTTGAACTGGGTGATAAAAGTGGATAAAGGTTAATGAATCCAGCTAATTTCTGGACTAAGGTTCGCAAGATCAAGAGAGCTTTTAAGAAATTCTTAGATATAACATGTCAAAAGCAACCCCAGATCTCCACACTGGGGACTCTTTTAGACCAACCCTCGAAATCAACAAATAGGATTTGAGGAGTTCAGTGAGAACAGAAGGAATAGCCCCAGTCCACCGGACTGGGGACTTTTTCAAATCATCAATCCCCTCCTCAAATAAACTTCTTTTTCTCTCGATTGGGGAAGAAGCCTCAAGAGGAACGAAGAGCCAAATTATCAGTAGATTCCCTCCAAATTACGATTCTTCAAGAAGTTCCTGAGGGATCAAATCAAAAAAAGGAAATGTCTCATCAAAGACATGGAAGAATACAATATCATAGAAATGATGATAGAAGGGATGTGATGTGTTATGCATCAATCAATATCATCAATGTCATTGTTGTTAATTCACCAGATGAGGCTCACTCAGGGGAATCAGATGAAGAGGTTCATGCTCAAGAATATATATGCACTAACACAAATGAAGAAGGTGTGCATACATGAAATCAAAGGATTACTCAGAACCTAGGTAATCCTTCAAGTAACCCACCTCCCCCCCCCCCCTCTGAAAAGGATCCAACAAAGGGAGGGGAAAGAACCAGGTTACATATCCTTCCTCTGGAGAAGGCCAATCACTCTCACTAGAGAAAAGGTTTGCATAATAGGAGGAAGAAATGAAGGAATTAAGGAGGTTGAATACAGAACTACTTC
Organism: Viscum album; assembly: GCA_963277665.1. Classification (NCBI taxonomy): domain Eukaryota; kingdom Viridiplantae; phylum Streptophyta; class Magnoliopsida; order Santalales; family Viscaceae; genus Viscum; species Viscum album. The sequence goes on from OY728123.1 coordinate 1,800,505,665, forward strand.
AGGGTAGTCTTCTTTGTGAGCGTGCTACAGTCAGTCAGCCAAGGGAATTTGTTCCAGCTACTGAGATGGATAAGGATTATCCTCCTCTATCAGTACACCCTCACTGGCCTAATCCTATGGGTCAAGTGCAACAACAGTTGGCAGTGCTGCCATGAGTTACAGCACCAGCCACCACATCTGTCCAAGCTCTAGTCATTTCACCTACCCGAGTCCAAGTTCAACCGGATGTTTCTCAAAAGTTAATAACTACCATTGAGTCATTAACAGATCGGTTAGAGATTATGGAAGGGAAATGTGCGCGGGTTCAACCAGAAAAGAATGTTTACCCTCAATGGGTAGATTCAATCTCTCCTCCATCCAGTTTTGGAAACCCTGCATTCCCTATTTTCAATGGATCAGGCGACCCTGAACAGCATTTGATGCATTATGTGTCTGGTTGTGATCCTATGATGGGAACTCCCAAGCAGCAAGAAGCAGTAAAACTCATATGCTTCGTGCGAACCTTGCAAGGACCAAATTTTGTCTAGTATACAAGCTTGCAATCCCGGTCAATTATCGGATGGGAGGATCTTCGCCAAAAATTCCTTCTTCAGTTCAGATCAACTTTTCCAAAGACAACAGTTTTCAATCTTACAAACTGTAAGCAAAGAGAGAATGAAAGGGTCTCAGATTGCATTGTTCGCTGGAAGGGATTAACATATTCCCTAAGCATAGCACTTCGTCAAGAGGAATTCTTGCCAATATGTGTGGAAAATCTACGTGATGAATTACGCACGCCGTTGATCCCTATGAAATATACAGGAGGGTTTTGAGACCTTACTTCAATCGCTCAACAGATTGAAGATTCCCTTATACAGGCTAATGCTAAATATCGTGTAATTCCATCAACTCCAAGAAAGAGAATGGGTAAAGCAGAAACTACTACAGTTATGCTTAAACAAGCACCTGTACCAGTTTCTACCTCAAAACCTTCATCTTCTCGAAGGGATCCACCTTCTGAGCACCAACAACAAAGACCGTTTTGTACAGATGATCAAAGAGATCAAAGACGAAAACAATTTGAGGATTTGAAGATCAAAACATACTCTCTCTGAAATGAACAAGTTCCTGGTTATTTCATTTTGGCTCTGGAAAAAAATTTGGTTCAATTGCCAATGCCCAAGAGGCCAAACAAGAAAGGAGATGAAAACTGTCCCAATTATTTCCCCTTTCATCAAATGTTGGGGCATCCCATTCAAGAGTTTTTTGTCTTCAAAGACCTCCTAAAAAAGATTTTCGACACAGGACAAGTCACATTGAAAGGCTCCTCAGTCCAGGTAGCATGTGTCACTACTACAGTTCCAGAGGAGGAAGGTGAATGGCATGAAGTAAAAAGCAAAAACGCACAGAAGTATGATGATTGGATAGTCAGAAAGACAATCAACTGAACTCATTATATTTTGCGAACAAAATTAACGAAACCAATTGTGTCTTCTTCCATGAATGTTGTGGCAAAACCCTCTTCGTTAGAGGGAAAGTCCTCAAAGAAACAGCATGATTCAAAGAAAGAAAAAGAATCAGAAGAAGATGAGTATGTGTCAAAGCCAAAGTTGTCTTTGAATTTGGTGGACTTCATGCCATCTACTTCAAAGCCACTGGCACCTCCCCACCAAACGGAATAGCTTAAACAGGATAATCAGGCAGAGTCTTCATCAGATGAAGAGTTAATATTCGGTTCTGTTAATATGATTCAATAAACATATCCATATGCCAGTCGTAGTTTCAAATTCGATGAGCCTGAATTCCCTGTATCAAACAAGGGAATCAGAGGAAATTTCAGAGGCTCAGGATACAGGGGAAAACGTGGATCTTTCAGAAGCCACTACTCCAATTCTACCCCTGCTAGAACTGTGTACACAGCAGAAACTCGTGGTAGAGCCCTTCTGCAAGCTTAGCAATAACAAGCAAGTTCTTCTACCAATAGAAAATTCAGTCCTGGCATAGTTATTTTGGAAGACTGGTTGAAGGTTCCATCCTATTCCTCTCAGCAAGTAAATGGATCTAATCGGTCTAATCTTCCAAAACCAGGAATATTGTCAACTCCTATTCCGATACAAGATGCATCAACTTCCAAAGAATATTCTTTCAAGGTACCTACTAAACCACATATTCCTGTTGGGAAACAGAGACCTCTGGATCAAAAGTATGATATATTGAAACACTTGGCCCGAGTACCATCAAAGTTATCAATTCTAGATGCTCTGAATCTGTCAAAAGATCTTTGGGAAGCACTCATCGAGGCTTTGTCAAGTCCTCAGGAGTTTGAAACTGAAATTTCTGCAGCTGAAGTCTATCACATAGAGAATAATCCTGCAGAATGCCATGCAATAATATATTTTACTGATGAAGATGAAGATGATGTTCTGCATGGACATATTAGACCATTGTACTTGTTTTCCAAGGTTAATGGAGTAGATGTTCGAAGAGCTGTCATTGGCAATGGTTCAGTAGTCAACCTCATGCCCATTCGTACACTTTGTCAATTGGGCCTCATGGAATCTGATTTATCTCCTTATACCATGATGTTACAAGGATATGATAAAAATAAACAAGAACCACTGGGAAAAGTTACACTCGGAACTCAGTTTTGAGATCTTGTGTCCAATTCAGATTTCGTGGTTGTTGATCAAGACTCAGCTTTCAACATCATGCTTGGAAGACCCTGGCTACATCAACATGTGCCTATCCCTTCATCCTACCGTCAATGTCTCAAATATTGTATCGATTGTCAAGTTGGGACATTTTATGGTGATAAGGCCCCATTCAAGACATGTGAGTCTCAATACATTGAGGTGGAATTCTATCACATGAAGGGAAGAGAGAAATCCACAACAATGGAGATTACCAAAGTTAATGGTCCATATGGTTTGGAGAAGATTCCAGTAAATCCATTTAAACATGTGAGTACAAATTATGTGTTTCCTATCAGTCATATTGACAAGATAGACCCAAATCAAAATACTCTTATGGAAAGATCCATAATGTCAATTACGGCAATCGAGCCAGACAACATGGGAGAAATTGGTAATATACCAAGCAGTGATGAAAGAACAAATGGTGACGTCTTCATTTCATCTGCTAAAATTCAACAAGTCTATGATTCACCAATTTGGTGAGAAGAAGTTATAGAAACATCGGGGGTGAACAATGATGTCGATTTTCAATCCATCATCTCCTCTTTAATACCCAAAGAATCCCCTTCATCATCAATCGGGTTGGAAATGGAAGCTTTTTATTTAAGATGTGCAAATTGTGACATCTCTTCTAATCATGAATGTTCTTCTTTACCATCTAATATGAAAGTAGAAACGGAAGAAATAACACATGATAGAGAAGAAGAGGAAGATATCAGAGATGCTCCTCCAGCATTTGAAGAGGGTATCTCTACCACTGTGGATGAACTCATAGAAATAAATCTAGGTACAAAAGAAGATCCACACCCCACTTTAATCAGTGAGGCCATGACTCTTGAAGAGGAAGATATGTATATTTCTTTTCCAAAGAAAAATAGAGATATATTTTACTGGAACTATACAGAAATGCACGGGCTTGATACTGATGTTGCTACTCATCATTTGGGTTTACCAGAAGAACATCGAGGATTTAAGAAAACCGCGAGAAGAACACACCCAAATTATGATTCCAAAATTGAAGCTGAAGTGGATAAGCTTATCAAAGATAACTTTGTCAGAGAAGTTATATATACCAAATGGTTGGATATTGTCCCTTTAAAGAAGAAGAAGGAATAAATTAGAGTTTGCATCGATTTCAGAGATCTTAATCGTCATTGTCCTAAGGATGATTTCCCAGTTCCGATTACAGAACTTCTAATTGATGAAACAGCTGGATATGAAGCACTTTCCTTCATGGATGGTTATTCCGGATATAATCAGATTCGAATGGCTCCAAAAGACGAGGAATCTACATCCTTCATAGCACCCAAGGTGTTTTTTGCTACCAGGTAATGCCATTTGGCTTAAAGAATGCAGGTGAAACTTATCAGTGTTCCATGCATCGTATATTCAAACCCTTCTTAGGGAAGTTTGTTGAATGCTATGTAGACGATTTGGTAGTTAAATCCAAACAACATTCTAATCACTTGGCTGATTTGGAAGTAATATTCCGCATGCTTTGACAACATAATTTGAAGATGAACCCCATAAAATGTGCTTTTAGGGTAACCTCAGGAAAATTCCTCGGCTTTGTTGTATGCCATCATGGTATTGAAGTCGATCCTGAGAAGACCAAGTCAATCCTTGGTATGTTACCTCCTCGAAATTTGATAGAATTAAGAGGACTTCAAGGACACTTAGCCTATATTCAGCATTTCGTCTCCAATTTGGCAGGCAAAAGTTTACCCTTCACCAAATTGATGAAGAAGGGAGTCACTTACCAGTGGACTGAAGAATGTCAAGAAGCATTCGATATTCTCAAGAAATACCTCTTGAGTCCACTAATACTTATGCCACCTGTTGAAGGAAGACCACTTATCCTCTACGTGATATCCTTAGAGCGATCATTGGGTGCCTTTCTTGCTTAGAAGAATGATCATGGGAATGAAAACAGCCTCTGCTATCTCAGTCGAACCATTATTGAAGCTGAAACCCGGTATTCAAGTATTGAGAAATGCTTCCTAGCATTAATCTTTGTAGTTCAGATGTTGAGACACTACCTGCAACATCACGAGGTCCAATTAGTATCTCGCAATAAGCCGCTCAAATTTATCCTTAGTCGTCCAATGCTTAAAGGACGTCTGGCAAGGTGGGCAGTTATTTTGCAGCAATTCGATATTCAGTATGTGTCTCAAAAGGCGATAAAGGGCCAAGCTCTAGCTGATTTCCTGGATGAACACCCTTCAGTAGAAGACACATCTTCATATATTGAACTCCCTGGTTAGGAAGTCTTCTCTGTTCAAGAAAGTCCTCAAGCATGGGAAATGTATTTTGATGGTTCTTCCAGAAGTCCAACAGGAAGGAAAATGGAAAATCCTAAATTCAACAAAGTTGGCTTAGGAATTGTGCTCATTTCTCCAGAAAAGGCAGTGTTACCTTATTCTTTCTTATTGTGGGAAGATGGTACCAATAATAAAGCAGAATACCAAGCTCTCATCGCAGGCTTGGAATTAGTGCTTCAAGTACAAGTGAATCACTTAAAAGTGAAAGGCGATTCAGACCTAGTAATCAAACAAGTCAATGGGGATTATGCCATCAGAAAACAAGAACTAATCCCTTTGTATGATTATGTCAGAGAGTTAATGGCAGAATTCCCTTCAGAACCGACATTTTCTTATGTCCCAAGATCACAAAATGCTCAAGGTGATGCACTGGATAATACAGCTACATCTCTGGCAGATCCAAATCGGGACGAGACAACTATTAGTATTGCCCACCGTCATGCAATTTCACCTTATGTTAGAATCAGAACAGAGGAAATTAATGAAATTTGTCCCATTCCTGAACCGTATGGTCATACTACAGGATGGATGTCACCTATCAGGGAATACCTTCAAAATGGAACACTTCCACCTAATAGAGCCGAGAAAGAACAAATCTGGCGACGTGTGGTCAATTTTACTCTTTATGATAGCCCAGATCACCTAGAGAAAATTCTCTACAAATGTGGTATTGATGGAATTCTCTTCAGATGCAATGATGGTGAAGAGACAATGGCTATCATGAAAGAAGTGCATGTAGGAGTCTGTGGTGCCCACCAGTCTGGACATAGACAGTCTGATCAGATTCGAAGGGTTGGATACTTTTGGCCTTCAATGATACATGATTGTGTCGATTTCACAAAGAAGTATCATTCATACCAAGTACATGCCAATTTTATTCATCATAATCCAGAGTTGCTTCATATAGCTAAATACTCATGGACATTTTCCACATGGGGAATGGATGTGGTGGGACCTTATCCTTCGGCTACGGCCAAGAAGTTTAAGTACATTCTTACTGCTACTGACTTCTTTTCCAAATGGTCAGAGGCAATACCTCTCAAGGAAGTCAGTTCTAAATGCGTTGTTAGCATCATCAAGTCTAACATCATTACCAGATTTGGTGTCCCTCATACCATATTGATGGACAATGGCACCAACTTCTGTTCATCCTAGGTGAAGAAGTTGTATCAAGAGTATAACATCAAATCCAACCATTCATCTCGGAATCATGCAGCGGCCAACGGCCAGATAGAAGCCTTTAACAAAACTCCTTCAAATATACTGCAAAAGATGGTAGATAAAGATAAGAGGTCATGGACTGATAAACTCTTTCATGCTTTATGGGCTTATCGGGCTACCACCCGCACTGCAACTCAGTCAACTCCATATTCATCGGTATATGGAACGAAAGTCGTCTTGCCCATTGGAGTTCAACTACCCTCACTCAGAGTTGCCATTTGTGATCAATCATCTACAGATGAACAATCTCAAAAGTGATTGAATGAATTGGAATGGTTAGATGAGAAAAGATTGTGCACTTCACACCACTTGGAAGTCTATCATAATCGAATAGCACGAGCTTTTAAAAAAAGTTAATCTTTGTTCATTCACTCAGGGAGAATTAGTATTATTTCTCAGAACTCCAATGATACCAGGAACGAAACCTCCCAAGCTTGAGCCAAAATGGGAAGGACCTTATTCAATACATAGGGTCTACTCCAATGGAGCTTATTCATTAATCTCGATGGATGGAGAACTCATCAATACTCCAACAAATGCCAGATTTTTTAAGAAGTATTTTGTATAAACAGAAAAGTACCTCTTTCGTCCTTGCTATATGACGTTAAAATATACAGCAACGGTCCATACATATGACCTTAAACTATTTGTATTAATTTTTGTCCTCACTGCATGACATTAAACTGCAAAGTCCTTTCGTCCTTGCTATATGATGTTAAACTATACAGCAACGGTCCATACATATGACCTTAAACTATTTGTATTAAATTTTGGCCTCACTGCATGAAATTAAACTGAAAAGTCCTTCTTTCTTCCTTGCTATATGACATTAAACTATACATCAACGGTCCATACATATGACCTTAAACTATTTGTATTAATTTTTGTCCTCACTACATGACATTAAACTGTAAATTCCTTCTTTTGTCCTTTCTATATAACGTTAAAATATATGTAAACGGTCCAGTATGACCTTAAAATGCAACTTGGTCCAACATGACGTTAAACTGTGTCCCCAAAATGGTCCAGTATGACCTTAAACTATAACTTGGTCTAGCATGATGTTAAACTGTGTTCCCAAAATGGTCTAGTATGACCTTAAACTGCAACTAGGTCCTGTATGACCTTAAACTACATCAATGGTCCAGTATGACCTTAAACTGCATCATCAACGGTCCATGCATATGACCCTAAACTATTTTCAAGTCCCTTACGTCCAGCAAGATGTTAAACTGTTATGTCCTAACTACATGACGCTAAACTGTATAGGAGTCCCTTATGTCCGGAAAGACGTTAAACTACATAATCATCAATGGTCCGGTATGACCTTAAACTACACTTTTGTCCAGCATGACATTAAACTGCACCATCCACAGTCCATGCATATGACCTTAAACTATCCGCACCTTCATCCAACATGACGCTAAACTGTGGGAAAAATCCCCAATGCGTCCAACATGATGTTAAATGATGTACTCTTTTGTCCTCACTGCATGACATTAAACTGCACAGTCCCCCTTTCATCCAACATGATGTTAAACACTATTGTCCCCATCGTCCTAACTACATGACGATAAACTGTACAGAAGGTCCGTGATACATCTTACATGACATTAAACTGTATTTTTTCCCTGCTATATGACATTAAACCGTGCAGCACCAATAGTCTTAACTGCAAGACTTTAAACTCCATAGTCCCCTCATACGTCTTACAGGACGTTAAATCGTGTATCGTTAAGGTTGTTTCTACCTCTTGTTTCTCACACCGAGAATGACTCACGTGAGTTTAGAGAAAACCTCAACCATAACACTCTCTCTGGGCCGCTAACCATGTGTAAGTCCCAACATCATTTTTTAGGTCGTTGTCCCCAAGAACAACTTGATCATTAATTCATTATTTAATTAAACTATGCGGACTTTGATCCTTGCCTTCTAGGCTAGGTATGTAGGCAACCTCCCAAGGTTCAAGCCCAAAACCAATCTCCTCACATCGGTTCACCTCAATCTTATACGATGTTGATTCGTGAAACCGCCCCTAGAATCAATATCTTTACATTGGTTCACTTTCATCCTTGTTATACGACGTTAAACTATACAACACTTCTTTCTAGTATGAAAATAAACTACAATATTCTTTGATACCCTCACTTGAGAAGGAACCATTATTTACATTTATTTTTCAATCATGTTTCATTTCAAAGACTACGTGCGTACATGGAAACGCCCAAACCTTTTATCTTGGGTTAAACCATCATTGTACTAAAGTCCCCTTTCACCCTTCACATGTACGAACCAAATTTGTACAAAGGGTATTTCTAGATCTATGTGGGTTTGATTCCCATCCAAATGGGATACATAGGAACGTTCGAGGGTCCCTTGAATTCAGCCCCAAGTCTTTGGGCATAACCCCAAATTCCATTTTCAGTCCCTTGACTGAAAATTCCCCATCAAAACACACACTGTGTATTTCTTATAATGGTCCAAGCTCTATGACCCTAAACTAAGTTCTCTAATCCTTTTGTCTCACACGATGTTAAACTGTAGTTTAAGAACTACGTATGACTTGATTCTCATCCTTATGGGATACATAGTGAAGTCCAACATTTTAATTCAGGACCCAGCCACAACATGATTATGGTTAGCATTGATCTGTGTATCTCTGTATACATTGGACAACAACCCTTTTTTATGTGTCATAATCCTAACCTTAAATATTTTCATATCTTCATAACCCTTTTCATGACTTCTAGTCACAAAAATGTCAAACTTCTGAGAGTTCTTTGGCCTGACTATGCAGCACGTGCTCATAGGAGGCCTTGCATAAATAGTCTACATAACAGACTTGTTAGCCAAAAGATACTATTATTTGACTATGCATCCAATGCCCTTAGGTGGACCTGCATAATTCAACCCCCTAACGGGTTTGTCGGATAGAGGTAACTTCATTCTTGGGAAGAATACCTCTTCTGTCCTTATTTGTCTTAAATGACAGTATGTAGGGATCCGTAAAAATAGCCATTCTTAACATATTTGTCCCATATCCTTTTTCATGATCTGAAAAGTATTCAAGTATATGGTTTATATTATCCTTCCCTACGTTTGGGTCAGACCATTGTAGGAGTGAAATCTATTCAGTTCTTCGATAACCTTATTTGGAAATATCTTCTCCATATTCAAGTACCTCTTTCCATACTGCAAACTCTATACTTTGGAAGATTTGAATCTCCATAATATTTCACTTGATTTTAGCACTAGGAAAGTAAATTTCTGAGAGTTCTTTTGCATGACTATGCTACACGTGCCCATAGGTGGCCTTTCAGAAACAGTCTACATAACCGGCTTGTTAGCCAAAAGATACTATTTATTTGACTATGCAGCCAGAGCCGTTAGGTGGCCCTGCATAATTCAACCCCCTAACAGGTTTGTTAAATAATGGTAACTTCATTATTGGGAACTACTTCTTCTAATGCATTTTAGATCTTTTTCATATCATTCCTCATATTCAAATATTCTTAAGTCATAGTTTACATATTTTCCCTCATACTTGAGTATGGTAATATGTTTTCAGATGAATTTTCAAGGAATTGAGTCAATTCTAATTCATTCTGTCAAAGCTATTTCGATCTTAAACATTGGACTTTTTATGTCTGACATGAATGAATTTAAACTTCCCACAAAAGACAAAGGAACTCTGAATAAAAGTCAAGTTCCCAGCTCACTAAATATACATTTTGTATGATTTAGGTAATATTGGGAAATTAAAAGGTTCATGTTTGTAGGGTTATTTACATCAATCTTAGTAAAAATAAAACTATGCTTACTAGGCCCATTGGCTTAGGTAAAATCTAAAGCATGTAGCAAAGGAGAATGCAGTTACAAATGAGTCAAGGTGAAAGTGTTTTTCATTGATACATAAGAGATAGAAGGACATCCACAGACTGGAGTCTCTTATCTTTTACAAGAATTACAAGAGGATTTCAACATAACTCTTCATTTGTTTTACGGAATCCCGAGCTTCATCAGAAACCACCTGGAATTCATTCATTCAACTGGATACAATAAGAGATGCAGTGATACCATCTCTTCTTGGAACAGTTGTAAAAGGATGTTCTTGAGTTCGGTTTGGGGAAAAATTTTTGCTGATCAATCAGTGACTCTATTTCTGTCCAAGAGACTTGGAAGATGGATACATGGATTTGAGAATGGAGAATTGGAAGTAAAGATCCATTTGGAGAGAGTACTCTTTTAAAATATTGCTCTAATGCCATGTTTGTCTTCTCTCCACCAATCGACAGCAGAAAACATTTCATCCCATGGGTTTTCCATTTTCATATCTACAAAGAAATGGCATGGAAGGAGAATTTGAAAGTTCGCACCACTGTTGTTGTTGTTAATGCACAGCATAACCAAAATAGAGGAGTATATGTGCAGCTACATTTCAGGTGTATTGTTCTTTGCATTTGGAACATTGACTCCTTGCAGATTACTATGACCATACAGGGACAGGTATATTCTTTGTGGGAAATTAGGATGATATTTCTTCAAGTACATAGCCAAATCTGGGAAAGTGTTGTCGCAGATATCATAGTAATCATGGCCAACAATGTTAATCATGTCATCAATCCGCTTGCTAGCCAGTTCATCAACAGTTCCAATTCTCCTGGGAGCCATTCAATCTGCACAAAAGTTGAATAAACTAACTCTTAAATGGGTTTATTTTTCATAAAATTTGTGAAAGAAGTCTGAAAAATGGAAAAGGCATTAAGGCGCGCAATTCTAAAACTTGGCGCACAAGCATGGATGTGACGCGCAAGTATTTGACGCACAAGTATTTGACGTGCAAGTATTTGACGCGCAAGTATCACCGCGCAGGCCCAGATACCTTGACAGCAGCGCGACATCAAGGAAACAGCAGGAAACAGAGCAACCTGCGCGGTTAAGGTGACCTGCGTGGCGAGATCTTGAAGGTTTGAAGTCTGGAAATCCGTATGCCTTGTACGGAAGTGAGGCCCTCTATTTATTGACAAGGCCATAACCCTGCGCAACCAGAGGGCCTACCCTTCCCGCCAAATCCTGCGCGCCCGAAGCTCATTTGCACGCCTTAACTTGCATGCCGCCTTTCCATTGGTTTTATTCTTCTCCTCAAAGTCCAATACTCTTCTCTCTCCAGATCCAACTCTGAGGGGGGACTTTTGTTGACGCTCCTTTTCATCACAGAGTCCATAGGAATGTAAAGGAAAATGACTTAGTACAAATTTATTCATCCTTTGAATAAAACATCAAAAATTGAAAAAGGCATTAACAAGGGATCAAGAGAACATGTTTCGTGCACGTTCTATCACTTTCGCGCAAGTCTACTTGTGCGACACATGATGGTCGCACAAGTGACTTGCGTGACCTAAGTGATAACCGCCCGGGGTCTTCTCCTTCCTATAAATGGACCCTGTGGGCCCCCCATTTCGGGAGGATTTTTTCCCAGAAACTCAGATTTGAGCTCCCGGCGCCCTAGTCTCTTGTCAAAGCTTCCAAAATACTTATAAGGTAATTTCTTACATAGAACGGGAGATCTAAATAAGGGGAGGAAGGCCTAATGTTGAAACTCATCAACACTTGCACGCCTGAGTGGCCAATTCCTTAAGGGAAAAGGTTACACTTGTGCGCCACCTTACTCCTTCAATAGAACTTGTGTGCCCCTCTTCTGGAAGAACCTCAAGAGGATTATAAAGGTTTTAATCAAGGATCGCTCAAGTATTACCCTACTGGTTAACCATCGCGCATGTACCCATGTGTCGCGCAGGTATACCTGCGCGACCAGGACTTGCGCACCCACGCAGTACTTGCGCGCCTGCCTGGACTTGCGTGCCCCTTCCTTTTTGGGTGCCCTTCTTGCCCATTTCACCCCTCTTAAGCCATTCCACCTCTCCTATTCAAGATTCAGTCTTCAAGACACTCTTCAAATCCATTTATGGAATGATTTATTGATTTGAATTCCTTATCTTAAAGGAATTCTGTGGAATATTTCTCAAAACCTAGTGATTTACACATGTTTATATCACTAAAGATTGAGATTTCATTCATTCAACCTCATCCTTTAAGATGAGAGAATTCTTAACCTAGGTATCCTTTTCAGGAATAATCCCCATTCATAATTCTCAAATTTGGGCATCCTCCTTAGGAGTAAGCCCCAAGTCCTCTAATTTTGTCATCCTCCTTAGGTGTAGGTCCCAAATCCCCTAACTTGGGCATCCTTTTTTTAGGAGTAAGCCCCAGTCAAAAATATGGGCATCCTCCTTAGGAGTAAGCCCCAGATCCCCTAATATGGGCCTCCTTTTCCAGAGTAATCCCTAGTCATAATTCCCCAAATTATGGGCATCCTCATTAGGAGTAATCCCCAAACCTTAATTCCTCTATCCTGGGTCTCCTTTTTAGGAATAATCCCCAGTCATAAGTCACAAATATGGGAATCCTCCTTAGGAGTAAGCCCCAAGTCCTCTAATATGGGCATCCTTCTTAGGAGTAAGCCCCAGATCCCCTAACCTAGGCCTCCTTTTTAGGAGTAATCCCCAGTCATAATTCCCCAAATTTTGGGCATCCTCTTTAAGAGTAAGCCCCAGTCACAAATATGGGCATCATCTTCAGGAGTAATCCCCAGTCTTCATTCTTCTTAACCAGTCCCAATTTACCTTTGATCTGGGATTCCTTATTAGGAGTAAAACCCAATCACAAGTCATATCCTAATTTGGGCCTCTTTTTCAAGAGTAATCCCCAAGTTAGAGTATTCAAATCTGCATGAAGCACATATACCATTATGAACCCTATTCCAATATTTCTTCCCTGAAGTAAATACTAATCTTCATTTATCTGGGAATTCATACATACATAAGTCCAACATTATTTCATATGATTGCATCTTTTATGGCACAAATTGTCTAATTTTTACCAATACCTCTTGTTTCTCACACCGAGCATGACTCATGTGATCTTAGAGTGTAAAAGTTATTATGACATCCTTCTTTGAGCCATCAATCATAAACATCATACTCCCTTACTCAAACTATGTGGGTTCTGATTCTTTTTCTAAACAAAGGATACATAGGTATCCCATCTGCGGGTTCAATCCCAACTCTGAAATAATCCATGTCCTTCTGAATGACAATAAATTTCAAGTGCCCCACTGAGTGGCTTTAAAACCAGCATGGTCATCATAATGGCCAAGAGACTTCTATATAAATGTGTCGAAGGGTACAATTGACCAAGAATCTATAATAAATACAGATGATTCTCTATCAATGAATAACCTCGAATACATATAAAAGATTCTCTAAATTTCCTACATATTTAATCAATGATTGTTAGATCTAAAGGAAATCTCATTTTATGGTTGGTAATGTAATAAGGATTCACGAACATAACTTAAATCTATAAAGAGAGTCCCGTAGTAGAAAATAATTCCCCTCAAAAAGGTGTGATGAGTCTGACCTCCCATCCTCTCGACCAATGCAAATTCCTAAGCCTCACCAGTCCACAAACTAATGAGCGCCTACCCTTGGAAAGTAGGTCTAAATGGATGTGGAATCATTCGATGTTTCTGGTTCTACAAACAAACCTGTTAGAAACGGATCGGAATGTTTGAACCTCCCATCAAGGCTATCAATCCCCGGATTCCGAGGGAAACACTCATTTATCATTTATAAAGTAATAATAAAAAGGGAGAAATATAATAATTATTTTATTTAAAGGAAAATGTAGAAAATTACACTTATAGGTTGTATATATATGATGTCTTATTACACCAGTGTACTACCTAAGCGTAAGGTGTGTGATTGTAGCACTTTCATGGGGTGGTTCGGTTAACATGTATTGGGATGTGATATAGATTAGCCCAAAATTCTCCCATAAACAGTTACACTTGTGTTTTAGTTGTTGAATATTTAATTGGTATTTGTCAAGTAAATATCTCAATGATTTCATTTCCCTTATAATCTATGATAAATGTGATTCATAGTATATGATCCTTTTCGTCGAGGTCATATCTTATTCTATATGTTCCGATTGGACTTTATATTAACCCTTTACATATAATGATCTTAATGGTCACTATAAAATATCTATATTAGAAATGGTTATGATTCCTAATTTTATTTTAAATCTGATAGGATATAATTGTCCAAAATAACCAATGTCATGTATGTGTTTTCTATAACTGTTTTACTTACAAATGCAATTATTCATTAAAAAGGAAATTTCATTTACAATTTTTTTGGTCATTATAGTACCTCTCAATGATATTGTACTAAAAAGAACACAACCACACATGGTAGTAAAAAAATATATCTAATTGAAAATAGAAACCTATAAAGAGAGTCAATATCATATAGGTATAAGATTGAACACATCATCTCAATAAAAAAGAAAAGGAAATGAATCAAAACAACAAATGGTATTGAGAAAACATTTTTGACTCCTGCTCCCAATTATTATATCACACTCCACTATTCTTCCATTACACATGAATCAAGGGGATAAATATCCCACATAATAACTTCTACCAATGATCTAGGATCTCAACTGGACACTCCATAAACATCATGCCATCCTCGATGCATAACTCTCCTCAATTAATTAAATGAGAGTTATGATGAAGATAAAAAATAAACTAGGGCATGTAGAAGACATAAGGAAATATATAACTCTATGGTGGGAGTTCTATCCCACATGAAACCTCACCAACATACTCTAAAAACATGAAATACCCTAAAAATTTAGGAGAAATATTACACCCATAGACAAACCACTCTTGCCCCTAATGAGGGAAAACCTTCAGTAACAGATGGCCTACAACATCAAACTATAGGGGACTCCAACTATGATATTCAAAGAAATTATAGCGGTCTTTTTCTATATTAATCCTCACATAAACCACCTATATATTCTATGATGTTCCCCACTCCACCTTAGAACCAAATGGTACTTACTCCCCAACCTCATTCTTGCATAAAAAATAAAGACATGACCACACATACGATGCCTCAAATGGAGACATGTCAATCGATGAGTAGTGTTTTTTTATAAGGAAAATCAACTATTGGTAGGTGTCTTACCCATTATCCACAAAATCTGAAGAATAAATATTACAACATGTTCTCTAACATATGAATAGTCTTCTCTATCTGCACATCTGTCTGGGATTGAAATTAGTGTTAAGGCATAACTAAGAGATAAAATAATTTTGTAATCCTCTCTTGATTGGGGATTTAAAATCATAATCCTACTTAGATATAGTGGTCTTTTTTACCCTATGGAGCCTTAAAAATACATCTATATACCATCATGCTAGTGAATCCATATCACTTGACTCCTTGATTGCTAAAAAATGAACTAAATTTATCAATCGGTCAACAATTACCCAAATGGAATCCAAACCTCCCTATGACCAAGGTAAAATAGTGAAACAATACTTCAATATATCCTCCCACCTCCATTCATGGAAATACAAGGGTTACAAAAAAACCCCAGGAAAATGGTTCTCTACTTTATCTTATTGAAATACCATACATCATACCTTGAAATTGTCCATTGACATCTTTTTCATAGGCCATAAAATATTCATCATTAAGTCATAGTACATATTGGACACACCTAGACGCACTTTTAAGGGTGATCTATGAAACATATATAGAACTCTCTAAAGCATGTATAATGAAACAAAAAACCTTTCTTGATAAAACATCTTATTCTGGCCATCCTCAATACACCATTCTAGAGCATCACCATGACTGACATGGTATTTCATCACGTACACCTCTGAGTCTCCCCACTAAGACTCCTCCAATTTCCACATAATCAATTATTATATGAAATTTTATAGGGGAAACCTCTACCATTAAATTACTATATATTGAGATACATTTTTTCAAGTTCCCCCATCCTCTTACAAGACTCCTCAGACTCCAAAACAACATCCACCCATGATTTTTGGATCATCACATCAATGACTACAATTCCATTTATTGGGGTATATAAGATATCAAATTCATAATCCAAGAGAGAATCAATCCACCTATACTGACATAGGTTCAAATACTACTAAGATAAAATAAACCTCAGACTCGTTTAGACTATGATGACCACAAAGACCTCACTGATGAGGTAATATCACTATAACATAAGGGAAAACACTATTGTTTATATCTCTAGGTCATGAGTGAAATAGTTACAATTATGGGGAAACAATAACCTATACCTATAAAAGATCACTACAAATTTATGCATCAATATTCATCCTAGGAACAAACAAGAATAATCTCAAAAGACCTAAAAATGACCCCTTCCTCTGGCAGTCAAATCATAGGGTAATTGATCAAGCTTTACTCTAGGTAGTCAAAATATATATAACATTGATTAGTCTAGATAATGTTTCGATATTTCCTTTTCAAAGCTGATAGTGGGGCTAAAATCGTAGATAATTCAGACACAAACCTCCAATAATATCCCATAAGACCAAGGAAAATGTGGACCTCTACCATATTCTTGTGTACTTTCCAAGATACAAGTACATAAATATTTTATGGTTCTAGTACAACACCCTAACAATACATAACATTCCCATAGAAATTCCCCTCTAATTTCCAAAACATCTCATAGAAAACATTCCATAGAGTTGATGGTGTAAATGGACTTGAAGGAAAACTATAGTATAATCGATATGGTACTCCTATCGCCATGAGTATATAAAGAATCTATAGATGAACACAACTATGAATTGGTATAATAACTCAAGGGATATAAAGTTAATGCACCCCAATAACACAACTATTGTGTCTGTGACACTAAATTACATAACCAAGAACTCAGTGTTCCATATCTACATTAAAAGGTAGTATTTTGGTATATCTTAAAACATCACCCTCATTTGGTGATATCAATACCATAAAAAAATATTTAAAATCCAAATTACCCCCTTCACTAGGTCGAAATGATTTTTTATTCTCAAAAGAGGGTAACAATTGTTGACTATCACTTGATTCAACTTTCAATATTCCATAAATTCCCCCATACTACTATATACCTTCTTAGAGAACAAAACTAGAGTACCCCAAGTAGATAAAATAGGGTATATGAAGACCTTGTACTGAAAATCATAGCTTCCGAGTCTTAAATACCTTATATTTATGGGTTTCATATGTTAATAATCAAATGAATTCAAAGTGGTACCCAGTTGTAACTCTATCACATACTCAACATTACATATATGGGGTAGTGTCAAGGCCTTGTCCAAGAATACATTAAGAAACTCCTCAAAAACTTCTAAATATCTCCACCGCCTGGGTCTCTACTAAAAACTCCTATAACTGAGATAAAATTTGTTCTACATGCCTTCCACCCATCTGATATTTAATCTCTCCAATAAACATTTCTCATTGGCCCTCCAGATTAGAAAAAATTACTATCCTCAAGTAACATTCAATAATTTTACATAAGGAATAAATTAATTACATTATATGGATGAAATTGTATGGATGCATATGTAATAAGAAGAAACTCCACACTAAATAATGTTTCACCATCACCAGTCAGAACCACCAAAACACATTATACAATAAATTATGGCCTCCAAATGGCATGGATAATACCAAGGTCATTGGAAGCCTCTCCACTTCTAGTCCTAATGTGTAGACCAATGTTGGTGCAATAAAGGAGTGCAAAGACCCCTAATCAAACAAAGAATAAATTGAGGTATGTGATAAATATATTGTATATCAAAAAACCATAGGACCCTATAGTAATGGAACCTCCATAACATGAACATTCCCACATCTAGCTCATATTACTCACTTCTGATTACATAAATGGCCATACTCTATCCTAGGCCCCTGAGGATGATCATATCACAAGGCCAACCTCTACCAAATCAATCTTCTGATAGATTATGAACAAACAGTGGAATCCCCTATTGTAGTTGTAGTTAGAGAGATTACTATCCACCAAAACCAAACCAACCCCTATATGAATTCATCCACTAAGCCTAATGGTGATCATAACCCTTGTAGGAATAACATGTGAACAAAAATATAGAGGTAGATGTTTGGTAACCATTGGCCCAAGAAAAGTGCAATGAAGACCACTGTAATCGACTCTCTACTAATCAGAAACTCAACTTCCCTAATATATATAATCCTCTAATTGAAGATATGTCCCTCAAGAATCCATTTTTATCTCACCCTTGAGTGACTTATCCCTATGGTTTCATTGACATTATCACTTCTTCCATATAATACATCACCAGATACGTGGGAAGAATAAATGGGGTGACTGTGTAAAGACCCCAACACTAATAGCCTAGAGACGGTGCCTTAATTTATTACATTGGATATAAAAAAGAAAGGATCATCCAAAAGTACATAATAGTTTAGTAGTTTTTGGAAAATTATATTATATAATGAACCTTACATTACAACATGAAATGAAATACAATATCAACTTCTTTTGAATCACACATAAAATCCTAGATTGTCCCTACAGGTCATTTATAATACAAATCTTCACATCCTGAGGAAAAATAAAACATAATTAAGGGTTGATCATAGATTATTAGTAAGGGTAATCAATATAGAATAAGAATAAATAAACAATAAGGCATGGTGAATGACTAAAAAGACATGACATTAAAAGTAAACTTGAACATTATATGGAAGAAATATACACTGATTAAATAATTCCATAACAATACTTAACCATGGATATTTTACTAGTTGAATAATCACAAGAACTATCAATTAATAGTTTAATAATGATGTAATTCATAATGCAGGACACCATAACCATACTATCAAGGCCTCGTGCAAAGACCATACATAAAAATGTAAAAACCCAAACTAGCTTGTCTCATGAGACCTACTGATGCACCGAGGGGATATAGCAATACCCACAAAAAATTTCTTATTACAATGCATTCATCATATGAAATGGGTGAAACAATATCAATATATAAGTTCATATTGAATCTGACATATGAAATGTAAATAAATTTCCCTAATCATTAAACATAATAACTGACCATTCAGAGTAATATGGTGAATGGTATCAAGATATAACATCCACAGCCAAGATAATCATAAACCATTCAATAAAATATGTTGGATGACATCATGAAATATTAATCCCATCTAAACATAAGATTCATTAAGGCTATTCATATAGATGAAAATACTCTTATAAAATCATTGAAAAAATCTTGAGAGAAATACTCCGTTTACTTTGAAAAGAAGAGTTACTTTAGAATAATATTTTTACAATACTAGAAAATAACTATTATATTTTTTCCAAAAAATAGTTATTTTATAAATATAACAGTTTCTTAAAACAAATTATAGATGTTATATGAAAATTGTAATAAATCGAGACGTTCTCTTTAATTGGGCTTGCATAGCAGGAATAATTGAAAGGGAACCTTGAAAAACATTTATTTTCCCATCATATAATGACAAAATTGTATGGATATATTATTTCGTATAATATATATATAATTTATAATAATTATAAAAAAAATTAATAATTACATTGGTGCATAGATGAAGAAATCATAACCCAAATGAGAATGGAGTTTTGGGAAGAAAACCCTTACCTTATGTCTGAATGGGTTCTTCACCTGACCTCAATTTCATGGATAATCAAATTAAATAAATTAATTAGTTAATTAATAACCTTATTAACATTTATTTGATTTATTATTGTTTTATTCAGTTCATTTATATCCTTATTGTTGAGTTATAATTTTTTATTTCATCATTCCGGATCATTAGTTTTCTTGGTTTCTTAGATTAGTTTTCTTGTTTATGAGTAATGAAGTTCTTGTAAATGGGAATAATTTAATATAATTTTAATTAAATGTTACTAATTAAAAACCAAAACTTTAATTAGTATTATTTTTTTCATATATTAGGATGAGTGATATAACTTGTTAATGATAATCGTTTAGCTTAATTTTATCAGTATTTCGATCACATCGAACTAGTTTTGTAATATTATTTAATATCATGTATATATAATGGTTCTATAAAATTATATAAGATATAATACCTATTTTATAATCTATTTAAACCATAAAAATGGTTTCATGACTGGCCTTGAATGAAAATTGAATAACGAAATTTCATCACCTATGAAGGTTGTAAATCGGCACATCCAGGACGATGATTTCATTTTTAAAATAAAATAGAGGGAGAGTAAAGAGATTTATAATGGATATTCAATTAAAAAGATATGATTTCAGTATATAGATGATACAATAGTTATAATGATAATTTGGAAAGAGGAGGTGATTAGAGGATAATATACGAAAATAAATTGAAATTTAATTAAAAGAAAAAGGAAGAATATTTACCTCTTGAATTATCCTCCTTGAGAATCTCCTTATAGAAAGGGGTTTTGGTATTTTGGTAAGAAAAATAGCTTCTTTACGTGGGTAAGGATAATGGGAAGAGTATTGAGTAGAAATTTTACAAGGATCAAAACATTAAGGGTGTGAGGAGAAGTTGTGGTGATAGGTAGTATTTATAGTGGAGGGGAGGATACTTTTTTGAATATTCTATTCATTTGTTTATTATATTGGCTAAAGACTACAAATTGTTTGAGAATTATCATAAAATATATTAAAATAATGAAGGAAAGTTCAATATTATCATTCTTTCCTAATTCATGATTTTATGAATAGTGTATTAAACTTAAAATGTATAAATACCATAAATTGTCGTATTTTACTATTCACCAAAAATTCAACTATTTTAGAAAATACAAAAAAATCACCCGATCCATTTTTTGAGGTGTGGAATCAAAAAATTATTTCCAATTCATGAAAATAATTTTATAAATATGAAAAATTTAATTTTCAATAAAAATCATAATTTACATGAAAAATAATGATTTTATAATTATAACTGAATTTATAACATTTTGAAAAAAAAACTAAGGCCTCATAAAATTACCTCCTAATCATGGGGAAAAAATATTAATTTCTGAATATATTTTTTGAAAATAAATTATCTTCTAAATAATTATATTATTTATAAAATTGTGTTTTAATATTTATGACTTACAAAAATACCGACAATTAAATAATAATTTTAAAAAAATATTTATTTACATATTTACTGATATAATTACATCATATTGTCTCTCATAAATTGCCTAAATTTTATCAACACTTTCATAGGTGAGGTTACTATTGTATTGGTCATATGACTTTTTATAAGGGTGGAATTACTATTCCAAAGGGTTAGCTTACTATTCCTTCAGTATCGGTTCTCTAAATTCTAGACACACTTGTTATCTCATTGATTCTTCATATATAGTGTTCGTATTGTTTTATAAAAGTGATTTTATGTGATTTATAATATATAACATATTTATAAGAAGGGAAAATCCATTGATAAAATTTTGGGTTTTCACATTCTCCCCTCCTCCAAAAATTTATTTCTCAAAATTTTTTAGAATGTCACCTCACAAAAAGATTTGGGTAGTTATTCATCATAACTTCCTCCATTTCCCATGTCGTGTCTTCAATTTTATAATTTTTATAATGTACCTTTACCAGACAAGTCATCTGATTCTTGAACACTTGTTCTCTAGTGCTCATAATTTTGATATTCTCTTCACATAATGATAAATTAGGTTCCAATTATATTCCCTCAGTAGTCTATCCATGTGATGGGTTTGGCATATATTTCCCCAAAAAAAGAGATGTGGAACACATTGTGCACCTTAGAAAGGCTAGGTGGAAAATCCAAATGATAAGAAAAAACTCCAATTCTCTACAGGATTTCAAAAAGACAAATGTACCTGGGGCTTAGTTTTCCTTTATTTACAAATCGTATAACACCATTCAATGGAAATACTTCAAGAAAACTTGATCTCCCACTTGAATCTATAAATACTTCCATTGATTATCGGCATTGATCTTTTGCATACTTTGAGCTTCTTTGATATGGGTTTGAATATTGTTTACCTTTTCTATTGTTTCCTCCACAAGCTCTGGGACAAAAATCTTCCTTTCACCAACTTAATCCCAAAAAAGTTGGTGTACAACATCTCATTCCATACAATGCTTCATATAATTCCATTTGAATACTAGAATGGAAACTATGGTTGTCAGAAAAATCTACCATAGGTAAGTACTGATCCAATATACCTTGAAAGTCAAGTGGGCATGATCTCTACATGTATTCTAAGGTTTGGATCGTCCTTTTAGACCACCTGTCAGTTTGAGGGTGGTAATAAGTACTTAAATAAAACTCAATATCTAGGTATTTTAAATACTTTTCCAAAATTGTGATGTAAATCGTAAATCACGATTAGACACTATTGAAAGAGGTGATCCATGAATTCTTATAAATTCATTAATGTAGAGTCATTCAGGGTGCACTAGTTGAAGATCAACCCTTATAATGAGAAAATTTGTAAATTTGTTTAGTCGATTTACAATTACCCATATTTCATCATTATTTTTTTATGTTTTGGGTAATATAGTGACAAAATGAATAATAATATTATCCCACTTCTATTTATGAATAGGAAAAGTTTGCATGAATTCACTAGGATGTTGTCCTTCAGCCTTCACCTATTGACAGACTAAACATCTTTATACATAATCAGCAATTTCACCATTCATATTATCCCACTATTAATGTTCCTTAAAATCTCTATATATCATAGTACTACCACGGTGTATATAGAAATTTGAGATATGGGAATCATCTAATAACTCTCTTTTTAGATCAGTTATATAGGGAACACATAGCCTCTTCCCAAATTTTATAATTCCATATTTGTACACAAATCCTGTCAATGACCCATTATTCACATCATTAATTTTCTTTATTGAATTATTATCATCAGGATGAGAACTTTTAATCCTTTCAAATAAAGATGGTTGAGAAACCAACTGAAAAAGTTGTGATAATTCACCTTCCATAGTAATTCTCATATAGCTATTTTCTATATCCATGTACATGATATCCTTGTTAATTATCATTTTGTTCAGAACTCCATGATCCTTCCTTATAAATGAATCTGCTACTTTATTCTTGTTTACTAGGTGGTAGTGTATTAAGGAATTATAATACTTGAGTATATCAAGTTATCTCTTTTTCCTCATGATGATATTTTTCTACGATAAGATATATTTAAAACTCTTGTGATCAGTAGATATCTCTCACATATCACTATAGACATAATTTCTCCATATCTTCAGAAAATATAATATAGATGCTAACTCAAGATCATGAGTTGGATAGCTCTGTTCGTGAATTTTTAACTCCCTTGATGAATAGGCAATAACTCTATCATTCTACACAAGGACACATCCATGTCCTTTCTTTGACGTGTCTCTAAAAATAACAAATCCACTATTTCCTGATGGTAGATTCAATGTTGGGGAATTCACTAACCTCTTCTTCAATTATTAAAAACATTATTCACATTCCTTTTTCAAAATGAACTTAACCCCTTTATGAGTAAGATTAGCTAATGGGATAACTAATCGAGAAAAGTTATGAATGAAATGCTTATAATAAACTACTAAACTAATAAAACTACATACCTTGGTTATGTTCATTGGTATAGGCCATTCATGGAATACCTTTTTTGAAGTATAAACTAACATTCTATACTTAGAGACAATATGTCCATGAAAAGAAACTTTTTGAAGCCATAATTTACACTTTCTAAACATATCATATAACTCATTTCCTCTAAGGGTCTTCAGAATAATGTGTGAGTGATTATCATGATCTTAATAACTTTTATATTATTCCATGATATCATCAATAAATACCAACAAACATTCTTGAAGATATTCCTTTAGAACTCTATTTCATAGATCCATGAAAATAGAGGGTGCATTAGTCATTAAAAAAGGCATTGTTATAAACTCGTAATGCATATACTTGGTTCAAAATGTTGTCTTGGAATATATTCCTTCTTCCCATTGAATTGATGATATCCAAACCGAAGATCAATCTTTGAGAAATAATGGTCTCTGTGAAGTTGATCAAATAAATCATCATTGTGAAGAAGATGATACTTTTTCTTTATCATAATATCATTCATCTCCCTATAATCAATGCAAATCCACATAGATCCATATTTCTTCATAACGAATAGAGAAGGATCTCCCCATAGAGAAATGCTAGAGATAATAAACTCATTACTAAAAAATTACTCTAGTTGTTTCTTCATATCTACTAATTAAATTGTGTCCATTCTATAAGTATTATTTGATGTAGGCCATGAACGAGGAATTAAATCAAAAGACAACTCAATTTCCCACTCCTAAAGATGTCTAGGTAAATCCTCTAGAAACACATCAACATATTCTTGAAAAATAGGTACATCTTTAATTTCAATATTTATTTAATAACCCATTGATATTGTTTTCTCTTCCCCCACCACAAGGATTGCTTTTAGAAGAGAAAATAGGGGTAGATCTGGGTAAAAATCAAATGATGATGTTTCTGCTCTAAAGATATGGGATTCTACATCATTCTAAAAAATTGTTACTTTCTTATTCTTTCAATAGATTTCCACATAATAATTTTAAATCAAATCCATAAAAAAAATCTATCAAATTAAATCATAGGTATGATGATAAGTTTAGTAACTAAAGAACATTTATGTGTTATAAAAGGGATTGATCGATACATCTTTTTTGCAATGATACTTCCCTTAGTATTATTGAATCAAAACTCTTTTATTAAATCATATTAGAAATGTATACTTTTCTTGGAAAACTAGGAATATATAAAAGATTTCGATGATCCTGAATAAAAAATCATTGGATAAGTTTGAAAAAATGATTATAGTACTTTTCACCACATCATTAGAAACTTCAACCTCGGAAATTGCAATCACATGAGCATAGAAATTCTCCCTTATAATTCACTCAGGAATGTTACATTGATGTCTAGGAAATTAATGTAAATAATCTTCTATCTCTTTATAATTATATCATTGAACATTGGAAGATTATTTCTTTCACATGAAATCACATGCTTGGTGCCCTTTTTCTACACACTTACAACAAACTTGCATTCCTATTAGGAAAGTACCAGGGTATTTCTTCCAACAATTTCTACAAGTTGGAAATTTAACTCCTCACTTATTCTTCATTGATTTGTTTTCTTTTCCAAATTTTTTAGCATCCCTCGTCTTCTCTTGATTTCCATTAAAATAATAAGACATAGATAATTCTTTTTTTGTCTTGATGGCACATGAGACTATATCTTAAGGTGATGATAAAGTTTTTCATACCAATGCCCATCAGAGTAACAGTTTTTAACTGTCAAATAAATGATAAATATTACTCATTGTGATACATATGTAGTCTCAATCATGCCTTTCTAACCGTGTGAAGTTCGCTTTATACTTTTCAAAATTCTCATCCTCATTTTACATCAGACTCAAAAACTACCTTCCCATATCCGCTCGTTGTTCACAAGTAAAGTATTTTTATAAGAAAAGTTCTTTATATTCTCTCCATTTAATGTCTATTAGTTCTTTAACCCCCTTTTTTTGAATCAAAAACCACCATTGATCCACATATCCCAAAAGATGATAAATTTTTGGAAAAAAATTCTCTATTTCATTACATCCCAAAGCAAGGAATATATTATCTAAGGAAATTTTTCTTTTCATTACTACAAATGAGTTCGTCGTCCCATTAAATGGTGGAGTCCATTTTCAAATAAATGTTTCTAACATTTTTCCTCCATATTGTGGATCTGGATGCTCTATACGGGTAAGGTTATTATTCATAACCTATGTTAGCTATCCTGGTATAGTTATAAGTTTCTCAACACTAGTCGTAGCTCTAGAACTAAAATCATTATAATTTATAGGATGGAAATCCCTATGTGGGATACACATGTTCATGAGGTTTACATTCCTTCCACTGTGTACCTTTTCTAAATAATGGAATATTCTAAATCATGTTATAAATAATAATGTATAATGTCGAACTAGCAAAACACATTAGATAAATTTAAATTTTACGCATGTCTAATCTCATAATCAAAAACCTGGTTTTTTGGGGACATATTTACATTTAAATCCTTTATAATGGTTTGTAAAGAAAATTTGAATTATCTTATGCATATCCCCTAGGAGTGTCAAACCATGTGCACTATAAGGCTCATTGTTATGTATCAAGTTACGGCGAATCAGGACTCAGAAACTATATCAGAGTTGTTACTCTTAAGTACATTTGTTCTAGAACCACACCCACTTGTAGTATCCAGATAGGGATGTATTACTAGGAATAACCATATAATCACTTCCTTAACAAAATTTTAGGATATTATTGTATTATTATATTAAAAGTCTGTCATAGGGTTTTCTTCCCTAATCTATTTTTTCTAAATATAGTTTCCATGGATTCTATTAAACTTACTCTTATACCAACTGTAAATACCCCAACCCGATTAACCTTGATACAATGCCTTAATTTATTAGAGTGACATATAAACAAATATTATGCATCTATAAGGACTAAATAGTTTAGTAGTTTTTGAAAACCATATTACATATATGAGAATTATATTACAACATGAAATTAAATACAACATATCAACATCTTTTGAATCACAAAAAAACTCATAGGTTATCCCTACAGGTCATTCATAATACACATCTTTGCATCCTGGGGAAAAATAAAACATAATAAAAGGGTGATCTCGGATTCTTAGTATGGGTAAGAAATATAGTGGAATAATAAATAAATAATAAGGCATGGTGAATGACAGAAAACAAATTCCATTATAAGTAAACTTCAGTATAATATGGCAGAGATATAAACTTATTAGATAATTCGTTAATAATACATAATAATTGATATTCTAATAGTTAAATAATCACTTAGAATATTAATTAATAGTTTAATAATGAGGGAATTTATAATTCAGGACATCATAATTGGGCCATCAAGGCCTCATTGTGAGACCATACATAAACGGGTAAAAACCCAAACTATTTTGTCTCATGAGACCAACCAATGCACAGAAGTGTTATAGAAGGCCCCACCCAATTCTTACTAAGTCCAATGAATTCGTCATATGAAAGGGGTGGAACATAATCATCATATACATTTATGTGAAACAAACACTTGAAATATTAATCCTAACTAAATATAAGATTCAACAAGGGTGTTTAAATAAATGAAAATACACTTATAAAATCATCAAGAAATTTTTGAGAGAAATACTCTTTTTACATTGAAAAAATAGTTATTTTAGAAAAATATTTATATTAAACAAGAAATTAAATAAGATGGTTTTTTATGAAAAAAGTAGTGATTTTATAAACATAATGGTTTATTAAAACATATTATATATAGTACATGAAAATGGGTGAGAAATCAATATGTTCCCTTCAATGGGCCTTTCGTATCGGGAAGAAACGAGAATGGAACCTTCCAGAACATTTATTATCCCATAAATGATTGATACAATTATTTGGATGTATGATTTTTGAACATATATATTTAATTTTAAATAATTATATAAAAATGAAGAATTACATTGGTGTATAGAGGAAGAAAACATAAACCAAATGAAAATGGAGGTTCGGGAAGAAAACCCTTACCTTATGTCTGAATGTGTTATGTACCTGACCTTAATGTTTGGGAAAATAAAATTAAATACATTAATTAGTTAATTAAAAACCATATATATTTATTTATTTATTTTATTCATTATTATTTAATTATGTTAATTTATTTCTTAATTTATGAGTTATATAGTTTAATTTCATCATTTGAGAGCATTCGTTATCTTGGTTTCCTTGATTAGTTCACCTGTTTATGAGTGATGAACTTCATGTAAAATGGTTATAATTCTATAGAATTACAATTATATTTTATTAATGAAAAAAACTGTAATTGGTATTATGTATTATATTTTCCATATATGTGGATGAATCATTATATAACATGTTAATGATAATCGTTTATCTTAATTTTAGCGGTTTCTCGATCACTATGAACTGGTTTTGTTCTATATTTTTAATATCATGTATATATGATGGTTAAAAAACATTAAAAGATATAATACATATTTTATAATCTGGTTAGAAAATAAAAATGGTTTCATGACTAGCCTTTAAGGATAAATTTAAGAACAAAAGTTTTTTGTCTATAAAGGTTGTCAATCAACACCTCCAGGATGATAATTTCGTGTTTAAAATAAAACAGAGAGAGTAGGGAGACTGTTAATGGATATTATATTAACATGATATAATTAGAGTATATATATAATAATTTAGTTATCATTATCATTTGGATGGAGGAGGTGAGTAGTGGATAATAAAATGAAATCAAATTGAAATGAAATTAAAAGAAAAAAGAAGAGGATTTGCCTCTTGAATTGTCCTCCTTGAGAACCTCCTTAGGGAAAGGGGTTTTGGTCTTTTTGTAAGACCAAGATATTTTAGACATGAGTAAGGGACATAGAAATAGTATTTTGACGAAATTTGAAAAGGATAAAATCTCTTAATGTGTGATGAGAAGGGGTAGGTATGGGTGGTATTTATTGTGGAGGAGAGGAGTGATTTTTAAATATTTTATTCATTTGTTTATTATTTTAGATAAAGACTATGAATAGTTTTAGAGTTATCACAAAATATTTTAAAATAATTAACTAATGTTCAAGATTATGTTTATTACATCATTCATGTTGTTTGGAAAAGTTTATTTAACTTATAATGTAAAAATATCAAAAATTACCGTATTTAACTATTCACAAAAAATTCAACTATTTTAGAAAAATCCAAAAAAACACCGTAACCATTTTTCGATGTGTGGAATCTAAAAATAAAATAAATTTCATGAAAATAATTTTATAAATATGAGAAATTTAATTTTCAATAAAAATCAAAATTTCCATGAAATATAAAGATTTTAATATTATAACAGAGTTTATAACACTTTGAAAATCTAACTAATGTCTCGTATAATTATCTCATAATCATGAAGAAAATATATTAACTTATGAATACATTTTATGAAAATATATTTTATTTTAAATATTAATATTAATTATAAAATTGGATTTAAATATTTATGACTTACAAGAATACTAAAAATTAAATAAAATATTTTAAAATATTTATTTACTTATATAATGATATAATTATATCATATTTTCACTTATAAGATTCTTAAATTTTATCAATAATTTAATAGATGATTTTAATATTCTATTGTTCGTATTATTATTTATAAAGGTGATATTACTATTCTAAAGGGTTAACATATTATTCCTTCGGTATAGGTTCTCTAATTTCTAGAAACACTTCTTATATAATTGATTCTTAATTTATAATATTTGTATTGTGTTATAAAATTGTTTTTATGTGATTTATAATATATAAAATATTTATAAGAAATTAAAATCCATTGAAATTTTTGTTGTTGTTACAGACTCAATATTTAATCACTGGATGCATTACTTTCACAAGACGTTGTTCTTTAGAATCTTTATCTGGGAATAAGTTAGAAGAAAAATGTGGGAGATATTTAAACCTAATCATGCGATCTCGCACACTCAAACTCCATTTTGAAGTGAGAGTAGCTAATTCATATTTTTTCCCTTGATTGTTGATGATACGAAATAAAGATAAAACTTCTTCTAGAATTTGACCCAAGAAACATCCTCCTCCTTCCACCCTCCAAGTTATAATGTCCACCATTTTTGTGCCATATCCCACACATGACTAACGGCAAATAGAAACCATTACTCAAATTGTTTCCAAATCATACTAATGTAAATCACCTCATCCTCTAGCTAAATATTTATCTCTATATCAGAGATACTTCCCTTATAATTTTCCAGACTTTAATCTTGGAAAGCATGCAATGCCCTCTACCATAACTCATCATTATCTGTCATATTGATCCATTGCTGATCGAAATGGTAAGCTTGTTGAATCTCCACAGCCTGAACATCACATAGATGAGGACCATAAGCCATATATTTAAAAACACGGGGGGAATAAATTATAATCTTATAAACATTTAATTTTATTGGGTTAATTAATGAATTTTATTTTAATTCCACAAAACATCCCATTCAATCACTAATGAAACCAATCATAATGTATGAACCTCTCAAAGGTATCAACACTGTAATAAGTATTATCAAAACTAGGAAATTTTGAAATCATAAGGTCCTTGTGTTGTATCATATACAACCATAATAACTTATTTCATAGCTGGTCTCCTTTGTTAAAATACACACCGAGTCAGACTAATATTTTTTCCAACCTTTACCATTAAATCCTCACTAGTACGTAACTCCAAACACTATCATATCCATCATCCAAAACCTTTTATAACATTATTTCATGACCCCCCCCCCCAATGGTACCCATCCTAGGCTGGTAGTGAAGAGGAGTGAACCTTGAGTCCCACCTCCAGTAGGCCCCAGGTTAGTGACTAGCACTGAGGGTGAAAAACAATATAATGAGAAGAATTTCCCTCAATATATGGAAGGATAATGAGATAATATAAATAACAAAAAAATATTTAAATCATAAAATAAAAGTAATGAAAACATCCCACATGTGTATGTTATAAAATATAAATAATTTATCTAAATAAAATGTTAAAATAAAACTGAGAGAAAAAAACCATGACCACTCAAATCTCTAAGCTACTGACACTCAGATCGGTCCTCATAACCCTCATAGAAACCTGAAAATATTTTATGTATGTTAGGAGATCATAACACATATACTCGGTAGGATCATACCCATGGACTCTCATGTAATTGTCAAAAGTGAATAATATTTCACCAATGAACAGACACAAAAAACCCATCAAGAACCAAAATAGATTACCTATCCATCATAACCTCTCTAATACTCCCTCACTAAATAATACAAGAAATTATTAAGATTATATAAATAAAACATCAATAAAAGAACCCCACATTCACTTTCTCACTGATTTTATACTCTCACAACCGAATTTCAAATGTCTCATGCTCCAATCCCTTCCATGTCATCTCATCACTACATATAAAAAAAATAATTTGTGTGGTTCGGGGCTGAACCTGACCTACCCCAAACTCGATCATGGTCTAATATGCTGTGTTAGAATCAATTTCATCAATCACAACCATCGTTCCATTTCCACATCATCACACATCCATTGAAAACATCACAAATAGGGTGGTAGGGTATCATTAACATGAAGAACATCAACCTTGTTACCTCATCATACCATGCATGAACCTCACTATATAATATCTTCCCTCAACATGAATCACCACCAATTGTGTCATCATCATGTTCCAAACTATGAAACCAATTGAATCCTTTATCGATACTAATTCATAAAGAAGAGAATGGAATAGGGGTAATCATTCATTTTTCCTTACCATCTAGATTTTGGGGGAAACCCCCCTTTAGTGTTTTGGTACATTACAGTCAATGTAGGTTGGGTGCATATAAAAGTAACATTAAAATAAAATCATATATATCGATAGGTCTTCACACAATCCCAACCTAAAGGTTTCACATTAATACAATATAAACTTCACCTTAATATCAAAACTATACTAATGTTACCACAAACTACCACCAACTAGATCCAACCCATATAAGGGACAACCACACACAACCCACAATTTTATTTCTTTCAATTACGAGTTCATTCACCCATCAAAATTATTACATTAACAACCATTGAAGTAAACACCCTTAATTAATTCCATTTCAATCTATCATATTCTCAATAATTTACCTTATTGAAAAAATTACCACATATAAATTCTAATCCACTCTATTCCCCATTTTTTGTATTACCTAACTCATAAACAATCACTACCAAGCCAATATAACAAGGTGTCATAAAGAAACACATCATATCAACGACCACATTTTCCATTTCCTATAACAAATCACACATTTTAATTGGAAAAAAGAAATATTGTACAAACCCCTTCAATACCACACAACTATATCGATAAAAAAACTAGTAACACACAACAATTGATTTCTAAACCACATATTTCACCATAATTATTTTACAGGGGGTTTAAATTGAATCATATTTTCATGCATGGGTAATTTCACATAGTTATAGATTTTCAAGGGAAGCCAAAT
This sequence comes from Viscum album, assembly GCA_963277665.1. NCBI lineage: Eukaryota > Viridiplantae > Streptophyta > Magnoliopsida > Santalales > Viscaceae > Viscum > Viscum album. The sequence goes on from OY728123.1 coordinate 1,800,538,033, forward strand.
ATTATTCGAATATACATCTTACTTCTTTTATGAGTGGTGGGTTTAAAAAATAATGGGTTATAAATCTACAATACTGGTTAATAAATTCAAAACAACCACAACATGCCCATCACAACATGTTATATGTTTTAATAGAAGATAAATTGGTAATAACATGGAAACAGATAAATAGAAGAGGATACTCACCTTCCCTTTTATTTTAATTTAATTCAGTTGATTATATTCATTATTTATTCCACACCAACAATACACTGTAAATTAAAATCATGTTAATGGTGTAGATACACGAAATAATAGAGAACAATGATCCCCTACATGGAAAAGAAATTAAAAACATGTTTCACTACAAACATGGGAAAAGAGAATGATATTATTATCTAGATATCATGATGTTAAGGGACTAATCAATCATAAAAAACTATTAGATAAAATATTAAAACAAAAGTTAAATAAGCTCTTACATCATTCATGAAACACAACTATAGAAAACATATCATGAACAAAAATGTCAACCATATCTAGAATCATGAGAAGGAAGGATCTAATGAAATAAAATAAATTATGGTTTAATAAAAAGGATATAGTTTTTCCAGACTCTAAAAATTCCATAAAAATGATAAATTAGAGAATATACCATAATTTTAAGATTAAAGAAATTGATCCTGGAATAACTCTGAAAATTAATGCAGTCAACATTCCTTTTTAATTTTCATTGAACTCACATTCATTTTAAAAACTCAGGATTGACCATTTAAAACCATAAATTTTAATGATTTAAAATTATAGGTATAATCCCCACAAAAATGTATTTAAAAACACTTACATTATCTTTAAATTCGAAATTTTCATATAAAATTACTTTTCATGTCATTCTAGAAAAATAATAGTATTTGAAAAAAAATTGGAAATATTTGAAAACTATCAGATCAACTATGAATGAGTTGACCATGAGAAAGGATCAACCATGAGAAGGGACAAAAAATGGAAGAATTATATCAACCATGTGAGGATCATATCAACCATGAAAAACATGATTTACTGTGTGAAAAAATAATCTATTGTGAGAACAAACTATTGATCACGAAAAGGAATGGATTGATCGTGAGATAAATTGATCAATTTTGAGAATAAAATGATCCACTATGAGACAAAATACATTGATCATGTTATGGAACAAAATTAATATTAGAATAAATAATTTATGGTGAGAAATAACCAATGGAACATGACAAAAAATGATTGATCGTATGAACAAACTATCAACCATGTGAAAGAATAGATCAAACCTAATAAAAATTGATCGACCATGAGAATGAAATAATTAAAAATGGGAACAAACTATTAACTATGTGAGAAAACTGTTGAATTTGATAAGTAATGAATAGACCATGAGAAAAACATATGGATTATGAGAAAAAATTAATTGACCAAGAGAACTAACAATCAGTCATTTCAACAAACTAACGACTATGTGAAGTAATGGATCGACAATGAGAAAAAACATGGAAATTCATAAATAAGACCCTAAACACCCCTTTGATACCTCTAAGTCTTATGAAATCACAAATAAAAATATTTAGGAACCGTGGTATTACAATAAAACTCTAGTGCACATAAGCCTATTTATATGTGTTTTTTGTATAATAGGTTGTATCTGAGATTTAGATGGAGTAACTGGGTGTTGTTTAATAGACTGGAATATTGAGGGACTTAAGGCTCAAGATTATGTCTCCATCAATTCATTCCACTTTCATGCATTTTTACTTGATCATCCTAGTGAAAGATTCAATTTTCTTATGATTTTATATTAATCATGTGTTTCATTTTGATATAAAATTGTATATATCTTTCTATTATTTAAGAATTTCCATTATTTATAATTTTTAAATTCACTTTTCTATTTATGTGATATTGTATGCAATGATACTAAGTTCATATCCTCTTTATAATGACCCAATATTTTACTATATAGTTTTTTAAATAAAATTTATGATGGATAACTTTTTTCATGAAACACCAAACAAAGAATACCATGATTAATAAAATGAAATTATACTATTAGAATATATCCTTTAAATTAGTGAGCATGAAAGTAAGTAACCAAATTAAGGAATCTATGAATAAAAGGAATGAAATAGAATAAGGTATCTAAAGTATCCCTTACAAAGTTAATTTATACGATCTTGGAATAGAGGAGCTTGAGTAGGATTTTTTTTATACTAATTCCAACCAAAACTCAAATAATTATGGTTTCAGTGAAATCGTATATAAGATAAATTCATGCTCATAGAAATTTCCATAAGATCAATTATTTTGAACTCACCACCCTTGACTACTACTAGAGAATACCATATTATTATAACTTATTAAGAGATATTTCGAGGATATGTAACTATAAATTATGATGATATAATCACATTTTTATTAAATTAACAATATATTTACCACATGTATTTTATAAATTACACATATTTACTTTTAAATAAAAAAAGTAAGTATATTTTTTTTAAAAGAGGTTTTAATTTATATTTCACATTTTAAAACTATATTTATAAATTTTATAATATTAATTTAAAAAAAATATTTTCTTTTTTTGGATTTATAATGTCAAAATTATTATATTTTGTTTTTATAAAATAATTGATTTTACATAAAAGGTGAATAATATATTTTTTACCAAAATTATATATTTTATGACTTTATAAAAATACGAGAAAGACCTATAATATTTTAAAACCTTAAAATTGATTAATAATTTATTTAGAAATTAAAATTATGTATTTTAATATATTATTTTAAACTTATAAAACCTATGATTAATATTTTAGAACATAAGTAACATTTCACTTTAATTTAAAAACTATTTTCAATCTATTATTTTAATTAAAAAATTTAATTGTAATATTCAGTAAATGATTGATTTGGAAGATGCATAAATTTTATTTTATTTTATAATAATTCAATTTATATGATTAAAATCATGTACATGTATAATTTTCCCCTACACATGAATTTTAAGTATAAGAATACACTTTATAAAAATTGGTTTTTACATGTTACATGCGCTAATTTTAAAATAAAATTTTATCACACAAAGAAATATTATCAAACAAAACAAATTCATATTTATAATTAGTATGTATTTAATAAGGGCCATTATATTATTATTAATTAAAAATAAAATTTCTAAAAACTACTTTCCTCGGTAAAATATTAAATATTAAAATTAATAAATCTAGTGGTAAAGGGATTTAAACATGTTAAAATATGTTTATAAATGATTTTATGATAAATTATCAATCTGATATCATCCCTCAATTAATTATTTTCCATTTTTTAATCCAATTTACATGTTTAACATATGATCTCTTTATATAAAGTGGTTGTATTTTCAAAAATGGCATTCTCACCACTTATAAAAGGGGTCTCTCGTGACATATTCAATACTATAGAAAAAATACAAATTTCTCCTAAATATATACCTTTATTTCTTACCATAGAATCCTATTTTAGCCACTTAATATTTTCTTCATAATATTTTTCCCAAAGTATTCCATTTCTATGAATTATTGTAAGAGAAAGTTCAAAATCTCAAAAAACTTCTCACTCTCTAATATTTTTCCTTCTGTATATTTATAATTAAAAATTATATAACCCATTTTAAAATGATAAAATAATACTTTAATATATTTTAGAATATTTTTATTTTTATGGGAAATAAATTATCTTCTCTTCCCCACATCTTATAGGAAAAGAGAAATCCCCAATCACGTGCATGTGCAGATTACAACCTCTATGACACAACATATTTCATTTTCCTTCACTAACATACAAGGTTGGTACTAATATGGAATTTTATATGTATGAATTATATGTATGACATGTTTTATATTATAAAATAATAAACCATATTAGTCTTTTTTTCCTTTCTATGAGAAAATGAAATCATCATCCACGCGTAAGTGAAAACTATAGTCTCCATGAAACATGGTATCTCTTATATTATTAATTCAACTCATGGATTGTTATAAGACTAGTTTTAAGGGATAAATATAGTATCTATGAAATTATTTAGGTTCTTTTGAGTCTAATTGTACATCATTTTAAAAATATGATCAATAAACAATCAATGTAAATTCAACAGTACGAAATAGCTTACAAAGAGAAATAATGATTTCTTAATATTATGTAATAACTTAATATATGTTGTATTATTTTTATATTTGTTTAAAAATATGATATCTTGAACTAATAAACACAAAAATAGGTCATTATTCTTCTTCTTTTGTAATTATATTAAAACAAAATAACTTCATAATCATCCACTAATTATGGTAAGTTCTTGTTTGGGTTGGTTTAATCATCTACTTAAACAATGCTAGGATTTTTCATCATGGAGGACTATGGGAATTTAATAACTATTACCATATGATATAAATAATTAAATAGTTTTTTAACAATAATATAAAAATTAAACTCATTTTTTAACAAAACACAATTTGTTCTCTAAGAATAATCAAAACATGATCATTATTGAATTCGTCATTAAGGATTATAACAAAAAATACCATAAAATGAAATTATAAAATTATAAATAATTAAAAATAAGCAATTACACTAAATTTTATGATCTAGGAATTATTAAGTTTTAATTAGAATATATAACCACCTCACTTTTATAAAACCAGTTAAAAATTACTATGATCTATCAAACTCGATATTGAAAATATATAATAACTAACTAACATATATTGATACAGATTATAAAATAATATTTTAATGTTTTATGTATTTGAATAAGGTTGTGAAATAAGTGATTAATTAATTTATGTTTTATGTACTGTAGGATAGATGAAATTAAACTCAGAGGGAATAAAAGGTAAGGGGTTCCTTATCTCAAATTTTATCTTTTAAAACATATTCAATATTATTTACCATGATATCTTTGTTGGAGCATGATTTATAACTGATGAATTTATTTTAAAAAATTCATGTAATTTATGGGGGTTTTAGAGAAAATGTTTGCAGATTAAATAAACATCCTTTGATTCAAAAGACTCCAATGTTGAAAGGGTTTCCAATTAAAATGACACGTGAACTTTAAGGGTATTTATTGACAATATTATTTTCAAATGATCATTGTTTTACAAATGTAATACATGTGGGTAATTTTTATTCTTTTAAAAACCCCCCACCATTTTCTATGGATATTCATAGTTTTTATATATCCCTAAAAGTTTCATTTCTCCTTGACTAATATTTTACCCAAAGTGCTTCTAATAATTGAAACTGACCTAGTATATTCTTATCAGCCGGAGATATCCTGTTTCATATTCATATTAATTGTATTATTTTGAAAGTTTCCATATATAAACATCTATAATTTATTAAGTTAATTTAAAATTATTATATATTCTTTTAAAAGTTTTAAAAAATACGTTTTCTATATGGGTTGTTCTAAAAAAATTGCAAAGATTTTATTTTTAATGTTTACATGTGTTCACATAATTAGACTTAAATTTTCATATTATATGAATATTATTATCCATGTTTTGATGGATTCTAAAATAAATTTTTTACCCTATTTTTAAAACATATTTGTTTTAAAGTTATTTTAAAAAATTAAGTATAATTTTTATTTTGAAAGAGGTTTTTATAAAAATTCAATTTTTTTATATAAATTTTCCATTAATATATCATTAAATTGATCAAAGATATTATTCAAATGATATCATCCACCTTATTTATTTGGATATATTATAAAATTTTCTATTATATAATGGAAATGATACATCACTTCATTTTTCATTACTTGTCATTAAAGGTTTATAAACCTAATTTTTATTATAAAACATTACCTATATGAATACCCTATTTTTGATTCCTTTGATAAAAGGGTGTTCACCATGATGTAATAAATCGATTGATAGGGGAAATTAGTGACTTAATGATATACCCTTTATCTACATAGTGTAAATACCATATGCTTTATAATTATTTAATGGTATTTACCTATATATTTATGTGATGTCATTGGATACCAATTTATTTTCTATGGATTTATCATTTTATGATTACTAATGGATTTATGAATGATACATTATGGGAATCAATTTTTTAAAATGATATGAAGACCATTTTAATTTCACTATTTTTTTATGATATGATGAATGAATTTATTTTAAGTGGAACTCATATGTATGGATTATGATGGGTGGGGTCTTATATCACTTTACAATATATTAGTAAATGTTTAATATATCTTGAGATAATGTAGAATAAGACTTCTGGATATTATCATAAACTAATGGATGGGCCTTCTTGGATATTATCACAAACTAAATGGTGTTTCTTTTAGGATATTCTCATAGACTAAAGAATGATCCTTCATAGATATGCTCAAATGCTAAAGGGTGATACATATTGGATATGATCACAAAATAAAAGGTGATCCTTCTTATATATACCCAGAAAATAAAGGTATTTCGTCTTAACTATTCTCCTAATATTATGATACTCTATTCTTATATTTTTTACATGGTCTTATGCTTGTTATAATGACTATGTTATGATCATATGGGTCATGTTTATTAAAAAACAATTCCACACTCTTTTGGTTCATGAATTATGTTATTACATTATTTATTCCATGATTTTTTATCTGAGTTTTTTGGGTATGTTTTTATAAATATATTTATTATACCCATATTCTCATTTTAAGATAAGGATTGGTCATTGATATTTATCGCTCATGTTGACCCTTACTAAGCATTTCATCTCACCCTTTATTATATTTCCCTTTCCCCATGTTATGAATATAGGTAATGTGTAATATGTGTAAGGAAAAGTATCATATATAGTGAATTTATGGGAGATTTTTAAGAATTACTATAGATTATGTAGTGTGAAAAATGTCCATTTGATACAAGGAACACAGTTTCAAACAGATAAATATTTATTTTGGAATCTATAAAACTCTAAACCTAGAATGTACTTGTACTATAAATGCTATATTATTTGTGAATGGTTTTTTAATTAATGATGTTTATCAAAGACAATGTGTAATGTATGATGTTTTTATTATAATATTCAGTAGTGTAGAACATGGGTGGTTTAGTTGGTATCAGATGAGGATTTAGAAAAGTTTATATTTTAGGATGTTATAGATTGAAGATAAATTTTGAGTGATAAAGGTCATTGCGGATTTATAGTTTAAGCTTGATCAGGGTTTCAATGGTATATATAAACCTTTATGTTGGTTATACTAAATATCTATATTGGTTAGGAATTAGGAAGAGATAACATTAGATAAAACCTATAGAATAAGTATAAGTATTGGATAACCTCCTAAAGTTTTGTTAAGGTGGAGATTTTGTGGTTCTCTTGAAAATAGCATATTTATCTAGATACTATAATTAGATGAATGACTTGGAACGAATTTAACTAGGTATAATAACCCTGAAAAGTGTGTGTAGGTTATTAAATCAATTATCACCTGGTACATGAAAAATAGGTTTAACTATGCACCTAGTTTGACACCCCCGGGATATATTCCTTGGTTAATCAAATTCTATTTACAATTAATTATGAAGGATTTATATTGGTAAGTAATTCGGGAAAGGAAAATGATAGAACCCAACCTAACTGAACCTATATTTCATAGAGAGATATTTATATTGAACTAAAATATAATACAATAATATTGATTAGTAAGACATCATGAAGATTAATTTTTCATATCATATAATATTTATCTTATGGTGTTAATTATTCAATGAACACTATTAACCAATTTACATTTTATTAATGGATTATGGTCTAAGAAACCAAGTTAATAATGGATTACTTGGATAATACAGAGATTGTCTCAATGAGAAACCTACTAGGATAAGAGATGGAGTGATAAATCTTATGATTATTCCAAAATATTTATTAATAATTATGATTAACCACTTGAACATAGTTTCATTTCCAAACATACCAAATAATAGGATCATATATATATATATATGGTATTTTGTGTAATAAATATAATGAATGGAAGAATATTTCATTCTCTATATATCAAGACCGTGGGAAGAAATACATTGAGAGTTATCTCAATGGAACTAGAATATGGCTTATTTATGTTAAATTAGGTCATATATAAACTTTTTTTATAGGAAAATTGAAGACCTGCATAGTCATAGTGAAAGGAAAAAAGAGTTTATCCTAATGTAACATTGACAATTAACTATCTTAAATGTGATAAATTTGGAAATTATCCAATTAAATTCCCTAATACAAGGCCTAACAAGGATGATAAGCACTAAAAAATGCTAATATAATGGAATTATTTTTCAACCACAACTATTTAAGTGAGTTATGAAGATTATGTGGAGTGAGTAACTATGGTCATACAAACAAGATCTATGAACATTATATTTAATTTTTCCCCCCTCATTTGTACTTTTAATAATTTCTAATAAATTTAAACCAATGCCCAGATGAACATATGTTGTATTATTAATAAAAATATATAGTAGTATGACTATTAAATCTCATGTTTATACCTCTTCTCTAATAAATGTTTAGGTGTTCTTTATAAAATTATAGAATAATGCTTTTAGAAAAAATAAGTGTGATATAAAGTATAGATTAGAACTATTAAAATAGAATCTATAATAATTGAAAAATATAGGAAAATTATATATAAAAAATCAAACCATGATCACCTATTAATACAATATTTACTAGAAACTACATATAAAAAATTCCCATTATATTTAGGTATTTAACAAAAATGGTAAAAGGAAAAAATCTAGTATTAGTTATATACCTATTATGATATAAAACATGAGTTCACTACTTATAATAGGGATAGTGAGGATGAAGTTTTATTTTAAATTAAATCAATATCATTGTATATCATATGAACACTCTTTACTATTTCATTAAAATGTAATAATTAAATTCTGTGGATGTAATTTTTTTAATGGTGGAAAACGTAACGACCCATTAATTTTATACATAATTTTTTTTAAAAATAAATGATTGATAAATAGTTATATAGAAAACACAAAAAAATGAATCAATTATATATAAAATACAATTTTATTATTATAATATATCTATTAAATTCGCACGTATAAAAGGAAGACACTATATTATTAAATTTATGAAAAAATATGATGAAATTGCATCAAGTAGTAGAAGTATCCTCTAGGAAGATAATTTATCTAAACTTGTAATAGAAGTAGCTTATATAGTTTTTAAAATATTCCATTCATAATTCTAACTCAACCAATTATAGTATGAGAAAAATCATATGCAAGAGAACTTCACACTCATGGAAATTACATCAAGTAGTGGAAGTACCCTCGACTGCTAACATAGCATACTTATGCTTTGATAGTATGTATAGATATTTATAGGATATGTAACTAGAAATTAGGATAATATAATAATGTTATTATTAATTTCATAAGATATATATCACATGTATTTAAAATATTTTTCATTTTTACTTTTGGAGAAAAAAAAAGAATTTTTATTTTTTCTATAAAAGCAATTGATATTTATATTTCATAATTTTAAAATAAATTTAAAAATTTTAGAATTAAAATTTGATGAAAATAATTTTGATATTTTATTTATAATATTAATATTGTCATAGTATGAAATTTTTTTTATTTTCGTCAAAAAATTGATTTTTAAGTGAATAGTGATAAATAATGTTTTTTCCAAAATTATGAATTATATAAATTTTTTAAAATATGAACAATAAATAGAATATTTAAAAAAATATATTTAGATAAATATATATTTAATGTGTAAAACTATTTATTTCAAAATATTATAAAACATATGTTCAAGATTTTAGAACATAAGTAACATTTATTCTAATTTAAATACTATTTTTGGTATATTGTTTTAATTAATCATTTTTATTGTATTATTACATTATGTATTGATTTTTAATCCAAATAAATATATTTTTTATAATGAATGAATTTATATCATTAAAATAAAATACATGTTTAATTTTAACCAATACATAAATTTTAGGCATAAAATTAAAATGTTTCCTAAAATCAGGATTTTACTCATTGTATGAACTAATATTAAAATTGTATTTTCTCACACATAGAAAGTTTATATGATAAAATAAATTTTATATTTGGAATAATTAGTTCAAAATTTTGTAATAATATCTATTTTATTTTTGTATATTAAATGTCAAATACTTAGGTAAAAACTAGTTACCACGGTAAAATCTAAAATAGTAAAAGTAATAAATATATGGGTAAAGGGATTGAAAGGTGTTTAAAAAAAGTTTATAATTGATTTTTTGACATATTTTAGACATTTTATCATACCCACTAAATTATTTTCCTTTTTTGATCCACTTGAAATGTTTAACATGTGATATCAATATAAAAAGTGGTTGTATAAACAAAAATATCATTATCACAACTTTTAAAATGGGTGTCAAACCACCCAATCAATACCAATAAAAAATTCATTTTAATATTAAAAATATTACTTTATTAATTCATTTATAATACTATTTCACTATATTAATATTCTGATCATAATATATTTTACAAAGTCTTCCATTTCTAATAATTATTCAAGATAATGTTTAAAATCTCAAACTAAGTACTTCTCACTCTCTAAGATTTTTTCTTATCAATCATTTTATTTAAAAATTATATTACCCGTTATTAAATGATAAAATAATTATTAAATTTATACTTAATAATATTATATTTATTGGGTATACATTATCCACCCTTTTCATTATTACCATAAGACTAGTGAAAACCTTAATCATGTGTATGTACGGACCACCGCCTTCATGACCCAATATGTTTCATTTTCATTCAACTCATTTCAAGGATGGTTATAATAGGGAATTTCTCTAATAATAATTATATTTATGACTTGTTTTATGTTATTAAATAGTAAAACATATAAATTTCTTCACTCATTCTATGGTAAAATGAAATTATCATCCAAGTCTGCTTGTGAAATACGACCCTCATTTAATGATGTATCTCATATTTTATTAGAAACACTGATGGATAGTTATAAGATTGGTTTTAAGAGATAAATATGTTTCTTTTTAAATTATTGATTTTTAATGGATTCTAATTGGTTAACCTATTAAAAATATGAGCAATAAATAACCATATTAAATTTAACTATTCAAAAGAGCATATTAAGAGAAAAAATGATTTCATAGTACTGTGTAAAAACTTTTATAAGTTTTATTCATTTTATAATTATTTATAATTATGATTTATAACACTAATAAACACTAAATAAGTTTATTATTATTCTATAATAATTATTTTATAATAAAATCACATCATAATCATCCATTAATTTTAGTATCTTCTTGTTTTGGTTGGTTAAACCATCTACATGAATAATGCTATCAATTTGTATCATGGATGACTATAGAAATTTAATTTAGGGTAATATATGATATAAATAATTAAATATTTAGTTTTTTGGTTTTTTGATGGTAATATATAAAATTTAACTCACTATTTAATAAAATTCCCTTTGTTTACAAAGAATCATCGAAACATGTTCATCGTTCAGTTCATCATTAACGGTCATAACCAAAAATTTCATAGAATGAAATAATAACATTATAAATATTTTTAATGAATCAAGTTTAGTACCCTATATTAAATGTTAATTTGGAAATTTGGAATAATATCAATGAACCACCTCACTTTTATGAAACTAGTTCAAATTTATCAAGAATACTCATTCATGATATTGAAAATTTATAATGAAAAACAAATATAAATATAAATCATTGTTGTAAATGAATAGTATAATGGGATAAAGATATTAATAAGGTTATGAAATAAGTGATTAATAGATTTATGTTATCATACAGGAGGCTAGATTTCATTGGACTAAGCGGGTAAATAAGGTAAGGGGCTCCTTGTATCAAATTTAATTTATTGATAGATATTTTATATTGTGAACCATGATATATTTGATATGGTGTGATTTTTACCTAATGAATTTATTTTTTCCATATTAATTTAATTAATGTTTTTTTAATATCATTATCATTTACTTTATTTATATTTCCTTCAATTTAAAAGATACCAAATATGAAAGGTATTTTGATTAAAATGTTACTCAAACAATAATGGTTCTGATTACCAAAATTATTTTCAAGTAAATATTATTTAAGAAATATAATATATCTATATTATTTATATTATTTCTAAAATACCTCATTATTTTAAATAGATATTCATTGGGTTTTACATTTTCCCTAAAAATTTCAGTTCCCTTTGACTAATATTTTACCTGAAGTGTTTCTTGTAAGTGAAATAGTCTCCATCTCTTATTTTTTATTGATAACCTCCATTTTACCATATTCATTTTCATTATATGATTTTTAAAGTGTCCTTATTTATTATTCAATAATTAATTATGCTAATTTTCTATTACATGAAATTATTTTAAAAAATTAGAAAAAAATCAACGCTTTATATATAGTTCATTTCCATCAAAATGTGAAAATCCTCTCTTTATAATATTCACGTATGAAAATTTCATTCCACTATATTTGTCATTTTATATAATTCTTTCTCTCCATTTTTTTATGATTAATAAAATAAATTATTTTTCTATTATTTTTATAAATATTTCCTTTAAAATAATTTCACAAGAGTAAGAATATTTTTTATTTACAAAATAATTTTTATATTTTTATAATAAATTTCCACTAAATCATTTTACTTTGATCTATCTTGTGATTTATCAATGATATTAATCAAATTATACCGTCCACATTCTTTATATGGATGTCTTATGAAATATTTATTTTTTTCATCAAAATGATACATCCCTGCCTTGTCTTTCTAGTAATTGGAGGATAAAAATCCTAATTTTTCTTCTACTACCGTTTGTATGTGAGTGTTCTATTTGTTATTACATATATTAAAGGGTGTTCACCAAGATAACATACATCAATTTATTGGTGAAATTATTGCCTTAACTATATATCTTTTATCTATATGGTGTAAATACCTTATGATTTGTCTTTGTTTAATGGTATTTACCTAGAAAGTTACTGTATGCCATTGGATACACATTAATTTTATATAGATTTATCATCTTATTATTATTTATAGATTTATGAATGATCCCTTATGTGAATACATTTTGACAAGGATATGAAAACCCATTTTCATTCCATGGGTTCATTGTGATAGTATGAATGAATTGATTTAAATGATATTCATATGTCTGGATGATGATGGGTGTGGTCCTATATCCCCCTACAAGGCATTGCTTAAGATTTTATATCTTAATTTGATAATGAAACATGAGCCTTATTATAATTTATCAAAAACTAAAGGGTGAGCCTCTTTGGATATGCTCATAAACTAAAGGGTGATACATCTTATATATTATCAAAACTAAAGCGTGATCCTTCTAAGATATGATAACAAATTAAAAGGTGAGGATTCTTGGATATGATCTCAAATGAAACCTTGGACCTTCTTTGATATCCTCAAAATATTATTATACCCTATGATTATGTTATATCTATAGTATTATGTTTATTCTAATGATTGTGCTATACTCTAATGGATCATGTTTATTGAATCATGTTTCCACAGTATTTTGATTCATGTCTTATGATATTCCATTAATTATTACATGTTTTGTGTTATTAGTTTTCTTGGGTATTACTTTATTAAGTATCTTGATTATACAGATATGTTAATCTTATGCTCACTTATGATAATTGATTATTATCTCTTATGTTTATCCTTACTGATAATTTGATCCCACCCTTTCTTATATTTCCATTTCCACAGGTTATAAATAAATTCGATATATATGATTTTTCTATAATAATAACTTATATAGAGAATTTTTGACTGATTTTGAATAGTTATTATGGATTATGTAGTTAGAAAATGTAAATTTGATACAATTACTAATTGTATTATTAGTTAAATATCTATCTTAACAGTCTAAAACTATAATATTAAAATGTTACTTATCATGTAAATGTTACATTATTTGAAAAAGATCTCATAAGTAAGGATGAGTGTTGTAATGAACCAATTTGAGACACCATCCAAACCGACACCTAAACCGATATTCTTTCTGACCCAAGGGGTATTATTGATCTCCTTATGCTGGTGAAAAGTGTAAAGGAATTAGAATATAATAAATTATAATAATTTTTCCTAGATAAATAAAATTTAAATAGAATAATAAGTCTAATAAAATTATGTAATGAACTATTTGTATGTAAGTTGTACATACCCAAAATGTATAAGTATAAAATAGATAAACAACCAGAATATATAAACAAAAAAATGTGGAAATAAACTCTCAACTCACACTCCGAACAACCTCACCTATATAAGTGACCTACAATAGTGTATATCCTCATTTATTGAAATACCAATACACCTATAAGTATAGAAATTAGTAAATGGCCTACATATATTATGCTCGAAAAATGATAAAAATAAACAGAAAAATTTAATGATAAAACCGATATGAATTTAGCCCTCTCTAAATAGAAAGTATTTTCTCAATAATCAAGAAACCAAGAACTATATCTACATATAAAAAACGTTCACTCACTATATAGACCATGAATGTTGTATATAGGTTATAATCTAAATATCCCAATAGTTAATCATTATAGAGTTCATGCATTTTTATTTCCAAAATATACCATAGATTTGAGATTTAAATATATTTAGAAAATACCATTCATTCATTTAAGAAACCTATCATCACAATAAACCATTTTTCTTTATCTTCTATTTTATTTTAATTAAATAAAACAATCACTTATAAATCCATTTTCTCATCATATGCCTTTTTTATTGAACATGCACCCACAAACACTTAAAATCCATTTTTAAAGAAAACCACCATTGTACAACATGCTTGAAAATTACCCCTTTTTACCTAAACAACAATATCATGAGAAAACCCCAAGACAATAGAGCAATGATAATGGAAACTAAAAATAATCAAGAGAAGATTAAGGTAAAACAAAATCATGAGTAAACAATAAAGTTAACCAAAGGTAATAAATAACAATAAAAACATCATACATGATAATATGTGTGGGAAATTAATAATGTGTGATCTGAGACATATAGGATGAGTTCTAACCTATAAGTTCCAAAGACAATCCACACTCCCTATAAAGAATATTGTGTGTACCTATATGACCTCCCAACCATACCTTGATACCTCTCATGTTAACATCTAAAATGAAACCTAGATAGCATCATACATAGGAATAGTGTGTCACATATCATGTTACTCGCCATCCTATATTCTATCATGCATCATTTGTAAACAAATCTATATAGAATTCATCACTAATAATCAACAACATCCCACAATCAATAACACATCTAGAACTCACTCCATATTTAAAAAAAATCTCTTTTTAAATCTCACTTCAAAACCAAAATATTTTCTCAAAGTAGTTTTATGAAATTTGAAAAGATATAACTTGTATTTAAATAAAAAATTTTTTTAAAAGCACTCTTTGAAATATTTTGGAAAAAAAATTCAATCATAATATTTAGTTATAAATGTTTTTCTTTAAATGTTATACTTGTTTTTAATTATTTATTTATATATATACACATATTAATGTGAACATTAAATCACCATGTGAATATGTATATGTTCCTATTTATATACCCATGCATATTCATATAAGTCCAAACAACCCAAGGAAAACCTATAACATCAATAATAAGGGAACAAAATAATGAAATAATATAGAAATTTTGTAAATTTCATAAATCATCCTAATATAATTTTTCAATGCCCAAAATCACTATTAAAAACATCCTAAAACATTTACCGGGTATTAATATATATTCTTACTTGAAGACATATATAAAGTACGTAAAATCACTAAAACCCATTTCAAAATCAATTGAAACCATCTAAAAACCACTATAAATGAAAATAATAAAAGTAAAATTCACAAAAATATAATTTTTAAATTTAAATAAACAAATTTAGAAACCCCAAGCATATATGGTAAATTTGGGAAAATCCAAATCACAGAAACACCAACCCCAATGGTGTGTATTTGTGATAAAATACATGTTTTAAAAGAATCAAGGTCTAATGAACAGTCCACATACCCTATAAACATGAACTGAAATGGGTAAAAACCATAATCCAACCTAGTTTTTAGCCTATAATGTTTCACAATAAGGGAGAGGGATAAATCAATAGAAAATAAGGTAATGGATGAGGATAAACTCTTCGCTTGTAATATCATACATGAATTAAAGAAGAAATAAGAAGACCTAAGGGAATGATACCATGGGTTGCACACATGTGGATCCTCCTTCGGATGTCAAGGGCTTCGGTCGTGGAAGAGTAGGGGGTGTAATTTGTTTTTTAAATTTTTATTAAAGAAAATATTGGTATTTTTAAGAAATGAAATCTGAGAAAATCATATAGTTTACCCATATAGTTTAGAAAACCATGCAGTAATCATGCAACCCATAGTGGATAACACAAAAACCTCATATAATTTCCCTTAGAACCCCACATGGTTCTCTAACCATTTATTGACCATGCCAAATGGCGATATCTGGTGACAGACCCAAATTCAGGGTTTCAAAAACCATAATGGCTAATTGTGTGACACCAAGAAGAATTTTAATTTTTTTAAAAAAAATTATTATGGCCCAAAACTCATGTTGAGGAATAAATAAAATTAAATAAAATAAATAAATTAGTTCAGGGTGTCATATGTATCATATCAAGAGTGTAAATTATCTTATTTTTATTATCAGATCTGGATGTATGGGTCTTGGTGTATCATTCCTAATGTTGGTTATAGATTATCTCTACTAGTAAACATCTTATGGATGTGGATACCATCTCATGGTTACATGGATCAACTTAATTTTGGTATGTTTTTGGTTATCTATTCCATGTAATTATTAAATGATGTTGAATCTTGATACATACACTATCTATATAGATCAAACAAACCTATTCAGTGGAATCCCGAGCTACAATGGGTGAATGATTATTGTTATTATTATATGTCATTATAGTTGAGATGATTATAAAGGTATGATATTTTAGGTTGAGATTGATTTTTATGGTTTCACTCATGGTATGGGGTGGAAGGGGGTGTGTTCTTGCATTATACTAGGAATATTGGAATAACTGGGCATGTGATATTTCCTGGGGTAGTTGATCCATTCAATCTGTATTAGGAGGTAGTTATCAAGGATATGATTTGAATTTATATGAGGTGTGGAGTTGGTTATAATCCCTTGGGAGAGTCATGTTTTTGGAAAATAATACTTTGGGATGATGACCTATATCTCTATAGAGTGAGTAGATATATATATATATATATTAGGAATGTTTCTAGGCCTATCAGGGAATTGGTCATGAGTTGTTTGGTTCTATGGGATAGATGATTCTCAGTTTTTTATAGTAAAGTGAGTGGATTCAATTGTTATATGTGAAATAATTATGTTTATTTTATTTTTTAGGAACATACTTGGTTATTTTAGAAATAAACTCAAGGTGGTTTATTTTTTTGCAAAGGGGATTCTATGAATGGGTCAATTGTAACATTTAGATGGTGTTTCTGGATTAGAACCAAATTTGTGCCTTAAAAGGGGTCCAATATAGTTATTATTCCTCATAATTATGAATCTCATGTAAGGATTGGTGGTCCTAGGTTGTGGGATGATGTGACACTCATGGAGAATAATTTTTTAAACTCCAAAGAGGCTTCGATGTAGGGTTTAGATAAACCATGCGGATATGGATGGATTATTGAGGTGTGTCTACTAAGTGAGTATCTCAACATGAGTATGTGATTACCAATGAGTAGTAACTTATGGAGAACCTCCAATGGGTAGTGATCGGGTGAGACTACCTTGGGACTAGGGATATTGTAAATCATAGATACTCTTGGTTATGGGTTCATGAAGGATGAAGGGTGTTAGCTTCATCATTTTGGATTTTTACCACCCCTTCCAATTTCATGGATGATTTTCAAAATCCCATGATAGAGTTTTGTGTTTTTTTCTATTGGATAGGTTGGTTCAATAGTAGTAGATTACGTGGTCCAAAAAGGGAAGTGGTACTTCCATGTGGTATAGAAACCATGGAAGATATTGGTAAGGTAATATCTTAGTTGAAGTGAGTTTATTCATTGAAATATCTTTTCAAGTTCCCCATAGAATACATGTGGTACGACATCAAGTGTGTTTGGTAAATGTGAAACTACAACTGAAGACCACTGTGTTAAATTGTTTTTAATCCTAGGTAAAATATATTATGTGCCTATAGAGACTAGAGTTCAAGGATTATATTTAGTAGAAATCAAGGGAAAACTACATTAAGAAAGGATTTTTGGGATAACATTACATTATAGAACCCAATTGTTGGGATCATGGGTCAGAATCAATGGGGATTAATGAGTGCGGATCATGTGTTGAGATCCCGAATGAAAAGTTTAATCTAAATGGGATGGTAGGTTTGGGATGATGATATAGTAAATAAATGGTGAATTATACCCTTTTGATCATTTTATGTGTTGATCTAGTGGGTTTTTGAGCTAGTTGTTGAGTGTTTCAAGGTGGAGGTAGATGATTGACATCACATAACAAAGGTGTCACTCATAGTATCAGGGTATAAGTAGGTGAATCCCTTATAGATACTCACTATATTATATGATTAGAATCAATATGCATTATCTTCCTAATTTCAATGTGTCTAGTGCTGATGTGTAATTTGACATGATTGATAGACTGAGTGTGACTCATTATTGGCATGGGATGGTATTCCTGAATTAGGGTTTAATGAATACTTTTTGAATTGGAACATGTTTGCAATTTTTTTCTTCATTTGGGTAACATAACTTAATGAAATGGCTAGGATTGACTTATGTATAGTGACTCCAATTTGGTATAGAGGATCGGGTGTTTGGGTATAGTCTTAATTATCATATAAAAAATCCTTTGGTGGGGAACATATTACTAGTTTAATATTGAATTATCTTTACATTAGTGTTTATAAATTGGTATTGGGGGTATAGAATATATGATCTTGGATTGCTAGTGGATTAATTTGATGATTTTATAAAGATATGGAAATGATGGCTCAAATATACTTCTGATATTGTTCTAGATATGATAAATCATCTACAGTGATTGATGTAGCCAATTCATTAAGAAACAGACAAGAAGAATATTTTATGAAATATTCTGGATATAGATTTTTTTCTATAATTTATTTTGGATTAATTCATCAGGTCTGAATAAAGAATTGATATTTTATCTATTCCATGTGGTTGTAAGGAATTTGTTATGCTAGTTAGATAATTGATTCTTTTTCATATAATTGGATACGGTGAGGTGGGGTTTTATTGGATATTACATTCTAGAGATAGGTTATTTGTTTTGAGGATTGGTCCAAGTGTTTTTTGGTTAAATATATCTGGGATGGATTTGGTATGCGTATGATGGAAATGTTACCAACTCATAATTAGTAATGGGAAGTGGAATCCATTTTCAATGGATGAGTTGGGATTTAGGGGATCACCTATGATGCTTCTTGGGGATGTGAATACCTATGGTGGGGATCTTATAATGGTCTATTTTTTTAAAATTCATTGTCAATTAATATTTTAAGTCCCAAAGTTGTGGTCATTTTTAGAATTGGTATTATATTGGAATTTCCAGAGTTTGTCCATCAGTAAATTGTGTTTTTACATGTGTTTGGGGATTTCAATGGTTATCCTGGAAATTTGGTGAAGGTGAGGGGTGAAATATCTACCACCTTAAGCTACAAACCCACTACGTATTCGATCATGAAACATATAGTATATGATGATAGCCTTGCAAGTAGTGTATCCCTTAGGGGACACCGGGTAAATGATGGATGCCTATTGGGTTATTGGTTGTAGTCTAGGAAGATTTTTTTTATCAATATTTATTTTTTAAATACATCCACTTTCCCCTTAGAGATGATTGAAAAAACCTCATCCCACTATCTTTCTATCAACCCCCCTTCTCCCGTAGTCCTTAAAAGATATCCTATAGGGTCACCTCTCATTATATCAAAGCATCATTTAAAGTATGAGCCCTACCTCAGTGGTTTTAATGAAATCCCTAGGACCCCTATTGTTATTTCTTGAATTTCATTACTATTTCATTATAAAAATTATATTCGTTTGTGTTTTTCAGATATACTAATTTTAATAGAATCATATAGATTGATCCCCAAGATCTGTGATAAGATAGGATAAACCCTACATTGAGAGAATTTAGTGCATGTCACATGGTTTTGTTGGTTTATAGAGCCTTGACATCCATGTTGTTAAGGGGAGTGACTTCTAGTTCAGTGAAATAATCCCCATAGTGATATTGGTTTGTATAATTAATTAAAAAGTTCTTAGATTGATATTGTATGACAGACTTAATGGTTTCTCAAGTGGAGAGGGCCTTAGGTAGAGGTTTTGATGAGTGGAGAGCAATGGGACGTGCATGGGAAGCACCACATTGGGTCTTTAGATCCTATAGATTTATTGATAAGAGTGAATTGATTATGATATGGCCCTTGTAGTTGGTGACCTTGATTTTGTGTGGAATATTGACCATCTTAATGAATGGACCATAGTGGGTTGTCATTTATATTTTGGTTGGGATAATCCTATATGAGTGTAAATGATTTTATAAACTTTGGTTAGGTTGAGGTGTAGGATATAACTAGGTTTCCTTTTGAGCCTAGGGAATTGGGAGTAATCGACATAGTTTACCAAACCATTAGGGGTGATACCTTTGATCCAAAAGAAGTATGTCATCCCCTTATATCCCTTATGGGTTTAGAGCATGGAAGGTATTAAGAAAGGGTGTGAGGGATTAGTTATTTTTTGGTCTGTTGGTGTGGGTGCTAGTGATATGACATACGAATACTGATATAGATTGCTTATTGTCTCATAGGTTGAGTAATTCCCAAGATATCGGATTGAACATTGGTTTTTCCAATTGTGATGGATGATTTTTGTTATAGATGGGTTTCAGAATATAGGATTTAGGTCACTGTAAGGTATTATTAATATGCAGGGTTTTCTAATGATGTGTAGTCTAGTGAGATTGGATAATCTAGGATATATTGATTTGTGGTGGGTTGACCTCTAGAAAAGTACTAGTGGTGGACTAGTAGTTATCAATGACCTAATATGGGATTACTTTTAGGTTTTTTATATTTATACCATGTTAATGAAAATTATTATGATATTTGGTCATGAGGGGATCTTAGGAGGAACCCTAGAGACTCTCTCGGGCTACTGGTGAAGACGGCGGCGCATGCACCGACCGCCCCCCCCCCCCTTGGGGGGGGGCAGAACCATCGGCCGGTGAGAGAGCATGGGTTTTTTGGCCTTTTTCAAACCCTGAATTTGTTCCCCCTTTTCCATAAATCTTGTTGAGTCCCAAAGCCCCATATTTGCTCGAAGTGTTCCATAATCTTCAACTATCAACTTCCGAATTCATAGAATCTTCCACACTTCTGAATCATACCTTGAATGCACAGTTTGGGCACACACAAACTTTTCTAGATGCATTTAACAGGATTATCTTTGGTTCCTGGGATCTGCAGGAACGATCATATGTTGGTTTTCTTGACAGGTGCCACATGATATTCGGTTTGACTAAGAAGAAGTCCTTATTATAGCTTGGTCTAGGGATCCTCATAGCTTCAATGGATGTCAATTATTACTTCTATGGTGGTCTTATGATTTTCACATGAATCGTGCGTCGTCGTTGGAAGCGTTATGAGTAAGATTACCTAATCTTCCACTGCCTTTTCAGAATATGGTAGTTGTTCGCATGCTAGGTAATCTCGTTGGAATGTATTTATGTTCTGATTCTCGAATGGAAGTTCTGTGTCACCCGGTTAATCCCCGGGTTTGGGTGGAGTTGGATGCTTCCTGGATACCTTTTGATGATGTATGGATTACAATTGGAGAAGAGTATAGGTGTAAAAAACAAGTGGTTTATGAGGACTAGATGTATTATTGTTCTGTTTTTCATCGCTTGGGTCATTCAGTGGAAGTTTGCAACAAGGGAGGGCCCTGGAAGGCTCGTTTTTCCGATGCCCAGGTGTCTACCCGAAGGGTAGGAGGTCCTACGGGAAGGGTTTCAGAGCCTAGTGCAGGGACGGGTCCAGGACAGGAGCAAAAGGGACCTGAAGGTGTGGTTATGGAGCATCACCTCCTGATGGTGGAACGACCTCTAGTTGAGGACTGTAGAATGAAGGTTGTGGTTGTTCTTGGCTCTATACGAGGAGAAGGGGATGTCCTGATTGAGGAGTTGGAGGTTGGTGAAAGGGTGGTACCTGTTCTAGAGGAATAAAGACCATAAAGAAGTGGAATGGAGGATCAACCTATAGTAGTGGCTAATTAGAGGGAGGAGGTCAGAAGAGACTTGGTCGAGGATAGCTAGAGAACTATGGCAATTTTTGGCAGGGTGAATGCCTTGGAAATGCCGGTGATAGTTACTGAAGGGTATCTCTTAGAGGAACACAGCGAGGGGGAGGTGCCTCCAGTTCAACATGAGACAGGTGCTAGAGGTATGGATATATCAGCTAGGCCTTTTATCCCTTTAAGTAATAGGTTTGAAGGCCTCGCCAATGCCAGTTTTTTTTCTTCTAGTTTATATAATAATTCAGAAGGTGGGGGTGTGGGTGTTGGGTTATTCATGCAGGAGCACATTGGTGGATGTCTGGGTCAAGAGGAAGTCTCTAGGGATGTGAATAATTATTCTTATGGGGATGGATGTCTTCTTCAGATTGAGGTTAATACCTTGAACCAAAGAAGGAGGTGTAATAGTGGGGGTAATGGTTGTGCCTCAGAGTATTTTCTTGGTAAAGGGAAGGAGAAGTATGGGGGTGATAAAGAAAATATGAATGGATTGGCTATTCGTTCTTAAAATGATATAGTACAAGGGGGGGAAAGAGGATGGTCGAGTGTGAAGGAACATTGTCAGCGACTCCAAGAAGAAGAAATAGTAAAGACTACTCCTATCTCCCACGCCTGACACGAACTAGATCAACTATTAACTAGGTTAGTGAGATGATTCAAGACTTTAAAAAATATAGCGTGGTCAAACAGTGTTGTGGAACCCAACCGCCTCTGGATTAGTCAAGGAGCTGGGATGTTGGTGATTTTGGGAGGCGGCATGGACCAGCTTCTGTTTGTGAATCAGCCACTGAGGAAGATGAATCTGGTTTGGGATTTAGAGATGATTACAAGAACTATTATCTATAGTGTGGTGTTCTCTTCTTTGGTTTGTGGCTTTATTGCTTGTGTTCGTAGTGGAGGTGTAGGTCTTTTTGTGTTTCTGGCATTGCCTTGAACCTTGTTTTGGGTCCCAGCCACCCATAATCTGGCTTTTAAAATGAAAAAAATGATTAGTGAATATTTGGTCATGATACCTTTCCCTGAGTGATAAGATGGTGTTATAAAACATAGTTACAAGACCTCACCTTGAGTGACACAGTGGTGGTGTGACACATTGTTACGGGACATCACTCATGGTGATAGGGTGATGAAATAAAATGAGGTCATAATATATCACTCTGATTGATAGGGTTTTGGTGGAGGCATATAATAAGACCACACCTAGAGTGATATGGAATTTATATGAGATTCAATAATTGACCTTATCCAGAGTGATAGGGTATTGATCACTCTGCATGAGAGGTTGGTAACATTAAACCTTCTTCAGTACCACTTCCAATGTTTTTTGAGATTGATATGTGATTTTATGTGACTTCTCCATCTAGATTGGACACAATAAGTGGGGTTTAAGTGTTGGTGTGGTTTGGTTGTCACCTGATGAACTGAAATGTTTTATAATGGATTCACCCTTTCTATAACATTTTTTTGTGTTTTACTGGTGTTGGAGGTGTTGGGAGATGGTTGAGGGGAATGCTGATTTAAATTTTGTATTCTAGTTGGAAGAGAGGTGTCATGGCATGCCTATGGGGGTTGTGATATAAAGGGTTTGATAGAAATGAAGGTGGTAATATAGTATTGTGTTTCGATCTATGAAGGATTAAGTCACAACATGGTCCTTGGGTCACTAAATGGGGAATAATCCATGAGAGTTTGGTGTTATGATAGTTAAAGGAAGAAATATATCCATGATTTTGAGGATTATGTCATGTTTTAAAGGATTCAAAAGAGGATTTTGTTAGTGAAAACCCTTATGTTTCGAGGGAAATAGTCAAAAAACTATTATAAATCATACATATTTCCATTTTCTATTTTATGGTCAGGGAATGAGGGGTGTTTTTTATAGAATGATTTGTGATACATAAGGGTTTTATTATACCTTTTCATAGGAATTCATCATGGTGTGAGGTGATTCGATAATGATGTAATGGGGATTAAGGAGTGTTTTTTATTTCTTATGAGTGTTTATCAATGTGTGTTCATAGCTATTTCATCATAAATCCTATGTGTCTAAATTCATGGTCTATATTTTTTATTTATCATTATTTTTTATATATTTTTTGATATGTGGCTTTGATCAGAGATAAAGGATATATTTTACATGGATTTTGTACACATCAAGACTACTTTAGATGTAGTGTGACCTTCCTTAGTCATACTGGAATAAGTGTGTCTACCAAGTTTTAAGTAGGGGTAGATAAGGTTGATCAAAGGGTGATCCTTGGTGATTCATTCAATTTATACTAATCCCATTTTGACCATACCTATCATTTAATTATACATTGAATTTCTATTTTCAATATAAATTTGGTGCATGCCTCAAATCCTTTCTTGTTTTCTGGAATTCACTAAAACCCTATGAAACTAAAGGTACATCCTCCGAGACCTATGAGAATAATTTTGTTTGGATTTGGCTATCAACTTCAAGTGATCGACCTCTTTATAACACAAGGTAATTTATATTCTCTTCAAATTGGTTTTCTCATTATCCATCCTTCTTGGAGGGGTTGTGATAACAATTCGGATTGGGTTGGGTGTTTTTATATTATGAAATCAATAGGAAGTTATCATGAAGATTCTTCATTCATAATCCTTGTATTATAAGTGGTGTTTTGCTGGATTTTTTTAAGCATGTTTCATAACTATTATTAATTTTTTGTTGATATAGAGAATTTGAGACTTCTCATATATTATTTTGTGTTAATTGATGAAGTATAATTCTTTCGTTTTCTAGTGGGAGGATGGTAAGAATTATCCTAATATAGAAAATGAACTTGACTAAATGAAACTAAAGAGAGAGGGTGATTCACCTAGGTTTTAAATGAATCTATGATATTTCTTGTAATTGATGAATGTATTACATTGTCAATAATTGTTATTTGTTGTCGTGATATATTCATTATTAATGTGATTAAATTGATGGAATCACCTATCATAAAAGGCTAATAATTTAAGGATAGTAATGAACCCTTTGTAAGAAGTTTGTAATTGAGATGATGATGCTTATATAAGAGGTGTTGAATTAATATAAATACATTTTTTAAAAATTTTAATAATCTACATGTTGGTCATTTAAATTGATGTAGTTTGGAGACAATAAGATTATTTACCTTTTTATGATTAGTGTGACCTTTATAGTGTCTTATTGTGATTAGAATTTAAATGTTGATATGGTAAATCTATAGTTATTGATATTGGCGGGGTAAAGTTGTGTTTTTTTGTTAGATGGGTTGGTATGTGGTCTGGATCTTGGTATGGTTGGTTATGTGGAAGGGAAGTGTCCTTTGGTGATAGTGGTGGTTACTGGAAAGTGTGTGGGATAGTGAACCTGGTAATTGGTTGGTTTTTATGGAGGTTGTGTTGTAGATGTTAACGATATGGAAATTGGATGGTAAGAATTAATATGGTCATAAGTATGGTAATAATTTAATAATTTGTGAATTTTAATGAATTATTAATGTTTGAAATGAAATATAGTAATGATTAAGATGGTTATATTTAATAAATAGTGATGACTAGAATAAAAGTGGAGGATGAATGGTTCGATGTAAATTATGATAAATTAATGGAATAATAAATGTAATGTGGCTTATAAAAATCGTAAATTGAGAAATTTTTAAATGATATGGCTGAGTGTGAATTTTTTAATGTTGTTGTAGCTATTTTGTGTGAAAAGTGGGGTTGGTTTTTTAGTATAGTGATTCCAGGGGTGCTTAGAAAGTGGTGGTAGTGATGTGAATGTTAGTACGGGAATTTCTAGGGTTGTTTTGGTATTAACCTTTAGGTTGGGATTGTGTGTGGGTATATTATATGTTATAGTCCATATTATTTCACATACACCCCACTAGAGTAGTATAACCTTACTAACACCCCAATGTTTTGGGTTTTATGTTCATTTATAAGATCCACGTTGGAAAGGGAATGGATGGATAATTACTCCCTCTTCCCCTCTCTCTCTTCGAGGAATTGTGGCAGCTATAATGGCCAAAAGTTATGGTGTTTGGGCAATGATGGAAAGATTTTAGAGTGAAAATTATGTGATGTAATGATGATTTGATATGTGGTGGGGTCATGCATGGTGAGAGGAGGGCATGTTGTTGATATCCTTCATGTTCACAATACCCTAATTTGATTTCAATATTATGTAGAGTTATGATATATGAATGTGTTATGTGGTTGTGGATATTTGGTTTTGGTTATGTTGAGGCATTCAGATATGTGGATATGTGAACATAGAATCACTATATAAAAAAATTATTTAGCGGTGTTTTTTTATCAATGGTTTTCAAAACAACTAATAAATATTTTGATAAAACAATAGCAATAGTTTTTTAAAATTATTTCTAATTCATGGAGGTTTATTGAAAACCTCCACCAATTAGAAGTGGTTAACCCATCACTAAATCTGCAATTTTATTTTTATTTTAATTTTTTTTAAATTTTAGCGATGTTTTTTTAAAATATCATCACTAATTCATTGAAATTTATTAAAAATCGAGGAGAAATTAATGATAATTAATAATCAATTAAAATTTTAATTACTTTTTAATAATTATTTATTATTTATTATTTAATATTTAATAATAATAATTTATTATTTAATAATAATAATTTATTGTTTAATAATAATAATTTATTATTTATAATAATTTATTGATCATTTTTTAAAATTTTAAATTACTAATTTTTTATAACTATTAGTTATTAATTATTTAATAATTATTAATTATTCACAAATTATTAATTTTTAATTGGTGATTTTTAATTAATAAATTTTCATACATTTATATATAAACATACACACACATATACATATATAGACACACACACGTAGATATATATATATATATATATTTAAAAAATGGTGGTCAAAACTAACTTTCTCTGAAACTTTCTATACTTTTACGTAAGATATTTTCTTTCTGAAAAAACATTTGTATCATATATAAGAATATTGTATAGTATAAAACATGAGAAATAAAAAATAAAAACTAACAACACTTTATTTCACTAAATAAAAATAATACTGGATAAATATACCCAATAAAATTTAAACTAGTATAATGATACAATAAATAAAAAAATAACTTGAAAATATAGACCACATTGATCTTCTAGAAAAATCCAACTTATGAACAACAATGTAGATAAGAAACAAAATATTAGTATTGTAATTTAAATTTTAAAAATAATTAATATATAACCATGAGAGGAATTGAAGTGCGTGATACATGAAGAAAATAATATATATTTATGGGAATTATAAAACCAATATGAATGTTTGAAAAACAAAATGATCGTTGGAATAGTAATATGACGGTTAAAAATATTAATATGACTTTTAGAAATTGTAACATCACCATTAGAATAGTTACATAAGTAATAAAATAGTATAATGACATGTAAATAATATCTACAAAATAAATTAAGTAAATATACATATTATAATGGAAAAAATTATTATTTAAATTAAAATTTAAAAGAAATCATAAACATTTTTTTATAAAGAATATTTTAATGAATTTCATAAAAACCACAATTTCTATACAAATAATTAAACCTTCCTATGATAAAAAATTATTTAGATAAAATGAATGTAATTTTTATAATCGGTGCATACAAATTTTCTAATGCTAAATTTTTTATAATTTTATTAAAAGATTTATTTTATAGGTGAATAGTAAAAAAATACAATTTTTTTTAGAAAAATTAAGTTTTAATTTCATCATTCATGATGTAATAATATCCTAATCAATTTTCAAATTTATGGATCAACCAAAAATGTATTTAATAACATAAATAATCTAATAAATTCAAATTAAAAACCTAAAAAATAATTTCCAATGCATAAATATGTAAAATATTCCATTAATTTTTTTTTCCATTTTTCCCTTCCTTTTTTACAAACTATTATCCCATATGTGTTGCACAATGACTCTTGATGGGTGGGGTGAATTGAGTTTCTAAAATTTTACCCGAGTAAAATATCCCTATTAAAATATGATTTAATCTTAAATTAAATCTTATATCAAATATGAAATGGTAATAAATATAAATAAAGAGTATAGAACATATATTTTTATAGTGGTTCAGGGAAAGAGGAAATTCCCCTAATCTATTCCACCAAAACTAAATGTGAGTATGGTGATTTCAATAATCCATTAATTTTTCTAAGGACTTCTCAACTGAGAGAAATAGCTATCGCTTGGTAAAAAAAATCCAAGATCCTTTTCCTAGTTCTCTATCTTTAGAAGACCTATCCACAACCATCACCCATAACGTTTTACAATATGTTCTCACTTTACAAAGAATTAGAACCATGGAATAAATAATAGGATCAACACATAGTTTTGAGAAGTAACAAACAAAGATGAATATCTTCTAGAGATATGAGTGTGTATCTAATGTTTAGATCCAGAAGGTTCTTCAGATATAGTAGTTTTATAGGTTGTATAACAGCATCAGGGCCCTATTTTCCTTCTACTTCATTAAAAAATAATATAAAATCATTATCATAGGAAGATAAAATATTAGTTAATTTGAGAGATTCACCACTCGATATATTTGAATATATTAAGTATAGTACATCTTTCACACAAATGATTCTTTCTATTATAAAACAGACTATGTATTTATTTAAATTATTGGGAGTAAGTATAATAATACCATTAATATTAAAAACAATTATATTATTATCTCCATGAATATAAATAAAAATAAATATAGTTAGTAAGTGCAACTATAATCATATTTGGAAACATTATCATCTTTGTAATTAGTTGCATTTATTAACTTTGTCTTACACATTTAGACATCTACACTCTTTATAAAATAAATCCAGGAGTGGTATTTTCCCATAAATCCTCAATGGTAATAAATTCCTTGAAAATATATAAAAATTACATGTAGAATCAGTTGGTCTTACTCTGAATGATTTCCCACTATAAAAAATCAAAATGACCTTTTATTTTGATAAATGGGTCATTATTTTTTTATAAGATTAGTAATGTTTGGATTATCATGTTATAAACATTTATGTTTGGAAACCTATAAAATTATATAATTGATTTCCTCCTTTGTAAGATATCTTTAGCATTAGAATATATAATTGAATATTGTGATACTTTTATTCCACATAAGATATTCTTATCCATAGTATATTTTATGAGATATTATATATCAACTCCATTGAAGACAATAAATAATATAAGAAGATTGATAAAAACTATTACTATAAGATAATTTCTCTAGAGTCAGATATTTAGAGAACACGTAAAAGATATAATCTATATATTATATTTCCAGACTCCATAATAAATTTGACTTCAATAAATATATAGTTTGTGTGAATTTTTAAGATTATAATATATTTTCCATTAGACTTTTCCTAGTGTATGATATTTCTATTACACCGTAATATTTTTTCCCATATTCAACACTTTTTAGTCTACCTATAAGATAATTTACTTTGTAAATAATTTTAATTCCTTTGTTAAACTTGTAAACAAATCTATGTAGGAAATTTCTTTAGGAACACATAATAATTTCCTTTATAAAATTCCTTCAAACTCCAAAAACAGTAGATTAAACGAAAAACTTCCAAATGAAATAAAACATAAGAAAATATTTATTATTAACCTTAAATCACTAAATAAAATATCATTATTAAAATAACTAGTTATTTCTTTAAGTATTAAAATATGTGAAGTGTTGGGATATATTGTAACAACATTAGAATTACCAAAAATCTCCCCATTTTTTATGATCACAAAAACCATAATAGTTTAAACCAAAAATTTATAGACTTTAAAGATATAGACAATCAAATCAAAAATAATCTACAATATGGAATAAAATTTATTTTTCTAATTTATATATATTTTTCTACCCCCATTTTTTCTATAATATTATCCTATATTTAAAAAAATAACTTTAGAGAGAGGTTGTAAACGACGTGTAAAATTTTGTCTTCACTCATGTCTTCTCCCCCTTTTATGATTTAAAAAAGAAATATAGGGTAGTGAGATAAAGAATAATTACTATAGAATATAAGATTTATTGTAACAACCCTTGCCCTAGTAGCCCAGAGATAGTGTCTAATTTATTACACTAGCATTAGATACATGGAATCACATCCTGAAGGATCAAATAGTTTAGTAGTCTTGGTAAAATAGATACATACATGATTCCTATTTTACATTTGAAAACACATATTACAACATAATATCTTTCAAGAATAACATCATTCCCTTTATAATATACTTTCATACCATTCATTGTACACTTCATGGATTCTTGGGAAAGGAAAAAATTAAGGGTGAGATCAAATGCTCAAAAAGGGTTAAGTACAATAGAAGATATCAGGAATCAATAAGCACAATCAACAAGGAAAGGTAAATAAATAAACACACATTCCATTTAAATAAATTTACTATTATTATAAGATAAGGCATAATAAAGATGGTAAGGTAAATAACTAAACATACCTTCCATTTAACAAATAATATGATAATGAAATGAATCCATAGGTAATATCCTTTTGACAATATCATGGATAATAATAACTGAATTCTCTATAAATGAAATACTTTATTATATGATGTCATAATCTCCGGAATCATGATACCTCTACAGTCAATACCTTTTAGAAGATGGTTTAAAATTACTAGTAGAAGCCCGTTTAATTCTATCTTATTAATTTACCTCATGATAGTACTAATGAATTGAGGGGATATATAATTCAAGGACTCACCCATCACTGTCTTTCCAAAGAATTCATCATATATTGAACAATAAAATTAATTTAGTAATCAATATTCCTTACCATTAAATATGTTCAATGAAGAAAGAATACAATTTATCAATATTTACCCAACGAATCAAATAAATTTAAAATTTAAAAATTGTATATATAAAAGACATATGGTTTAAAAAATAAGAATATCCAAGATAAATAATATGGATATTTAGGGGAAATTTATTTTTTGATAATCACGTGAAAGTGAATATTTCATGGTAAAGTTAATGATTGTGAAAATTAATCAGGAAAGTGAATGTCAATACATTCTTTGGTCAAAATTATCATAATACATCTACATTAAGAATAATTATGGTATAAATGAAATATATAACCAATGAATTATATGTAAAATAAAGGTTTTTCCATTGAATAATATAAATACTATAAAAATATATTTAAAAACATTCTTGAGGAAAATATCCTTTTCATTTTTAAAATCACCTTTTAAAATAATTGTTTACATAAAAATTAGAAGATAATTTTATTTTAAAATAACCTTTGAAACATATAAAGAAAATTTTAAAATATTTAGTGCTCATAATAGTAGGAAATTCCGTATATACCGAGTATGTTAAATCAAAGGTTCGATTCACTTTTTCGATAAAATACAAATGGTCCATGCTTTGAAAATGGCATAAATAATACTTTCAAAAAAGTTGTAAAAATAAAATTGGTTAAAAAATTATTTAATAAATCATTGTGAAAAGGGTTAAAAATATTTTTGAAAACATTTTTCGAAAACCTAGTTTAAAAAAATTCTTTTCAATCAAAGATAAAAATGAATTCGGGTTTTGTTAAAATATTTTCTCAAAACTTTTAAGTAACAAAAGTGTAAAAATGTATTATTATTTGAAAAGATTCATAAATAACCATAGGAGAATTATATTAAAGGGTTTATTAAACAATTATTAAATAATTTCCTTCAAAGTAAATTCAAGTATAACTAATCCTGATTAAAATGAGATTTTGAAGTAAACCTATGAAAAGACCATAATGTTGGAGTGAGAACTATCCAATGAATAGATTATTTGTATCAAATGTATATACACAAAAAAGTTTATAAAACATAATTTATTCATAATTAAATACACACATGACCATAGAAGATGAAAGACAATGGATAAGTAATATAATCCAATGAAAATAAATTGATTTTTGCGATTATTTATAACATGGTAACTTATATGTCCAATTAAATTGGATGAAATAATTGAAATTGAATCTTAACATACCATTAATTATTAATTAATAATAATATTATATATAAAATGTGCATTATGAACACTGTATAAATGAAATCCAGTTCACACCAATAAATTATGCCTTAATGAAGGGAAATTGAGATAATGTCCCTTACTTCACATTACCTTTTCATTGAACAAGATTTAACCTACTGTATAGTGGTTTTAAACATTTTATGAACATATAATAGAACCATATTAATATTTATAATATCATATATTATCCTTTTATAACATATTATCTCTTATTCGTTAATAATCATTCATTATTTTCATTGTTTCGGGTGATAATTTCCCTGTTTTATCATTAGTAATTTTTCATAAAAGCTTGGATTTTAGTGACTATTATATAGTTACATCATATAAAGAATAATAATAATGACATAATTAACATATTTATGCATCAATTATAATTTTTAATACCAATCATGAAAATTGGGTTTGATAAATGAAGTTTGTTATGATCATGAGGACGGTGGGTCGTACATACGCATGAGTAACGTTTCCATTTTTCAATGATCATTATAGAAAGAAGGTAATTAATATTCCCTATTTACATAATTATTATAATTTTAAATTAATTATTTAATTATACTTATACATATCATCAATGTGTTTTTTTGATAAAATGAGAGAGTCACGCCACTTCTTGAAGGCGGCAGTCCACACTTTCCTGAATGACATTATCATCTTTCATTGACTGAAATGGTATGAAATAAAATGATATATTATCTTTTAATAATGATACATATTTCATTAATATCATAATTATTTCATGTATATCACATATATTCATTAACATTATACATATTACCTTCCATGTAAATATTTAGTAAAAAACGAATCACATCGCTTCATGAGGGGGTAGTCTTCCATACACATGAGTGTCTTTATCATATCCATTATATAATAAAAAATAAAAATTTATATACGATATTAATAATAAAAAGGTATCATTATGATAAAAATATCATATATGTACATAATATTCATCATTATACCCAACTGTGATACGTGTTGATGGAAACATGTCACATTGATTCATGATGCGGTAGTCCGCCATACACACGAGCGACGTTATCGTTTCTTAGGGAAGAGGATATGGATTTTGGTCATAAAATTAACATAATAACATATAATTGTATATTAGTTTATTTTTTTGTTATATAATCCTAAATTAAGAATATTTTAAGGAGGTGTGATAATAAATATAACAAAAACACATAGCTAGGAACATTACCTCTTCTTGGGCCACCTCTTTAATATTATACCTAAATTATTCTTATATTGGATTTCTAACCAAAAAAATGATTCTAGTTGTGGGTATGGAATTTGGAAATTTATTTGGGAAGGTATTTTCGGAATCAAAATTCTTTTAAGGTGTGAATAGGATAGGAGAGTGGGGGCCTTTTATAAGTGAGGTGAGTAGCATAATTGAAATTTTTTAAAAGAAATAGATGTGTCTATGTTCTTCACAAGTCACAAGGATAAAAAATAGATTATTATAGATAATTATTAGTTAAATGGTCTATATATGTACATAAAATATATTTTAGAAAAAAATTTAGGTCATTTTAACCTTTATCTTTTTAGTTTACCCTTCAGTAAATCTAATTTTACCTTAACTGCAGTAAATATTTTTTTACAGCTTTTACTATTCATTATAATAAAAAAATTATTTAAAATTATAAGAATATAAATTTTTTTTGATTCAAAATATGGAATCTATTTTTCCTAATTTTATTCACATAAGTAGAAAAATTTTAATTTAAAATTATCCCCACAAAAAAGATGAGAAATCAGGTTTTCAAAGAGAAAATGTTCAAATGTTTATAAAGGTTTCATATAAAAATTAAATATTAAAATGATTCCAATTTCATATATTGTATTAATAAATATGTAATTACGATAATTTTATTTTTAAACCATTTAAAAATATGACGAAACTTTCAAAATAATTTACATGAAAATGCAGTTTACAGTTATAATTCATTATTTTCACTATTATTTAAAAAATGAAACATTTTAGAAAAATCCCAAAAAATAACCCTAATCTAATTTTAATATTATAATTCCAAAATTCAATTCATTTTAACAAATAAATTTTATAAAAATTTTAACAATTAATTTTAAATTATGTGTGAAAATAGTAACTGGCTATCTTTTAGAAAAAAATATATTTTTTCTAAAAAAAATATTTTTTTTAAATCATTCTTATTTTATTTCTAATTAGTAGGTAACAAATGTTTTTTAAAATTTTAAACCATAAAAGTTTCATAATTTATTTATTATTATTCATACTCACCAACTTAATGGATAGTGTTTGATGGTATACCCTATTACGGTTTATTTAGACTCGAGGTTGTGTGTTCCACAAGCTATCAAAGAGATTAAATTTCAAGAAATATATTTCATGTGTGGTTTAAGCTTAGTATAGCATGTCTCAAAATAAATTTAATACAATTTTCTTATTTTATAGTTTTGGGGTGTTATATTCCACCCACCTTAAATAAATTTATTCCTAGTAATTTAAAAATGATCTTGGTAATAAAGGGTTTGATATTTGAAAATTATTTTTTTGAAACCCCACATCATACAAATAGTTAATAAGAAAATCTTATTAATAAGAGAGAAAATTGAAGTACAAAGGTCATATGGAATAATTCATAACTAGGTATCTAATTAGAAAACTATTGGTGGAAATTGAACATTCATACATGTAAGAAAACAATAAATAATTTTACAGAATAATAGGGTCTATTTACCACAAGAAAGTAAATGATTAATGGAATGTTAATGATCTACAAACCGTAAATCTCTAATTATTTAAAACACCGTCTGATTAATCAGATATTAAGGTAATAGTGTAAAATATTTTATTCAAAAGGAATTATTTTCCTATATAAGATTATAGGGAAATATACTTACTTGATATAGTTCTATTTTATAATCACAATTTCATCCTTTGGTTATTCTTTGATCACTTTGAAATTAAATTCTTACTTTAAGAAATGAATTTCCAAAAATTAATTCTTTATGTCTAAAAAAATAAAATTAAATATTAATGGATTTTAATATCCATAACAAAATTATAATTCATTCCATTGATATCTAATTATTATTATGAGCAAATTGTTATCACAAGTTATCCAATATGCATAAATAATTATATGTGAAAGTCATACATTAATCTCTAAAACATCATCTGAGGTTAAACTTTAAGCATTTCAAAAATAGTTAACCTTATGACCCTCCCAAAATATTAAGATCCAAAACATTATAAATACAGTAAATGAATTTTCAAAATAAATATATCATTAATCCCACAAACAATATGAAGTGTCTCTTAATTTTCACATACCAAACATTTGAATACGTTCAGCATGTATTCTTTTGAAAGATGATAATAACCTATATTACCATAAAACCTTATTGAAAACAGGCATGGTTCTATTTTCCTTACGTAAGAAAAAAATTATTGGATATATTACATAAATAAAATAATGTTGTAAACTCCATCAATAATAGAATAAACTATGTTTTTATCAAATAATTATTCAGTTCTAAGGTAGTTAGTAGATTCTAATTTACATTATCCAACTCAATCATCTCTTTATCCCAAAATCATTATCTAAACATTAGTAACATATTAAGGGTTATATTTACTTCAATCATGTGTTTTCCAAGAAGTTAAATTTTCTAACAAATCATTTTTCTTTGTCATTTGTTCTATTGAACATATTATTTCAAATCCTTATTTAAAAATTATTGCAAAAAAATCCTTATAAATTTCAAAATTATTATAACCAGGATATCATTGATAAAATACTCAAATGAAAAAAAAATTGAATCCAAATATAAGAACCTTAATCATTCCACTTCATATGTGGTAATAACATAAACATGAATATGATCCATTAACTTATTTTAAGGTATACTCCTTTTTTTCTTGGTGCATTTATTTGTGTAGCGTCCCATCTCTTTATAGTTGAAGCATTAAACATTGGTGTCTTTTTTCTTTCCATTGTAATCACAATCACATTTTCATTTCTCTCCACACTTCTAGAAATCTCCCATTCCCTTTAAGCAAGTACTAGTGTGTTTCTTTCCATAATTATCACATGATGGAAAATACTTCTTTACATTGATCCCTTCATCCAACTATTTCCATGTCTTTCTCTTGTTCTCTTGATTCCCTTTAAAGCCACAATACTTATATAATTATTTATTTATCTTATTATCACATGATACCATATCATTATATAATGAGAATTTTGGGGATACAAGTTACCTTTTAAATATTGGATTAATCCCATAAAATTAATGATTATTCATACTCCTTCTGTTACATGAAATGATGTAGTTTACATTCCTTCTCATAGGTGTCATTTCTATATAGTGTAGTAAACTGGATTAGATAATATCATTATGAAACATAATTTTTATTCACAAAACTAGTGAAATACTTAACATAAATTAAGGAATTGTTTCATAACTAATATCATAACCATAAACATGGTTTTTTTGAGATATCCCTGTTTTCAAATCCTTTATAATGCATTGTAAAGAAAATGTGAATTATCCTAAGAATATCCCCTATGAGTTTCGAAATAGGTGCATAGTATGTCCAGTTTTTGTGAACTAGGTGCTGATTGGGTCAATCTCAATGCACCCTTTTTGGGGTTGTTACCCCTAGGTACATTTTTCCTAGAACCACATACACATGTATTATCCGTAATTGGATATATTTCTAGTAAAAACCATATAATATCTACATTAAAAAAAACATCATAATGTTCTTCAATAATTATCCTCAATGTCTATAATAGGGTTATGTTCCCTAATCTATGTTTTCATTAATTTAGTTCCAATGCTTTCTATTAAACATCCTCGGATACCAAATATAATGACCCTGACCACAGTAGCCTGGAGTAGTGTATTATTTTTTACATTGGTATAAGATATAAGTAATCACATCTGGAATGACTAAATAGTTTAATAGTCTTAGTAAACTAGATACATACATGATTCTCATCTTACATTTGATATCACATGTTTAAAAACATTTTTTATAATAAAATTATTCCATATAGAATATCCTTTCATATTATCAATAATACACTTCATGGATTCTTAGGAAAAGAAAAAAAATAGGGTGATCTAAAATGATTAGTAATGGTTACAATGGAAGATGTCATGAATAAATAAGCATAATCAACATGGAAAGGTTATTAAATGAACAAACATTCCATTTAAATGACTTGACTACCATGATAAGATAATCCATAATCAATATAGAAAGATAAATAATTAAACACCTACATGCCATTAAATCAATAATATCTAAATGAAATGCATCAAGATATATTATCATTATAAAAATCTTATGGATAATAATAATTGAATTCTTAAAAAAAGAAATTTTTAATTATTGGACATCATTATCTCAAGAATCATTATACCTCTTCTATAAATACCTTTAACAATATGGTTTAAAACTATAGGTAGAAACTTTTATAATTCTAAATTACGTATTTGCCTCATGAGACAATCGATTCATTAAAGATAAATATAATTCTTGGCCCCACCAATCACTACATGTCAAAATCATTATTTGTATATCAAATAACTGACTTAATTCATGAATCAACATAACTTACCATTAAATATACATATTGAAGAAATGATACAGGTTATCAATGTTATGAACCCCTCCCTACAAAGATACGGCAATGGGGGTTGATAGATAATTACCCATGA
This sequence comes from Viscum album, assembly GCA_963277665.1. NCBI lineage: Eukaryota > Viridiplantae > Streptophyta > Magnoliopsida > Santalales > Viscaceae > Viscum > Viscum album. The sequence continues at coordinate 1,800,576,365 of OY728123.1, forward strand.
GTCCCACCTCTAGTAGGTATCGGGCCAGTGACTAGCGTCGTTGATATAAAAATATCAGGAAATTGGAGGCATTACCCTATTTAATAATATAGGATTGGGATATTAAAAAAAATAATCCACAATAAACTCCATGACATAATATAAAAAGAAACTAAAACTATCCCATAATTCATGTATAAATAAAACTACTACAAATAAATTTATCTAAGGTAAATATCCAAAAGTAAAGCTAAAGATATGACACAACAGTTATCAATGGTCTGGTCTAGAAATATCCATAATGGTCCATGTAATCCTAATTAAAACCTAAAAATAGTTTATATACATAAGGTGATCATAAAATTATACTCATTAGGAAATCAAAATTCTCTCTTGAAGATGAAAAATAAGTATATTAATTCACCTGTGAGCAAACCAAAATACCAAAAAAATGCCTATACAGGTATACTAACCAAACCCAACCTTACCAATGCATGATCATAAAATAATGAAACTAAAGTAATATAATATAACATGAATCACATAAATAAGGGTACCTCGCACTACTTACCAACTGGTATAATACTCTCACACCCCAAACAACATTAATCTTGGCACTCTCATCTCTTCTGTATACCACACCGCCCCACAAGCACGGTCACCTCGCATGTCACCTGAAAACACCTAGGCCACAACACATCTAAAACCATAACCAAAGTATTAGGGTATTGGGAAGATGTAGGACATCAACTTCATGCCCTCCTCCTATCATAAACAACCACACCGGCTGTTACCCCACAAGCATTTTCACATCTCTCATGAAAATACTCGGGCTATCAAAACCATAATCTAATTCCCTAATAGACCCCTGACCATCACATCCTATATAAGACCAACCTCTCCTGGAAGATAGAGCAGGAAAGGGAGAGTGCCTAGTCATTCGTACTCATCACCAGATTCCAGAAAAAATACCCCTGAAAACATTTGGTTGTCAGTACTGGGTGCTCAACACTGGTGGGTTGTGTATTGAAATCACAAGAATATAAAAGTATATATATATATATATATATATAGAGTCACACAGAAACCATACATAAGGTTTCACAACCAAATAATAACCAACTCACAACATCATCACTTTTGCTGCCACCTATAAATGCATAACACCACACAACAATCCACAAGCCCCATTTCACATTTCCAACCAATTTCATTTAATCATACCATTCATCTATTTACTTAAAATTAACCACATATACCATCATTTATTAATTAATTATTCATTTATATACCATTAACCAAACCACGCCCCATCCATTAAATTTACCATTATTAAAAAATTCAATTACTACCAAGAAATCTAGAACAACCACACATCAATAACTTATCACCATTTCCCGTCATACCATCACCCCCACTGCCCCTAAAATCATGTCCAAAAAACCACCACCTAGCCTCCCAAAATCATGTCCAAACAACCACAACCTCTCTTCCCTAAAAGCATGACCAAACAACCATCATCCCGAAATTCCCCAACCAGAACCTGCTTCCCCATAAGCACAACCACACACACACAACACATCAAGATCATTTCAAAATTTTAATAATGGTATTTTATGGAATTTCACTTTATTTTAGGGGTGTTATCACACAATCTGTAATCCTAGGGAAGCTGTTTTATTATCCAAATATAAGTGGTTAAACAATTTCCATTTTAGGGTGATATCAAAACATTCACAATAGTCACAGTAGTCACAACACACATAATCTATCACAAAAAATCCCCCAACAATCCCAATTTTTAGTGGGGCATGAATCCCGTATAATCCAGAATATCACAAAATTTCAAAGATGTAAAATCATGCGAATCAAGACCCTTTACCCTTTAAATTTCAATTTAAATATTTTTTATCTTTTATTAATAAATCCCAACCATAAACCTTATATAAACAAAATAAAAACTCTCTTATATAATACAAAATGAAGAGAAATGAAGGATTGCCTACCTAAAACAAGATTTTTCTGCTCGCTGCGCGGCATAGGGAAAAAACAAACACCTGTAAACAAAAATTGTAACATGAGAAACCATGGATCAACCTAAACTGCACCCAAATACCATAAAAAACATCCCAAACACACAAACCAAATCAAATCTCACCATTTCATAAATACTATTAATAAGAACGGATGGGAACATATGATAATGAGAGGGTAACTCACTATAGATTGAAGATGAGAAACCAAGAAATAATCCCTGTCGAAAAGAATATCAAAATGCCTCAAAGGAGCACCATTAGCTGCCTAGAATAAGAGAGAGATTAGGGTTTGAGGAAAACCCATTTTTTATGCAACATTATAACTAAATTTTATTTGATATTTACATGACATGTAATAACCTTTAATGTTAGGTAATCCCTGGGGTTCGATTTTACTGAAAAAATATATTTTTTATTATTTAACCCTAAAAATCTATATATTGTGAAATGGATCTGGAAAATCCATGAAACCAACTTTCATAGCATGTAAAATTTACTGGATATTTATTTCCTATTATAGCTTTTCTACACCTCCATAATCCACCAAAAAATCCCATAACCTTCATCAAACATCTCCAATGCTCAAAACCAGAAAATTAATAGACCAGGAAGACACAAACCACTACAATAAATATTTCACCATTTGATGAAATAAATTTCCAAGTAAAACACCATATATAAAAATGTGATATTATTTAATAAATAAGCATATCCACGATAAATAAAATGGATATTTAGGGTAAATTTAATGTCTAATGATCATAAGAAAGTGAATATTGCATGGGAAATTTATTAACTACAAAATTGAATCAATAAATTGAATGTCAATAATTTTCTAGGTCAAAATGTTCATAAATTATCAATAGGTATAACAGTTATGGTATCAATGCAATATATCTCCAGTGGAGTATTTTTAAAATAAAGGTTTGTTGTCATTAATGAATAGAAATATGATAAAAAGATATTTAAAAATATTATTTAGGAAAATAACCTTCCCAAACTAAGAATTCAGAAAAATATTTTGAAATTTTTTTTTTAAATAACCTTTTAAACATATAAAAGTAGTTTTAAAACATTGATTGGTCAAACAATAGGAAATTGTTTCATGCTGATTATGTTAAAACAAATATTCCATTCAATTTTTTTGATAAAATCCAAATAGGCCTTATTTTGAAAATAATAAGAAGATTACTTTCAAAAAAATTAAAATGAAAAAATTGGTAAATATTTATTTAATGAATTATTTTTAAAATCGTAAAACTCATTTTTAAAAACATTTTTGAAAATATGGTTTTGGAAGAAAAAGGTTTTCTAATCAAAGATAAAAATGATGTTAGATTTTATTAAAACATGTTCTTAATAATTTTAAGTACCAAAGAGTTATAAAATGTTACTATTACTTGAAAAGGTTCATTAGTAACGATAGGAGAATAAAATGAAATGTTTTAATAAACAATGGTTAAATAATTTCTATTAATGGAAATTTAGGTATAAAAAATCTCTATTAAAATGAAAATGTGGAAGTAAACCCTTGTAAATATATTAACGTTGGAGGGAGAATTAACCAATGAATAGATTGTGTGAAAAAATAATAAATCCACATAAAAAATTAGATATAAAAAATAATTTAGTCATAATTCAATACACGCATATCCATATAATATCAAAGACAACAAATAAGTAATATAAACCAATGAAAAGAAATTGAGTTATGATATTCCTTACCACTTGGTAAATTTTAAGAATAATTATATTAGATGAAATAATTCAAATTGAAGCTTAAAATACGAATAATTATTAAGGAATAATTATATTACATGTAAATCTTGAATTATGTACACCAAATAAAATAAATTACGAGCACACCAATAAAATATGCCTCAAAGAAGAGAAATTGAGACGAATTACGCTTCCTTTTGGTTGAACATGATTTAACCTATTATATAGTGGTTTTAAATATTTTATTAATTTATTAAATAACCATATTATTATTTATAATATTATATATGATCCTTTTGTAACATATTATCACTCATTAATTAATAATATTTCATTATTTTCATTGTTTCGGGTGTTAATTGTCATGTTTTCTCATTCATGATTTTTCATCAACGTTCTAGTTATTGTGTATATTATATAGTTTCATCATCTAAAAAATCATAATCATCAAATAATTATCATATTTATACATCTTCAATACTTTTAATTCCATTCACAAAAGGTGGTTTTGAAAAATTAAGTGTGCTATGATCATATAGACGGTGGGTCGTACGTACTCATGAGTGACACATCCATTTTTCATAGAACATTATGGAAAGGATATAAGTAATATTTTCTCATTAAATAATGTTAGTAATATCATATTATTTCGTTAAATATACTTATACATATCATAAATGTGGTTTGTTTGTGAAAATATAGAGTCACATCGCTTCATGAATGTGGTAGTCCACTTGTACACGAAAGACGTTATCATCTTTCAGTGAGCTAAAAGATGATAACTAAAGTGATATATTATCATTTAATAATGATAAATATGTCATAAAAATAATAATTATTTCATTTATATCACATATATTTATTCACTTTATCGTTATTACCTTTTATGTAAAACATTAGTGAAAAATGAATCGCACCACTTCACGAGGCGGTAGTCTGTTGTTCTCACGAGCGACTTTATCATGTCCCCAATAGAATGGAAAATAAAAATCTATATATGATATAATGGATTAATAAGTATAATTATATTATAAATATCATCTATAAACTTGATATCCATCATAATATCCAACCATGATAGGTTTTGATGGAAAATGTGACACATCAGTTCGTGAGGTAGTAGTCCGCTATATACACAAGTGATGATATCATTTCACATTTTAGGGAATAGAAGATGGATATAGGTTATGAAAATAACATAATAACATATAATTATATGGAATATTTTTTTTATTACATAAGCATCAATGAATAATATTTTAATGAGTTTGAATAACAAATAATACAAAAATACATAGTTAGGAATTTTATCGATTCTTATACCACATCATTAGGATTATAGGTAAAGTATTTATAGAATTGATTTATGACCAAAAATGGTTTTATAATAATTTTATTGATGTTTAGAAGTGATTTGGGTATGTATTGTCTGGACCCAAATGATATTTGTGTGTGCAGAAGATGGAAGAGAGGGTGGTCTTTTATAAGTGAGGTGAGTGGAAAACATGTGATTTTTGAAAAGAACATGGTGTTCCCATATTTTTCACACACCAAAAGGGTCTAAAAGGAGTATTCTAAATTCTAATTTATTATAGGGGTGATATTATTCCATAAAATATATTTAATACAAGTCTGTAGGCAATTATAATCTTTATCCTTTTAGTTTTACACCCCGGTAAATATATTTTTACCTTAATCACGATATATAATTTTTATTATTTTTATTATTTATTATGGAAAAAATTTAGGGTTAAAATATTTGAAAATATAAATTATTTGTATTCCAAATATGGAATTTATTTTCTCAAATTTCATTCAAAAAAGTGGAAAATATAATTAAAAATCAATCTCATAGATGCAATGATAAAGTGGGTTTTTAATGAGAAAATATTCAAAAATATACAATGTTTTTATTTGAAAATTTTATATGAAAATGATTAAAATTTCCTAAATTGGATTAATATATATATAATGGAACTAATTTTACACTAAAATATATTAAAAATATAATTTAAGTTTATAAATAGATTAATCTAAAATACAATGATCAATTAAAATTCAATATTTTTCTCTATTCATTGAAAAGTGAAACATTTCTGAAAAATATAAAAAATCACCCTAAGAAAATTTTGATATTATAAATTAAAATTGAAGTTAATTTTCTAAAATAAATTTTTTAAAATTTTTAAATTTTAACTTTAAATTATGTGTGCAAAGCATGACTAATTCATCTTTTTGACAAAATACAGTTTTTCGAAAAAACATTTCTTTTTTTCCTTTAAATTATTCCTATTTAATTTTTAATCGATATAAAACTAATGAATTTTTTTTAAATGTGTGAACCATATAATTTAATAGTTTACTCACTATTATTCATACCCACTAATTTAACATGTATTTTAAAATATTATTCCATATTATGGTTTCTTTAGACTTAGGGATTCATGCTCCGCAAGATATCAAATATATTAAATTTCAAGAGATATATTTTGAGAGTTTTCTAAGATTAGTGTTGTGTGATGTGTAAGATATCCCAAAAAATACTCTTATTTTTCAAAATTTTGGTGTTACATTAATATAATAAAAGAATATATATCCTTAAAATGAATATATAGATGGAATTGAAATGGAATTACTAAACCATGGAAATATAAAAATCAATAAAACATCGAAACTTTACAATAGAAAACCAAAATAAAAAATAATATCAGTATTTTAGATCTAGATTTGGTTTGTCTGAAGATTGAAGATTAGGGCTTCAGGATTATGATAATATGTTCTCTTTATCTTCTATTCGGCCATAGGATATCTATCACCAGGTATAGGACCTATATATAATCTATCTTTGAGCTGAAAGAATGAATTGTCACACATATCGTTCATAATGATAATATCATCTCTATAAAAATAAAATATGAAAGAATACCTATTCAAAAGTTTTTGTCTATAAACCTATAGATACTCTTGAATATTAGACTTGTTAGTTCAACTGGAAATTGTACTTTTGAAAACATCCATATAAATAACTAAAATTCTTGAATTACCAATAGGGTTTATAAAAATAACAATAATAAACCAAGACTCTATTTGAAAAACTACTTAATTTTCTTTAGAATCACCCATATTGACATTATATTATTTCATAAAAATATTTTATGAAGATTTCTCACCAATATAATAAATAAATTATTCAAGTGTATCATAAGTCCTTATATAATTAACTACCAATATTTTAATGTTTAGATATATAAAAGATATCATATCCTCAAGAATGTTAATATTTATTTGAGATTATTATACATTATTTATTTAATTTTTTTTAATGATACAAAAAGCTCCTAAAAATTGTATTAGGATTTTTATAGATTTTAATCAAGACTCTAAATGACGTTTTTGTTAATAGATTTGAAATATATATTTTTAGAAGTTAAATTCATTTTAACATCTTGAAGATTTTATAAAAAAAATATTTTCACATTGAATTGATGTAACTTTATAAATCAATGCATCCATGGATTATGAAACAACCATAAAATCAACCGTCAAATATTCTGGAAGTGAAACAAGTCTTGGTGCACCATTCTGAATAGGCTACATACCTCTAGTCATTTTAGATTGGGCTTTCATCAAGTTTATTAAACCATAAAATTATAACTGAAAGACTAGATTTGGTTGAGTGGATGGAATACTTTTTTATGAAATAATACTGAGTTTTCATAATTTTATTCATTATATTAAAACCCTTTTCAGTCATGAACTCAGTAGTCACCTACTCAAAATATGATTCTAAAAAATATTTCTAGCTCCAAACACTAAGACTCAACTAAAAAACTATTATTTGTTTTACATTGTTTAGTTATTATCTAGATTATTGAAGATTATACATCAAACCATCCATTTATTAATTCATTAAGTTGAATTTATAAATGGCTATTTTATAAAAATCCCTAACATGACCATTAAATCAATATTTTTATTCCTATTTATTTTCTAGACATGGTTCTCCACTTTCATTTTTAATATGGGATGGTTCAATCTTAATTACATTATTTTTTGTTCTCAAAATCAAAGGAGTTTCTTCACTAACTTATTCATTATAGCCAACAATTATATAAATTGCATAAATAAATAGTTAAACTTCTACTTCCTTATTGGTATGAATAACTATAACTTCATCAATATTCCTTATTGGAAAATAAAAATTTAAAATAACTCTACGAATATCAATAGGGGAATAGATATCAACTATAAAGGTCAGGGTCTACTTCTAACCACCATTAACAGCTTTTATCTTTCTAAATGTAACATACAAATCTATTTTAGTCTGATATCTATAATAATCAATAGTAATGAAAAATTATTCATTATCATGATCTATAAAAACATAACTTACAAGCACTTGGACCTTATCATGATCAATAACAACTTAATCCTTATGAGAAACCAATTTTTTTGCGCTAACTAGAACTTAAACAAAAGGGTGAAATAATATCTTCTATGATTACTTTTCTATATATTTTAAACATATGAGATTCAACTTATTTTGGAGAATATTCATGCTCATTTTAGGCATTAACAATAAGTTTCTCCCACTTATAAATTTCTCAAGCATCAGCATCCCTACCCTCTACACTAGGTAAAGTAGTTTTGTCCACCTCTCTTTTAGGTTGAATAGACTCATCAAAACAATAAATAAAATTATCCGTATAATAATGACTGGTATGTTCACTAACTTATTCTTCATCTCTGATGGGAATAATAATTTTCAAATAATAGCTTCAAAAATAAACACTTTTCTAAACAATTCACCCCTAAACTATTTAAACCACCACACTTAGATACTATAACTTCACTTAGTCCGAAATTTTTTAATTTTGAACAAAAGATTAAAAATTCTTAATAATGTATAGAAACTTAATGTACTGTTATTAATATGGTATATATAACTTTATATTAACATTAGAAAATTAACTTTCTTCTCAATGATAAAAAGATAAAGCAGATAATTATCTTGAAAAAAGAACTTTACAAGTTATTTTAAATTTCAGTGAATTCAAATTTGAATAAACTTAACCAAAATCATTTGCTAAAACTTATGATCCTTAACATTATTATTCTATTAAAAAAACTCCGAAAATAGAAGACATTTTTTCAGTAAAACTGACTTCATATGTTTTACAAAATATGGATTGAAATTGAAACTACCCTCATCGAGATAATGAAAAAATTCATCCAAATATATGGAAGAAATATTAAAAAAATCAGTTTGACTATGAAATAATTATGTATTCCTTCTCATCAAAACCAAACTCAAATTTCATGTAAAAGTATCTAATCATATATTCCTAGAAAACCTATATTCTTTTTTCATTGAAAAAAATCATAGCCAAGGAAATTTAACACTTTCTTTATTAATAAATATATATGATCCAACTGACTGAAATCGACAGCCTTTACACACACAAAAATATTCAAAACATTCTATCTCTTTAAACTACAAAATGTAGAATATTCTACTCTAAATTTTTCCCATTATTTTAGAAGATAAGTGGATTGAGGTTTGAAGGTTTGAGGTTTAGGGTATAAAGGGTTCAGATACAAGATAGAAGACTAAGGATTGTAAATGACTGTGTTTTTTTGAGATAAATTATAAGGTCTCAGCCTTAAACCTTAGTTAATATTGAATTAAATGAATAATTCACATTGATGATCTTTTCAGGTTTAGAGTTTTAGAGAATTAGGACATAACTATTACATCTCAAAAGATTAGAAAGTAGACACTTCTACTAAGTTTCCATAAAAATAAAAACTCTTAAAAAGAGACATGTCTAGTTCAACATTTTATATAGCATTACTTTCCCTTGATCCCATCCTTGACCCTACTCCACATTAATTCCTGTGAAAAACATTTAAAAAAACTTGGGGTGAGCATAAAAATCTCAGTAAGGGATACACAAGGAATGAAAACTGTTAGTTTTTATTCAAAACCACAAATAAACCATGTATACTTTATCAAAGTAATACTTTTCACCTTTATTAAGTAGTAAAAACTCTTCACGGAATAAAAGATCATTACTTACCCTTTTGTAACCAAAATATTACCATAAAATCCATATAAAGAACACATAACATATAAAGGAAACTTGGGACATAAACATACTTAAATGGAATAACCATACGGTCGATTTCCACACATTTCACTTAATGGAATAGCCATACAGCCGACTTCCATACCCAATGCATTGGAGGTTATAATGTAACCACCCATCCTGGTATTCACGGCACCACCCGTCATATGGTTTATCACGTAACCACCTGTCAAATGTCCAAGTACCATTATAAAATCACAAGACATAAAAAAAATATAATGGAAAGATAACATTTCCACACTTTGATCACAATATATCACATAAATATATTGAAATAAAAAATACATTATAAAAACCAATTTCAATATCAAAATACATAAAATATTATATTGTATTTATTTCATTTTAGAAACATTATGGTTTGTTGAGGAATCCAAAGACAAAATAATACATGTGGCGGCGGAAAAGGTCTTTGTCACCGCGTATGCTAAAAGAAACATTCCTTTTTGTCGTTTTGTAAAATGCTTCGTAGAAAAAGATTCCTTTTTTATAAAATTAAAATTCAAAGGGGTTTATACACCATATAAAAGAAAATTGGAACAAAATATGACTCAATGAAAGGAGATTGAGACGAAGTCCCTTACCTCGTGTTCGGCGTGACTCAATTGCTCTTTAATCTCCTGAATTATAAAATAAAGTTAATTTTTAATTTCTTAATAACCTTTTTCAAGATTATTATTCCTTTTATGTCACTTATTTCCATGTTATAAACATTATGTAATCATTTAAGTTAAAAAAAGTTTGTTTTGTCGATATTTGGTTCTTAAGTCGAAAGTGGACTTCTTACAATTACATGTTGTTTATGTGGTCAAAGGTTCATTATATCCAGAATTATATTCTTGATTTGGATATCATATATATCATATATAACCAGAATATACATGTATTTATAATAGTACATAACATTTATAGGTAAGAAATGAAATGCACCGTTCATGGAGACGGTAAGTTGTACGTACGAATGAACGCTGCTTTCATTTCTATTTCGTATTTAATGGAGTGAAATAATAATGATATAATGGTATATTATAATTCCAATATAACATCATATATAATAACATTAGCTTAATCCTTTATACATCCCACATATGGCATTAACGAATCAAATCACTTTGAGGGGGTGGTAGTCCGCACATCCTAAAATGAAATTATCGTGTTTACCCATAATGGAAACCATAAAGGTATACAAAAAATTAAAAATAAAGAATCATAAGGAAAACATAAACATAATATATATCATATATAAATAGAGTGACATCATAATGGCCACTGTTAAAGGTGTTAAAAGAAGATTCAACAATCATCGTTTCGTGAGGCAGAAATTCGCCAACCACAGAAACAGTATGTTCTTTAACCATTAGACGGAGGTGTGTGTAGGTGTAGCTCGAATAATTATCATAAACAAAATCCTAGTATATTTAATATACTTTTTTTGTTACAAATAAAGGAATAAAAATAGTTTAGAGGATTGGAGAACAAAATAAAACAAAAGAACACAAGTGAAGACATTACCTTAAAATCGGGTAACTCTTCTTGGTTTGAAGCAAAAGGGATCCTTGAAGAGCTTTCTGCCCAAGGTAAGGCTTCTAGGATGAGGAGAGGTATGTTTAGAGATAAAGGTAGTAGGGGTTGGCCGAGATAAAGGCTTGAGAGGTGTGGGTAAGGTGGTAGAGGTGGGGGCCTTTTATAAGAGGAGAGGAGGGGCACTCTTGGAAAGTTATAAAAGCTTACTTTATTATAAACTGATTTTCGGATTTTAAAGGTCCCACATTGATGTATTTTGAGGATAAGGTGATAAGAGTTCTAAATCCACCCATCCAATAGGTTTTTGACTTGTGTAGGTCTTATATGTTACATTATCTTTTCATTTTTTTTAAATCATTAAATAATGAGGTAATCGCTGCATCATCATGATGTCATAAATAATTTAATTTATTTAAGGTATAAAATTTATAAAACAAATATCATGATGTAGGAAATATTTTTAGATTTATAATGAATATTTATAGTCAAATATATGACTTGTATAACCCCATTTAAAATTTTTTTAGTAAAACAACTCATGTTTGTGACATTTTTATTTTAACTTTAAATAAAATGTTATTAATGTCATTTTCCTACCAAAGTGGCTCCATGGGGTCCCCAAGTTGACCCATGGATTTTCATGGTCGGTCATGACACATCCAATAATGGTAGTACATGTGTCAAGGTCATTTCATATTATTAAAACATTATTTTTACCTTAAATTACACTAATTACCTCTAATCGTGATTAAAAACTTAAAAGTTACTATTCACCAAAAAATTATTTTAATCCCAATGAACCAAATTTTACTTCTTAATGAAAACCATGTATGTCGGATTTTTGAAATTCAAAACACAGAGGTGGTAAATTTTCATTTAAACGAAAAAAATCAGTTTTTAAGTACCACTTAGTGGTTTCACTATTCATCAAAAATTGATGTTTTTCAGATAACTACAAAAAATTCGCCCTACGCTATATTTGATATTCTGAATTAAAAAATGAAATATATTTTAAAAAATTCAAAACATATAATTTTCATTAATTAATTTAATAATTAGTTCCCGCTGTCAAAACAAATAGCATGTTTTTATGAAACAAAATGTATCAAAAGATTAACACTACTGTAAGTCTGGTTTCAAAGTGAAATTAATTCCAACGACCACTATTGGATTAAATGGTAAAAATATATTATAATTTCACTTTAAAACCAATTCATAAGATAATCTGTTCATATTAATAAATTATATTAAAAAGTGTTTTTGAATTAAAATACAACATTTTTCACTATTCATTAAAAAAATGATATTTATCGGAAAAATACCAAAAATTTACACAAAGTAAATTTTGATGTCCCGATTCTAAAAAAGAGTTTTATTTGGTCCAAATGAATGTATAAGAGTGACCAAAACTATATTTAATGAGGGTTCACCATCAAAAGGTGATAGTTTGACTTTTAGTGAATATTAGAGTATCTATGCCTAAAATTGAATTCTTTTCTTATTTTAAGCCTTTATATTTTATTGGATAAATGTAAAAACATATATAATCATATTTTAGTTATTTATATTCTTTCCCGCCAATACAAAGGCTACGTGTTAACTACAATTTAAAATAATATTATTATATTACTAATGTGCAACGAAAGATTTCAAAGAAACTCATTGTTGCGTATCGGGTATGTTATCGAACATAGAGACCCCTTTAAAGTAAAATTAATATTTAATTTGAAAATATTAATAAATATGAAAATGCTTTCTTCTTTATTTACCTGGGATGTTACATCCTTCCCCCCTTTTCAGAATTGTGTCCTCGCAATTTTATTCACTTATCAAAATAAGTGGGGATATTTATACCTCATAGCATTTTTAGATTCCCACGTTGCCTCTTCAACCATATGATTTTTCAACAAAACCTTTACCAGGTCAATTACCTTATTCCACAACACTTTCTCTCCACGGTCAAGAATTTGGACTGGTTTTTCTTCATAAGAGAGATACTCTTCCGACTGAACTACCTCTGGGCTCAAAACATGAGATGGATCTGGCATATACTTTCTCAACATAAAAACATGAAAAACATTGTGTACCTGAGATAAACTCGGTGGTAAAGCCACTCGATAAGAAACTGATCCAACTTTCTCCAGAATTTCATATGGTCAAATGAACCTTGGACTCAGCTTTCCTTTCTTACCAAATCGCATCACACTTTTCCATGGTGAAACTTTGATAAAAACATGATCACCTACCTCGAAAGATAGATCCTTCCTCCAGTTATCCGCATAACTCTTCTGCGTACTCTGAGCTGTTCTCATGTGTTTCTGAATCAACTGAACTTTTTCTGTGATCTCTTCTACCAATTCTGGTCCCATCAGCTTCCTTTCACCCACTTCATCCCAAAAACCTAGAATTCGACACCGCTTCACATATAATGCCTCAAATGATGCCATATGTATACTAGAATGAAAACTGTTATTATATGAAAACTCAACCAAAGAAAGATGTTGGTCCCAACTTCCCTGATAATCCATAAAGTAAGCACGTAGCATATCTTCCAAGGTCTGAATTGTTCATTCTGGCTGCCCATCTGATTACGGATGAAAAGTTGTACTAAAATTTAATTCAGTACCCAACGACTTTTGAAGGCCTTTCCAAAATATTGAAGTAAACCTAGGATCACGATCAGATACAATGGAGAGGGGAACTCCATGAAACCCAACTATATCTTTAAGATACAACCAAGCAAGTTTATCTAGAGACAAAGTATCTCGAATAGGATGGAAATTAGTAGATTTAGTCAATCGATCAACAATAACCCAGATTGCATTTTTTACATCGAGATGTACTCTGTAATCCCACAAAAAAGTCCTTGGATGTATTTTCTCATTTCCACTCTAACACAAGTAATGACTGAAGCATCCCTTTCGGTAACTTCCTCTCTGCTTTAACCTGCTGACAAGTCAAACACTTCACAGTAAAATCAGCAATATCTTTTTTCATTCCATCCCACCAGTAATACTCCCGCAGATCTCTGTACATCTTAGTACTTCCAGGATGAACTGAAAATGAGGAACTATGAGCCTCACATAACAACTTACCCTTCAACTGTGAATCACAAGGCACACATAATCTCTTCCCAAACCTCAAAACACAATCATTATCAATGTTAAACTGAGGAAACTTACCCTTCTAAACCAGCTCTACCTTTTTCTGCAATCCACTGTCTTTCTTCTGTGCTTGCTTAATTCTGTCTGATAGGGATGATCTCACTGACACCTGAAACAAAACAGAAGAACTTCCTGCACCAATAACTTCTATGCCAAATTTAATCAAATCAAAAACCAAAGGATCTCGTTCCAAACATAGCATGGTTAATGAAGCATTACTTTTTTGACTCAAAGCATCAGACACTTTAATTGATTTCTCCGGAAGGTAATGAATTTTACAATAATAATCCTTGATTAATTCTAGCCATATCCTCTGTCTCATGTTCAATTCTTTCTGAGTGAATATATACTTTAAACTTTTTTGATCAGTATATATTTCACACTTTACTCCATAAAAATGGTGCCTCCAAATTTTTAGAGCAAAAACAACAGCAGCTAATTCCAAATCATGTGTGGGGTAATTTACCTCATGAGTTTTCAACTGACGTGAAGCATAAGAAATTACCTGATCATTCTGCATTAGGACGCAACCAAGTCCTTTCAATGAAGCATCACTGTAGATAACAAACTCACCATTCCTTTAAGGAAGTGCCATAACTGGAGCATTCACCAATCTTCTTTTCAACTCCTGAAAACAATCGTCACATTATTTTGTCCAGATAAACTAAACACCCTTCCGAGTTAGATTAGTCATTGGACTAGATAACCATGAAAACTTTTCAACAAACCTTCGGTAGTAACCTGCCAAACCAAGAAAACTATGGATCTCAGTTACATTTGTGGGTCTTGGCCATTCTTCAACAACTTTTTTTTAGCAGGATCAATAGTTATGCCATTTTTTGAAACAATGTGACCAAGGAAAGAAATTTGTTGCAACCAAAACTCACACTTGCTGAATTTTCCATATAGTTTCTTTTCTTTTATGGTTTGAAAGATAACCCTTAAATGACTTTCATGCTCCTCTTTACTTTTAGAAAACACCAAAATATCATCAATGAAAACAACCACAAACTTATCCAAGAACTTATGGAATATTCTATTCATAAGGTCCATGAATACACCAGGTGCATTGGTTCAACCAAAAGGCATAACTACAAATTCATAATGGCCATTTCTAGTATGAAATGTAGTCTTCGGAACGTCTGCTTCTTTTACTTTCAGCTGATGGTACCCCGACCTCAAGTCAATCTTTGAAAAATATTGTACTCCCTGGAGCTGATCAAACAAATCATCGATATGAAGAAAAGGATACTTGTTCTTAACAGTGATATTATTCAAGGCTCCATAATCAATGCAAAGTATCATTGAACCATCTTTATTTTTAACAAACAAGACAGAATCACCCCATGGTGATCTGCTAGGTTGAATGAAACCATTATCTAATAAATCCTGCAATTGCTTCTTTAACTCTAAAAGTTCAACTTCAGCCATTCGATAAGGGGGTTTTGAAATTGTCTTAGAATCAGGAACTAAGTCAACAGTAAATTCAACTTCCCGATCATGAATAAGACCAAGTAACTCTTCAGGAAAAACATCGAGATACTCATTTACCTCTGGAACATCATTAATCTGAACAGTTCTTTTATTTTCAACAATATGTGCAAGATAACATTCATTTCCATCTTTTACTAGTTTCTCAACTTCCTGATATGTTGTCAAAATCAAGGCTTCATTATTGTACACAAACTGAAAATATTTCTGAAAAGAAACCATTTTAGCTCTGCAATCAATCTTAGCATGATAAACAGAAAGCCAATCCATGCCCAAAATAACATCAAACTCTACTAGAGGCAAAACAATAAGGTTTGCTGGTAGATTATTTCTGCACACAAGGATATGAAGGTTCTTATAATTTCTTTTTGTCTCAACGTTTCCTTCGGGTATTTTTACCAGAACTTCAAGATTCATATCTTGATATGGAATTTCCAATTTACTAGAAAAATTCTCAGAAATGAAAGAATGTGTAGACCCTAAATCAAACAACACATTGGGATAATACGAAAAAACAAACAGTGTACCTGATACTACTTCATTCGATGGCCCAACATCTGCTGAAGTAGTTGCAAAGGATTTCACCACCCCTTTCTGCTTTTAGTCTCGCTGCTTTCACCCAGTTGAGTTTTTCGTTAGACACTCATTTGCATAATGACCCATTTCATTACACTTAAAACATCATACCGCTGACTTTTCATTGTCTGCTTGATCATCTTCCTTACAGTTACGAGCAATATGACCGGACTTACCACACCAAAATCACTTTCCAGACTTGGATAAACATTCTCTAGGATGCATTTTACCACACTTCTCAAAAGATGGATATTTTTTTTTCTTACCTTCTTGCTTCTTTGATGAATTCTTCCCTTTTGCCTGCCAACTGGACCTCTTATTCTATTGTTTTTCAAAGAACACCTGATCATCGGTAAACTCCATTTCCACCTTCTCCGCACATCGAACAAGCTTTTCATAACTTTTGAACTCACGAGAAGCTAAAACCCTTCGATACCTTGTGATTAACCCTGAGTAAAAATGGTTGATTTTACTATCAAGATCTCGTATGATGTTTGGAACATACCTTGCCAGTCGAGTGAACTTTGCTTCACAAGAAGCCACTGATTCATTCTCATGCCTCAATTCTAGGAATTGTTTTTCCATCCTAATACAAACCACCTAAGGAAAATATTTCCCAAGAAACATACCTTTGAATTCGTCCAAGTGAAGATCATCAATCTCATCACTATCCCTGATATTTTTCATCATCGACCACCACTGATCTGCTTCACCTTCAAAACGGTAAACATCAAGACTAACCTTTTGATGTTCTGAACACCCCATGACATCAAAAATATTCTCCAGTGCTTTAATCCACCCTTCAGCTAGCACAGGGTCAGATGATCCTCTGAATAATGGGGGATATTGCCTCATGAAATGTTCCACCACTGACATGTTCCCCTGTGGTTGATCAGGCTGATCTCGTGCATGGATACCACCACCATTTACAGCCTGAGTCAACTGTGCCATCACTGCAACAAACTGTCTAGTTCCAATTCTGACCATCTCAGGTTTCTGATTTGGAAGGTTGTCTTCCTCCTGATGTCGTCCCAATATAGATGCCTTGTTTCCTCTGTGGAAAACCATTCTGAACATAGAAATATCTTAGGCGAAGCAACATGGTAATCTTTAAATGCTATATCATTTCAGTCATACCATAAATTAAATTATAATTTAACAATTTTCTAACTCCTAAAGTTGTCTAAACCGACCTCTATTACCAAATATACGGCCCCGGCCTTAAACCTTACTTAATATTGAATTAAATGAATAATTCACATTGAGGATCGTTTCAGGTTTAGAGTTTTAGAGAATTAGGACATAACTATTACATCTCAAAAAATTACAAAGTAGACACTTCTACTAAGATTCCATAAAAATAACAACTTTTAAAAAGATACATGTCTAGTTCCACGTTTTATATAGCATGACTTTTCCTTGATCCCATCCTGGACCCTACTCCACATTAAGTCCTGTGAAAAATATTTAAAAAAACTTGGGGTGAGCATAAAAATCTCAGTAAGGGATACACAAGGAATGAAAATTGTTAGTTTTTTTCAAAACCACAAGTAAACCATGTATTCTTTATCAAAGTAATACTTTTCACCTTTATGAAGTAGTAAAAACTCTTCACGGAATAAAAGATCATTACTTAATCTTTTGTAACCAAATGATTACCATAAAACCCATATAAAGAACACATAACATATAAAGGTAACTTGGGACATAAACATACTTAAATGGAATAACCATACAGTCGAATTCCACACATATCACTTAATGGAATATCCATACAGCCGACTTCCATACCCAATGCATTGGAGGTGATAACGTAACCACCCATCCTGGTATTCACGACAACACCCGTCATATGGTTTATCACGTAACCACCTGTTAAATGTCCAATTACCATTATAAAATCATAAGACATAAAAAAAATATAATGGAAAGATAACATTTCCACACATTGATCACAATATATCACTTAAATATATTGATATAAAAAATCCATTATAAAAACCATTTAAAATACCAAAATACATAAAATAGTATATGGTATTTATTTCATTTTAAAAACATTACGGCTTGTTGAGGAAGCCAAAGACCAAATAATACTTGCGGCGGCAGAAAAGGTCGGTGTCACCGCGTCTGTTAAAAGAAACATTCCTTTTTGTCATTTTGTAAAATGATTAGTAGAAAATGATTCCCTTTGTATAAAATTAAAAGTCAAAGGGGTTTATACACCACATAAAATAAAGCCTTGTATTGGAACAAAATATTCCTCAATGAAAGGAGATTGAGACGAAGTCCCTTACCTCGTGTCCGATATGACTCGATTGCTCTTTAATCTCCTAAATAATAAACTAAAGTTACTTAATACTTGCTTAATAACCTTTTTAATTCTTATTATTCCTTTTATGTCACTTATTTCCATGTTATAAACATTATGTAATCATTTAAGTTAAAAAAATGTTTGTCTTGTCGATATTTGGTTCTTAAGTCGAAAGTGGACTTCTTGCGATTACATGTTGTTTATGTGGTCAAAGGTTCATTATATCCAGAATGATATTCATGATTTGGATATCATATATATCATATATATCCATCATATACATGTATTTATAATAGTACATAACATTTAGTGGTAAGAAATGAAATGCACCGTTCATGGAGACGGTAAGCCGTACGTACGCATGAACGCTACTTTCATTTCTATTTCATATTTAATGGAGTGAAATAATAATTAAATAAGGGTATATTATAATTCCAGTATAACATAATATACAATAACATTAACTTCATCCTTTATATATCCCACATATGGCATTAACGAATCAAATCACTTTGAGGGGGCGGTAGTCCGCACTTCCTAAAATGAAATTATCGTGTTCACCCATAATGGAAACCATAATGGTATGACACAAATGAAAAATAAAGAAGCATAAGGAAAACATAAACATAATATATATCATATATAAATAGATTTACATCTTAATGGCCACCGTTAAAGGTGTTAAAATAAGCTTGAACAATCATCATTTCGTGAGGCAGAAATTCACCAACCACAGAAATAATATGTTCTTTAACCATTATACGGAGGTGTGTGTAGATGTAGCTCGAATATTTCTCATAAAAACATCATAGTATATTTAATATAATTTTTGTTTTATAAAATAACGGAATAAAAATATTTTAGAGGGTTGTAGAAGAAAAATAAAACAAAAGAACACAAGTGAAGACATTACCTTAAAATTTGGTAGCTCTTCTTGTTTTGAACCAAAAGGGTTACATGAAGAGCTTTCTGCCCAAGGTAAGGATTCTAGGATGAGGATAAGGATTTGGAGAGATAAAATGATCAGGTTTTGGCCGAGCCAAAGGCTTGAGAGGTGTGGGTAATGCGGTAGAGGTGGGGGCCTTTTATAAGAGGAGAGGAGGGGCACTCTTGGAAAGTTATAAAAATATACTTTATTATAAAATGATTTTCGGATTTTAAAGATCCAAAATTGATGAATTTTTCGTATAAGGTGATAAGAGTTCTAAATCCACCCATCCAATAGGTTTTTTAGTTGTGTAGGTCTTAGAGTTTACATTATCTTTTCATTTTATTTAAATCGTTAAATAATGAGGTAATCGTTCCATCATCATGATGTCATAAATAATTTAATTTATTTAATGTATAAAAATTATAAAACAAATATAATGATGTAGTAAATCGCTTTATCTTTCTAATGAATATTTATAGTAAAAGGTATGACTTGTATAACCCCATTTAAATTTTTTTTAGTAAAACAACTCATGTTTGTGACATTTTTATTTTAACTTTAAATAAAAATTTATTAATGTCATTTTCCTAAAAAAGTGGCTCCATGGGGTCCCCAAGTTGACCCATGGATTTTCTTGGTCATACATGACACATTCAATAAGTGTAGGACATGTGTCAAGGTCATTTCATATTATTAAAACATTATTTTTACCTTAAACTACACTAATTACCTCTAATCGCGATTAAAAACTTAAAAGTTACTATTCACCAAAAAAATTATTTTAATCCCAAGGAACCACATTTTACTTCTTAATGACAACCATGTATGTTGGATTTTTTAAATTCAAAACACAGAGGTGGTAAAATTTCATTTAAACGAAAAAAATCAGTTTTTTAAGTACCACTTAGTGGTTTCACTGTTCATCAAAAATTGAAGTTTTTCAGAAAAATAACAACAATTCACCCTAAGCTATATTTGATATTCTGAATTAAAAAATGATATCTATTTTACAAAATTAAAAACATATAAGTTTCATTAATTAATTTAATAATTAATTCCCGCTGTCAAAACAAATAGCATGTTTTTATGAAACAAAATGTTTCAAAAGATTGACACTAGTTTAAGTCCGATTTCAAAGTGAAATTAATTCAAACAACCACTATTGGATTAAATGGTAAAAATATATTCTAATTTCAATTTAAAACCAATTAAAAAGATAATATAATCATATTAATAAATTATATTAAAAAGAGGTTTTCAGTTAAAATATGACATTTTTCACTATTCATTAAAAATGATATTTATCGGAAAAATACCAAAACTTTACACAAAGTAAATTTTGATGTCCCAATTCTAAAGAAGAGTTTTATTTGGTCCAAAAGAATGTATAAGAGTGACCAAAACTATATTTAAACAGGGTTCGCCATCAAAAGGCAATAGTTCAACCTTTTAGTTAATATTAGAGTATTTATGCCTAATATTGAATTCTTTTCTTCTTTTAAGCCTTTATCTTTTATTGGATAAATGTAAAAACATATATAATCATACTTTAGTTTTTTCTATTCTTTCCTGCCAATACAATAGCTACGTGTTAACTACCATTTAAAATAATATTATTATATTACTAGTGTGCAACGTTAGATTTCAAAGAAACTCATTGTTGCGTATCGGGTACGCTATTGAACATAGCAACCCCTTTAAAGTAAAATTAATATTTAATTTGAAAATATTAATAAATATGAAAATGATTTATTCTTTATTTACCTGGGATGTTACATAAATATTGATAAAATATGTCATAAAGAATGTGAGGATTCACTAAAAGGGAAGTAGAAAAGTAAATAAATAAATGAAAAGTAAATTTCAATAGTAAAAATATGAAAATTAATTATAAGAAGAAGAATGACCAATTAAACATAAAATAGAATATGAATAAAAAAACTTGAATATTCCAAATTCATTTTTAATAAAATAATAACTTTCAATAAGTAAGATTTTTGTAAAAATATATACTAATTTATTTTTAGTATTTTTAAATTCAATTGAAATATCACCCTTTTGTGTGTAGTCTCATAAAAAGTGATTTCATAAATCTATATTTTTTATATAATAATATATTAGTATACTTTTTGAAATTTTTATAGGATAAATATTATCACATTTTATTAGAACATGATCAAAATTAAATTTGAAGTACATTAATGTGTGATTCATCCACACCACTTCTACAAAAAATTACCAGTATCAATGTATTCATCCTTAATTTTTTATAATAAAAACAAGTGTTTCTATTATCTTAACCAGGAAACTGAAGACTTACCCAAAATTGGAAATTTCCTGGAGTAATTTTTCCATCAAACCTACATCTTCCAAAATCATCATAAAAATGTTAAATCAAATGAAATTTAGAGGTATTTTAGATTAAAAATTTGAAATAGTTTCTTTTAAGTACCATAAGATTCATTTAGAATATTTTAAATGTAATTATTTAGGGTTTTATTGAAAACTTTCAAAAATAAATATTAAAAACATGATACAAGATCGACTATAATTTAGATATAATAAAATCTAAATTATTCCTATATATAGATTATTTCCCACTAGTTTCCTAGATTTATCCAAGTCATGATTTATATTTTATTTCATAGGTGTTTCATGTATCATATTATTTTAAGTATAATTTTTTGTAGTAAATTATGTGTATATTTTCTTTGGTTTAATTCATTTCCAAAATATTTTTTATAAACCTAAAGTTCATGGAAAATTTTAATTCACCCATCATGCTCATATCAAATTGGGTTTTTATGAGTTTTGAAAAATCATTACAGAAATTCTAATTTTTTGAACCAAAAATAACATCGTTAACATTAACATATATAAATAAAATATATTTTGATAAAGTTTTCTCAAATAAAGTGGTATCCACTAAAACCACAAAATTGAATTTGACAAAATAAAATTACATATCCTTCCTTGAAAAGATATCAGTGATTTTTTAAGACCATATAGAGATTTAATATGTTTTAAAATGGAATTTTGAAATTGAGGATTTTTTTAAACCATTTAATAGTTTAACAGACATTTCTTCCAAAATAAAACCATTTATAAAATATGATTTAACATAAATCTGTAAATTTTCAAAATTTATATGACATGCGTAAGTTGAAATTATCATATTGAATTTTAGTCTAGAAACGAAGAAAAATTATCCTCGTATTTCAACCCTTATTCATGATTTTATTATTTATCTAAACTTATAGATATTTTTATAATAATATTACCATGATTATATATTTTTGAAAATATTCATTTAGAACCAATGATAGGATAATCATAGGTTCTATCAACTCATTTCCAAAACTATTTTATATTGAATTGATTTAACCCTTCTTTCATGGCTAGTACCAAACATTGATCACTTATGGATTATTAAATTATTTTGGGTTCAAACAATGATAAAAATAAAAATTTAATCATGGTTTCTTTAACATATTCTACTATTAACTCCCTCATCTATGATTATTATAATATTTTCTAAAGGACAAATTTTAAGTGTCCTAGGCAATCTAGGCAGCACACCTTAATGTTCAATATTTTCCAACCGTTCAAGACTAGATTATTCATGATCAAGTTTTAAATAATCATCCTTTTTATAATAAAGAAGGTACACATCTAAATTTATCTATTAAATTACTGATATCATCAATTTAATCCTTTTTATGATCAAAATTATCTCTTTCATCAAATTTCAAAGGAGTTTATTCTTTAATTTTCCTTGAACTTTTGTTAAATACTATCTATGATTTGGAAAATGAATAGTAACATAGGAAAATTTCATCATTAGCCTTTGGATAAATGATAAAAATATTATATATAATACCCCAATACATTATGATTTATTTAATTTTAAATAAATCTAATATATTTGATAGCTTGTGATTTATGCAATACTGTGTTTAAATGAAAATACTCTATTAAAATGTTATTTAAACATGACAATTATAACATAGCCATTACGTTTGTGGGTATGAATAGTACAAAATAAATTATGAAATTTGTTTTATGCAAGTATAAGATAAATTTAATGGATATATATTGATTATAAATATAATAATCATTATTTTAAAGAAAAATAAATGTTTTATATAAACTGTTATTTTTTTAAAGGTGGTTTATTCTCTCTTTTGTGAATATAATTTAAAATTATAATTTAACACTTTTAATGTTCTACTTGATAAAAAAATCATATTTGAAATCATCTTATAAAAATTATATTAGGTTGAATTTTTTATATTTACCTAAAATGTTTCATTTTTTGATGACTAGTGAAAAATACTAATTTTTCATTGAATACTGCCTTTTAAAAAATTATTTACAAAATAAAATTAAATTGTCAATTTATTATAAAGTAATTTTACTTAAAATATATTATAATAAATAATATTTAGTCCAGTCTAATCAATTTAATTTTGAATATTAATATTAATACATTCTATATTTATGAGAATTTTCTCTTTGAATACCCACCTTTTATTCGCACCTATGGATATAATTTTATATTAAATTATACCAATTATATGAATTTAATTTTGAAAATTGTATTCCATATTTTTAGTATGACAACACTGCTTTTATTACAAACATAAACATGATTTATTACATAAAACATCACTTGATACAACAAAGAATATTGAGAGGTTTAGTGTCTTTGGGGTATAAGATCATTACATAAAAAATTAAAACATAAAATACAACATCTTTATTGAAAACTTCCTTTACATGACCACTACATTCCCTCGTACTTAGCATTGCATGGGATAACCTGAGGACATGCATAAAAAAAGGGTGATCTATAAAGCCCAGTAAGGGAGTACGTATAGAATAACATGAGGATTACAATACATGTTAGACAATAGGCATATCAATAGAGCATAAAAGAAAGATGAACATAAAGGCATGGTAAATCATGTTAATCATAACATGGAAATGTGGCAACAACACTTAACATGGAATTAGCATGAGCCAAGGCCCATTGCACATGGAGCATGAGTAAATCCTCATTGCACATAAAGCACGAGTAAACCAATCATTGCACATGATGTATCATGATACTATACTTTACCCAATGCATTGGAGCGCTATAAGGGCGCACCCTTCTTAAACATTTCATTTCATGCAAAAGTGTGCCACATGGATCATAAAACATGGATTCATAAAACATAATCATTTATTCCATGATAAAGGAATGTGGAATTGATACATGAAACTTTGTAATCAATAAGTAATGTGAATAAAGGTGAATACCCTTGATGGAGAAATGGGCATGGTATTCACTACACAATGACATTGGCTTAGAAAATCGGTGCGATTTCGGCAGCGTAACGGCGTGACATAAGAATTCATAAAAATGGTTTATGAGAGATAAAGGGGTTACTCATCATATTTACATGTAATGGAAAGTAAGGAGGTCATATATATACATTTCCCAACAATTGTAATGGAATTTAGATTCATGATACAAAAGTATTGCTTGAATGTAAACAAGGAGAGAGAAGTTCCTTTCGGAATTTCGGCATAGTAACGGGTGTACATGGGAGGAATTTAATTAGAGAGAAAGGGGTATCCAATCATTCAAACAATAAGAGGGAAGTATGGGGGAGGTGCGAAACCATACCCCAACATTCATAATTGAAATTAAAAAGGCAATACAATTTAAATAAATTATCAAAAATGAGAAATGAAGAAAAAACCCTTACTTAGAAGTGTGCTTCCAAAGGCTAGAGAGAGGCTTGTGAGAGGCT
This sequence comes from Viscum album, assembly GCA_963277665.1. NCBI lineage: Eukaryota > Viridiplantae > Streptophyta > Magnoliopsida > Santalales > Viscaceae > Viscum > Viscum album. The sequence continues at coordinate 1,800,602,049 of OY728123.1, forward strand.
TCTTGGGAGCTTGGGGCACCTTGGGAGGATTCTAGAGAGAGTAGGGAAGAGTTTGGACGAACTACAAGGGCTTTTAGTGAGTAGGAAGTGGGAGCTTGGGTGGGTTTATATAGGAAAGGTGAGAGAATTATTTATTATTTAGGTTTGGGACCCCTTATATTAAATTAATCCAAACCACAAACCATCCCATGGTTTTTGGAAAAGGGAATAGGAAAACAATATTTTATAATTCCAAAGTCCGAACTTCTTAAAATAATAAGGTTTCTTATGTGGAGGTGAGTCACACTCCCATGGAAATTAATTTAAAAAGGCAAAGTGTTGAATAAGTTTTGAGGGGTCCATTAATGCTTTGAAAGTAAGTCAAACAAACCCAAAATCACATTATTTTAATTTTAAAACATATATTGGCTGAAAATAAATATTATAGTATTTTATTACATCACTATTGGGTCATTATGATGTCATAAAACACATTATATATTTAAACGGTATTTAATTTTTACCCAAAAATTTGACTGTCTCAGAAAATTATGAAAAATTCACCGTTGGATAATTTCGACATCCTGATTCCAAAAATAACATTTATTTAACCTAAATAATTATCTAAATATGTGAATTTTCTCTTTTAAAATAAAAACTGATATTTATTGAAAATTCACGGGTTTTGACAGAAATGGCTTTCAAACCTTAATAAAAATTTTAATTGCATTCATAAAACTATAAGATCATTTATATTTAATAAAAATTAATTTAATATTATAATTATTATTTTATTAAAATATTATTTAATTCAAAAATTACTTAATTTAATAAAATATATTTCTTAATTAAATAATAACTAAAAACACCATTTTTACTTTAAAAACTAATTACAATGTATCAAAAATGACTAGAAATTATATTCCATATTATATACAAAAAATAATGTACATGAACATAGTACTACTTATTTGTTACATAAACCCTTAAAACAGCCGCATAAGACCTAAGGGTAAGGTGTGCGATGGTGACAGACTCTTGGGGTGGCTTAGACAACATCGCTCGAGTTGTAATTTCAATCAACTTCTACTTTTCCCATAGACGGTCATGTTCGAGCTTGACATGATGAAGCTCAGCTTGGTCTTGGTCAAGGGAGAATCCCAAAGACTCCACCTCTTTTCCGAGCTCCGACAAATGGTCTTTGTATGGGGCAATTATACTGGATGAGGCCATCGCTTCCTTTGTTTGAGTAAATTGGATTTGTTAAAGTCCTATATTTATACTAATCATGTGATCACTTTTCAATAGCTATATTAGCAACGGTAAAAATTCTTAACATAAAACCAATGAAGTTGACATCTTATATAAACATAAATAGACATTTAATTAGATCAAGAGGGATTTCTATTAATGAAACTTTGGGTCGTTACAATATTCCCCCCTTAAGAAATTTCTCCCTTGAATTTTTCCTTTTCCCGCACTAAAAAAATTTGGGTAACTCAGCTTCATCATATCCTCTGATTCCCAAGTCGCTTCTTCAAGCTTGTGGTTTCTCCACAACACCTTGACAAGGGTAATTGTCTTATTTCGTAGAACTTTTTCTCTACGATCTAAGATCTTCACTGGTTTCTCGTCATAAGAAAGATCATCTTCCAATGGTACCACCTCAGAAGAGAGTACATGTGAAGGGTCTAGTATGTACTTTCTTAAGAGGGATACATGAAATACATCATGTACATTTTCCATAGTAGGTGGAAGTTCTAGTCGATAGGCCATAGCCCCGACACGATCAAGAATCCTTAAGGGGCCGATGTACCTCGTACATAACTTCACTTTCTTTCCAAAACTCATGACCTTCTTCCACGGAGATATGCGTAGAAAAACCATGTCTCTAACTTCAAACTCAATGTCTCATCGACAATTATCTGCATAACTCTTCTGTTGACTCTGAGCTTCCTTGATATGTTGCTTAATGGTTTTTACCTTCTCTACCATTTCCTCGGCCATTTCTGGTCCAATCAGCTTACGTCCACCGACCTCATCCCAACATGCCGGTGTTCTGCACCTTTTCCCATACAGGGCTTAATATGGTGCCATTTGGATGATCGAGTGGGAACTGTTATTATAAAATAACTCAACCAGAGGAAGATGTTGATCCCATCCTCCTTTAAAGTCCATTGAGCACACTCTCAACATATCCTCATGTTTTTGGATAGTCCGCTCGGATTGGCCATCAGTTTGAGGATGATAGGTCGTACTGAAGTTCAGTTCAGTATTCAGAGCATGTTAAAGACTCTTCCAAAACGTACAGGTGAATCTTGGATCTCGGTCAGACATAATAGATAGTGGTACTCCATGCAACCTTACCACTTCCCTGATATATATATTTGTGCCACTTGATCCAATGAAAAATCCTCCCAAATAGAAATGAAGTTTGCAGTCTTTGTAAGGCAATCCACAATAACCCATATTGCATTGTTGCCTTTGGATGTCTTTGGAAGTCTGGTGACAAAGTCCATGGTGATGTTCTCCCATTTCCATTCTGGTATGGGCAATGGTTGCGTCATCCTCTTAGACTTCTGCCTCTTTGTCTTCACTTGCTGACACACCAAGCATTTTTATGTATATTCAGTGCTCTCCATCTTCATATTATCCCACCAAAAGTTTTCTTGAAGATCTCGATACATCTTTGTGCTCCCTGGGTGAATAGAGAAATTTGAACTATGTGCATCATCCAAAAGTTCCTTCTTCAGCTCCGGACTTGATGGGACACATAGTATTTTCCCAAAATGCACAATTCCTTCTTCATTAACATTGAACTCTGAGGATTTCCCTTTTTTTATAGCTTCCACTTTTTCCTGAAATCCCACATAATTTTTTTGTGCATCCTTTAACCTTTCCAAAAGAGAAGGTTGAGCAATCATTTGTGAAGGGATTGATGATGTTCCCTTCTCTATGATTCTCATGTCCATCTTCATCAAGTCTAGAAAGATTGGATCCTTCTCAATTCTCATCATTGATAGAATTGTGGGGTCCTTTCTACTTAGGGCATCTGCCACCTTGTTCGCTTTCCCAGGGTGGTAATGTATTAAACAGTCATAATCCTTGATGAGATCTATCCATCTTCTCTGGCGCATATTAAGTTCTTTCTGTGTGAATATATATTTAAGACTTTTTTGGTCATTATATATCTCACATTTCTCCCCATAGAGATAATACCGCCAGATTTTCAAGGCAAAGATCACCACCGCCAACTCCAGATCATGTGTTGGATATTTTTTCTCATGCATTTTAACCTGTCTTGAGGCATAGGATATAACTTTATCACTCTGCATCAACACACATCCTAGGACCTTCTTCGAAGCATCACTGAATACCACAAAAATTTCCCCACTTGTGGGTAAAGTGAGCACGGGCGCAGTGATAATCCTCCTTTTTAACACCTTGAATATTTCTTCACATTCATCACTCCATGCAAACTTTACACCCTTTCGAGTTAGCTTGGTAAGAGGGTTGGACAATCGTGATAAATTTCTCACAAATCGTCAATAATATCCAGCTAACCCCAAGAAGCTACGGATATCCGTTACCGATGTTGGCCTCGGTCATCCCTCAATTGCATATTTTTTAGAGGGGTCCACAATTATCAAATTTCTTGTGATGATATGGCCCAAGAATGAGACCTCCTTCAACCAGAACTCACACATGATGTACTTTGCATAGAGCTTCTCCTTGCATAAAGTCTCTAGTACAGTTTTTAAATGCTCTTCATGATCCTCCTTGGTTTTGGAGTATATTAGAAAGTCATCTATAAAGACTATCACAAATTTGTCAAGGTAATCTCTAAAGACTCTATTCATCAAGTCCATGAATATTTTTGGAGCATTGATGAGTCCGAAAGGCATTACTATGAATTCATATTACCTGTACCATGTACGAAAAGCAGTCTTGGGGACATCTTCCTTCTTCAACCTTACTTGATAATATCCCGACCGCAAATCCACCTTGGAGAAGTATTGTGCTCCACACAGCTGATCAAACAAGTCATCGATTATTGGGAGAGTATACTTGTTATTTTTCGTGATTTTTTTAAGTTCACGATAATCGATGCAAAGCCGTATTGACCCATCCTTCTTCTTGACGAAGAGGACTGGTGCACCCCTTGGTGAAGCACTTGGGCGTATAAACCCTTTATCCAGATTCTCCTATAGTTGTTTCTTCAACTCTTCAAGCTCTACAACAACCATTCTATATGGATTCTTGGATATTGTTAAAGCCCCAGGTATAAGTTCAATTGAGAAATCAACATCTCTTCTAGGAGGAAGACCAGGCAGTTCCTCGAGAAACACTTCAGTTAATTCCCTCACAATAGGCATTTATTCAAAGATGGTTTCTTCCTTGAAATCAATCATCCGAGCTTGATACGCGTGCTCATAAGGCAGTAATATCCATGCTTGAGATGATGGAGCTAAAGGAGACTCATCTTCCTCCTTGCACTTGTAAATAATCGGGGGTTGATTCTCTATATGGAGTGTGATTTTCCTCTCCCGACAATTTTTGTTGGCTTTATATAAGGAAAGTCAATCCATTCCAATAATTGCATCAAATTCCACCAGAGGGAGTATGACGAGGTTTTCCGGGAAATTAAATCCACAGATTATATCAGGGGAGGACTTATATTCATGGGATGCAATGATTTCCCCATTTGCCGTACTCACCGACATCTTTACTTCCATGATTTATGGTGGTGCTGGGATTGTTCTACTAAACTTTCGAGATATAAAAGAATGTGTAGAACCTGAATCAAAAATAAAGTTCACTATTCTTGAATGAATAACTACTGTACCTGTCACCACTTCGTTGTCGGGGTTCACTTCGGCAGAAGTGATGGCAAAAGCTCTTCCTTTCTGTCTTGGAGGTTGTTGGTTGCCTCTGAAAACCCTTGGATTAGGGCACTGATTTTCAAAAATGACCCGGTTCTTTGAATTTTTAGAATTGAACAACGCGTTGAGGTTTGAACGGAGTGTTCCTCTCCTCTGTCGCAGCCACGGGTCCTTCTTTCCGATAGTTAACAGCTAGGTGCCCTTCTCTTCCACACCTGAATCATTTTCTCATCCCCTTAAGGCAATTTCCAGGGTGCTTCTTTCTGCACTTTTGGCAAGTGGGGTGCTAGATCTTCTTAGCACCGTTGTATTTATCCATCGGACCACCAGCATTGAAGTCCACATTATGCTTCTTGTCCCCATGATACCCATGTGATTCCCTGGTCTCCATTTTGACCTTGTGGGCACATAGGACAATTTATTCATAGTTATCGAATTCACGGATTTCTAATGCTTTCCGTAATCTAGGATTCAGCCCACCAAAGAAGCGGTCAACCTTGCATTCGGCGGTAATGACAAAGCCGGAAGCGTATCGTGAAAGCCTTGTGAAGTTTGTCTCGTACGCTACAACAAATTCTTCAAATTTTTGCTTGAGGGAAAGGATGTCCCTTTCCATCTTAAGCTGGAGGGTGCGCAGAAAATATTTATCGAAAAACATATTTCGGAAATCCTTCCATTCCAATGCCTCGATCTCCTCCTCAGGCGTCGTATTTTTGATCAACGTCCACCATTGATAAGCTTTACCTTCCATACGATAAGCTGCTAGGATAACATTCTCATGTTCAGAACATTGGAGAATGGATAATATCTTTTCAATGGAGTTGATCCATTGTTCAGCGATCGTGGGAACGGATGATCCACTAAAAGTAGGAGGCCTTTGTCTTATGAATCTCTCGATAGTGAATTGTTCTTTCTTAGGGGGGGGGGTGAACATTCCTCTTGACCCGTGTTTCTATTCAAAACTTGAGTTAACTGAGAGAGAAGCATGACAAAGTTCATGATTCCCGCCCCCATTGGATTTGGCATCTCATTAGTACAGTCATCACACTGATCTTCACAACGGTTGTTAGCCCAAGTCCTCCTATTACCGGCCATTGGCTGGAATAAAAGGAAAGTTAGGGGTAACACATAAAGGGTAATCCAAAGACAAAAGTTGATGACTTATAAATAATCTTTCGTTTCCTTAACTCATGAGTCTATAGGCTTTAATCTAGGCTTTTCATGATCTTCTTTCTAACATATATTCTTAGGGGAATTTTTTTAATTCCCTTAATAAGGGTTCATACTAAGATTGTGAATTTATCAAAACATATCCCCCAGGAGTGTCGTAACCAATAGTGTAGAAAGGCCTGTTGTCGTGCACCAGTTCCCATTCGAGTCTAGCTCAAAGCGGTGTTTTTGGGTTTTACACCTAGGATACATCTGTACCAGAGCCGCCTCTACCTGCTCGTATCCAGACAGGGATGTATTTGTTTGATAAACCGCTCACTTAGTACTTAACAAAACATAGGGATGTTTTTATTATACATAGTCTTGTATCTAAGGCTTTACTAGGGTTTCCTAATCCCAAAAATAACTAAACCTATCCTCTGATACCAACTATGACAACCCTGCTTTTATTAAAAACTTAATCATGATTTATTACATAAAACATCACTTGATACAACAAATAAGATCGATACTTTTAGTGTATTTGGGGATTAGGATCATTACACAAAAACATAAAACATGAAATACAACATATTTATTGAAAACATCCTATACATGGCCACTACATTCCCTCGTACTTAGCATTGCATGGGATAACCTGCGGACATGAATAAGTAAAGGGTGAGCTATAAAGCCCAGTAAGGGAGTACGTATGGATTAACATGAGGAGTACAATACATGTTATACAATAGGCATATCAATAGAGAATAAAAGAAACATGAACATAAAGGCATGGTAAATCATGATAATCATAACATGGAAATGTGGCAACAACACTTAACATGGAATTAGCATGAGCCAAGGCCCATTGCACATGGAGCATGAGTAAATCCTCATTGCACATAAAGCACGAGTAAACCCTCATTGCACTTGAATTAGCATGAGTCAACACTCATTTCGCATGAAGTATTATGATATTATACTTTACCCAATGCATTGGAGTGCTATAAGGGCACACCCTTCTTAAACATTTCATTTCATGCAAAAGTGTGCCACATGGATCATAAAACATGGATTCATAAAACATGATCATTTATTCCACGATAAAGGAATGCAGAATTCATACATTAAACTTTTTAATCAATAAGTGAATGTGCATAAAGGTGAATACCCTTGATGGAGAAATGGGCATGGTATTCACTACACAATGACATTGGCTTAGAAAATCGGTGCGATTTCGGCAACGTAACGGCGTGAAATAAGAATTCATAAAAATGGTTTATGAGAGAGAAATGGGTTCATCATAATATTTACATGTAATGGACAGTAAGGAGGTCATATAGATACATGTCCCAACAATTGTAATGTAATTTAGACTCATGATACAAAAGTATTTCTTCAATGAAAATGAGGAGAGAGAAGTTCCTTTCGGAATTTCGGCATAGTAACGGGTGTACATGAGAGGCATTTAGTGAGAGATAAAGGGGTCTCCCATCCTTCAAACAATAAGAGGGAAGTATGGGGGAGGTGTGAAACCATACCCCAACATTCAGAATTGAAATTAAAAGGAAAATACAATTTAAAGAATATTGACAAAAATGAGAAAGGAAGAAAAAACCCTTACATGGAAGTGTGCTTCCCAAGGCTAGATAGAGGCTTGTGAGAGGCTTCTTGGGAGCTTGGGGCACCTTGGGAGGATTCTAGAGAGAGTAGGGAATAGGTTGTACAAACTCCAAGGGCTTTGAGTGAGGAGGAAGTTGGAGATTGGGTGGGTTTATATAGGAAAGGTGAGTGAATTATTTATTATTTAGGTTTGGGACTGCTTATATTAAATTAATCCAAACCACAAACCATACCATGGTTTTTGCCCATGGTTTTTGGAAAAGGGAAGAGGAAAACAATATTTTATAAGGCCACTGTTCGAACCTCTTAAAATAATAAGGTTGCTTATGTGGAGGTGAGTCACACTCCTATGGAAATTAATTTAAAAATGCAAAGTGTTGAATAAGTCTTGAGGGGTCCATTAATGCTTTGAAAAGTAAGTCAAACAAACCCAAAATCACATTATTTTAATGTTAAAACATATATTGTCCGAACATAAATATTATAGTATTTTATTACATCACTATTGGGTCATTATGATGTCATAAAACACATTATATATTTAAACGGTATTTAATTTTTACCCAAAAATTTGATTGTCTCAGAAAATTATGAAAAATTCACCTTTGGATAATTTCGGCATAATGATTCCAAAAATAACATTTGCTTTATCTAAATAATTTTCTAAATATGTGAATTTTCACTTTTAAAATAAAAACCGACATTTATCGAAAATTCACGGGTTTTAACAGAAATGGATTTCAAACCTTAATAAAAAATTTAATTGCATTCATAAAATTATAAGATCATTTATATTTCATAAAAATTAATTTAATAATATTATTATTATTTTATTAAAATATTATTTAATTCAAAAATCCATTAATTTAATAAAAAATATTTCTTAATTAAATAATAACTAAAAACACCATTTGTACTTTAAAAACTAATTACAATGTATCAAAAATGACTAGAAATTATATTCCATATTATATACAAAAAATAATGTACATGAACATAGTACTACTTATTTGTTACATAACCCCTTAAAACAGTCGCATAATACCTAAGGGTAAGGTGTGCGATGGTGACAGACTCTTGGGGTGGCTCAGACAACATCGCTCGAGTGGTAATTTCAATCTACTTCCACTTTTCTCGTAGACAGACACATTTGAGCTTGACATGATGAAGCTCAGCTTGGGCTTGGTCAAAGGAGAATCCCAAAGATGCCACCTCTTTTCCGAGCTCCGACAAATGGGCTTCGTATGGGGAGATTCTACCGGATGAGGCCATCACTTCCTTTGTCTGAGTAAATGGGATTTGTTAAAGTCCTATATTTATACTAATCATGTGATCACTGTTCAACAGCTATATTAGCAACGGTCAAAATTCTTAACATAAAACCAATGAATTTGAAATTTTATATAAACATAATAGGACATTTAATTAGATCAAGAGGGATTTCCATTAATGAAACTTTGGGTCGTTATATTTAGTCATAATAATTTATATTATCTAATAATTTAACCTTAATGTTTTTCCATTATAAAAAGTAAAAGTAGTAAAAATTAATTGCTATGGTTAAAGTAAAAAATGGGTTTACCATGGGGTTAAATAAAGATTATTAGGGTTAAAATAATCTAAAAAAATTTAAAAAACCCATTGTGTACCCTTATTTAGACCTTAAAACCTATAAGGGTCTATAATTTACCATTTTCAATAATTTTTTCATGATAACAACATGGGTGTAATTAATTCCTTTCAAAAATTCCATGTGTATACTCTCCTCCACTTATAAAAGGCCACCCACTGCCCTCCCATCTTAACGCATCCAAAGACATTTTTTTCAAATATTTTACAAAATAACTTTCTTAATCCCTTTAAAACACCATATATCCCTTTTCATGATCGTAAACCCATCCTAGGAAGGCATCTGTTGCAATCTATAAGAATTAATCTGAATTAGAGGTGGCGGTCCTAAAAGATCATTTTTTATTTATTCATAAAAATACATAATGTTTTATTAAATTAATATAATATGATAAAATTAATATCTCTAATATACTAATATCATATTATCTTAATGGAATAAACCAATATCCATAATCCCATCCATTAAATTGGAAACAAAACTATTGACTATGTGTACAGTGGACTACCGCCTCACAAACTGATGGAACTTGTTTTCCATAAAAAACTATCATGGAAAGATATAATTTTTGTGTTTATTATATATATATATTATTTATGATATAATTATGCATATTTAATTATAATATCATATATATATATATATATATCTTTTTACTTTCAATTCCATTTAAAATACGATAATGTCATTCATGTGTACAGAGGACTACCACCTCACGAAGCGATGTGATTCAATTTTCACATATGAACTACATGGAATGTAATAAAGAAAAATATAAAAAAATATATGTATGAAATGATATCAATTATATAATATTAATATTTCATCCAAATCCTTACCAATTCACCCATTAAGGGAATGATATTGTCACTCGTGCGTACCTACGACCTATCATTTTCATGAAGCGATGCAACTCATTTTCCATGCCCAATTTCTAATAATGGTTATAATAATGTATCTATTTAGTAAATATTTTATTTATACCATTATAATAATTATAGTAATGATATATTTATATCCCATGTAAAAGAAACAAAACATTCTTGAAAAAACATCCATTAAAAAACAGAGCAATTACCACCCAAAATACCGAAAATAATGAAATATTATTAACAAATGGTTAGTAAAATGTTATAATGGGATAATATATGTTATTATAAATATAATTATGTTTATTTAATAAATTAATAACTTGCTTAAAACAATTATATAAAATTTAAATCACATCCAACTAAAGGCAATAATGATGTAATAGATGTCGTCTCAATTTCCATTTCATTGACAAATATTTTTTAATATGAACCTATTCACTTTTATATGGTGTATATACTACCCCTTTTACGTATTTAACAAGAATAAATATATATTATTGATTATTAATGTTTTATCTAAGTTTATGCTTCAATGGGATACAATTTAAAAGTTACCAAGGAGGTAAAAATTTATTGTACAATATCACTTTATTTTGTGATTGTTTACATTCTCTTGAAACAATCACCTTCTTGTGGTATTTTCTAACCAAAAACTAAATTTATATAAAATATCTATATTATTTTATGATAGATATTATTATTTCCCAAATTTCATACCATTTTCACATATGGTTTTTACTTAGAAATTTATTTGATTAACTGGGGAAATATTTATAAATCGGTATCCTTTACACAATATTGATATTTGATTGTAAGGAATATTGATTCATGAATTAATTAAATTCTTTTGAATGATGAGGAATGATTTTGGAATTCAGTTATGCATGGTTCCTGGTTATATATATACTCATTATGTATAGACTAGTCTCATGAAAAAAATCAGTCGTCCAAATCAGATAGTTTTTTTACCTATTGTTTTAAACCGTCTTGTGAAATTTCTTGATAGTAGAAGTATCATGATGATTAATATCGTGAAATACAATAATTAATAATTTCCATCATTTATAAATAACTTATTATTATTATTTATTATATTCCAATAAGATATTATATCTAGATTCATTTCATTAACATTTTATTTATTAAATGGAATGTGTGTTCTATTAGTTACATTTTCATATTGAGTATTCCATATTTAATGCCTAAGTTATTGATTAAATTTCATTTCATTTCATGATCAAGTTATTTATTAAATGGAATGTGATTTTACTTATTTAACTTTCCATATTGAATATTATTTGTTTATTTATCATTCTTCCATTTCATGTAACCCTTGTTAATCATTTGATATTGCACTTATTTTGTTTAATTTCCCTAGGTTATGAAGATAAATATTTTGAATGAGTTTCAAGGATAATGATCATTTACTATTTTTATTTTCTATTTTCATTTCCCAAAATAAAATGGGTATTATGTATGTTTATATTTTTCAAAGACTACTAAAATGTACAGTCCATTTGGATTTGATTCTTTCTATATAATGCTATTGTAATAAAGTGGACACCAGCTCTAGGATACTAGGACCAGGATATTTACAATTGGTATCAGTGGAAGTTTAGTAGAAACCATAGAAACTAGATTAATGAAAACCTATATTAGGGAACATAATTCTATGATATATCTTGAGGATAATAATAGAACAAAATCCTTAATGTTTTTTAGGAAGAGATTATGTAGATTTTCCTAGAAATACTTCTTTGTCTTGATAGTGCAAGGGGATGTTGTTTCGACACATTTATACCTAGGGTTAATAACTCCGAAAAGAGTAAATTAGTATTGAAATGATTTTAAACTATTATATGAAAAAAATACTTAATCTGCACTTAGTATGACAATTTAGTGGGACATGATAAAATAATTCACATTTTCTTACAAACCATTATTAAGTATATGAAAATAAAAATATCCCCTGAAAACCTAGTTTATAATTATGAGATTAACCGTGCATAATTTTTTCAATTTATTATTATTGATACACCATATTTAAAATTATTAATTGTGATATAAAATTCATAATTTTATAAGATATTTTTTTATATAAAATTAATTAGAAATGGTTTCTAAAAGGAAGATGGGTATCAATACTCCTGTCGAATGTTGATATTTCCCTACTGAGAAATCCAATAAAGTTGGTATTGGAACTGATCATATCATGAATATATTAGGAAAACATAATCAAACTATGGAAAATAACTCTTCCTGAATAGAGAAACCTATTGCATATAAATATTATCCTATGTTGGATTGCTTCATGTGATAGAACCCCCCATCATTTAGTGTAACAACTAATCCAATGATGGCTGATAAATGGATTGAGTCGCCTGAGAAGATAATTATTGAATTGGGGTGTGATAAAAAGTATAATTTTACACTTTTAGTGTATTATCTAATAGAATATTTAGATTTATGGTGGTTTTTGATCTATAATACTAGGGAGGAAGGGGAAATATAACTCATTGAATGGAAATATTTTATGGAGAAATTCGTTTTAAATATTTCCATCATGAGAAGCAAACTAAAATGAATAGAAAGTTCCTCAGCATAAATAAAACTGAAGAATAATCTTTTACTAAGTATGAGGATACCTTTAAATGGTTATATAGGTATGAAAAAAATTACACATGCAATATTGAGTTCAATATTTTCCATTTGTTTTAAGGGATTCATCCAATTCACTAAAGGGTGTTGGTCTCTAAAACATTTCATATTATAAGGAAATATTCTTATGTTTCATAAAAAAGTATAATTAATTATCTGAATCCTACATTTTTAATGGAAATTAAGAAAATAAGTGGCCAAATCAGCGCCAATAAAAAGTTAATGTGTCAAAAAAGAAGAAGGTAACAATGAAATTTACATCTTATGAGAACTATGGAAAGAATCATCCTAGAAAGTTATAGAAGGTCTTGATAGTTTTTTATAAGTGTGGATATAAGGTTCATATTGGTAAATAATGAGAAGGGAAGATAGAAAACACTACTATTCTGTATTTAAAATATAAAAATATTGGGAACTATGAAAAAAATACACAAAAAATCAAGGGAATCTACCACAATACATGCCAATGGGAATGTCCACTATTGAATAATAGATCATAAGAAACAACTCGATGAGTTGTGTGATAAGGGATTTATTCACCCTAGTTTTTTATAATGGGAAGACTCAATTATCTTAATTAATAATAAATATGGATCCATGAGGATATTAATAGAATATAGATAAATAAACTATATTATGTTAAATAATAAGTATACATTTCCATGCATTGACGACTTATTCAATCAACTTCAGAAAGACCAATATCGTTCAAAGATTGTCCTTATTTATGGGTATCATCAATTATGAGTAAAGGATGAATACATTTTGAAGTCATCTTTCTGACTAAGGTATGTACATATTGATTTTATAGTAATTCCATTTGAATTGACTAATTCACCCTTTGTTTTTTGGATCTAATGAACAAAGTATTGAAGTAATATATTGATGATTTTTTTGTGGTATACATTGATGATATATGGGTGTATTATATATGTAACGAGGACCATGATAATCACCTTTAGATCATTCTTGAGACTCTTAAAATAAATAGTTATACGAGAAATTTCGTAAGTGTAATTTATGGAATAAAGAAGTTTTTTTTATTTATATCATGTCTAAGTATGGAATCTCAGTTGATAATGTAAAAATAATGGTAGTCAAAGAATGGTTTACACCAATAAACATAACTAGGGTATATTGTTTCATTGGTTTGGTATGTCACGACCCGTCCTCGGGGCCCGTGCCGTGACTACCCCAAGCCCGCCTTCTATAGGCCAGGGGCTGGCGACTAGCACCAAGGCGTAAATCCCGGTAAAAAGGGAAGACATTGCCTTTGTAAAGTAAACGAGCACCACAGAGTAAGCAAGCGGAAAAGTAAACACTAAGTAGTAACAGAGTACAACTGAAAGTGCGGAAAAGTAAATGGGCCAGTATACAAACCCAAACTGAGAGTAAAGTACAACTCGAAAGGGAAAAAAACAATTGTAAAGTAAAAGCCACTACACCGTGCTGTCCACTGGAAATCCCACCTGAAGGGTGGGTACAGATAGCTCCACTGCTCCTCGGGTTCCGTCGACCGCTCCGAGCACGTCCCGCCCAGTGGTCCACCTCCAGGTACCATCCTGCTCTGCGAGCCTCAACCACGATCAAATCTGTCCGTCGTCTGCAACCAACACAACGTAGTGCGGGCATATCCTGTGCAGGGGTGAGTATAAGCTACTCAGTAGGGACCCCGAGACCCCTGATGGTCTCCCAAAATCAACAAAGGATAAACCACAAAGGAAAGATACAAACACGAAGTAACAACCGACACTGCTTAGGTATATGCCCATACATATACCTAAGTCATCAATTCCAATACGCTCCAACCTCCGAGCCCAAGTACAACTCAGTCCACACAAGAATGTATACATATTCCACACAGGAAAGCAAAACGAAATCCACACGGGATAACACAACACAATACACATAGGAAAGCAACAGGATTCAGCTCACACAGGTATACTTCGTCTAAAGGTGAAAGGGATGATCAGATACAGATACTGAATCATCTAAGCTGGGACCCACATAGGATACAAGATCAGTTGTCTTCATTGATTCATCTATACTGGGACCCACATAGGATACAAGACCAGTATTGAATCATCTAAGCTAGGACCCACATAGGATACAAGACCAACATAGCTAGGACCCACATAGGATACAAGACCAGTTGTCTTCATCGATTCATCTATACTGGGACCCACATAGGATACAAGACCAGTATTGAATCATCTAAGCTGGGACCCACATAGGATACAAGACCAGCACAGCTAGGACCCACATAGGATACAAGACCAGCTGTCTTCATCGATTCATCTATACTGGGACCCACATAGGATACAAGACCAGTATTGAATCATCTAAGCTGGGACCCATATAGGATACAAGACCAGCACAGCTAGGACCCACATAGGATACAAGACCAGCTGTCTTCATTTTCGCAGTCCACTAAGGATCTCTGCACAAACGTCGTCGTCGAAGTAGCAGTCGCAGTCAGCTCTAGGGTTCCCGCACACATCAAGCTCGTTCGGGAGGGTCCGCTCCACGAGCCGAGAGGCTGATACATCAACTATCACACAGTCCAGAGTTGATGTATCCAAAAGTTCCGTATCGTCAACAGGAACTCAACGCAACAGACGGCGCGTCAATCGGACGCCCGGTTTGAGACTTATTGGCTTTTTCATACCAGGGGCCCGGTTGGTTTTTAAGGAAAAACCAACCCAACCATACTCCACCTGCATCCAAACCTCAGGCTAAGTATGCCAAAAGATCCTTCTCACTAAGAGGAACTCAACAAAGATGACGGCACGTCAATCGGACGTCCGTAGCTTAAGATATGAGTGTTTCTGCTCCGAGGGCCCAGTTGGTTTCGTGTACGAACCAACCCGGCCGAACCCAAAGTATTCTGAAACCTTGAGTGCGATATACCAAAACGACTGTCTCGATCCAAGGATCGTTTAGCCGCTAACGGCGCGTCGTTTGGAGGTCCTTAGCCCGATTTATGGGCATTTGAATCTAAATAGTTCGGTATCGGGGGTTTCGGGCCCGGGCCGACCCGGCCCGAGCCCCCCGGATGGCCCGAACCAGGTCGACCCGCCCCGGACAGGGTCGACCCGGCCCGGAGCGGCCCGGCCCGGCCTGGAAAACCGGCTAGGTGCTCCGGTCCGGCTCAAGGCAGTGCGCTGGGCACGCTGCCAGCTTGGCCTTCGGCCGAGCTAATGGAGAACAGGGGGTGCATGCCCCCCTCTTTGTGAAACTGCGGCCCCCCTCATTATGGGGAGCCATTTATGCTGACCGGGGGAATTTAATTCCCCCGGTTTCCTCCTTTCCGGCCGGCCGGACTTGGCCGGCCGGCTTCTTCTCAACAGGACCGGCAAAGGCCGGTCCTCTTCCGGCATCCGACACCGGCGGCCCAGCTGGCCGCCGGTCACCAAGCTCCGCCGCGGCCTGGAACCGGCCGCGGCCCCGTTCCGGCCGCGACGCCTTCGAAGTCCCTCGACGTGACACGAAGACGTCGCGTTCTTGAATCTTTTTCCACGGCGCGGCGCGACGGCGCCGTGCGTATGTTCCGCATGAACCGCGTGGTGCGACGACACCACGCTTCTTCATACCAACCACAAAGAAAACAATTATGAAATAAGGAGGAGGGTCGGCCGTGTTTGTGTGGTCCGGCCCCCTCGCATTATTTGATAATAAAAAGTCGAAAACCACAAAATTCGACATGCCAGAATCAAGAACGGAATCAAATAACATTAAACCCCTACCTCGGCTTCAAGAGTGGTGTTCGTAAGCTGTCGGAGAAAGCCCGAGGAGGAAGCGGTGTCTCCTTTCGTTGACACGGGAAGAAGATTGATAGAAGCGGCGTCGTCGTTCTTCGGAAACACACTGGCTGCGAAGAAGAGAAGAGACGGCACGCCTTTCTCTTCTTATGGTGACGGCGTTCTTCTTCGGAGCCTAAGTGTTCTTCGTGTTCTTCGTCAAGGTTGAAGAAGATGAAGAGAGAGCTTCCCAAATCCTCTCAAGGTGGCAAAGGATACTAACCAAAATAAAATAAGTCTAAAGCTTATTTTATTTACACAACTAAACCACTTGAATTTCAAAAGTTTGAAAAACAATAACTCATCTAAATTAAAACTCAAGTTGTCAAAATTAAATTGAGTGGAGTTATTGGGAGTTTAAAGGGGAGTTGAGGAGTTAGGGTTCGTGTGGGCCCCACCACACATAATCCTCTCAAGGTAGGTGAAGTGGATGTGGGTCCCACCTCTAACTCCCTTTGGGAGGATATAACCAACATGAATACAAATAAAATGTGTTTCCACATTTTATTTAACTTCATTTTAATTTCCCCAAAACTAACTCTCAACCCGCATAAAACGCAACCTCAGAAAAGGCCTCCTTAAGAGAAAATCGGCGTTGTGAGTTCATCGGTGCCCTCGGAATTCGATTCTGGGCACCGGTTCAAAAGTTAGAAATTATCACTCGTTCGTTCACTGAACGTACCCGAGCCAACTTCGGAAATTAATTCTGGGCACACCGGACCTCGGAATCAGGTGCCGTCAAAAACCGTGCTCCTGTAAAATTCTAAAGAAAATTAAGAAAAAATTTCCCTTGAATTTTACGGATCTTTACATTACTCCCACCTCAAGGATTTACGTCCCCGTAAAGATACATCAAAACTAGGGAAACAAAGACGGTAGAGCTAGGCGGTAAGCCACCTCGCCAATCCAGCTGAGGACCTGGAAGGGTCTGATGAAGCATGGAGACAACTTGCCACCTTGGCCAAATCTCCGTAATCCACATCGAGGTGAGACACGCAAGAAGACGTGATCGCCATCCTCGAACTCAAGTGGCCTCCGCCTCCTGTCAGCAAAAGACTTCTACCGGCTCTGAGCTATCCTCATCCGCTCCTAGATGAACTGGACCTTCTCTGGTCCTACAAGAGCTGTTGCGATTTCTTCTTTACCGATAAGAGAAATCTGGTCTCATCCCGTGGATGAACCACTTCTTTGCCTAATACAGTCAATCCGATATGGATGATACTAATCCATACCAAGGATGACGTCGTAAAGCCTCGACGCTACTACTAAGAGATCCAATCGTTACTCTCGCCTCCAAGGGTTGAGTCACACTGTCGGCATCAGTGTGTGGTAACTGGGTCTCCTCCAGTAGATGTCTCACAAGTGAGGGTCAAGTCAACAGTCAAAACTGGAACCTCTTAGTAACAACACAAAAGAGGACAGAAATGAAAACATCACAAAGGTATGCGTATTTTATTATTGCAGCTCATAATACAAAGACGTTACACAATAGCAACAAGGAACTAGAAGTACAAAAGACGTATCCACTAGTTCTGCTCCTGTCCATTTGCTCCCAGAGCTCCATGATCGAAAGCCTCAGCTTCCGGAAGCTGAGCTCTCCTATGTCCACCAACTCCCTGCGGTCGGGGTGGACCTCCTGGTGTTGGTGGTGGCAACACCTCGAAGTGTCTCCCACCATCAGCTACTCGGCCAGCTCCTCTGCCTCGTCCGCCTGCACCCTGCGGACCACCGTGACCGAACCTCTGTCTGGGAGGTCCCTCTACCACCTGCTGCTCATCTGTAAGACGAGTCGGGCAGTCTCGATCCATGTGGCCTTGCCCGCCGCATGTGTAGAAATGGCTGCCCCTCGTGTAGCTGGCTCTCCTTCGTGTGCCCCGCCCAACCGAATCTTCATCCTGAGTCTGCCCATCTGATGGTCTGGCCCGCTTGGACCTCTGCGTCACCTGTCTACTTCCAGCTACAGAAGACCCTACTATGGGCCGTCCTGCGGAGGGCCCTATCACTGGAGCCTTCTCGGTGAGAAAACTCTCTACTAGAAGGGCTCTCTCCAACACCTCTGCCCGCGTAGGAATGTTGAGGGAGATCATCGAAGCCCTGATCTCATGCCTCAGTCCCTACTCCAAGGTCCGGGCCCGGAAGAACGGGTCTCGTACCATATCTGTGGAGTAGCGCGAGAGATCAGTAAATCTCGCCGAGTACTGGGCCACTGTCAAGCTGCCCTTCCGCAGCTGAAGAAGCTCCTGAATGCGCACCGCACGGAGGGTCACTGGGATGAACTCCGAGTGGAAGAGGCTCTCAAAGTCCATCCAAAGTAGAGACGCCTCATCGTGCACCTGGAGCATCAAGCTCCACCATCGGCCCGCTGCTGCGTGCAGTAGGCTCGCAACGAGGATCACCATGAGGTCTGCTGGTGTCCTCACTAGCCTGAAAACTCATACGACTGCCTCCAGCCAGTCCTCGGCTGCCTGGGGGTCCGTCTCCCCATGAAACCTGGGCGGTCGCTGGCGCTGAAACTCATGCAGTGCGCTGAGGCGACGTGCATCATCAGGGGCTGGTGCTGGAAGTAACGGTGGCTCGACGGGTAGTGCTACCGCCGGTGCCACTGCTGACAAAGAGCCCTGCACCGAGGCCTCGTCGCTCGGTGGGCTGTCGTCACGCTCGACTCTCGGAACCCTAGCTGACTGCCGTCGTGGGGCCATCCTGAAAAGAAATCAGGTGCGCCACGGTCAAACAGTACACCTGGTGAGGTTACACAAGTAATCACAAAGAAAACTTGAAACACACACACAATCTATGTTTTAGTGCATTAAGTCAGAAATCAGAAGTCAGGGTCCTGGTGTACGAATACGTCGGCCGCCGCACCAACACTGGACTCCCTGGACTGATAACCACACTCAATACGCTAAACATTATTACTTCACATAGAAAAGATCAGAGTTCGCGGTACAACCGAACTCCTTTGATACCAATTTGTCACGACCCGTCCTCGGGGCCCATGTCGTGACTACCCCAAGCCCGCCTTCCATAGGCCAGGGGCTGGCGACTAGCACCAAGGCGTAAATCCCGGTAAAAAGGTGAGACATTGCCTTTGTAAAGTAAACAAGCACCACATAGTAAGCAAGAGGAAAAGTAAACACTAAGTAGTAACAGAGTACAACTGAAAGTGCGGAAAAGTAAATGAGCCAGTATACAAACCCAAACTGAGAGTAAAGTACAACTCGAAAGGGAAAACAACAACTCTAAAGTAAAAGCCACTACACCGAGCTGTCCACTGGAAATCCCACCTGAAGGGTGGGTACAGATAGCTCCACTACTCCTCGGGTCCCGCCGTCGGCTCCGAGCACGTCCCGCCCAGTGGTCCACCTCCAGGTACCGTCCTGCTCTGCGATCCTCAACCACGATCAATGATGTCCGTCGTCTGCAACCAACACAACGTAGTGCGGGCATAGCCCATGCAGGGGTGAGTATAAGCTACTCAGTAGGGACCCCGAGACCCCCAAAGGTCTCCCAAAATCCACAAAGGATAAACCACAAAGTAAAGATACAAACACGAAGTAACAACCGACACTGCTTAGGTATATGCCCATACATATACCTAAGTCATCAATTCCAATACTCTCCAACCTCTGAGCCCAGGTACAACTCAGTCCACATAGAAAAGTATACGTATTCCACACAGGAAAGAAAAACAAAATCCACACAGGATAGCACAACACAATCCACATAGGAAAGCAACAGGATTCAGCTCACACAAGTATACTTCGTCTGAAGGTGAAAGGGATGATCAGATGCAGATACTGAATCATCTAAGCTGGGATCCACATAGGATACAAGACTAGTTGTCTTCATTGATTCATCTATACTAGGACCCACATAGGATACAAGACCAGTATTGAATCATCTAAGCTGGGACCCACATAGGATACAAGACCAGCACAGCTAGGACCCACATAGGATACAAGACCAGCTTTCTTCATCGATTCATCTATACTGGGACCCACATAGGATACAAGACCAGTATTGATTCATCTAAGCTAGGACCCACATAGGATACAAGACCAGCACAGCTAGTACTCACATAGGATACAAGACCAGCTGTCTTCATCGATTCATCTATACTGGGACCCACATAGGATACAAGACCAGTATTTAATCATCTAAGTTGGGACCCACATAGGATACAAGACCAACACAGCGAGGACCCACATAGGATACAAGACCAGTTGTCTTCATTGTCGAAGTCCACTGAGGATCTCTGCACAAACGTCGTCGTCGAAGTAGCAGTCGCAGTCAGCTCTAGGGTTCCCACACACAACAAGCTCGTTCGGGAGGGTCCGCTCCACCAGCCTAGAGGCTGATACATCAACTGTCACACAGTCCAGAGTTGATGTATCCAAAATTTCCGTATCGTCAACTGAGAGTATTTGGCTTTTTCGTACCAGGGGCCCAGTTGGTTTTTATGGAAAAACAAACCTGACCGTACTCCACCTGCGTCTAAACCTTGGGCGGAGTATTCCAAAAGATCCTTCTCACTAAGAGGAACTCAAAAAAGCTGACGGCACGTCAATCAGACGTTCGTAGCTCGAGATATGAGTGTTTCCGCTCCGAGGGCCCGGTTGGTTTCGTGTACGAACCAACCCGGCCGAAATCAAAGTATTCTGAAACCTTGAGTGCGATATACCGAAACGACCGCCTCGATCCAAGGATCGCATCGCTGCTGACGGTGCGTCGTTTGGAGGTCCTTAGCCCGAGTTATGGCCATTTGAACCTAAATAGTTCGGTACCGGGGGTTTCGGGCCCGGGCTGACCCGGCCCGAGCCCCCCGATGGCCCGAACCGGGTTGACCTGCCCCGGTATCGGTATAGCCTACAATACAAAGCCTTGTAAGGTACCATCTGAATAGTCACCTAAAAACTATTTTTGTAGGAAAACTCCACCAGAGGGATATGCTTCTCCCAAGAACCACCAAAGTCCAGAATGAAAGCTCTGAGAATATCCTGTAGCACCTAGATCGTGCGCTCAGACTGGCCATCTTTTTGGGGATGGTATGTTGTACTCAAAAGTACATGTGTACCCAAAGCCTTCTAAAGTCCCTGCCAGAACTGGGAAGTAAAGTGTGCATCCCTATCTGAAACAATGGAGTGTGGAACTCCATGTAGATGAACGATATCTATGATGTACAGTCATCCTAGATCATCGACACTGAAGGTCTCCTTGATCAGTAAGAAATGAGCAACCTTCGAAAGTCTGTCGACAACAACCCAAACAGCATCGTTCCCTCGAGGCGACCTTGGCAACCTGGTCACGAAGTCCATCGCAACATCATTCCACTTCCACTCCATAATGGGTAACTGCTATAAAAGGCATGTCGGTCGTTGATGCTTCGCCTTCACCTGCTGACAAGTAGAGCATCTCATGACAAAACCAGAAAAATCTTTCTTCATACCTGGCCACCGATACTGGCGATGGAGGTCTCGATACATTTTGGTGATGCCCGGATGAACTGCCCAAACTGAGAATGAAAATCCCATATCAGCTCTTCAAGTATGTCTACTGGAACCCATACGCGTCCTTGGAAATGTAAGATCTCATCCTCGCCCATTGTCCATCCAGGAAGACGGTCCTCTCTTGACACACTCTATCGCAGGACTAAGCCTTCTGATTATGATAGATGCCTCATTCGTACCTGATCAAGTAGTGTAGAGGTAACCGCTACAGAAGATAGGAAAGTATATCCCTATCTGTCGTGCACATCCAGATGCATCTTAGAGAACAGAGCCATAAGCTGCCACTCACTACTGGCCTCCTAATCTGCATAAATATGAGTTATCCTTCTCAACGCAACTTCCACTGTGTTGCCCTTTCCCAACATATAGGAAAGCTCAAAATCAAAATACTGAAGATAGTTGACCCACCTGCGCTGCCTCAGATTCAGATCACGCTGAGTGAAGATGTACTTGAGGATCTTGTGGTCAGTGAAGACCAGAAAATTCACTCCCATATGATAGTGTCTCCAACAGCGTAAGGCATGAACAATAGCTGCCAACTCTAGATCGTGAGTTGGGTAGTTCCTCTCATGTGGCCTCAACTGCCGACACCCGTACGCAATGACTCCATCTTCCTGCATAAGAACAGCTCCTAGCCCAATACCTGAAGCATCACAATAAACGGTGTAACTCTTGCCTGGCTCTGGCAAGACTAGTATCAGTGCGGACGTCTATATTCCCTTCAACTCCTGAAAGGATGACTCATAAAAATCTGACCATAAGAACTTCACCCCCTTCTTGGTCAGACCAGTCAATGGGGTTATTAGGCATGATAATTCCTAAATGAAGCGTTTATAGTATCCTTATAGCCCTATAAAACTCTGCACCTCAAAAACGTTCTTTGGCTACTCCCTCGAGACTATCGCTCTCACTTTCTCTGGGTCCATAGATACTCCTTCCTTTGAGATGAGGTGACCCAAGAAGTGAATCTGATCCATCAAAAATTGGAACTTCGAGAGTGTAGAAAAAAGAAGATGCTCTCTCAGTGTACTAAAAATGATCTCAAGATGTGCGGCATAGTCGTGTCGAGTGTGAGAGTACACCAGGATATCATCCATGAAGACCATGACAAAGGAGTCCAAGTAAGGATGGAACACTCAGTTCATCAGTGCCATGAAAATTGCAGGCACATTCATGAGACCAAATGGAATAACCGTATACTCGTATAGACTATACCTGCACCTGAAGGTTGTCATAGGTATATCTGATGGTCAAACGCACAACTAATGATAACCGAACCTCAAGTCGATCTTTGAGAACACCCGAGCTCCTCGAAGATGATCAAAGAGGTCATTGATCCTCGGCAAGGGATATCGGTTCTTCACTGTCAACTGGTTCAGCTTCCGATAATCCACAAAACGTCAAAGGGTACCATCTTCCTTCTTCCCAAATAGGACAGGCGAACCCCAAGGAGAAGTAATGGGTTGGATGAAACCCTTTGCTGGAAACTCCTCCAACTGCTTCTTGATCTCTTGTAACTCAGGTGTATCCTTCCTATAAGCAGGAATGGACAACAGTGTTGATCCTAGCATGAGATCAATAGAAAAATCTACCTCACGCTCCGGAGGCAAACCTGAAAATTACTCTGGAAAGACATCCCTGAAACGATCCACCACTGGAAGAAACTCCAACTGCGAAGTCCCCTGATCATCCAGATAAAGACTAGTAATATGGGTCGTCACACATCCTAGCCCGTGATGCTCGAGTCCTACTCGACTCACCTGAACATCCCATTCGCCTCTATGAAGAAAGGATTCACCCTCTGGTGAAACAAAACTCACTCTATGGTGATAACAGTCGACAACTATCTGGAAGGGAGCCAACCAGTCCATCCCAAGAATGACATCATAGCATGTCATATCTAGGACATAGATATCCCATAAGAAATGATACCATGCAACCTCAAGAGGGCACTCTCTACACTGGTGCACACTAGATGTCCTTGTCCCAAAAGGTGTGTCTAGTGTCAATGGTTCGGCAGAAGAAAAGATGCAGTGCCCAAGGCTCTCCACGACAGAAATAGAGATAAAGTTATGCATAGCACCAGTATTGAAAAGGGATGAAGATAAAACTGAGGCTAATAAAATCGTACCTCGAACCTTATAAGGTTCAGGATCCTGCTTCTGATAGGTTTGCTCCATGGCGAAAGACTAGCATGCACCGCGGCCCTGCGCCCCTGGCTGAAGACTCTGAGCTGATCCTCCCTATTCGTGCTGAGGGATTGGTGGCTGACCACCACGGCCTCGACCTCCACCTCATCCTGAATGGAAAAAATAACTCCAATTCCCCGACTGGTGAGAAACTGGTGGTGTTGCTCCTGAACTAGTAGTCATGGAGGAACCCCGGTCACCCGCTTCTGGTGAGAAAACCTGGCAGAAACGCTGAAGGTGCCCCATCTATTCGAAATATCGGCACTCCATGGGGTCTCTTTGGCACTGCGGCCTCGTGTGCCTTGACTGGCCACACTGGTAGCATATCACCTGGCTTCCTGACGATGCATCTCGCTTCCTCGGATCACTGCGCATAGACTCTATATAACACCTCTTGCTGTCATCTAGAGGAAAATTACTTTGGAAGCAGAACCGCCCTAGATCACAGCTCCAGAGTCTCTCAGATTGTGCTCCGCAATCAGTGCCTGATTGACGATGGAGGTGATGGAAGACAACTGGAATATATTCACCTGTGAGTGGATCTCCCTCCTCAGACCATCCTCGAACTTCTTTGCTAAGAACACCCCACTCTCATCCCAGAGGGGTGTGAAATGCTGCAGCTCCGTGAAACGAGAGGAATACTCCATGACAGAAAGAGTACCCTACTCTAAGATCATGAAATCCTGGGCTCGATCGGCCCCCAGGGTCTCTGGGTATAAGTAGTCATAAAAGATGCCTTGAAACTCCTCCCAAGCCATAACCTGCTGATGACCCGCCTGTGAGTTCATGTCCCACCACCTCTTGCCGGAGTCTTAGAGAATGTAGGTAGAGAGATTGAACCACCTCTCTGGAGGTGTCTCTAGATACTCGAAGATAGTCAGCATGGATTCCATCCATGACTCTGCAGCCTCAGGTCCTCCTTCCCCCGAGAACGTGGGAGGATGCTGCAGCTGATAAACCCACGTCAAGTCTTCCCTAGTCGTGGTAGGAGGAAGTGCTACCTGAAAGGTCTGTATCATCCTCATTAAACCTTCCTGGAACTGTGCATCAGTGCCTACAACTGGTATGACAACCAGTGTCAGGGCTGGCCCGACTGGAGGATCGCCAGGAAGTCCCTGATCACCCATATCTGATGTCTGGTCACTGCCTGATGACAGACATACAACCGAAGGACGTATCGGAGGCATAGCTCTGAAAGATCAAAAGCACACCTTAGATTAGAAAAAAAGGACAGGAAACACAAGAGTACAAAATGGGAACAGGGGAAGAAAAACACACAATTTTACAAAGCACGACTACACGGCATGTATAAAAACTACACAGTATGTCTTCTTAAGACACTGACATGGCATGTACCCCTGCCCTACAGGTTTTGTAACACTTCAAACTACACGGCGTGTTGACCCAACACACGGCGTGTACTTGAAAACTATTCCCCTGCCCAAGACTCTTTACATGGCTAACCTACATGGTCTGACTTAACCCGAGACTACACAGTGTGTTCTGAACACACACGGCATGTACTAGACAAGGCTTCAGTGGCCCGTGTTTGATAAACACACGGCCGTCTACATAGATGAAACTTACACGGCATGTTCCGAACAAACACGGCATGTATAGGTGAAGGTGACACCGTCCCATGTTGTTCGTGACACGGCCAAGTACCTGAACCAAACTACACGGTGTGTTCAAAAAACAACATGGCATGTTGAAGAGAATGTGATGCCGACCCATGTTGTTCGTGACACGGCCGGGTACCTGAACAGTACTACACGGCGTGTTCCCTAACAACATGGCGTATTCTACTCGAGCTTCCCCGACCCGTGCTGTTAGTGACACGGCCAGGTACACGGCTTCAAACTACACGGTGTGCACCAACCGTACATGGTGTGTTCTTGAAGTTACTCCTAGGACACCGTGTTTCTACTCACACGGTCAGTGACATGGCCTGAAATCTACACTGCGTGTATTTGAAAAGTACACGCCATATATTCTAGTTTTTTCTGGGTAGTAGCTCAGAAACTGCACAGAATCCCAGAACCACTGAAAACTCGGCAAAGAGGTGCCATATTCCAATCTGTGTGGGCCCATACTCCCCAAGAATCAAATCTTGGCATCTCCTATTTTCATAGACAAGAGAAAACAGGATCATGATCCACCAATTTCCTATTCGACAGGGCCCATAACACCTCAAGAATCAGAATTTAGTATTCATTTAAGCAAAGTAGGAAGCAAACAATCCTCTAACAAGGCAGCAGAGATTCTATCAAGCATCTATCACAACAACATGCATAATCTACCTGAAGTCTATCACAACAACATGCAATTCCTAATGCACCCTAGATGGCGTGGAAAGAATGCATGGCATGTGATTTCTACAAGTGCCTATATGATTCATAAGATGGAATACCCTCATATCATCGGGTTGAGACAGAAATAGAACCGTAATCGTCAAGAAAATAACAACACAAAGAATGTGAATCACTCTAGGTGAAATAATATCAACTGTAAAATCTCAAAACCAGCAAACTGTAATTAATGAAGTAGTGTGGATTTCCCCTATACACCAGTTAGATACTCCTGAGAATAGCTCAATACTAAGTACCGAATCTATCATATCCATGTCTAAAGTCTCCAAATAGTAAGGCAAGAGAAAAGAACCCCCTTTGATACCACTTTGTAACGACCCGAATCAGGAGCCCCTCAACTAGTGCCCCGTACCTGGTTCGCCACATGACCTCAAGCGCGTTTCCCCAAACTCCAGAGGCTTCCGACTAGAATCGAGGGCCTTGGTGAGTCTGTGGGTAAACTATGCCCTCATTTGGTAAAGTATACAGCAGAAGAACGACAAGTCACTATAGCGAAAACAAAAATAGCATACAACAACTGAACTGAACAGCAGAAGCAATGTATAAACTAATAATGATGCAACATGGTGCATATGTCTATGGAAATCAGTAAACAAACCAACATGTTCAAATTCAAATAATCACAAAAACTAAAGCAACATAAAAAGAAAAATAGAAGAGAAACTCCTCAGCATCACAAGCCTCGGCTCAGTCCCATGATCTCCAGCTCCAGCAAGTCAGGTACCAGAAGTAGAAGGGCACCTGCCCTTATCTATACCTGCAGCAGCATAATCTGCTTGGGGCCAGAAACATGGCCCAAAAAGGGTGTGAGACAAATTCCTAGTAGGAAACCACCCAAAGATCATTTCCTAACAGTCAATGAATACATGTCAAGTAAAGTATAGGAACTAGTAAACAGAAAATCACACAGTAGTTACAATTCACAGTTCTAACATATAAATTACACAAGTAAATAGTCATCAACAAAAAGAAAACAGGTAACCCTCTGGGTAGCTCTCACAGACTAACCCCTATGGTTCAACCTACAAGTACTAGAAACCCTCTAGGAGGCACACACAGTCTCACCCCTCTGGTTCAGCTAAGATTATACTCTCTGAGGAAGCACTCACTATCAATTCCCCCTATAGTCTCGTATCGTGCTAAAGGCTCTCTGGGGAAGCACTCAACGTATCATTCCCCTTGTGGCCCGTGTCGAGGAACTACAGACTCTCTGAGGAAGCACTCGTCGTCAATTCCCCCTGTTGTCTCGCATTGTATTAAAAGACACTCTGGATAATCCCTTATGTCTATTCTCCCTGTGGTCTATTACACTAGGTTCTCACAGTCCTGTGTGAAACTAACATGCTCAGCGCGCATGTATCGTCCAAGTAAACCTCAAGAACTACTTGGCTATCATTCTAAGGATCAACAGCATAACAAAGAAATAGTTCCACTATCCTACAACTAGGCATGGAAACCGACAAAACGCCAACAAGAAAAAGAAGCATGGAAAACATACAGGGTATAGTAAAAACTACCATATTCACAGGCAATTACATCTACTCAAGAAATCAAGAAAATCAGGCAATATAACAAGGGAAAAATAGGAACATGCAATACCTCGTTCAAGGGTATTAGATGAATTTGCACAAAATACTCATCAACTTTCTATAGAAGGCACAAACCACCTACCATGATCCTATGAGACCAATATACTTGATCCACAATGACTAATTCTCCCTAGAACATCGTAGATCTGAGAAAACATCCAAAACACATAAACCATGATAACATTAGAAAGAGGAGGAATTGGAAAACAGGGATCAAGACGAAGTAATAACTCACCGCTGCGATTCCAATGCAATCGACCGTGCTCGAATCGGAGAATGGACGGAGAGGCAGGGGCTCGTCAAAGATTCGCGGATCCTTGGCGCTCTCGGATGAACGAGACCAAGAAGAAGGTGTTT
Organism: Viscum album; assembly: GCA_963277665.1. NCBI lineage: Eukaryota > Viridiplantae > Streptophyta > Magnoliopsida > Santalales > Viscaceae > Viscum > Viscum album. Next base: position 1,800,630,654 of record OY728123.1, read on the forward strand.
TTGTGCGTTAGGCGTGACCCCGGTCCATTTGGTGAAAAAAAAAGTACACGGCGTGTAATTTTAGAGTACATGGAGTGTACTAGGTCTTCCCATACTCTGCCAAAATTGGCATCCATGTCACCCCTACACACCGTGTGTGTGGCCTGGACATGGCCAGCACACGGCTTCGAGCCGGCGAAGAGTACACGGTGTGTACTTCAAATATATGGTGAAGGTAAAGTGAGTTATGATCTAATGGATTTTAAATAAGTTTTCAAAGGCATTTGAGTGTTTTAATTTTAAATTAATATTCAAATTGAAAGAAGGATTAGAAGAAATATAGTGTGTAATAAATATATACACAACTGAGTGGAGAAAAAAAACATTTGAAGTCAGAGTATAAAATGGAATTTTAAAACAATTATGAAAAGGTTAAAATATTTGTTATAAGAGTAGAATCAATATCTTACATTGTATTTATCTTGAATATATTCTATGTGTCAAATATAGTGAAGAGATCCATTGCAGTCCAGTTATTTATAGAAGTTGATGAAGAAAAGAATAATATGTGTTATACAAAAGTGGTTTTTTAGTGAAGAAAAATAAGAGGAAATGGGAATAAGTGGTTGTAAATTTCATACATTTACATATAGAAAAATTATCTTGGAACCAATGAAATATAATAAGTAGAAGAGGAAGCGGAATTGAGTTTTATACAGTGAAAAGAAGAATAATAAAGGGTATAAATTTCCATTTTTATACAATAAGAGAAATTAATTTCATATAAATATTAAATTAAAATATAAAGAATAATAAAGTGGTAGAAAATATACACCAATATAGAAATCAACACTAGTATCATAATCTCTTATTGTTATCCAAATGGTTATCACTGTATGGTGTGGGATGCACCTTTGTATGAGATATACCATTGTATAATCGGGAGACATAAAAACTTGAGTCACAAGTTTAGAACCTGGTGGTTGTAGCTTGTAGGATGAATCTAGTGGGGTTTATGATATTGGAGAAATACAGTTCAGACCAGGTACTTTCCATCTCGCATTGAGTGATGAGCCTTGTAAATTGATGTGTTCGGTGTGTGTGCGTGTGTGTTATGTCGTGGTGAAAGAAATAAATAAGGAGATAGAGAACAAAAGGGATTTTTTCAACTTAACAAGTGATAGAGGTGAATTTAAAATGGATAAAAGTTAATTTTTTAATTGGATCAAGACTTACCATCATTTATTCATCCCCACTCTCAATGTGGTTCATATCCCAACTGGTCCCCTTAATTGGTAACATAGGTAGGATCACCTCTATTGGATTATCTTATTGGAAGTTATTCTCTTTGATGGTTTAAATTTATTTCTTTATTTTTAATAAATTTCAGTTTTAGTGACGATTTATCTATTTTAGATCAAAACACAGTTTCTATAAAGACTTTGATAACCGGGAAAAATAAAGAGAAGCATAAAATGAGGAAGATGTCCCTCTTATAAAAAGAGGAAGAAGATTAAAGTGATCTTAGTAATTAAGACATATCTAGCTTTGAAGGATAATAACACATGTTTAAAAGTAACATAAAGGATATTTATATCATTTTTACCTCATAGTAATCAAGGTATACAAGTGATCCTAAGGTATGCAAATATTCTTGTTTAAACTTTCCAGGAGAAGAAGAATAAATTAGGTTTAACCATATTTCAATAGACTTATCTATTGAATAATTAAATTATATGGTTTATTATTTAACCAAATAAATTATTACTTTAATTTTGGGGATCAATGAAAAAAAATTGGAAGATTTCACCCAACTAAAATGTGAGACAAATAACTTTGACTAATCTTAAAAGAAAGAGATAAAACATGTATAAATATCCCAAAAAAAGTTTCTATTAAAGAATATAGTAATGAGGATCATGAAGAGGGATACTACAAATTTTATGAGGGTTGGATTGATAAAATCCAAAATAAGGATGAGTCCATTAAAGAGTTTGATAGAAGATTTATACATTAGAAGAAAATCATAAAAACATCATTGATCTCAAAAATTAACAATTATATATTAAATCTAAAAAAATCAAGGAACATTATACATTATTTAAATAAATAAGTATAATAAATATTAAATAAGTTTTAATAATGAGGAAGGATTTTGAAGAGGCAGTTTCTTTCATTTAAAATTAATATAATTTACTCAATACAAAGTTCCTTGAATTAATGTTTAACTAGAAAACCTTGAAATTACAAACATTAAGTCTTCAAAATTGAAGGAAGATGTTGTTTTTATCATATAAAATCGTGCAGAGAATTATTATATAACAATAACTTTTTATGTGATAATAAGATCATGAAATCATTATATTATCTTTCTCAACCAGTGTTAAAGAATAGGGTACTATTAGTATCTAAATTTCATGATTATAATAAATATTTTTTCATGAAAACTAAAGGTTTAAATATAAAATCTATAAAATTACATATGAAAATAACTGATGGAAAGGATACCATCATGTCTTTGGTTGGTATAATAGTATATGAATAAGATGGTTCCCCAAGAAAAACTTAACCTATGGAGAAGAAGGTTGAAAATAGCTTGGTCAAAAAACTATAAATTATATACATAAATAATGTTTAATGTGAATAAGAAGGTTTGTTGGGAAATGATGGTATTTAAATCTATTAGAGAATTATAAAATATATTTATAGTATAATCCTTTAAATTTATAAGCGTAAAGGAATCTTATTTCAATGGTAAGAAGGCTAAGGAAGAAGGAATATACATAGATGATGAAAAATATGTCCAAATAAAACATATTCAAAACACATGAGAATATATATTATGTTTTCAAATGATTTTATCATAGAATTGATGCAAACATAGATCAAAATTTATGTGATGCAAGTAATAAGAAGACACCACATGTGAATAATGAATAAGCATCCTTGGGAAGAATTCATAAAAAATGATGAAAATTAGTATTTTACGAAGAATATATCAAATGAGAATAGTAAGAGAACCTTTGAAAATAATATAAAGGCAATTAAAATTCAAATAAATTCCAATATGTATAAGAGGAGTTAAATATAAATAGTTAATGTTGTGATAAAAAATCCAAATTAGAAGCCTTGTAGAAACTCTAAGAAGGTTTCTAAGGTTCTTAATGGTTGTCTAGTAATATAGCCAGTATATTTGGTGGAAGAAATAAAATTTGATAAAGAAAAATAAAGAGATATTATGAAAGTAAAATAGAATAATCTACATGAAGAAGCCTATTTTCATGATATTATGTCATAAAATGACAACTCTTGGGTTAGATAAATAATTAATGGGAGATTTGAGATGATTTTACACAATTCCAAAGGTTTTTCCCATATTTCCAATATAAGAAGAATCATAGAAAATAATTAAAGATACAATAAGAATGAAGAATGGTGTCTCATAAAAGAAATAAGAGGGTGTGAAGAGATTCATGATCTCAAAGCATAAATCATATTTAGGAAAAAAATTATAATCATGAAGGGTATAGTGACTTGGTTGAGAAAATCCTCACAACCATGTTGTTCATATTATGAAACTGAGAAGTTCCAACATATTCCCTTAAAATTTTTGTATTTTATTTGTACTTACAATAAATTTAATTAATGTTTAATCATTTTATTAGTGGTAGAACCTTATAAAGTATAGTTCTATCAATTCTGAATATAAATATAATGATGTCACCATCCTTGAATGATTTCTCAATTGGTATTCAAATACAATTATGTTTGTGAATCATTTTTTGATGAAGTTCAATAAGGTGTTATTATGACTAGGTAATAGTAAATATGATGATCCCAATATGGAATGATTATACAATTATTTATTCCAATAAGAGTACATTAAATTGAGTTTCCTTGGTTAAGATGTAAAAGCTGTTAAAATTGAATAGCTAGATGAAGAATTTTATTTCAATGTATTCTCATCAAATAAATCTTGATTAATATATATTTAATAGACTCATCAATATTAATATCATGAGAAGTTTCATTTATAGGGATTACAAATGAAGAATATTGAAAAAAACTTCCAAAATTATTATCTCATGAAAATCTGAACAGTCCAGAAGGTTCTTACTGAAAATTTCATTTAAGAATGTACATACTCATTATCTCTCATCATTGAGAATAAAAATTATAATTAAACATAAATGGGGATAAATTTATTTTAACAATTAAATTAATGTGGAATCTGTAATATGTGATAATAATGTTCTATTCTAGAATTTATATTTGATGTTCTAATTTATGTATTAAGTGAGTATAAGAAAATTCAGTATGACATTTGTGAGAATTTTTTATCACAAATTGGTATATATCAATCATTTATCATGACCTTATTCTTAATGAATTGTTCATGAAGATAATTTTTGTTATTTATTATTCTATTTAGTATCATTTAAATTTGTAAGGGATAACTTAGCTATCAAAATCAAACCCTCTTGTGTTCTACACCGAGCATGGATCAGTATACTTAGAGTGGAATGGTTGATGAAACTTTTTTAAGTATTAATTGATACCCTTTCCAATGTACATTTTATTTATTTTCAATAAGGGAAAGAGAAAGTAAAATGATTCTTTGATAATAAATTGTGGATAGAAGAGACTAAAATGAACTTTGACAAGTCTGGGATAGATAATGATAAATTTTTATAATAATTTAGATAAATATATTGAAACAAAATTTTATATGGGTTTTTACAACAATTAAAAAGGGAGAGATTGTTGATCCTACTTTGTGTGAGCTGTATTTGTTTTCAATTGTTGTCAATAAAGAATGATTTAATTGATGTTAATATATTATAGATGTAGTAAAGATGAATTAGCTCACAAGTCAATTTGAAGAATCCAAGTTTGATGATAATGAAGAATTAGATTAAATGTTTAATGTAAATGATAATAAATTGTTGATCGCAAATGATGGTGTATTTAATATTTTTTAAGAATATAAGAATTTTCTATGAAAAATTTTTCTTGTTTGTGAGTGTTTCAAAAATGGGAGACATATCCTTGATGACTTTTTTTAAGTTTTTTTGAAGTATTTTCCCTAGAAGTACTTGATATATAGAAGTAAAAAATTAATTTTAAGAAGATACATACATGAAATTTGGAAGGATGTTTTAAGGTGTTTAGGGAAAAATTCATATGATTCAGAAGATGGTTTTATGTTTATAAATATTATGTAAGTATTTCATGATGAAAGTAAGAATATGTAGGTATATATAATGATACAAAATATTTTCCAAACCATATATATTCTAAATTAGGAAATGAGATGAAAAATATTCTATATAACCTCACACAGTAGAGTGAGTGACCATTCCATAGGGGTGTCTTGATTAAAGGTATCCACACCATAGTGAAACTTGTTGTACTGGAAGAAAAATATATCCTTAGAAAATTTGGGGCCTCTACATTGCAGTGAAGGTATACACCATGATGCCTAAAAAATGGATTTCATGTCTTCCTATAGAATTTAGGATGTACACTCCATAGCTTATATTCTATTCTATATTAAGGATAAAATATATAAGACCACACCATAAAGAATGGATTATTTTATAAGTGACTTTGATAGAGTTTTGGTGGTACTATACATTGTAAGACATCCAACCCATAGTGAATTACTACACCGTAATATATTTGAGAAATTAAATAATAACTGGTTAAACTGCCACCACATTCTACAATGGAGGAGGTTATGTCATATAATTGTTTTTATTGGAATATTATAAGAAGCCTGAAGAACCGTTCAAATTTGTATTCGTCTAAGGTATTTGATGGTTATTTTTTTATATACTAACTAATATTTTGAATTGTATAGTGAAGATCGAATTATAGATGATATAAGTGTGGTTAAAGAAGTGGTTGAAGGAATCTTAGTGTTTAAATTTGAATTTGAAAGTAAAATTAAAAAAAATTATTAGATTAAATATGGTATGAAAGTGATATATACATAATAGTGTATAGAAGAAAAAAAGTTTGAAGTAGGAGTGTGAGAATTTTGTTCAACACTATTATCAAAAAAAGAAAAAATGTGTGCTCGAAATATAATTGGGATCCAAAACTATGTAAATATTGAAGGTATTCTATATGTTGAATCTAGTGAAGAGATCCAGTGCAATCCAGTAATGAATAGAGGTTAGAGAGGAAAATAATAAGAAGTGTTTTGGAAAATTTGAAATGAAGAAAATAAGAATACAAAGAATACATAAAAACTGTAAATGAATTTTAGACCTATATAGATAAAATAATTACATTTAAAATAGTTCAAGATAAGGAGAAAAGACGGAGTAGAATTTGATTATACTATAGTAAAGAGAAGAAGATGAAATTGTGTACATCACCATTTTTATAAAAGAAGAGTAAGTACTTACATGTTGTTGTACAAGTTAAATAAGAAGAATAAAGAGGTATAAAATCTACAAAAAGATATAATTATACATTGATATCATAATATTTTGTGTTATCCAAATTTTAATCATTTTAAGTTGAGGGTTCACCTTTATATTTGATTTATCGAAGCATAGTTGGGAGATGTGAAAACAAGAGTCTCAAGGTTATACCCTGCTTCTTATAGATCACATTAGGAATCTCATGGGTTGTCTGATCTTGGGGGGAATCAAGTTAACTCCAAGGAACATCCATCTCACATTTAGTGGTGAACCTTATAAATTTGTGTGTTCCTTTTGTGTTTGTGTGGTTGTGCTGCAAGAAATAAAGAAGAAGATAGAGAATAAGTGTGATCCATTCACCTTAATAACTGGTAGAGGTAAATTTAATAGTGATAAAAATTAATGTTTCAATTGGAAAATAATTACTATCAATAATTTTTCAAACCCTTTTAGTGTGGTTTTTATCTTAATTTTTCCTCACATCAGGGCTTATAATGATGGCTCGAAGACCCTGTGGCTCGAAGGCCATTGGTGACCCGAAGGCACTGTGATCTGAATGCCCAATACATACCCCAAAATCTAATTTTGGATGAATATAACACTATTATAAAACCCCACTATAGTACCTACAATAGTACCTACACTAATACAATGCTATAGTACAACTATAGGACCACGTAAATTCACTTATACCCATATTTGAACCTAAGATTCATTATAGGGTGAAATTACCACTTAGGTAAACCCCCAAATACACATTTTTCACAACATATGTGTGATATTTAGCCACAATGGTATAATGTTTTATTATTATTCATATGTTACATTCTGTGTCTCTTATGAATTATTCTATTATAATTATTATGATGAGCCTTTTCATTTGATGTGATGATTATTAATACTCACACCCATGTGTTATTTCGAATATAGTATCATATTATTTTCATATAATTCATCCCCTTATTTAAATTTAAGATCAAACATTATTTCATATATATCCTCAGGTTATTACATATAATAAGGATAATATGAAATATTTTAGGAGGAAAATAAAGAAGGAATTAAATAATATTTATATTTTTTTATTTTCTCGTGATGTATGAACCTAATTTTTTTCAAGACACTAAACCTTATTATTCAATATGTTATTATTATTATGTTATATATCTTAAAAATATGTGATAATAGAGTATGAAAAATGTGTCTTTCTATAGTTGGTATCAAAGACAGTTTCAATTATTTTTGGGAATTAGGGATATAAAACAATAGAAAAACCCCTAGGGACAAATCTAAATGTAGGAAAACATCCTAAAACATTGGAAAAGTATAGAGTGTGTGTTTTGCTAGAAATAAAATCCATGTATGGATAAAATAGGTAGATGTGGGATCTATCTTAGATACACCAATGGGTAATAATCTTGGAAAACATTTGTTGGGTATTAACTAAATATTCACTTAGTGGGAAAAAGTGGGCCTAACTACACACCTAGATTGGACCTATCAGGGGATATTCTTTGGTTGATCAATTTTTATTTATAAATAATTATTAAGGAAATATAACTAAAGTTATTTTTTTATGTTAGAAATGTTTGAAGTATTTGATTATATAATTAAGGCTTGGGAATTAGGTTAGTAAAAGATAACCTATGATAAACTTAGGTATCAAATATAAGATGACTTTAGCTTTTATTTTAGTATGATAATAAATTATTTATTCATGATCTATTGAGTTATGTTTTGTTATAACGTTTTCCATTTTAGAAGATAGTGGGAACCAGGAGAAACCATACCAACAACCCATGTGGCAGACAATGTAATGATTATTTTAATGATATTCCTAATACAATGGGAGCTAGGTTTGAAAGCCACAGGGTGGTACTTAACCACATTTTTTAGGTTCTGAATAATAACCTTAATAATGTGGAACATAATTACTCACAAAAAAAGAAGAAATTAACCATTGATCTATTTATACTATAATGACCACAAACATTTAGTAGACCCTTTGATCCACGTGTTCCTGAAAAATGGGTCAAGTTCAAGGAAAAAAATATTTTCTGAATGTTATTTGTTCCAAGGATAATGTTAATATATTATTATACCATTTACAAGGAGAATCTGATCAATGGTGGACATTGATCGAGAATAAAAAGATTAAGGATGGGGTAGAAGTAATAGAGTGGGGAGATGTTAATGTGATATTTATTAACAATTATTTCTCTTGAACTCTTAAAACCATGATGGAAATATATTTTTTAGATCTTAAGTAAAATGAGAATGAATATGTCCCAAATTAAAAGGTAAAATTTACAAGGAATTTTTAGTACACCTTGGTATTGTTTTACCAATAATGATAGAAAAATAGATAGATTGTTTAATGGATAAAAAACTACATATCCAAAAATCTATAAACATATGAGACTTTGGGAGTTATAAAGAAGTAGTCTGGTGTTCACTCAAAGTTGATATGGAGTTTATAGAATGGTCTTATGGACATGGTGATAAGAAATAAAGGATGGAGTTTAAATATGGGGGGTCAAATGATAAAAAAGGGAAGATGATGTAACCACCCACATATCAATGATGTAAAAAGAAGAACCATGAAAATATTAACATTGGAATGAGGAAATGAATTAAGTGTGCGAGAGAAATAAATTAAGCTCATGAATTTCAAAAAGACATGAAGAAGCCAACCAATGTAATGGAAGAAAGTAATGAGACACCCAATTCACCACCCATGGTTTAATTCTTCAATTGTAAGGAGTAAGGGTACAATGAAATATAGTGGACCAAATCAAGGGTCTTTGAGGGGAATCAACATCGTTAACCACTTAAGCTGCGGGATAAAGGTAAATCTTACACCATCACCATTGTTGAGGAGGATCAATAAAATGAAGTTGTGTAAGGTACACTTACTATTTACTCAGGAATGGAATTTTTTTATTTGATTCATGTTATACACATTCCTTTATATCTTTAAAGTTTTCTAATAATAATCAATAACTTCCATAATACCATAAATTGTAAGTATCCATGAAAACTGTAATGACCCAACTTTTATCAATGCAATTTCTCCCTTCTTGTAGTAATTTCATAATTATATAAAATCACATTAGGAAACACAGTGCCGCATCATTATTAAATTAACTACTTTTTGACCTTTAAACATAAATTTTTCACTTCTATGTTTTGAATTTAGAAACTTTGACATGCATAGTTGTGATCAGTACGTTGTTTAGAGACCGATAAGACAAACATATTTTTTGGTGAATAATAACCTACTCTTATGAATAGTAACATACTCTTATGAATAGTAATGGTATCCTTATAAATAGTAATACGACTCTTATGAATATTAAATCATCCAATATAATAGTAACCTCACCTATGAATGTATAAATAAAATTTAGGCATCTTATAAGTGACAATATGGCTATAGTAAAAGTATTGGTATTTTTTAAAGTCATAAATAATTAATTATATTTAATTTATTTATTTAAAATAAAATTTATTTTCCTAAAATGTGTTCATAAATTAAAATATTTATTTCTTATAGTTTTAAGATAATTTTTTAAGAACTTATGAAATTTTGGAAAGCATTATAAAATCAATTTAATTTTAAATTTTGTATTTTTCTAGTAAATTTTTATTTTAATTTAAAATTAAATTGTTGTTATTTAGATAATTATATTTGAAAAATTGTTTTCCTTTTTTTATTATACATTTCAAAAAGTGGTTAGGTTGAATTTTTGGGATTTTTTTTAAATACTTTTATTTTTGTTGAATACTGAAATTGAATAATTTACAAAATATGCTAAATAAATGAATTTCTACATCATTCTTGAGTTACGGATGATGTAAATGGTCATTTTTTAAAACTCAAATGAATATATTACTATTTTTAGTCACAATAATCTTCACTATTAATTTTCTTGTGAATAAATAATAAATTAATGAATATAATATTAAGAAAACCCTCATCTCCTCCACTATAAACACAACCACACACGCCCACATTTCTTCACACCTCTGATGATTCAAGCCTTTACTAAGTTATGCCAATATTTCCCACCAAGTTCCTTCCCCATGTCTATAATACCATGGTTTCCTCAAAATACCAAATCCTCTCCCCTAAAGATGCTCTCAAAGGAGATAAACTCAAGAGGTAAATTCCTTTTTGTGGTTCTTTTATTTTATTTCAAGTTCCTTTATTTTCTTATTCTTTCCTAAGCTAAATTCTCCCAAATGGTATGATAATTCCAGTAATAAAAATTTAATGTAATTATATTATTATAATGTGACATTTCATTATAATCTCTCCTTCCATCTCCTATACTATAAATGAAAACACACTCTAATATGTGTTAAATTATACAATTCAAGGATGACGGGTTTTCAATTTGCATTACCATCTTAGATACTGGTCATGAAACCATTTTAATGGTTTAACCAGATAATAATATATTTATTTTATCTTATGTGGTGTTCTATAATCCTTATACACTCATGATATAAAATAATAATACAAAACAAGTTCATTGTGAGCAAAACTGCCAAATTAATCCAAGCGTTTATCATTAAAAATTTATCTAATGATTCATTCTCATAGTACACAAGAAAATTATCATTTATATATCTTTTACATCACTAATAATATATATTAACAATTTTTTATGTTTAATTCCATTTCAAATGAACATCCATTCATGAATACAAGTGAATCGTTCATAAAAGCTTAGAAAATTAACACTACCGAACAATGAATTTATGCTCTATAACTCATACAAAGGTCCATAAATGAAATTAATAAAACCATAATGAATAAAACTAATGTATTATAGGATATGTAATTTTTAATTAATGAATATAATGTCTTTATACAGGAATTTAATGTGGAGAAAGCATTCAGGCACAAGGTAAGGAAAAATTATCAAACCTAACTCTCTTTCTTTGGGTTTTCCCTCTTCAACCCATTTTCAGAATGGATATTCCTTGAAAATAATTTATTCATAATTATCTTACCTTTTCTGATATATAAATTTTTTCTAATTTATTTTTTGAAAAATCCAATATTTTCCAAAAGAACTCTTCTTTCAAATAAACACACCCTTTTAACTTTTCAAAGACTGTTTCACTCAATGTTAATGGATCTATATCAATAATGATATTCCCTATTTATTTTTGGAACCAAATGTTATGAATGTATTATTTGTGATGTGAAACACATTTTTTTCCATGGGTTATTTTATGTTCATGTTTTACATATTTTCTATGTGTCATGCTTGATAATGTAAATATTATGATGTGACGGGTGTTCTAGGAATTATATAGCTAAATATGAATGTTTAAATGTGATGGGTGTGCACATAATTAAAAAGAACTCCAATGCATTGGGTAAATTCATGAATCTCATGAGTTAAAGTGAAATGATGAACAAACATGATTTTATATTTTTTCACAATTATGTGTGGTAGTTAACCACTATGACATGATGTTTCATTTTTATGCATTTCCACGTTCCATGATATTATATAAATGATGTTATGATTGTGCTCACCCCATGTTACATTATTTCATATTCTTATCTTTAATCTTACTAGTCTTTTAGATCTCCCCTATTTATGTATATCCTCAGGTGACTACATGTACTAAGAAGTACAGAAGGTTCAATAAGAATCTAGAGAAGAAAAAATTAAATAAATGTTTATATGTTATGTTGTAAAAGTAATATATGGTCCTAGTTTTCCCAAGACACTAAACCTTTGGATCCTCATTGTGTAATGTTTTTATGTTGTTTATCATTAAAATGATGTAAAAGTAATGTATGAAAATCATGGTTTCTATATTTGGTATCAGATGTAAGGTTTAGTTTTTTTGGGAATTATGATTAGAGAACCCTATAGAAAACCTCTAGTAGGAGACTAAGTACAACTATGAACACAAAAATCTTTACTAAATATTAGGATCCCATAAGATGTAATTTTTCTATAAATTTCACAAATTAATAATTTATTTATTCACGACTCATTGACTTGTGTTTTTTTCTAAACTTTTTTATTTTAGAAAATGGTGGGAACCAGGAGAAACTTGGCCAAAAACCTATGCAAGGTAAAATGCAATGATTTCTCAAATGGCATCCCTAATTATTTGGGATGTAGAGTTAAAAACATCATAGTGATGCTTACCCATCATCTCATGTTATGAAAAAATAACCCGAATAATGTGAAAGATCCTCTTTCACCTAAAAGGGATCAACTGGTTATCGAGTGTTTTATGCGGAAATGACCACCGATGTTTAGTGGATATTTTGATCCACTAGTTACAGAATAGTGGGTCAACTCCATGGAGAAGATATTTTCTAGGATTCACTGTTCTGAGACGTATATGGTGATTCTGTCCATTTATCATTCTAGATGGAGAGTCCGATCAATGGTGGGATTTGATTAAGAACACCAAGACAACTGAAAAAATTGAAGAGATGGAATGGGAAGAAATTAATATCATGTTTCTTAACAAGTATTTCCCAATAACTCTTTATACAAAGATGGAGATATAATTTATAGAGATCAATTAAAATGAAGGAGAATCTATCACTACCTACGAAGTGAATTTCACAAGGATTTAAAGGTACACTTTGGGTTTTGTAATCAACAATGATAGAAAAATTAATAGATTGTTTAGTGGGTTAATACCACACCTTAAAAATTCTTTCACTACTGGAATTCTTAGTAATTGTGACGGCCTATTTGGGATAGGATCCCGTCGCAAATAGGATTTAGCGACGGGGCCCCGTCGCAAAGAGCCTATTGCAGAAAATGTTGTCATAAATACAATTAGTTACGACGGGCCCGTTGCAAAAAATCTTATTTGCGACGGGAAATGTCATCGTCGCAAATAAGCTTCCGATTATATATATTATATATTCATAAACATTTTCGTGACGAGCCCGTCGCAAAAACTATTTGTGACGGGCACTTATCTCGTCGCAATATATATATATATTAAACTTTCTACGACAGGCCCGTCGCAACACATTATTTGCGATGGGCAAGTAGTCCCATCGCAAATATGTTTTTAAAAATATTTAGTTAGACAATTTGCGACGGGACCCCATCGCAAAAAGTCCCGTCGCAAATAATAAATAAATTTTAAAAAAATTAACATTTAATAAAATTAAGTTTAATGAAAAAATAATATTACTATTATTAAAACAATAAAAAAATAAAAATTATTAAAATTATCAATATTCAAAAAAAATATAGAAAAATAAAAAATATTAAAATTCTCAATATTCACAAAAAAAAGTATAAAAAAATAATAAAATATTAAAAATTAAATTATGTAATATTTGCACTGATATAAAAGACAGAAAAGGTAAATAATTCATATAACAATGTTAAATTCAAATTTTTGTAACATAAAAAAAATCAATGGGGGTCATCTTCTAGAGGAGGTGGAGGAGCTGAAGGGGCTGGTGGAGGAAACTCCACCTCTAATTATTGTTAATTATTACTATTTATTACTATTTATTACTATTTATTACTATTTATTACTATTTATTACTATTTATTACTATTTATTACTATTTATTACTATTTATTACTAATTATTTCTATTTATTACTATTTATTACTAATTAAATCTAATTAAATCTATTTATTACTAATTATATCTATTTATTACTAATTATTACTATTTATTAATATTTATAACTATTTATTACTAATTATTACTATTTATTAAAAATTATTTCTATTTATTACTAATTATTACTAATTATTACTAATTATTACTAATTACTACTAATTATTACTAATTATTACTAATTATTACTAATTAATACTAATTATTACTAATTATTGCTAATTATTTCTAATTATTACTCATTATTCCTAATTATTACTAATTATTACTATTTATTACTAATTATTACTAATTATCACTATACTAATTGTTACTAATTATTACTATACTAATTATTACTAATTATATCTATTTGTTACTAATTATATCTATTTATTATTAATTGTTATTATTTATTACTATTTATTACTAATTATATCTAATTATATCTACTTATTTCTAATTATATTTACTTATTGCTAATTATATCTATTTATTGCTAATTATATTTACTTATTGCTACTTATACCAACTTATTGCTAATTATATCTACTTATTGTTAATTATATCTATTTATTGCTAATTATATTAACTTATTGCTAATTATATCTATTTATTGATAATTATATATTTATTCCTAATTATATCTAATTATATCTAATTAATATTAATTATTACTAATTATTTATATTTATAACTAACAATATCAATTTCTTAGTAAAAATAAATAAAAATAAAAATCAATTGAAATCTAATTAAATTAAACCTAATAAACAACAATTAAAATTAACATAAAAAACAAAATAAAAAATATAATATAAATACCTTAAACTTTGATATTCTGAAGATATGGACGCCCTCTGATTGCTCTCGTATAAAAAATTTCTACTAAAATAAAATTTTTCTTTGAAACTAAAGAAGGAAGATAAAGAGAGAGAGCTAGATCTGAATGATTTGAAAATAAATGGATGGGGGTATATATAGGTTAGATTAGTTGTGATGGGGTTATTAGTGACGGGGTTCCCGTCACAACTAGTACTATTTGCGACGGTGCATGTCGTAAATACCCTCACCCGCATTAATTACAGTCGGCGGTTAAAAGGTTTTTTCTGACGAGACCTGTTGCAAATTGTACCTGCCGACAGTCTTTTTGCAACGGGATGACATCCCATCGCAAAACTTTATTAACCGCCGCCGGGTATTTGTGACGGGTCCCTTCGCAACTACCCCTGTACGGTTTGGCGCACAAGCCGCGCCGAACTATTTGCGACGGGAAGTTGTCTCCCGTCGCAAATAGTGATTTTTCCCGTAGTGTTTTGAAATTCAAGACTTTGAGAGTTATGAAGAAGTTGTTTTGTGTGATCTCAGAGTAGAGATAGAGTTTGGAGAATGGTCCCATGGATATGGTGATAATATAGGAAATATAGAGTTTTAATACGGAGTATCTAATGATAAAGGAGGGGGAAAACTCAACTGCCCACATGCCGAAAATGTGGGAAGAAGCATCATGGGAATTTTTTCAAAGGGATGGGGAAATCTATAATGTGAGGTAGATAAGAACACCATGCCCTTGAATGTTGAAAATATATGAGAAGGTAGGATAATTGCGTTGAATAAAGGAAAGAACTACACATTGTCCAATGCTACAACTTTAGGAAGCAAGGGCACTATGCAAGCCAGTGCACTAAACCTCGAGACCTCAATGTTAATCAGCATCAGCAACCACCAAAGCCAAAGGAATAAGGTAAGGCTTATGCCTTCACTACTGTTGATGTTGAGGAAGAAAATCAAGTCATACAAGGTACACTTCCTATTCACTCAAGAATGGAAAAAAATATTATTTTATTCTGGTTCTACACTTTCTTTCATATATTGCATGTCTCCTATAAATATTGAATCAAATCCCCAAAACTTTGAAGTAGAGATATCTATAAAAACACCAAGTGGTGCAATAATTGCAACCCAAGGTTTGGAATCTTCTCTTATTTGTGTATATGGAAAGATTCTTCCATTGAATCTCATGTTACTTCCCTTGGTGGAATTCGACGCTATAATGGTAATGGATTGGCTCTTGTTATATAGATCACATATCAACTATCGGGAAAAGGAAATATCTTTTCATATTCCAAACAATCCCATACTCCTATTCAAATTTATGAAATATCATGATTCTCATTTGAAAAATCCTTCAATGGTGTGGGTGTTGATTCCTTGTGAAGAAGCATACCTCACTCAAATGGTTGAGTCAAAGGAAAGAGTAAACCTATAAGAAATTACCATCATGATGGAATACAGTGATGTATTTCATGAAGAGTTTCTCATACTTCCCCCAGATCATGACATAGAGTTCTCCATAGAACTTGTACCCATATCTACTCCTATCTCAAAGTGTCCCTATAGGATGTCTCCTATTGAAATTGAGGAGTTAAAGAAGCAGATGAAATACCATTTAGACAAAGGTTTCATATTCCCAAGTGCATCACCTTGGGGCGTACCAGTTCTCTTTGTGAAGAAGAAGGATGGATCAATGCGGTTGTGTATTGATTATTGGTAACTTAACAAGATCACCATAAAGAAAAAGTATCATCTTCCAAGGATTGATGACTTGTTTGATCATCTACAAGGAGCTCAGTACTTCTCAAAGGTTGATCTTCATTCTGAATATCATCAGCTAAATGTAAAGAATAAAGATATTTAGATGACTGCCTTCTATACAAGTTATGGTCATTATGAGATTCTAGTGATGCCCTTCAGACATACTAATTCCCCTACAATTTTCATGGAGATGATGAATAGAGTCTTTAGAAATTGCCTCAAAAAAATTTGTGATAGTGTTTATCGATGATATTCTAATATAATCCAAGAGAAAGGAGTAATATGAATAACATATAAGAATTGTGTTAGAGACATTGATAAAGGAGAAGTTGTACGCCAAGTTCAATATGTCTGGCTTTTGGATGAAGATATTCACATTCATGGGACATGTGATCACAAGTGAGGGAATTTTTTTGGACCCTTAAAAAACAAAGGCAGTTAAGGAATGGCCCAGACCCTCTAGTGTCACAGAAATCTATAGTTTTTATGGATAAGCGGGGTACTACAAACGTTTTGTGGAAAATTTCTCATGATTATCAAACCCACTAACTATGTTAACATGGAAAGGGGTAAAGTATGTCTAGATGAAATAATGTGAGGGAAGCTTCAAGGAGCTAAAGATAAGGCTAATAACTATACATATACTCACATTAATGAAGAGTGGAGTGATTTTAGTGATATGCAATGATTCTTAAAATAAATTATTGGGTTGTGTACTTATGATAAATGATAATGTGATAGTGTATGCCTCATGATAGTTGAAGATCCATGAGTAGAACTACCCGATGCATGATCTAGAGCTAGCAGTTGGGATTTTTTCCTTGAAAATCGTGCGACACTACCTCTTTGGTGAGAAGTGTGACATATAAACCAATCACAAGAGTCTAAAGTATATATTTATACAAATTGAGCTCAACATGCATCAAGGGATATGGTTTGAGATAATCAAATATTACGATTTCTCTATTCACTATCATCCTGACAAGGCGAATAAGGTAGCTGGTGATCTAAGAAAAAAATAACCTCCACCTCTATCCATGTTTCAAATTAATAAAGACTCTATCATCATGTATATGAAAATCATGGGTTTTTAAATCATAATAGTAGGGAATAAATTCTACCTTTCCCAAATGATTTCCCAACCATATATCAAAAATATTATTAAGAAAGCACAAATGGAGGATCTGGAGCTATATAAGAGGGTGAATGTAGTGAAGTAAGGGAAACTGCCAGAGTTTCATATCGATGGTGGTGGTGTGATTTTGTTTGGAACGCATATTTTGATGCCTTTTTCACCTGGGATAAAGAATGATCTATTTGATAATGCATATATCACACCCTTCTCTATCCATTCTGGTAGCACTAAGATGTACCGTGATCTCAGAGAACACTTCTAGTGGTACAACATGAAGATAGAGATTGATTAATATATCTCAAGGTGCTGGATATGTAAGCAAGTTAAAGTATAGAGACAAATGGATGATGCAACCATTTCTTATACCCATGTGGAAATGGGAGAATGTCATTATAGACTTTTTCAAGGGTCTCTCGAAGATTTCCATTGGAAATAATGAGATATGGGTTGTGGTTGACTAACTCACAAATACTGCCCACTTTATCGCTATTTGGGAAGATCTCTCACTTGAACAACTTGTAATGATATATGTGAAGGAATTAGTGAGACATCATGGGGTTACACTCTTAATTGCCTTTGATCATGATCAAATGTTCACATCTAAATTCTAGAGGTGTCTCCAATATTCTTTGAGTACTGAATTAAATTTCCTCATGGCCTATCACCCCAAAACTGATGACCAATCTAAAAGAACTATTTAGAAGCTCAAGGATATTCTAAGAGCTTGCTATTTAGAATTCAAAAGTGGATGGGATAAGTATCTACCATTGGTTGAGTTCTCATAAAATAATAGCTTCCACTCAAGTATTCAGATGGCTCTATATGAATCTTTATATTGAAAGTGATGTAGAACTCTAACCTGTTGTGATGAAGTTAGAGAAAGAAAGCTACTTGGACATGATTATGTGCAGGAGATGATAGAGAAGGTTCAAGTCATCCCGAAACATATCAAATCTGGTTAGATTCTGTAAAATAGATATGCTAACAACTGTTGAAGGGACTTGGATTTCAATGTTGGAGATAAAGTCTTCCTTCATATATCACCATGGAAGAGAGCCATGCAGTTTGGAAAGAAAGGGAAGCTAAGACCAAGGTAAATTAGCCCCTTTGAGATCCTTGACCGTGTAGGAGATGTGGAATATCTTCTTTCACTTCCACAAAATGTGGCTCAATTTCATGATTTGTTTCACGTATCACTCTTTATGAAGTACATATCAGATTCCTCGCATGTATTGAACTCAGAGGTGGTGCAGCTAGAATATGGTCTCTCTTATGAGGAGCATCCAGTAAATATTTTGGATCAGAGGGATAAGGTTCTATGAAAAAAGACAACCCACCTTGTCAAATTGTTTTGGATGAACCATAATTATGAAGGAAAAACTTGGGAACCATTGGTAGCGATGAAGGATAAGTACCATTACCTGTTTATGAAAAACGAAATTTTGATTGTGAAATTTCAAAAGGGGGAAAGAATGTAATGACCCTAACATTTATCAATGCAATTTGTCCCATCTTGTAGTAATGTCATAATTATATAAAATCACATTAGGAAACACAATTCCACATAATTCATAAATGAACTACTATGTGACCTTGAAACATAAATTTTCCACTTTTGTGTATTGAATTTCAAAAATCTAACATGCACGGTTGAAATCAGCAAGATGTTTGGAGTCCGATAGGAATAACCTAATTTTTGGTGAGTAGTAACCTACCATTATGAATAGTATCATACCATTTTGAATAGTAATTTTATCTTTATGAATAGTAATATGACCCTTATTAATAGTAAATAATCCAAAATCATAGCAACCTCACTAATGAATATATATAAATAAAATTTGGGCATCTTATAAGTGAAAATATGACCACAGTAAAAGTATTGGTATTTATGTAAGTCATAAATAATTAGTTAATTTAAAAGAAAATTTACTTTCCTAAAATGTGTTCATAAATTAACAATTTTATGTCTTCTGCTTTTAGGATAATTTTATAAGACCTTATATAATTTTTAAAATCATTATAAAATCAGTTTTAATTTTAAAATCTTTATTTTTTGAGAAAATTATGATTTTAATTAAAAATTAAAATTTTCATATTTAGAGATTATTTTTGAAAAATAGAATTCATTTTTTGATTCTATATCTTGACAAATGGATACTGTGAATTTTTTCGATTTTTCAGAAATACATTATTTTTTTTTGAATAGTCAAATTTGATAATTTAAAAAATATGCTAAATAAATGAATTTTTGAATCATGATTGAGTCATGTCTGATGTAAATGGCCATTTTTTAGAACTCACATGAACATATTACTATTTTTAGTCACAACAATATTCACAATTTTTTTTCTTGTGGAGAAATAATAAATTAATGAATATAATATTAAGAAAACCCTCCTCTACTACACTATAAATACCACCCCTCACACCCACATTTCATCACACCTATCAAGCTTCAACACTTAAATAAACCCTACCCAAATCTCCCCCAATCTCCTTACCCACGTCTATCATCCCTTTTTCTCCTCAAAATACCAATTTATCTCCCCTAAGTAGGCTCTCAAAGGAGATAAACTCAAGAGGTAAATTTTTCTTTCTGATTCTTTTATTTTCCTTCAAGTTCCTTTCTTTTCTTTTTCTTTCATCACCTAATTTAACCAAAATGGTATGATAACTATAGTAGTATTAATTTACTAGAATTATATTATGATAGTGGGATAGTTCATCATAATCTCACTTTACCTCTCCTTTTATACTATAAATGAAAACACCATCCGAGATGTGTTAAATTATCACATTCAAGGACGATGGGTTTTCAATTTTCATTACCATATTAGATAATGGTAATGAAACCATTTTAATTGTTTAAACATATAATAATATATTTATTTAATAATATGTGATGTTCTATAATCCCTATACACTCATGATATAAAATAATAACACAAAACAAGTTCATTGTAAGCAAAACCACCAAATTAATCCAAGTGTTTATCATTAAAACTTTATCGAATGATTTATCCTCATGGTATATATAAAAATTTCATAATTTATATAAATTTAATGTCAATAATAATATATATTAATAATTATGGATTTTTAACCACATTTCAAACAAACATCCATTCATGAATACAAGTGAACTGTTCATAAAAGCTAAGAAAATTAACACTCCTGGACAATGAATTTAGGCTCTATAACTCATCCAAAGGTCCATAAAAGAATTTAATAAAACCATAATGAAAAATATTAATTTATTAAAGGATATTTAATTTTTAATTACTTAATTAAATTTCTTTATACAGGAATTTAAAGATGGGAAATCATTCAGACACAAGGTGAGGGGAAATTCTCGAACCCAACACTCTTTCTTTGGGCTTTCCCTCTTTAACCCATTTTCAGTAAGGATATGCCTTAAAATTTATTTATTCATAATTATATTACTTTAATGGGATATAAATGTTCTCTAATTGATTTTATGAAAAATCCAATGTTTTCCAAAAGAATTTTTATTCAAATAAACACACCCTTTTTACTTCTCGAAGATTGTTTCACTATTCACTCAAAGTTAATGGTTCTATGTCAAGAATGATATTAGAAATTTATTTTGGGAACCAAATGTTAATGAATGAATTATTTATAATTTGAAACCCATTTTATTCCATGGGTCATTTTATGTTCAAGTTTGACATATTTTCTATGTGGCATGCATGATAATGTAAACATTATTATGTGACGGGTGTACCTAGAATTATATAGCCCAATATGAAAGTTAAAATGTTATGGGTGTTCCAAAAATTATACAAAACTCCAATGTATTGGGTAATGCAATTAATCTATTGAGTTAAATTGAAATTATGCAATAACATGATGCTAGCTTCGTTCACAACTATGTGTGGTAGTTAACCACTAAGATATGTCGTTTCATTTTAATTCATTTCCACATTCTATGGTATTATATAAATGATGTTATGATTATGCTCACCTCATATTACATTGTTTAATTTTATTATCATTCCTCTTACTGGGATTTTATCTTACCTATTTTTGATGTATATCCTTTGGTGACTACATGTACTAAAGAGTACACAAGGTCTAATAAGAATATAGAGAAGAAGAAATTAAATAAATTTTTATGTTTTATGTTGTAAAATTTTTATATGGTCCTAGTTTTCCAAAGAAAATAAACCTTTGGATCCTCATTGTGTAATGTTTTTATGTTTTTTATTATTAAAATGGGGTAAAAGTAATGTATGAAAATAAATGTTACTATAAAAACTCTTAATGATGTATTCATTTTAACCCAAGTATTGGAATCTTCCCCATTTATCATTTTTGGGAATATTCTTCTATAAAATCTCATAATATTTCCGTTGGTGGAATTTTCCACTATAGTTGGTATGTATTGACTCTAATTATATAGATCTCACAAAAAAAATATCAGGAAAATTAAATCTCTTTATAAAACATTAATCATCCTATTATCTTCTACATATTCAATTAAGTTTATAAATATCCTTTAGAAAATACCATAGTGATGTGGGAGTTGATACCCAGTGAAGAAGCATAACTTTTATCAAATAGTTGAATAAAAGGAAATAATCAACCCAAATAGTTTTCAAGACTTCCCCCTGATCATGATGAATAGTTCTTAATATAACTTATACTAAGAGCCACACCTATATTCAAGAGCCCCTATAGGATGGCCTCGATAGGACTGGAGGAGTTAACCAAGGATTAATGACTTGTTTAATCAACTTTGAGGATCTTATTACTTATCAAAATTGTATCATTATTATAGATATCATTAGATTAATTTAAAGATAAAATATATTCAAAATACATTTTTTTATATGAGATATGGATAATATGATTTCATAGTGATACTATTTGGAGTTATAAGTTCCAATGTAATCTTCAGAGTCTTGATGAATAGAGTATTTATTAACTAGATTGATAAATTTTTGGTATTATTTGTTGAAGAACATATCATATACCAAAAGATAAATAATAAACATGAAAATCACTTAAGTATTTTTTTTATACATTTATGGAAGGATAAGTTGTATATTATGTTCAGCATGTGTGACTTTTGGATGCAACAAGTCACATTCTTAAGAAATGTTATCTAATGTGAGGTAATCCTTCTTTAGAGAAAAGGGAAATTGATTATTGGTCTAGAACCTCAAGTGTCACATAGATCTATAGTTTTATATGATTAGTTGGGTACTACCAATGATTTGAGATAAATTTCTTAAGAATTTTTATCCCACTAATATAGTTAGCATAGAAATGAGTAAAGTGTATATAGATTGAGGAATCTAAGGAAATATTTATGATGATAAAAAATATGATAATTACTACACCTATACTCACACACCCCTCAAGTGGAGAATGGTTTTTTATGTGTATATATGTATCCAATAGTGTATTGGTTTGTATAATCATGAAAAATTATAATTTGATAGTATACTCTATATAAAAATTGAATATCCAAGAGTATAAATACCCAACTCATGATCTATATATGGATATAGTAATATTTTCTTTAATGATTTATAGGTATTATCTATATAGAGATAAGTGAAAAATATACATATAAAAGGATTTAAAAGTATGTATTCATAGAAAATGAGTTGAATATTCACCAATTAAGATGGTTAGAGATGATCGAGGACTATGAATGATCAATCCATTGCCATCATTATAAGTCGAATAAATTGAAATATACTCTAAGAAGAAAAGATCCTTGAACCTAATCCATGATGAGGGGTAATAAGTATCCAATATTATTAGATATAAAAAGGATGAACATGGAAATTATAAAGCAAAGAACCATATCCTACCATTCTCAAATGATTTCTCAACCAGCCATTCTAGAAAAGGTAAAGAAAGCTCAAAAGGGTGATGTGGAGAAAAATAAGAACGTTGATGATATAAAAATAGGAAATGATTAGAATTTAACATTGATAAAGAAGGAGTTGTGAGATTTGGGGAATGACTATGAATACCAATATAAGCAGTTATAAAGAAGGATTTTTTGAATGACTCTTGTAATTCAGAAATATTTATCCACCCAGGGAGCACAGAGATGTATAAAGATCATTGTGAGCACTACTGGTGGGGAAATATGAATAAGGAGATTGATGAATGTTTATAAAATTATCTATTATGTTAGTAAGTGAAGGAATAAACAAAAAAATCCCAATTGGATGATTCAACCATTACACATACCTACATATAAATGGAAGAACATCACTATGAATTATATCATGAGTCTTTCGAAGAAATCTAAAGGCCATAATGTAATATGGGTTTTAGTGGAACATTTTAAAAATAATTGTCACTTTATTTACATCTAATAAGACATATCACTTTATCAACTTGAAAATATATATATTAGATAAGTGGTGAGGCTGCATGGAACACCACTTCCAATTGTATTTGATAAATATTTGAGGTTCCCCTAAAAGTTCTGTAAAAATATTAAACATTCCATAAACACGAGTTGATCTTCAGTATGCCCTATCACCCCTAAACTGATATAAAATATAAATAATACAATCTAGACACTCGAGGAAATTTAGAGACCCTTCTCTATGGAATTTAAAGGAGGTTAGAATCAATATATTCCTTTAGTAGAGTTACTATATTATAATAGCTTCCACTTGAGCATTCAGATGGATACTTATGAATCCTTTTATAGAAAAAGTAAAAAACTGCAACATGTTGGGATGAAGTTGGAGAACATAAGCTATTGGGTCCTGAACTAGTCAAAAAAATAAAATATATGTTCCAAAGAATTTAGAAAAACATTAAATCTACTCAAATTCAACAGAAGAGTTGTGCTTACAATCGTAAACAAGACCTAGTATTTGAAGTTGGATATAAAGTGTTCCTCTGTATATCACCAAGGAAGAGTTTCATTAGGTTTTTAAAGAAATTAAATCTAATTCATGGATATATTGTCCCCTTTTATATTCCAAAACACATCATATTTGTGGCCTATCAATTGGATCCCTCACTAAACGTGTCTCAAGTGAATTATGTGTTCCATGTATCCCTCTTAAGTAAATACATACCTAATCACTCACGTGTACAAAATCCTGAGGTGGTATTGTTGGAGTGTTATGTCTTTTATGAGGATTAGCTACTAAAGATCTTGGACTATAGAGAAAACATTATACGCAATAAGGAAAATTTCCCTTTTTAAGTACTTTGGAAGAACTATAAGTATTAAGAAGAAACATGGGAACCAACTGAGGAAATAAAATATTAGTACACTCTTCTATTCTAAACTGAGCAAAATTATTGAAATTTTGAGGATGAAATTTATAAAGGGGTATAATTTAATGATACAGACTTTTATATATTATATTTTCTATCGAGATAAACATGTGTTCCATACATGGGAATATAGTATAGTATAAAACATAACTAGCACAAAATAAAAACAAAAAATCATTATTTCATTAAATAATAATATTATAGAATAAATATACCGAATAAAAATAAACATTAATACAATGGTATAGTAAAAACAAAAAGAAATGACTACAACTAGAAAATGTGGATCTATTTGGTCTCTTGGGAATATTACATTTATGAATAACACTATATAAAAGAAAAAAATAATTAGTAATGAGATATACATTTTGAAAATAAAGAATATATAAAATTAAGAGGAATTTAAGTGAATTGTGATAAAGTAAATAAAAGGTATTTATAAAAATTATAAACCCAATATGACTGTTAGAATACTAATATGACTATTGGAATAGTAATATGACCATTAAGAATAGTAATATGACTATTGTGATTAATAACCAGGCCATTAGAATAGTAACTTAACTAAAAAGTAGTATAATTAAATGTAAATAATATTTAACATAAATAATTAAGTAAATATAAATATTCAAATTATTCAAAATAATTATTTAAATTTGATTATAAAATAAAGTCTAAGTGTATTTTGTTATAAATTTCATTTTAATAAATTTCATAAAAACAATAATTTTATGTTAATAATTAAAATTAAATAAATTATAAAAATATTTATATAAAATGAATTTCATTTTCAGAATCATCACAATAAATTTTTATAAGGGTTAATTTTTGGTAATTTTCCAAAAAACAATAACTTTTAGTTGAATAGTATAAATATCGTTTTTACTTAAACGTTATATTTTAATTACCTCATTCATGATGTAAAAATAACATAATAAATTTTATAATTTTTTATTTTCTAAAAACATATTTAACAAGATAAATAATCCAATAAATTAAAATTCCAATCCTAAAAAGTAATTTCCATGTCCTAAAATAAAAATTATTTAACTAATAAATAATTTTTTATTTTTTACAATTTTATTTTGTATAAAATAATAAATTATTTGTATAAAGGGTTCAAAAGTGTTAAAATAATATATGTTTAATAAAATATAATTCATAATTTAAAAATATCAATATTATAAGTTTTAACTTGGAAATTTTATTTTATTCAATATTTTAACAGAAACATACCCCTACCCTCAAGTATAAATATCGTCACTCTCGTCCCTTGGAAAACAAATTATCAAGGACAAATATCTACCCAATTACCCTCTCTAAATACCCTTATTACCTTTATATATTTTTTAAATTCACTCAACCCTAAGAACTCAAGGTGTTAATGTCTTATAAAAAGTAGTGACATTATAAACAATGTATGTTTGTTCATTCTCTTTCATCGCTTGTTTCTTCTTTTATTTTTTAATTTGTCCACCAAACTCCATAAAAAATTATTCCAATTTAATTTAATAATTTATTAATGGTAATAATATTCTATCTTTTTTGTCAAATATATCTATATATTATACATCTCTCTCCCCATCTTTTGGCACCTCCCGTAAATGGCTGGTTTTATCCACCAATAAAGATGTTGTCTTTGATTTACTTATCACCAAAAACACAAATGGTTATTTTAGATTATTTATTAAATTTATAAATTTATTTTAATTTATTCAAATCATATTTAAATAATTTTACAAGAATATAAATTACAAATAATCATAATGAAGAAATCATAATAAGATGGGATAATTTTATGGAAAATATAACATCAAAACACTTAAAAAATAAAACACAATGATTATAAATTGTAAAAATTAAAAAATTGACATAATTAAAATCTAATTTCATATTTTAATAAACATAATTTTTTTATATAGGATTTTTTAACATAAAGAAATAAAGTGGTGCCTAAGGTAAGGAGACTCTTGAATTTGATTTGTTGCATTGAATTTATCCAATATTTATCTATCTTTTTTTATAATTTTAATATAATACCTTGTAATTAATTGATATTTAACCATACATTTTATTTCATAGGTATATACTTGTTCTTAAATTTTTTAGATTATTTTTAATCTACCTTTAATTATTTTCCAAAAAGTATTTATTTTACAAAGCAACTTGTTGATTCCTCTAAAGTTGTTTCCCCTTCACACCATGGCCTATGATCTTTTTATAGTAATATTTAATGTCCAAAAATATGTTTTCCATTAATATTTTAGGGAACATATAGGATTATTCATTGAAATATGATTTATGAAATCTTTATTGGACTAATTCATTATCATGGATTTATCTCATATCTATGATTGTTATATGTTTATCTTAAACATATAATGCATGATTTTGAGAATTTCATGATATTAATGGTGTTCTATGAATTATATGTCTCTAATTCATTGGGTAATGTGATATATATCATGAGATTATGTGTATTATTCTTTAAAATGATTCTAGATTTGTTTTAAATTATGATTTTATGATTTTTACAAATAGTTTATGCATGGACATGATGTTATATTGGTTCACAAGTTATGTGTGGTATTTGAAAAAAATATTATGAAATTTCATTATTATGAATATTACACATTCCATGTATCTTTAAAATGATTCCCCCATGGTTATTATTCAAATACTTTTCTTGTGATAAAATGATAATGATTAAGCTCATCTATGTACTATTTTGATTCATGTCTCATGTTATTTACCAAAGATTCATCCCCTTACCAATTTCCTTGATGTATATACTTAGGTGATTACATATACCAAGGAGAATATAAGATCTTTTAGAATGACAATGAATAAGGACTTGAATAATGTTTAGATTTTATTATATGTTAAGTATGTATGAACCTAATTTTTCTTAAATATTAAACCTTCAATTATATATTATATTATTATTATATTTTATATCTTAAAAATAATTTAATAATCATGTATGAAAAGGGTGGTGTTATACACTTAACTAAAATTCTACGAAAAGTTGAAAACCAGACTTCAGCTTAAAATGACCATAACTTTTGATCATGGTGGTTGTTTGTTCTCTACAACCTTTTAAATCAAAACGTACAACAATAAATACAAATATATTGGATAAATATTTTGTAATATTTAATTATAAACTAATAAATTTTTAAGATAAGTTGAAAACCAGACTTCAACATCAAACAACCATAAATTTTTATCTATTTATTCTTTTGGGCTCCACAACCTATCAAATGAAATATTATGATGAGTTATACAACTTCAATTTTAAATAAATCCTTATAACCAAATTTTTTTCTTAGCCAAAAGAGGCATTAATGGCCTCTAAAATGGAGTTTTAAGTAAAAGTACACTATTTTATGATTTTGTATTGGTATTTCTACTTTAATTAAGAGGATATTATTATTCTTTTTGAGTGGTGTATGAATTTTATCCTTGGGTTATATTCCTACTGATTTGATAGTATTGAAATTGTAGTGTTCTTCCTTCTTTTGTGGATTTATTTTTATTTTTCATCTTATGAAACAAGGATTTCCTTTGCTCGGTTAATCCAAAATACTTCTCTCATGGGAACATAAAATATTGAACTTGTATGGAATTCAGGGTTAAAATTTAATATTCATTTTCATTCCTTATGGTTGGAAGTTCAAGGTTAAGAATTCTACACATGTGTGTATATTTATGGATATTTATATGTGTGAGTGTCAATATATATCAATTTATATATATTTATTTATATATTAATAAGTATATATGTATATTTATTTGTCTGCATATATATATATATAGTTATTTATATGTAAATTTGTAGATATTTATATGTATTTATGTATATTTATGTATATATATATATATATTATGTGGATATATATGTATTTATTTATTTAGATTTATACTATGTATGTTTATATATATATATATTGATATATATAGTTATAGATATTTATATATATACTCATGTGTATTTATATGTTTATATATATATATTCAATTGTTTATATATATATATATGAATTTATATATATTTATAAAAATTATATGATATTTGAAAGATGGTGAGAGCTTCTTCTCCTTCACGATGCTAAACCCTAGCTGATGCTCGATGATGGATTTCCCCCTCTTCCTGGTGGAGGGAGGGGGGAAGGTGATCTGGCTCCACCACCACTGGCGTCGTGGGTGGCATTTGTTCCATTCTCAAACCCTAATTTCCTTCCGGATTTTCCGTCGATCTCCCTCAGCCTGAATGTTACAGAGCTTCATCATGGGGCCCCTTAGCTTCGGATTTCTTCATCAGAATTCATTGCGACTTTGAGCTTCCTCGATTTGAAACTGGTTGCTCATTTTTCTCTACGAAGGCCCTCCGCTGATGAGTTTGACCGCTTCATGTTTAGTGATTGGGAACTGAAGTAATGTGTGGTTGTAGGGATTCTTGATAATCATCATCTGATGATTTGATTTGGCTCAGAGGAAGACTTGATAAGTGGCTGGTCCAGAGCTCCCCACCGGTGCAATGGATTCAAATTCTTCCTTCTTCGCTGGTCGTTGGATATATGTATGAATCAGGATACTCCGTCAGTTGCGACCTGGGTAAGTCTGCCTAATCTTCCATTACCTTTTCAAAATCCTGTGATAATTTGTATGCTAGGGAATTTGGTCGGTTGTTTCCTATGTTCGGATGTGCGCACTTATTCTGTGAGTCATCTAGTGAACCCTTGTATTTGTTTTGATTTGGATGCCTCGAAGCCACCAGTATAATTGATTTGGATTGCTATTGGTGAGGAATTCCGTTGGAGGCAAGCCGTTGTGTTTGAAAATTGGGTTGATTACTGCTCGGGTTGTTGTCATCGGGGTCACATGGCTGGTCACTGTCATTAGGGAGTCAGAATCAGGAGATCAACCACTTTGGCGAAGAGGCCTGGTGGTGTTTCTGGTCAAGGACAGTCGGGGACTGATGCAGCTAAGCATGACAATGCTGTTTGTTTGGGTGAGACTTCAATGGTGAAGCAGGCGTGGGATTCACATAATCTGTCTGTTGCTACTTCAACGGTGAAGCAGGCACGGGCCTCACACAATCTGTCTATTGCTTTGGTGTTTGATAGAATAAAACATGATCTCTCTCTGCATAGTGGTGTGGATCAGATAGACAAAGATGAGGCTGGCCCCGGCGCTAGAGTTGGAGGTAAGCTGGGAATGCCTGCTTCTTCAGGGGAGATGTTGTAGCATGATCAAAATATTGTTGGTCAGTGTGAGGTAGGAAGGGTTTTCAGTCAGGTTATCGACATTGAGACTGCTGAACAGAAGGGGGGGGGAGATTTCATTGTGTCCAGTTGATGGGAAAGCACATGGCTCACTTCCTATTGGTATTCCCCTCAATATGTGGGCTGGTACTTGTTCTGGTAGTGGGGGAGTGCTGGAAGCATCTGCTAATGCAGGACCTGTTTTGCAGCATGGGAAAACTATTGCTGGCCAGGATGATGCAGCAAGTGATATTTGTAGAATGATCAAAGATGATGAAGTTGGATATAAGGATGGAGAGCTGGCTTGGTGTTCAGTTTATATACAAGATCTTGTCGCACCCCCTGTTTTTTCAGCTGGTAAAGACTCTCAGTTGCAGCTGGCTTCCGATTGTGGTCTGCAGATCACAGTGGACACTTGCAACCACTTCCAGGAATTGGGTCATGATGAGATGTATGGGGTCACTCCAATGAAGGATAGTCTCAATTTGCAGTATGGCATAGAGAATGTAGTGGGGAAGGAGCTAGATTTTGGTAATGTTTGTGTGGAGTCCCCACGTTGTCTGACTATGATTGATATCAATGGGCAATATGAGCAGAGTCGGACTCTAAATGATTTTTGTCAAGAGGTGGTACTTTCTAGAAAATGGGTGGATGTCTTGGACAGTGACAAGGAAAATTGTGCCAGTTTGGATGGGCCATCCTTTAGTGATGTAGTCAAGGATGGGAAAAAAATCTGGAAATGAGGAAAATCCCCCAGCTAAAAGAAGAATGAGGAAGGCTTACTCGGACTTGCCAAAGCTGGTGCCAACTGGGTCTGCTGTCAGGCAATCCTCTAAGGAGTTGTTATCCATAGAGAAGCTGAATCTCAGATGGAAATATGCGAAGGTCCTAAAACATTATGATAGATCTGAATGGGAATCAGCTACTGCGGAGGAAGTCTTATATTATGGGTATGGTGAGGGGTATGAATTCTATAACATGTAACTGGTTTTCTTGTGTTTTCTTGTTCCATGTACTTTTCCTTTCTTAATATATGGTCAAAGGCTTTACCTCTGACTGGGCTTTCCTGGTTATATATATTTATGTAAATTTATTTATAGTTATATATGTTTATAAATATTTTTATGTTTTTATGTATATTTATCCATATATATATTGTGTTTTTGTGTGTTTATTTATATGTGTTTATATATATATATAACTATATTTAATTATATGTGTGTGTGTGTGTATTTATATATATTTATATATTTATATGTATTTATGTGCATTTATGATTATTTATATGTATTTATATTAATATATATTATTTGGGTGTCTGTGTTTATACACACACACATATGTATATTTATATATGTTTATATTTATGTGGATGTATTTATATCTATTTATGTACATGTATTTATAATTTATAAATATTTTTGTATATTATTTATAATTATATATAATTATATATGTTTATAGATATTTATATGTATTTATGTATATTTATGTATATTTATATGTATTTATATCTATATATATTTTTTGGATATATATATTAATATGAGTGTATATATATTTTTCTATATGTATATATATATTTATATATGTATATATATAATTATATTTAATTATTTATGTGTGTATTTATATATATTTCTATAAATTTATTTATATGTATTTATATGTATTTATGTATCTTTAAATATTTATATATATTTATATGTGTTTATATGTATTTATATTTATATAAATTTATATATATTGTGTGGGTATAAATCTATGTGTGTGTGTGTATATATTTATATGTGTTTGTATAAATATTTATATATATTTATATTTAATTTTATGTGTATATGTATGTATTTATATATATTTATGTTAATTTATTTATATTAATATCTATTTATGTATATCTATACATGTTTATATATATTATATATACTTATTGAAATAAGTTGGGCTCAAAAGCATTTATATATATTATGTTAATGTATATATATACATATATTTATATATGCATATATGCATATATTTATATTTATATTTATATTTAATTATATTTAATTATATATGTGTGTGTGAGTGTGTGTATGTATGTATATATATTTATGTAAATTTATTTATATTTATATGTATTTAATATAAATTAATATATATTTGGACATATTTATAAAACTATATATAACTATATTTATATAACTTTATATTTAATAATATTTTTATATACATGTATTTATAAATTATGAATAAATATATGTACATATGGATTTATATTTATATGTATTTATATATATATATATAAGTATATAAAAGTCTATTTAGTCACCATATGAAGAGTTTGGTGGAGTGGTAATGGATTTATAAAATAACCAAGAGGTAAGGGGTTCAAATATTAGTCTAAAAATATATATTCTTAATTCTATTAGGCTGGTGTGGTAAATAAATAATAACAAATAAATTTAAATTTAAAATAAAATACCATAGCTAAATAATTTTTTTTTAAAATAGTTAAAAAATAAAAAACCATTGTGAAATGATTTGCAAAAGATTTTTAAAAGCATCGGTAAATAATCCAGGCTTGAGGAATCTACAATGGTTTTGATAAAATCCCCTAAATCATTTCACAGTGGTTTAAACCACCACTAAACACTAAAAAATAGTTGTTAAATAGATTTTGTGTCTCCCTAGAGGGCTAAGAGCACCAGGGCATCTACTATTTGGGTGTGAGAGAGAAAAACTAGTGGGGAAGTGGTTGTGGAGTACCTTCATGATATATATATTCTTTTGATGCTATGTTAATATATTTGGATGCAATATTGGGTTTGAGAGCATTAGTGGGGTTGGGTGTTACTTGACCCGACTTAGGTTCTTGTTAGTTCTATTGTTTATTCACAGAGACATTAGAATGCTTATTCCATATTTTCATGAGGGTTCTTTAGGTGGATCTTATCGAGTATACATGTATGCTCATCCATATATATAAATATGTTTTTTTTTCAGGATGGATTTTGTAATCAATCAGGTCATTATTATTCTGAGGCTTGGATTTGTTTTTGTAGTTGCTGATGTTGGAGTATTCTTTTGTTATTTTATTTGGAAGACATTGATTCTATATGAAATTAAATGAATTATGGGATAATGACTTTCATATTATATTATAGAGTTGATTGGGGGATTTATTTATAAGTTCTTCTTATTACGAGGGGAATACCTCCCATTTTTAAGTTATAAACCCTCATTGTTAGTCGTCAAACTGTATCCTATTGGAGGTGGGTTTCATGGATCATAGTCAACTTAATTTTTGGTTTAGTAGGGATTTCTAGAGGGTATGGGTCCTGACATGATTTATTTCTTGTTATTGTGTGTTATTGTTTATTATTCCACGCATAGTTACATTGCATATTGTGACATATATGAGAAAACATGTTGGTCATGACCTACTAAGATTTATTTCTCATTCCGTACATGGGAACCCTGATTCATGTTTAGTCATGTCTGGTATTTAGGTGAAACATTGTACCTAGGATCCGGCTGGAGTAGCAAGTGTTAGTAAGGAGACTAGACTGAGGATAGACTTAGGTACCAGGTTTTTAGTCTCCATTGGTTCTTTTCTCTTTGGTTTATTTTTACTTGATCGCCATAGTGGTTGATCCTCTTGTTTTATGACTATATGGTGAACATGTGTTTCATTTTTTATAGAATTATTTATCTTTTATTGATTAATGGTCTTTAGTTGTGATTTAATACATCCACTTTGATGTTTTATATTTATTTGGTTATTTATATATTATCTTTTATGATGATATCATGATTATAGTCTCCGGATGTTTTTTTATAAACTCTCACCACTAGTCGTATCCATTGACGTATGAGGAGGCTTGCATGATGTCATGTGGTGACCTAGGACTGGGCCAAAAACTAGTTTTTAGGTTTGGGTACTAAAAAATGGGTATGTGAGGATATCCCAAAATAGAACCAATTTGGGTTCATTGAATCTTGAGTGATGGTTTTACGCTATCTAGATCATGAAAGGTCCCTTGAATCTTATGAGTATAACATTTAGTTTTCAATGGATATGGTACCTTAGGATAGTGTCTTGATACATAGGGAATGGAATCAAAAAGAGTATCATTATCCCTCAATTGTTTTGGGAGTATAGTAGTTCATTCTTGTATACTCCTTAGTGAAGTAAACTCGTATTGGGTAGTCTTTGATTTGTTTCATCTCTTATAATTGGACTTTAGTTTAGAAAGTTACCTCTGTGGAGGGACTATTGAGAGTTGGGTGATGTCTTGGGATCAAAAATCATGCCAATGAATATTTGGGAATAATATATGAGTTATATATATACAGTGTATTTGGAATGTATTATAAACCCTCCATGGGCTCTTAGACTAGTAAGGATGGTGGGAGTGACCTCTATTTCCCACCTCTAATAGGCCATGGGTTGGCGACTAACATTGAGGTTATAAAATGAACAATCATGATAGGCATTACCCTCAATATCCTAGGAATAAATGAAACTAAAAATTGATTCCATAACATAAATAAATTAATGACCCGAACAAATTTAATGTCATATAATTCAAAACCAAAACAGAAAATATACCACGAGTAATGCCTAGGTAGCTACCACGAACACTTGCTGCTCCTGAACAACCACTACAATCTAGTAGCACCCAGATCAATCACTAAACAACTCCCAAAAAACTTAAAATATATTTATATATATAGGGGTTAACATATATATATTCTTAGTAGGATTATCCCTAAAACCTCACATGAAAATGTGGAAGAATCATAATGAATCCCAATAAATAAATAAATAATCTCATTACCAAAATCAGGTAAACTATATCCCAACATTATTAATGGATTGATCACTAAATAAAGTAAGCAAATAGGTAAATTAATATTTAAAACAAATATATATATGAAAGAAACCCCACTCTATCTTTTCAACTAAACTAATCTCCCCAAACCCCAACACCTTATGTCCTATTACTGCAATTCCCTCTATAAATCATATTGTACATTCAGGAAAACATATTGTAGTGGAATTATCATCTCATAACACCACAAATCAATGTAAACATATCACAACCACATTATCATATCATCCCCATAAAAACATAGTAAAACTAATGTCCATTATAAACCATTTAGGTATACATTATTCTCTATACCGTTATATCTCGTTCATAATTTCACATGTATAAACACAATCCATTACAGCCTGATATAAGTATATGTTATAACTTTAACCCACCATAGCTTTCATATACATGTATCTTCTAACTGTAATCCACTATATCTCATATGAGCACATACCCAATATCATAATCCACCACACCTGGATTTTCCTACAGACCATGTTATGTCTAGAAGAGAGAACATGGTAGGGTTAGTATTATTCCATCTATATCTAAAACAACTTAGATCTTGGGAACACACTTGGAACCCAAGGGAAATCTTGGAATCTGATTCCCTTATGGACTAGGGTTATATAGTGTAAGAAATAAAATAACATAATTATAGTAAATCACACAGCCAATCTTAGGAAAATTATACCACCATAGACTTAAACTATAGGTAATGTCCCACATGTAATCTCAATTTCCACTTTAGAGACTAGAAATCAAATAATCATCTGAGTGTAAAAGCATCAAAGTTAATCATAATTAATCATTTAATAATTTAAAATTTACCAATCACTTTGTAAAACCCCATCATCAATTATAGTTTAACCATTTAATACACCATTACTATCATCAACACTTGTTCCCATGGGTTCATTATAATTTATTATCATTCCATAAACATGGGTATTCTAAGACTCAACCAATACCATCTTAAGGGAGAGGTCTACCTAAAGGAAACAAGAAAACTATAGTGAGAATAAATAAAACAAATAGCTAATAAATAAGAAAAATAGACACCAATAAAGTCTCCCACTTTGATCTAACCATTTCTACATTATCCCCCCAACACCTTTCCATACTACCCATACCATCCCACCATTACTAAAATCAAGACACTACCAAAGATAGGAAAAAATACTTTACCCATAACTTTTAAAACCAATGGTAATGGTTTTAATATCCATAATATAAAGGAATCTATTATCTCATTATATAAATCGGTGAAAATCTTAATTCCAGTGGTTAAAAAAATCAAGGAGTTGTAAACAATTATTCAATCGGGAACACAATTATATAGAGAAAATGGATAAGAATTAAATCATACCCAAACATTTATTTCTAGACATAAAAATATTTCCTTTTACCATGTTAAATTATATGATTCATTAAAAAAATATTTCAACTTACAATAAATCTAAAAAAATAGCTATTGGTTACAATAATCAACCAATGTACATGCCCAAAACATTACTCAATCATGTTAAGACATTTTAAGAAAGAATGATAAACTCAATTCAAGTTCCTTTTTCATTATTATCTTTATCATACCATATTTATGTTATTATCTAGATTTTAAACATGTCAAAAAATATAAGTAATAGTAATAGTCAACATAGAAAATTGGCACACTGTCTAGAAAATTACATGAGACAAAGTCATGAATACTGGTATCATCACATACGATCACAACACCACTTTCTATTTTTTCAAATTACTAAATTATAGATCATTATCGTTATTATTTTGATCCCACTATTTATTCATATAATGTTAAGAATGACACTCCCACATCGACACAAAAAATAATGATAATATTATGAATCCTCTACCTCAACCAAAGGTTCATAATTGTTACTGAAGAACAAGGTGAAGAAAATATTATCAAAAGTCTGAAACAGACAAGGGAAACCTTACCAACCTAGATCACAGAAATAACTCATCAATTTATGATTCAATATCACTCAATCCAAATATACAATTATTCCATAAATTCGCTGAAAAGAAAAAAAAAGAGGAAAATATAATAAGAAGATATGGGAACTCACCTCAGATTTGATGGTTCAGGTTACAGTGGAAGTGCCTTTTGTGGGAATTAAATTAAAATTTCTTTTAATTTAGAGTTCCCTAAAAACCTAATATAATATATTTCATGTTAAATTTATAATTAATTAATTTATATAAAAAGAATAAATATCCACATTAACAATTTTTCTTAGAAAAGTATGTAGATTTTATGAAAACCCAATTCAGATTTCCATTATTATGTTAGGATAATTCAAGTACATAATCCTTATAATAGTGATCCACATGTTATCCTTTAGTCATCAAACAACGCCACTTGATTTCTGATTACTAGCGTGGTGAATTAATCATCTTTCATTTTTTTCTTGATTACTCCAAGATCCTTCAATATCGAAGGAGTTCGTTTCATTCTTGAGAGGAAGAGAGGGGAAGTTCAAGGGAGAGAGATAGAAAAGTCTGTTTTGTGAAACAATTCAATATTCTCAATTTCTTACCACCCTACATAATAGATATAACTATATATTTATATACCTAGTGTTTAGGTTAAAATATTATTTAATTTCATGTTGTACCTTAAATAATATAATGATATTTATTAAAACCCATTCCAAAATAATAATAATATTATTATTATTATTTTATGGTGCACGTGCTAACTTACAAAATAATAAATATTATTTAACTGGCTTGTAAATTAATATTTTTCACCGAATATGTTATTGGTTCATGAAATCCTCAAAATTTATGAATACCCAAATAAAAACCTTATTCATAAACAGATATTTTATCCACAAACTAGTGAAAATGTATTTATTAAATATTCAATAAAATAAATAAATACATTTTATTCACAATCTACTGAGTAAATATTTATTTAATTTATTTGATTGATAAAAAATGAATAAAATAATTACTTGGTCTTGAGAATTATATTTATTCCATTAATTAACCATAAATATAATATAATTTATATCAAAAGAAACACTAAGTGTGTTACCCTCTATGATACTTTCTCATTGAAATTAGATGGGATCTCCTAAAGTCCAATATTACTATCTAGAAATTGGTAAAATCAACCCTGATAAAGATCATAATTTAGTAATGATGATAACCACATAGAAACACTCACCACCCTTTGTCTTAATATCTCATCAAGAAGGTTTCACATATGTGGAATCAACCTATGTTCTTGATATGTCTTTATTTGACTATATGAAATTAGCACAACATTCCACCATTGAAATGGAATTTAATAAGATGATTATATTCCAATCAAAGATACATTATATAAAATTCTATAAATATGGGAGGGGAAATCCTTCCTAAACATATTCATTAATAACATCTCACTCTTGATGCACCCAATTTATCCAACTTTTCCATTAATTTTAATCATTATGGTTTATGAAATACATCTAAGTGTGCAAGTCATAACACATATTAATAATAATCTTAAATAAAAAGGAACGTTAGAAATTATCATAGATTGGAATATCCAATGAAACCATATTAATCATAATTTTTATTGGTGGTTCTGTTCTCATAATATATTATTTTAGAGATTACCAAGTTTGAACTGCATGAGAAAAGTATCATCTAATTATGAGTACTCACACCTAACAGTCATAATTTATTTGTCCCATCATGGAATTTTATGTGACCATGTAGCAATATTTAAAAATATCATTATAGTATTTCAAGGTTCTCATCATAGCATGGAACAACTGTAACCTTTTCAAAAAGATAGATACCCTTGTACATCATTACATAAAAGCCATGCTGAAAAATGAACAATATGTAACAAGATAGTTTACTAATACTAAAAACATTGAATATACATGTAATAAAATCAAAAAAATCCTAGGACACCAAATATAAAAAATTACCACTTAAACTAGATCCAAATAAATATGAATTTTAGTCCAATAGACCTTACATGATAATCAGGTTTCTTCTACGTAAATGAACTATTCAAGGGGTCTTCCACATTATCATATTATGGAAATACAACTCACTAAAACCTAAACTCTCTAAGAAAAAAACCATAAGGAATGATACTTATTAAGTATATGATTCATCTGTATATGTGACCTTGGATCCTTGGTAATTTCCACTATTATAGTATTATAAAAATTGATTTTTATGGGATTTTTACTGCTAGGTACCACATCAATATCTTGGATGAAGATCCATATCCATACGACTTCTTTATCTACCTCAAAATCAACAATATACTCTAATTCTTCAATAGAATCTATTACTACAACCTTATTTGAAATATTCCATCTCATAGAACCTCTATTAAAAGTAAATATGTATCCATTTTGTGATTTCATATCATCTTTATCTATTTGAAAACTAGTATCTATATATCCTTTGATGACTAGTTCCCCATCTCCTCTATAGACCAAGAACACATCCTTCGTAAAACACAGGTACTTAAGGATAGTCTTAACTGCCATCCAATGGGTTTCACCCAGGTCTTATTGATATCAACCTATCATAATTAATGCATAAGAAAAATTTATCCTAGTACATATCATGTAATGACCCAAACATTCTGAATGATAATTGTTTCCTGAAAATTTGTGTTATACTATATTATACACAAAAAACCTATATCTCTATAATAATTATGTGAGTATAAGTTGAAATGTGACCATCAAGTTTTGACCATTATATCACCATTGGTTAATATGACCATTGTAAACAATACTCTTAATAAAAATTCTAACGTTATCATTCGAGTTTATACGTAAAATTTTGACAATGGAAAATTGGTACAAAAAAAAGAGTTGATGGACTCAACCAGTGGAGTCATGTCATTTGAAGCCCATCTCTTGAATATTGGGAGGTAGGTATCATCACTGGGATTTCCCGAGAAGAATTCCAATTTGAGATTTAGTAAGTAAATCTTGAATTAAATCGTCTATGGGAGAAGTTCAAGTTAGTGGAAATTATTACTCGGGCGATATTAGATGAGCTTCCCCAAAAATCAATCACCATCGTACACCATACCCTTAAGTCATATGCAGGTTTTATAAGGGTTTATGTGTCAAGTCCTTAGCTACTTAATATATAATCTTTTTTATAAATAAAACAGTTGTTACGTCAATTCTGTTTTGAGTTTAGTTTTTCTTTAAAATATAAAGAATTTGATAAATTGGTTTTTTCAGACAGGAATTTTACTTTTAAAAAATGATATAATTATTAAAATAAAATAAGTTTTTATTATTAATTTTTATTTTAATAAAATATTTTGATTAAACACTCTTATTTAAATTTATATGATAAAATAATTTTATTTTTTTTCAAGTGTTAGAAAATTTACTATGCATTTTATATCCGCTGTTATTTTTAATAAATAATGATTTCTATATTTAAAAGGTGAATTTCTCATATTTAGGGAATTATTATGATAATATAAACATAATTTTTTAAATCAGAATGTTGAAATTAGATTAGAGTGAATTTATGATAATTTTATAATATATTTTGTTTTTTACTGAATAGTACAAATACGTTTTGAGTTTTTTTGGTCTGTTTAATGACATTGTAATTATGTAATAAGTAATATAATTTTTTTGACTCTTTTGGATTAAAATAAGATAACAGGTGTCCCAAGTGTCCAATACCATGGGAAAGTACCATGCACAAGCCCATGGTTTTTCATTTACCACTACCTTGGTGTCCATGGAAATTAATAAACAAATATTCCGCTTTTTCTATAAATACCCACCCAATTATCCATTTTCATTCACCTACAATTCAACCTTCAAGAATCTATGATAGTTTTCCTCTCAAGTATTTCTCATAAGGTTTCATCAATCCCCCAAGGTCCTAATCCTCATGTTTTAGGAACACTCTTCAAGGTAAGGGAAATCTCAACTTCTCTTTTCCTTTCAAGTTTCCTTTTTATGTGGTATGTATTTAAAATTTCTATACTATGTTCTTATTTCCATTTTATTCTATCCTTTAACTATATTAATATTATTTAATTAATGTTATACCCTTACCCCCTCTCTTTTTAATGTTTTCTAACACTATGTTTCATATCCGTTATGTTGTTGAATTTTCTTCTCAAAATTTCTCTCTTTTTCTGAAAAATATTATATTATTTTCTTTTATTAATACCCAAGAATCTTTATTTTCCAAGAGTATTCACCTATATTTCAAATCATCTATTTTTTCCTTGGATTAACATAAATTAAACTTGTAATAATTTTTTATGGGTTAATAATCACATAAAGATATTGTCTTTAAGAACTTTTTAAAATGTCATGATTTTTGATATAAAACTCATTTATTTTATTCTCCATGGGTTATTTATGAAATGTTTTATTATTATTTATGGCGATAAAATTAATTAATACATATTAAGTGTGCACCCTGATAGCGCTCTAATGCATTGATTAAATAATTTATTCTCTAGAGATTACATGTTTTATGATACCTTGTTGAATAACTTTGATAATTGTTATGAAACCTCAGTGATAAACCATGGTGATATACTGATGAATGAATTAATTAAATATTTTAGACACATTTACTAGTTATGATTTGTGTTATTTTATTTTTTATATACCTCATGTTCTCTTTTTCATGCCATAATGATATTCATCATCTTCTTGTTGATATTCCTAAAAATTACATGAAAATTATTTCCCTTGTTTTCCCTTACTATACCTTATGATCACCATTCCCTTTGATGTATATCCCTAGGTTATAATATGTAGTAAATAATATTTGGATGAAACTTTGAGGACTCCTTAAAATGGATTAGAATATTTTTTAAGTTTTCATATATTATGTACCTTATTTACAAGAAACTAAACTTTAAACGAACCTCAATTTTATACCATGTAATGAAAAGTTTATCTAATAAGAAGGTGGGATTCCATAGTTTGTATTAGAGGGTGTTTTATTTATTTTTGTAAATTAGGAGTTTAAAATTTTAGGAAGAACCTTATATAAAAGTTTAAATATAAGAAAACATTCTAGAATATTGGTAAAGTATTAAGTAAATGGTTCTCGAGAAAATAAATTTTTATCTACATATGAACAAGTGGGCGTGGTTCTGGAAAAAATATACCTAGGGTTAATAACTCCGACAAAGTATGTCGGGATTTACTCGACAAAACCTGGTACACAATAATGGGCCTTACTACACACCTAGTTTTAAAATCTAGGAGGATATGTTTAGTTAATCACAAGATTTTTATGAACCATTATGTAGGATTCCTAAAAAATGTAATTGATGTTAAAGAATAAAATATTTAATCATGTTGTTTTAAGGAATAAAATTAATTTAGAGTTATAAAATTGTTAAAAAAACACATTTCTCACTAAGGTTTTCTTGTTTTATAAAATGGAGGGAAATGAGAGAAACTGCGTAAATGGTTAGCAAAACAGACCAGGCGTTTATGGCCTTCTGATGGAATTTGGAATAGAAAACATCATGAGAGTGGTGAATCAACTGACTCGAGTTATGAGAAATAACTTGAATCAATCCAAGAGATTTGATTCACCATAAAGGTAACAACTTTTTATTGAGTCTTATCTGTGTCAATGACCACCTTCTTTAATTGGATCTATCGGCCCGTTGATTATATAGGAATGGATAACCATATAGAAAATATATTTTCTATACACTGTTGTTTGGAACAAGTTAAATTCACCCTATTTATATACCTATTAGAGGGAAAATCTTATCATTGGTTGAAACTAGTTAAAACATGAATCCAAGATTATATATTGATGCAATGGAGTGGTAAGAGTTCATGGAAACCATTTTCAAAAAATATTTCCCTCATTCAATGTGAATGAAAATAGAGAAGGAATTACTAAACATAAAGTAAATGGAAAATGAATATATGGGAAGATATGAGATGAGATTCACAAGACATTCCCATTTAACTCTCTAGATTCTTCATGCATTTTAATGGGATGGTTGATAGATTCTTTGGTTGACTAAGACCCCATCTTCGGAATAATATATCCTACTAGGACTATGATAACTGTGAGTAGATCATGAGGATTACTATAAAAGTTTAAATGTACTTTAGAGAGATATAGTGGTCCCATAGATCGAATGAAAAGAATATATCTTTAGATCCAAACATGGGTATGAGATTTGATCAAGGAATATGAGGAAAAAACCGAAAATTCCCACATGCATCAAATGTGGGAAGAAGTATTTGGGGAACTGATTTCTCATGATTAGGAAATTTTACAAGTGTGGAAGTGATTACCATATAACTCAAAACATTTTTAGTGATGTGAAGCATCAACTTCATAACCATAATGAAAAATGGAGGATGGTGCTAGCCCAGCCAACAGTTCAATGCTTTGAGTGTGGAAAACTTGGTATATTTTCGAATCATTATCCAAATCTAAAGATAGTGGAGGGGAATCACCATCAACTTCATCATAGGAAAAGTGATCAAGGTTGTGATTTTTCTATCATGACATCTAAATTTGAATCTCAAAATTATGTGGTGTCAAGTACTCTCACTATTCTCTCAAATCTAGCAAGTACTTTTTTTATTCTGGTTCTATATTTTCATTTATTTCCTCCAATTTTGAAAGGAATATAGAATCAATCCCTGAACATCTAGAATTAGAGTTATCATTCAGGAATACTAGAGGGATTATCCAAGAATCAATAGTTTATAAAAACTATAGTATTTAATTTGGTCAGAATAATATAATTACAAATCTAGTAGTCATTCCCATGCTGGAATTCAACATTATACTAGGGATAGAATGGATCTCAATATAAGGCTAATATCAAGTGCATAAGCAAAGAAACAGTAGTAGTATTTAATGAAAAAACTATAGTTTTTTTAAAGGAGAGATATCTCGACCTAAGCTTTGTCTAGAAGAACCACCCATATACTTCTTTATGGAAATGATTGGTGAATATGAAGAATTAAATGAAAGTATATGAATATAAAATGTCCCCATCATTTAGGAATACATTAGTGTATTTCCTCAAGAGTTACTTGGATCTTCCCCCGAAATAGAGTTAGAGTTATCCATTGTGCTCATTCTTAATTCCAAGCGGGTTTCAAATACATCTTATAGAACGGAAAATATAGAGCCGGAGGAATTAAAGAAGAACTCCAAGATCTTTTGGGAAAGGGTTTTATATGACCATGTCTGTCTCCTTGG
The DNA here is from genome assembly GCA_963277665.1 of Viscum album. Taxonomy (NCBI): domain Eukaryota; kingdom Viridiplantae; phylum Streptophyta; class Magnoliopsida; order Santalales; family Viscaceae; genus Viscum; species Viscum album. The sequence continues at coordinate 1,800,675,079 of OY728123.1, forward strand.
GGAGAACCTATTCTCTTTGTGAATAAGAATTATGGATCAATGTGACTATGCATTTATTATAGAGAACTTGATGGGATCATAGTGGAGAACAAATACCCTCTTCCGAAGATTTATGATTTATTTGACCAGCTTTGTGGGGGTCAATTATTCTCTAAGATTCATCTTTGATCTTGTTATAATTAATTGAGGGTGAAGAAAGATGATATTCTAAAGGCTACCTTCTGATCAAGATATGGGAATTTTTATTTTTTATCTCTTCAAATTGACTAATACTCCTTCTATTTTTATGGATTTGATAAAAAAAGTCTTTAAGGACTACCTTGATAACATCATGGTAGTTTTAATTAATGATATTTTGATATATTATAAAATTCATGATGATCATGAGGATCATCTAAGGGTTTTATTACACACTCTAAGGAAGGAGAGGTTATTTTCAAAGTTCAACAATTGTGAATTTTGGTTACAACTAGTTTCTTTCTTGGGGTACATTATAACCAATGAAGGAATCTTAGTTAACCATGCCAAGACAAAGTTTGTGGAGGAGTGGCCTCATCATACAATATTAACTGATATTTTTAGTATCCTTTGATTAATAGGATATTATTGGAGGTTTTTGAAAAACTTTTCATGACCTTCTAATCCACTAACAAAGTTAACTCGAAAAGGTTTCAAGTTCATCTAGACAATGGAGTTCGAAGAATGTTTCCAAAAGATGAAGATAAGATTGGTTACTACACCCATGTTCAGTCTACCCTCTATCGAAGAAAGATTCATTATTTTTATCGATGCATCTTTGAAAGGGATTGGGTGCGTCCTTATGAAAAATTACAAGGTGATTTATTATGCATATCGACAGGTGAATCCTTGTGACCAGAACAATCCTATGCATGATCTACAACTTTCTATGGTTTTTTTTCATTGAAGATATGGAGGAACTATATCTATGAGGAGAAATGTTATAAATACCAAAACAATCAATGTCTAAAGTATATTTTCACACAAAAGGAATTGACGATAAGATATAGGAGATGGTTGGAACTTATTAAATACTATAATTGTTCAATTCATTTTCTCCTAAGAAGATAAATCAATGTTTCTAATGCCTTAAGTAGGAAATACCCTACTGTATTGGAAATAATGAGGATTCAAGGAGATTATTTGATCAAATACCTAGTAAAACAAGACATGGGAATCGTAAGGGAAGGGATATCAACAACCCTATCCTAAATGATTTATCAACCATCATTACTATAGAATATTAAGAAATATCAAAGAGATTATCCTTTGTTGGTAAAAATCAGATAGAGGATATGAAGGATGGGAAGTATCCTGAGTTCAATATTGATCAAGAGGGTGTAATGAATTTTCATACAATATGATGTGTTCCATATATTCTGAAATAAATAAGGACTTTATGGATGAAGCTAATAGATCTACTTACTCTATGAATCCTAGAAGCACAAAAATTAATAGGGAACTTCATGATCATTATTGGTGGGATAACATGAAAAGGGATATTTTTTAATACATTATAAGGTGTTTGGTGTGTCAACAAGTGAAGGCAGGGCGAAAACATCCTAAAGGGGTATTACAACCACTACCTATTCCAGTATGAAAGTGGGACAATATCACTATGGACTTTATCACAGGTCTCACAAAAACAACCAAATGAAACAATTCATTATGGATTATAGTGGACTGTCTCACCAAGACTTCCCATTTTATCTCTATTTGGGAAGATTTATCTCTTGATCAATTTTCCATGATTTATATAAAGTAAGTGGTGAGGTTTCATGGTGTGCCACTCTCTATAATATATTATCATGATCCAAGGTTCACATCAAAATTCTGTAGAAGTCTTCAACATGCTATGAGTATTGAATTGAGTTATTGTATGGTCTATCACCCCCAAACTGATGTCCAATATAAAAATACTATTGAGACACTTGAGGACATTCTGCAATCATTCTAAATGGAATTTAAAGATGGATGGGTTCAACATATCCCATTACTTTAGTTCTCTTACAATAACTTATTCCATTTGAGTATTAAAATTTCACCTTATAAAGCTCTATATGGGAAGCATTGTAGAACTCTTACTTATTGGTATGAAGCTAGTGAGATAATGATTATTGGACTTGATCTTGTACAAGAGATGATATAAAGGTTTCGTTCATGCGGTTTTGGAATAAAGGGAAACTCATCTCCAAGTACATTGGACCCTATTAAATCCTTGATTGCATAAGATCAGTGGTCTATCGACATGAAATTACTCCAAATATAGCTCAATTTAATGATGTATTTTATGTATCTCTCTTGAGGAAGTATATAATTGACCCTACACATGAACTAAACCATGAGGTAGTACAACTATAACATGAAATCTATTATGAGTAGTAGTCGTTGGAGGTCTCAGACCATAGAGACAAGCTTTTACACAATAAGACTACCCACCTCGTTAAAGTGTTATGGAGAAACCTAAAATATGAAGAATCCATGTGGGAACTAGAGGAAATAATTTGGCAAGAGTACCCACACCTTTTCTCACCCGATAGGATGAGATGAAATTTTGGGGATGAAATTTATTAACAGGTAAGAATGTAATGACATGAACTTTTTTAATGATAATTGTTTTCTAAAATGTTTTTTATATTATATTAAACACAAAAAAACTATATCTATTTAATAATGATGTGAGTATAATTTGAAATGTGACTATTGGGTTTGACCATATATGACCATCGGTTAATATGACCATTGGAAACAATACTCTTAATGATAATTTTAATGTTATCATTAGAGTTTATAAGTAATATTTTGATAAAGGAAAATTGAAACAAAAAAATATTTAATGGCTTGAACTAGTAGAGTTGTGTCATTTGAATCCCATCAATCAAATATTGGAAGGGAGGTATCATCATTGAGTTTCTCCCTTAAAAAAGTCGAATATTATCTTTATCATGTGAATCCTGAACTTAATTTCCTATGGGAGAAGTTCAAGTTAGTGGAAATTAACACTAAGGTGATGTTCGTTGGGCCACCGCTAAATCTATCACCATCACACACCTTAACCTTAAGTCGTATATAGGTGTTATAAGGGTTTTTGTTTCAAGGACATAGTTATTTAATATATAATCCATTTTTATAAATAAAATTTTTGTTACATCAATTATTTTCTGAGTTTAGTTTTTCTTAAAAATATGAAAAATTTGATAAATTGATTTTTTTGAATAGAAATTATACTTTTCAAAAAAGGTATAATTATTAAAATAAATTAATTTATTATTAATAATGTTTATTTTAATTAAATATTATTATTAAAACACTCTAATTTAAATTTAAATTATATGATATTTTTTTTCAAGTGTCAAAAATTTTACAATGCATTTCTTATCCATAATTATTTTTAATAAATAATGATTTTTTATTTAAAAGTAACATTTCTCATACATAGAGAACTATTATGATAAAATAAACATCATTTTTGAAATTGATACATTGTATTTAGTTTAGGTTGAATTTATGATAATTTTATAAAATATTTTTTTTTTGGTAAATAGTAAAAATACATTTTGAGTTTTCGGTAATTTTAATGACATCATAATGATCTGTTATGTAAAATAAAATTATGGTCAAATATTTTTGGTTTAAATAAGATAATATATGTCCCATGTTTCCACTACTATGGGAAAATACCATGGGAATCCCGTGGTTTTTCATTTACCACTACCAAGGTGTCTATAGAAATTAATAAATAAATAATCATCTTTTTTCTATAAATAATCATCCATTTCCCCATTTAATTTCACTTAAAACTCATCCTACATGAATCTATAAAAGTTTTACCTCCCAATGAGTCCTCCCAAGGTGTCATTAATCCCCTAAGGTCCTGATACTCAATTTTTAGGAACACTCTTCAAGCTAAGGGAAATCTCAACTTCTCTTTTCCTTTCAAGTTTACTTTTTATGTGGTATGTCTTTAAAATTTCCATAAAATGTTCTTCTACCCATTTTATCATAAACCTTTATGGTATTAAGATTATTTTATTAATGGGACACTTTATTTACCTATGTTTTTAATGTTTTCTAAAACCGTGTTTCATACTTGTTATGCTACTAGATTTTCTTCTAAAAATTTTCTCTCTTTTCAAAAATAAATTATATAAATTTCTTTTGTAAATACCCAAAACACTTTTCATTCTAGGGTTATTCACCTATATTTAATATGATCTATTTTATTCAATAATTAACAAACATTAAACCCACCTTCCTTTGTCATGGGTTAATAATCACATACAATCTTGTCTTTAAGAAATTTTTTAAAACATCATGATTTTGATATGAAACCCATTTCTTTTATTCTACATGGGTTATTTCTGAAATGTTTTATTATAATAAATATGGATCAAATTAATTAATAAATATTAATTTTTTCCCTGATAGAACTCCAATGAATTCGGTAGTGAATTTAATCTATAGAGATAACATGTTTTATGATACCTTATTAAATAACCTTGGTAATTTTTATGACACCTCGGTGATAAAACATGGTGATATTATTATAAATGACTCAATTAAATATTATATCCAAATTTAAAAGTTATTATTCATGTTATTTTTTTATAGTATTCCTCGTGTACTCATTTTCATTCTATAATGATATTCCTCATGTTCTTTTTGATTTTCCTCAAAATCACATGTAAATTGTTTCCCTTGTTTTCCCTTACTAGGAATTATACTCTAACTTTACTTTGATGTATGTCCCTATGTTTTGAGATGTAGTAAATAATATTTGGATGAAGCTTTTAAGAATCATTTAAAGTTGATTAGAATAATCTTTTAAGTATTCATGCATTACATACCGTATTTCGAAAAAACTAAACTTTAAATGATCCTATGTCTTATACCATGTAATGAAAAGTTTATGTAATTAAAATGATGGATTTCATATAGAATATCATACATGACAGACCCAATCATAAATGTGTATATAATAATTTACATTCTTTTTTTCCTCATGTGTCTTAGGATGCATTTTCCTTGAAATAATAATTCTATGCGACACTAGAAATAATTCCCTCTTGGATGTTTCCATACCAAACCACTTCAGTTTCTCGTTAATATATGTAATTTGACTTAGGCCGAGAATCCTCTTGGGTATATGATGATGTATATTGAACCCAAAAATATTTGATACCTTACCTAATTCCTTTATAGATATTTATTTATTCATCAAGGCTTTAATGGGATATATACTGGAATCTCATTTCTAATAAGTAATACGTCATCAACATATACTATTAATAAAATTAAAACACTCACATTAAATTGATTATAGACACAAGGCTCACATTAATTCTTTATGAAACCAATTATTGTCATGTATTAATCAAATTGAATTTCCCATGACTAAGATTCTTTCTAAAATCTATAAATATATTTTCCAACTTGAATATCTTGTTGGAATCCTTTGGAGAAACTAACCCTTTTGTTTGGGTCATATATACATCTTCCAAAAGGTTACCTTTAAGGAATGATATTTTTATATCCATTTCCAAATATCATAGTCATGGAAGGAGAAAATACAAGTAGAATTCTGATGTATTTAAACATTGAAAATAATGAAAAGGATTCATCATTTTCAATTCCTTGAGGATTTCTAAACCCTTTTTCAGACAATCTTTCTTTATAGGTACTGACTTGTCCTTCCATGTACATTTTCATCTTTAATACCCATTTTAATCCAATGGTATTTACATCCACTATAGGATCTACCTAAATCCTTATAAGTTTTGGTACATGGATTCCATTTCATAATTCAAGGATTCTTTCCACTTGGAAACATTTGTGCATTTTATTTCTTTCTTTAGGTTATAAGATCAATATTATTAACTAATAAAAAGTCATCATCCACGGTGACTAGGAAACCATACCATTCTAGTTTTATAACCTCTCTTATAATCCTACACAGTATTTATGTCTCCGAAACACCTTCTTCCATGAGGCTTTATATAATTTTTTCATGTGACAACTCTTGTGTATCTTGATACTAGAATTCAAAAAAGTCCATATGAATCCCATTATCTCCTTTAGATATGTGATCCTTATCAAAGAATGTGGGTTATATGTCTACAAAAACCTTTTTATCTGAAGGATCATAGAGTTAATATCCCTTTGTTTTCTTTGGATATATAATAATCATACACTTAGTGCCTCGGTATGCAAGTTTGTTTCAATAAATATACTTAACAAATGATTTTAGTCCCCACAATCATGAATATGGGATCATGGGTTTATTTACATGAAAATTTTCATATAGAATACCATTTTACACTTTAGTTTTCACTCAGTTTAAAATGTTTGTTTCTATTTGTAATGTGTATCTTCAAAAGGCTAATGAGAAACTCAAATGACACATTATTGATCTCACCATATCTATCATGGTGCAGTTATTCCATTCACTTACACCATTATGATGAGGTATATAAGGAGAAGTGAGATGGGATATAATCTCATACCCTTATAAATTAACAATTAAATTTTTATTAATATATTATACACCCTGGTTTAAGAAAAGTTTATTAATCTTTTTACTAATTTTTTTCTCAACATCATTCATGTATTCCTTGATATTTTCAAAGGAATCTAACATATACATCATCAAGTATACATATCCATATCTAGAAAAGAATCAATAAAATTTATTAAGTATTAGTAACCACACCTTTCTTCAATAGGAAATGTTCCACATACATAGGTAAAAACTAATTCAAGGATCTCTTTATCCCTTTCACCTTTTCTGCTAAATAGGGCTTTGGCCATTTTTTCTTATAAACATTCACAACATGCACTGATTGGTTTTAGGTTAATAGAATATAAATATCAATGTTTTTGAAATTTAGTTAAATGTTTTTCATTTACATTACCTAGCTGGTGATTCCAAATTTGGGAGTGGTATGAGTCATGTGAAGTAGTTTCATTATCAATTTCCATTTCTTGGTTTATGTAATCCAACATATAAATTCTATTATTTAAACATTGTTTACCATAATAATTGTTATCCTTGTAAACGAAATCATATTTATTTCCAAACATAAAATAAATCCATTTGTATCTAGTCTAGATAAAGGAATAATTTTTTTCCAACGAGCTTGAACCATAGTGGTACAAGCTCCTGCTTGGCATCCAAAAGACCCGGGATCAAATCCGGGCAGGGGTGAAGTTCTGGTACTGTACCAGGGAACTGTAGCAATATTGTAGCAGGGCACTGTAGCAGTACTGTAGCATCCGTGGAACTGTAGCAGTGGCGACACTGTAGCGGCGGCGGTTACTGTAGCAGGTACTATAGCAGGTACTGTAGCGGCGGTGGTTACTGTAGCAGGCACTGTAGCAGTGCGGGTACTGTAGCAGTACTGTTCACTGAGGGGTCCTTTGGGCCAAAAAATGGGCTTTCAAGCCTTGTATTCATGCCACTTGGCCATGGGCCTTCGAGCTATGTAATGGGTCACCCTCTACCCAGTCTAAAGAGGTCTTTGATTTAAATAATAAATTGAGGCTTCGGCCCCAACATTTTAAATAAATAATAAATAAATAATTTTTTTAGTAATATATGGCACATAATAACAACATTTTAAAAACAAGATAATCCTGGCTATCAAGGTGAGGTGGTAGTAACTGATAGATACAACAAAAATTTTATCTCCATTAGCTTCTTGTAGATATACCTCCCCTCACTAAATTTTTTTGAATATTCTTGGTTTCTATATTTGAATACATATGTGAGTAACTAATTCTTTATCTAATACCAAATTTTTAGAAATATATGAATTTAGTTTGAGAACAAAATCACCTGAAGCTTTCCCTTTATTATTTGGATGGGTGCTGTTTTTCATCCAGTGGCCTTTTTTTCCACATGAAAAATAGATAGTTTCATAATCCCTTGCTTTTCCCTTGAACTTTCTCTTCTTGTAAGGGTGTGGATAATATTTTCTCTTAGATATATTCTATTTCCCTTTCTATTTGTTCACCATAAGGAACGAAGGATTTTCACACTTCATTTTCTTATATACTTGGAAAACAAGATTGATCGGGTCTGGAAGAGACTTTTCAACTTTTTTATATTAAAATTAACAAAACAAATTGGAGAATATCTAAGGGAGTGATGAAAGAATGATATCAGTTCATAGTTCTTCATGGATTTTAAAAATTAAAACTTCTACTTTTTAATGTAGATAATGATATTGAAAAAATGAGGCTCAGTTTGTGAACCTTCCACGAGAATACTATAAAAGGGTACTTTGGAAATATCAAATTGTTCCTATATAGCTCTCTATTAATATAAACAATGTAGATTATAAAGCATTCTATAAGCATCCATGTTTTTTTGAGACTTCATCAGTTCACTAGATATGAATGATAACATCAAACATTAAACATCAACCACATCATTCATATGTTTTTTATATATAGGGAACTCTCCATCACTCACCTCCTTGGTTGGTGGATCATGCATTGAGGATTATATCATGTAATATTTTTGTTCATAGTGAAAGACAACCTAATGGAATATGAACCACTCCTATATGTTACTATCAGTGAGGAGATGGTCTTTCTCCAATATTGATCACAAAAATAATGTGGATTAATATTTTTCCATTTTTTCTTCAATTTAAAATATAATATTATTAGTACTTTTCCTTATTACAATTTATGGGAGAATTAATAATAATTTATTTTTATAAAGTCTCCAGCTATTTTATCAAGTCCCAATATCCCTCACTACTAAACATGAAATGTCTGGTTAATTTGGAATTACAGTGTCAAGGGTTCTTATTTCATTTCTTATAATCCAAAAGAAGTCTATGAAAATTATTAAAAATTATTTTTGTAGGTGGCCTCACCAACTACGGACACGCAGCTCTGTGATCCATTGAGTGGAATCCCCAATCTGGAAACCCTAACTCGTATTTCATCAAAACTTACCTCCATATTTTAATTAGACAGATGAATGTTGTTAAACCTAATATATATTTGGTTAATATGACCCACTCTCTTATTTAATATTTACCCACAATTAAAAGTGCCCCCAACGGAGGTTGAACTGACACTTAAACTATGGTTTCATCTTAATTAAGATGATGGAAGGCTTAATGACTTAATATTAAGTTGAGATATTTTTTTTATTATGCATAAATTTTATCTTGTTTTATCCATTACATATCTTGTTAATATTAAGTTTATTTTACTAAATTAATTAACCATGTTGGATAAAATATTTATGTATAATCTATTTATTTATATTCCATCTTTTCACATTAATTCATTTTTTAATGTGAAATCATTCTTGAATTCATGTAATAAATAATTCATAATACATAAATAAATAAATAAATCACCTAATCTTGATCTTATCCAATGGTTGATTTATTGAGCAGACAATAAATCAACCTCTGACCTATGAGAAATAACTCATTGTTTTGTTCTTGGAATGAGTTTCAGCATTCCAACATTCTACCTATGCATCAACCAGGTTGGTAACATCTTGGATTCTTCTTGAACTACATCCATGTGCTTTTGGGTACTCCATTAATTGCAATTATTTATAACTCACACATGGGTGAGGGGAACCAAATGATTTATTAATGGGGAATTGCATAAATAATCTTAGACATGCATGCCCTACATTATAATGGAGGGAGGAATTACATGAATGATATCGATTTTAATTTAATAATTAATTTTTTAAAATTAATCAATAAATTAAATTAAATAATTCCAATTCATACACTAGTCTTGGAAAATCTCATGATTGGTTATAAACATACAGAAATTAAACATTTGAAATAATTATATATCATTAATTTCAATACATTGCTTGATAAGATAAATCACACACAAATTATTATGATCAATTATTTTATTAATCAATTAATTAGATTTTTTTTATTTCATGAAATCATCCTAAATTTTCCCACCCAATTTTATTTTAAACAAAATAAATTTTTTTAATTTAATTTAAAACTAAATAAAACATTACACTAGTTTGTACTTAGAAGAAACCCAGTGATTACCTATCCAAACATCTTAGTATGGTAAAATTGTAAACAATTCATTCATATGACATATTGTGAACATGACATTTGTTATAATTTCACAGAATGTATTTTCAACTTAATGACCCATGGAACACATTAAAATTATGCAGCCTATACAATTTAATGTTTTTATTCTTTAATATAAAATAATAATACGTGATTCATAGAATCGAATATTATTTGGAATTAATTAAATAATTAATATAATAAAAAACTTAATGAATAGCATGTAATATCAACTTAATGACCCATGAAAGTTAATTTGATAAGGTTAAAGATTATTTAATTAATTTTAATATTTTATAAAAAATAGGGAAAGTACATGTTTGGTATGATCCATCTACACGAAGTGTAATTATCATTATTGATTATATATTGTAGATTCTTAGGGACTCGATGAGTATTTGTTTCAAACATTTATGAAGTAAATAGAGTTTATAGAAGATACATGATGTGTAATTCTAGTTACATGGTTTTTAGTATATATACATCATGTATTAAATATATATGGTGTATTAATTATATGAAATTGTTTGAATTTTTGTTTTTCATCTTGAAAATACATAGACTATATAGCATGTAGTAAAACTACATGGTGTGTACTTAAAATAATCCATGTTCCAAATTTTCTGATCAACACATAGTGAATTTATTTCATGTAGCGTGCACTTATTAAAAAACAATATAGAATGCAAATTGGAATCCTTATGTGATGAACAGGGGATACATGATGTGTAACCAAGGTGTACAGGTTGTGTTTTATTTTTATGATATCCTTCCAAGATCCTTGGAAATTACAAATTTTATCATCATTGTAAACTTAATTAATTATTAACATATCTCAGTAATATTTGTGAGAAATGAAGAATGGGAAGAAAATATTTAGATAATATATCAAGAATGAATTAAAACATGAAACAAATCTTCACTTTTAAATTTAAAACAATCAATAATAAAATAAATAATTACCAGTTTCAACCTAACTACTCGGATACCACTTGATGGTACTAGGTGTACTAAAAGTGGATTTAGGGGGCATTAAATTAAAATGTACTTTAATTTAGAGTTTCCCAAAAACCCAATATAGGATCTTGCACATTAAATTTATAATTAATTTTTTTATATTGAATAAATTAATTACCTCATCAAGAATATTTTTTCAAAAATGATTTTTATATTATGTAAATGCTTCTCGGATTACCTTCATTGAGTTAAGAGGATTCAGGTCTATAATCCTTATAATGGTGGTCCACACATGGTCTATTGGTCTCTAATAAATGACGATTGATATCTTGGTTCTAGAACATTGAATCAATCATCCTGTATTGTTAGTTTTAATTACTCCAAGATACTTCAAACTTAAAGGAGTTATTCTTGTTCTTGAGAGGAAGATATGAGTAGTTAAAGAGAGGAAGAGAGAGTTATGTTGTGCACAAAAATTCTGTATTCTCATTTTTCAACCACCCTACACAATAGACATAACCATATATTTATAGAGATATGGTTTAGGTTAAAAAATTATTTAAATACATTTTTCCTTAAATAAAATAATAATCTTGATTAAACCCCATTCTAAAATAATAATATTATTATTATTTTATGGAACATGCTCTATCTTACTCAATAATTAATATTATTTAACTACATTAAAAATTAATATTTATGACAAGATGATATATTGGTCCATTAAAACTTCACAGAATAAATTGAGTACCCTAATAAACACTACAGTTATAAATAAATATTTTATCCATAAATCAGCGTATAAATATTTATTAAATATTCAATTTAATAATGACATATATTTTATTCAAAACCCGGTGAATAAATATTTATTTAATTTATGTGGTTGATAAAACATGAATATAATTATTCCTCAATCTTCAGAATAATATGTATTCTATTAATTTAATTAAAATATAATTTAACATAGATCAATAGAAACACTTAGTGAGTGACCCTCTAGGATTATTTCTCCTTTGAAATGGGTGGGATCTCTTAAAGTCCAACATTAATGTCGGGCAATGGGTCAAGGAACCTAAGATAAATAACTTAATGTAATAATGAAAATAACCAAATATGAACACTCACTCTGTACTATAATCCTTTTTTCTCAATATCTCATCAAAAAGATTTCACATCTGTGGAATCAATCTATGTGCTCGATATATCTTTCTTTTACAATATTAAATAAACACGTAATCACACCATGGATAGGGAATTTAATGCATGAGTTAAATTCTAATAAAAGGGTTGAGATATAAAATTCCATAAATATGGAAGGGATAAACCCTTCCTCTACTTATTAATTAAAAACATGTCAGTCATGAAGCACCCAAGGTATCCAACTTCCCCATGAAATATCATTATCATGGTTTATGAAATAAATCTAATTGCTTGTTTTATAACATGAATTAATAATAATATTTAATTCTAAGGACCATTAAACACACTCACATTTAGGAATATTTGATGATTCCAAAACATAAATAATTCCTACTGCTATGTCATTTCTCATAATCTCTCATCATGGAGATTATCATGTGTGAACTTCATGAGATGAAAACTCATCTGCTTTTGAGTTATCACACCTAACATTCATACTCTATGTGTACCACCATAGAAATTTCTCATACAATAGAACTATATTTAATAATATCATCATAGCACTTCAAGGTTCTCAACATAATGGGGAATGGTTATAACCTTATCAATGTGATATATAACCTATGACATTATTACATAAAATTAATGAAGAAGAATGAAAAATATGTAACACAATATGTTATTAATATTAAAAACATATAATATACATATATTCAAAGAAACAATAGTTGGTCTCGGGACACTAACTATAATAAGATCAAAACCACTTGATCTGTTGAATAAAATAATAGAATATTATTAAATGGGACTCAAGGTTATCTAAATAAGAACCTTTTTCCACCTAAATCTAGGGTATAATGAAGAAGGTAAGAGGAATTTGAATGAGATTTTTAATTTATATAGGTATATAAATTTTCAGATTCCATGGTGTGATAAGTAATCATCACACCATGATCGGGCTAAGTAAAATTAAATATCAAGATACATTCTATAATCTTGTATGCATCCCCTCATTTAATTCTCAGTTAATATTTTAGTTTAGTATAACCAAGTAAGGGACACCTTGTGACCAAGGATCGGTGATGAAAGGATTCCCTAAGAGCCAAAACCTCAAAACTCAAGCTCATTGAACCACATCTTTACAAAGGTAACAATACTATTATAATATCTTATAGAAGAATTAAACAAACTCCCCAAACATCATTTTTTTTAATGAGACCCCTCACATCGTGAATTGAAAATGACTAAGGAAATATGTGGGATTTTTTAATCCATATACAATATTAAATACTATAAAAAATGATTCTACACTTAACTAAAATTATCCTCAAATCCTTCATATTGTGACACACATCTAGAGTTCCATGATCCAACTTCCTCCAGAAATATTGTGAACTATAAATTTCATATCCCATACATCATAATTGTGACACATACCCGCATAATGGAACAAACTCTTAACCAACCTCCCAAAACACAAAATAACACATCTTTAAATGAAATAATTCTTCAATAGTAAACATTTAACTTGGAAATATCCCTCCTTCCTTCATCCTCAAGTGTACCACCAAGCACTCCCATACTACCTCAATACACAATAAATGAAAAAGGGGATGCTCATGAAAATATGGGCCCTTACACATCAGTATCCTAACAAGGAATCGCATTGATGGGAATAATGCATCAAGTTATAACTCATTCAATGTGGATACATTTTTTAATGATTTTATTTATTTTATTTTGATAAGTTGATTAATCATAGTTTTATGCTTGTGGTGATTAATTATTCACCTTATGTGTGTTTTAGTGATGCATCATCTACCTAGGAATTATGATTTTCTTGTAACCTGATATTCCCTAATGGAGTAGGGGTTGAATCATGTTTTTATTCAATTAAATGTTTTTCTTTATAAAAAAAATGTTTGGATCTTGTTCCCTCACTAGAATGAACTTGTTAAAACTTTTATTACTTTCACACATGATCTCGTCAAATCTCAATAATGAATACAGAAATTTAAAACACATAGAACATAAATTTGTTACTTGGTTCACCTATAAAAGGCTATATTTAAAGATAATACACTAAAAAATGTACTAGTGTATCAAAAATCTACTCTAAACTCTCTGTTTTATGGATAAAATATTTAGATGAAGTATATCCTCAAAATGGCTCATTATTAATACAATTTAAGTGAATTCACTCCTCACTAAGGCTCATTGTCTATACAATGGTTTAAGGAATATTTCACTACCACCCAAGGGTCACTACCTTTCCTCATTCATGCATTTATCTAGAAGATATCAGTTTATAGACTTGTAAGTCACCTCTTAGTTTATAGACATAAAATTATCTCCATGATTAGTATGAAAACCTGATATAAATTTCATCAAAATTTCATATGTGATGGTTTTATGTATACCACATGATGCTCCCAAATTCCAACTCTAAATGTATTCAAATCCATGTTAGAAGAGTTGAAACGATGTTTTCTAGTCAAACATCACATGAAAAAAATTATATTCTCTAGATAGAAAAAATTTAGGATTCAAATTATCATAAATATAGTCATACGTCCTTCTATTATTTTATACAAAACAATTATCTCCTCAAATTTGATCTTCAATAAAATTATATTCAATAAAAAATCAAAGTATAATTCAAATATTCAATAAATCACATGTTGTTGACCACATTCTTTCCTCTTCCTTCTCCATTCTTGAAACTTGCTATTCCATTTTTCTTTCTTCAATATTAGTTCTATTAATAACTTTTTTTCTTCTTTTCATTCCAACCATATCCATCCAATTCTAGTCAGGAGAATAATTTAAGGTTTAGAAATTATGTTTGATGATTTTAATGACCCATTTTTTATAATAAATTTATTTTGGGCTAAGATAACTAATTTAAAACTCCTTATTTCACTATTACATCATTATTATGTCCAAAAACATAGTGTATTTGATAGATTATTTTTACTAATCTTGTAAAAATTTGAAAATTCTAAAAAAATTATAAAAAATCACCATTGGTAAATTTAAACGTAATGATTATAAAAAATAATTTCATTTTATCAAAATAATTTTCTAACATGTGTTATTTTAGTTTTTAATTTAAAAATTAATATTTTTTCAAAATATATTAAAATACTATTTATTAAAAAGGTTTATATAATTTCATTGTGTTTTTAATCTGGTTATTTATTTTAGGGATTTATAATATTTATATTTTCGTAAATTACATGTGATAAATATTACTTATATTTTATTTTATTATTTTGCAGTAAAATTACAATTTTAAAGGTCAAGTTACTATTACCAATGGTTAGGTTACTATTTCTAATGGTTTAGTTACTATTCTAATGGTCATGTTACTATAAAAATAGTCATATTAAATTCTATAAATACCCCTTCATTGCATCTTTCATCATTCACTATAAACCAAAAGTGTTATGAAGAAATTAACCGAACAACCCTAAGTAACTGAAATAAGAGAAAACTATATAAAAAATAAATACCAAAAGATATTATATGGACCATATAAAATTAATTAATAATCAATAATGTTCTTTGGAATATATCTAATTACCTTAATTTAATTATTCCAGAAGTTATGTGCAAGTGCATAGAACTTTGGGACATGAGGTAAGAGTTTCATCTCGAAATTTCTTTCATTGGGACACATTTTCTTTTATGAAGCTAATTTAATATAAATGGTGTTTATACTTAAAATTTTGAATATAATATCATTGGTTATATTTATTCATAATCTTTAATATTCAATTTCAATATCTCTCCCTTCCAAGATGTGGTTATTATAATTTTTATTAAGCCACAAGGGATCATACATACCACCATCACTAATTTTGAGTTAAAAATTCTCTTTCTTCCTCCAACTTTATGAAATATTATTCCCATTAACATATCATATTTTTGTATATATTTCTCTTACACATATACCAAGTTAAACATTATTTTCATTCCTATGGTTATACATTTTTTCAGTTCCCATTGAAATTAACAAATCTATATAAAAACTGATTTAAGGAAAATTTCATATTTATTGATTCATGTCAAGAATAACCCCCATAAAATGTTTCTAAATAATTAATAGGTTATAAAAACCCATATTATTATACGAAAACCCTCTTGAAATAATTTTTTTATTGAATATAATAACTTCATTATTTATTTATAAATATCCTTTTCTTTTAATGCTTCACTCAGATCATCCCCAAGTAAATACCCACTATGATGTTTGTTCCATAACCACTAAATATTTAATGGGTTTACAAATCATCAATATTTTTCATAACATCTGGTCTTTTAAACTCTAATACATGGAATCTTACATTGTAGTACAACCTATTTGTTTCTCAATTAACTTTCCCGAAATTCCATATGCATTGTGATGTGATAGAATTTTTCATAGTGAAATTCTAATTTATGTTAATAAACATATTAAAGCCTAAATTTCATGACATTGCTTCTTTCTTCGTGGTCTAACCATTGTTGTGTGATTTTATCTCACACAACATTGTAAAACAATAGACTAATCTAAAACAACTCTAAGTAAACCTATTTATTTCTTTGTATTCATTCATTACATGAAATCTATAGCTCTTTAGTATGTAGAAGTTACCCATACATATATTGTAGAAATAAATATTCACCCTTACATATGATCATATATCTCTAGCAGAAAAAGAATGTGCTCTTATAAAATATGTCCATCTACGAGGTAACCTTCGCATATCATTAATATTTTTTGATTCTTTTCTAGTTTTTATCCAGTTATCAAACCCTGTATAGTCTCCAAAATAGCTTACATATCATAAGGAAACTCCTATAAACCTTACATACCAGGGGAAATATCTTATGTAAGAAGATAAATTTTTACTTATTGAAGATAAAACCATACCTATAGAGGATAAAACCATACATATAAAAGATAAAACCTTACATATTATAGAAAAAATATTATGTACATAAGATAAAAAAATTATGTATAGGTACCCTTCCATTTTCCCAAAAATATGAATCTCCAAAGTCATTACATATCAGTATTATCCTTACACATTGATAACTTGTCCAATTTTTCATCTTCAATTTCATATGTGTGAAACTCCCAGAATATCTTCCATATATAGGGAGCTTCATTCCATTTTTATATTAATAACATCTTTATCTCCTCCTACAGAATGGGTTTTGGACTTTTTTATTATTGAAACATCTCTAATTTTAGAATAACTTATAGATCTTAGGTATTATCTACTTCTAGAACATATCTAATTTTAGAAAAACTTCTAAATATTATTTGTTATTTACTTCTAAAATATATCCTTGTCTTAAAATTCTTATCAAAATTTATCCATGTATCCAGAAACTCCATCCTTTATATATTTCATTCCAATAATTCTCACAATGTCATTAAACTTTAATTATTATCAACAAATCCATCACACAAACTTTTAGTTGCAATAAATTCAGTGATAAATAATTAACCTTGGGCATTATTGTGGTGGAAGATCATCCACATGTGGATTGTAATTCAGTGACGGACTGTTCACTTTGGGGATTGTTTCAATGGTAGATCGTCCACCCAAGTATTTTCATATGATGATAGGTCATTCACCTTTGGTGTTTATATAGTGGTAGATCATCCACCTGGATATTGTGATTCAATAATGAATCATTAGAATTTGGGATTATTGTTTTGGTAGATCATCCACCTGAATATTTTGATTATATACTGTATTTTTTACCTAAGGGATTATTTTATTGGTAGATTATCTGCCTCTGGATTTTCATTCGATTGTGAATCATGAGCCTTAGGGATTATTGTGATGGAAAAATTTCCACCTAGAAATACACAATTCACCGAGATATATATCAATCAACCAAGGAATTTTGATTCCTTCATTGATCATTTACCATATGGTTTTATAGTGGTGATATATCATTCTCCAGATGAGGACTCATTTATCCATATTGTTTTGAATTTTTAATACATCATACATTTGGGGGTATAATTTAGTGATGTATAATTTAGTCGGGGTACGATTTAGTAGTAAATTATTCAATTTGGGGATAATATCTGTGATATCATGTTCACATTGACAATTTAAATTAGTGGTGACATATCGTTCAAACCCATATTGTGTTTAGACTATGGGAGAATCACCCCATTATGGCATTGATCTAAGAATGTATTAATCTATCATAAATGATTATCTTTGAGTACCCAATGATATGATGAGTCTATTCATGTAATGTTTATGGATTATTTTTCATTTATTACATGAATTCACATATATACTAGTTTTTATGAGGGACACTATTGGTGTTGGTCTACAGAGTTTTATTCTCACACCCTGTATGGACAATTTGGGGTACCTCTAAATCATTTAGATAACATGGTGTATTGGGATATGGATTTGGTATAAGTGTAGGGGATATTAGAGATTAATTGGGATTGGATATAGGATCAATATGAGATTAATGATATTGTGTGAGATTCCTCAGACCCAAACTCTTGGATATGGTGATAAAAACATATTCTTTACAAAATGGATTTGATACCAACTTAAGTGACCCAAACATAAATCATCCCTAATTACAATATCAGTAAAAAAATATTGAGTCACTTGAATACCCAATACCTGTTTAGGTTTATAGTTATATATAATTAGTGAAAACATAAACTAACCAAACCCATATCTTTCCCATCCAATGGGAATTTTTCCCATTAAACCAAGTATTCCTTATTTTATAATAATCCTTCATCGTCTCCCTTAAAATTTTCCACACATGACACCCTTTTAAACCCATCATACTTAATACAATTCTTTATAACCTAGGGAAAAGTAAAAATAAGAATAGGTGGTCTCAAATGCTCTGTAAGGGTAAATCTAATCAACAAAAATTTAAGATCATAATTTAGCATAAGATAAACATGTAGGTATGAGAAAAAAATCAATGTACAATGATTTAGTGTCAAATAATAATACCTAGTACAATATTAATCATATTTCATGAATCATAACATATTTATTTTAGTATAAAGA
The DNA here is from genome assembly GCA_963277665.1 of Viscum album. Taxonomy (NCBI): domain Eukaryota; kingdom Viridiplantae; phylum Streptophyta; class Magnoliopsida; order Santalales; family Viscaceae; genus Viscum; species Viscum album. The sequence continues at coordinate 1,800,694,346 of OY728123.1, forward strand.
GGAATATATCATAGGATCATGGTTTCATAAGAGTGTGGTAACAACATAAAACATGAAATAATAAGCATATGTCATGGCTCGATACCAATACAACATAACACACTAGACAGAGTCCCATAGGGGATTGGGTTTACTCCCCAATATCAAACTTTTTATCTCACAAGATTTAAAATATTACTCAATGTATTAAAGAGCTATATAATTCTAGGCCCACCCATCACATATTAATATGTACAAGCATATGGGTTCCAATTAAAAAAACACACATAAATCCATCAATAATAATAAAATGATAAACTTGTTAAATTAAATGGGTATCTAGGAAATTAAGTAACTCTCTTGGTAAATACCCTTTAATTATGATAATATATTATAATTTATTTACATAGTATAGATAAAAGGTATACAGTTTAGTCAATAATTTCTATATTTAATCGATGTATGGGTATCTAATAGAACCCTATTCAATCAAAATAATGAAACCTAGGGAATTTATAGTTGAAATAGATTAAAATAAAGGTTATGTTTATACATATTGGATGGTTGATCATGATAATGGTAGTGATAGATCATGTCACTTATAGTTAGTTCACTTCCATCAAACTGAATATATATAAAAACAAGGATAATGAATCAAAGGATTATTTTTCCATAGTATCCATTTATTTAAAAGATGATATTTTAAAAAATACATCATTATAAATAGTGTAACTTTGAAGAGTTGTTGACATAAATTAAAACCATTCAATGGAAGACATGAAATTGAATAATTTTTAATAAAAAAATCTCAGTCTTACAAAACTTTGGAATAAAAGTAAAACATAACATTTAAGTAAGGAAATAAGCATTAGAAAATATAATTTTAAAATAAAAAAATTATTATTAAAACATGTAATATAAACTAACTCTTTGAAAAATAATATTAATAAAAATAGAGTTCAAAATACAAGTGAAATCATGAAAATAATTTTTATAACTTTTTTGATGTTTTTGTATAAATAGAGAAATGTGTCACTTTTGGAAACAATTTTAAAAATGGAAAACAAATTCCATTAAAATTTTATTTTAAATATAAAAAGTCCCAAAAAATGGAATATTGAAAATAAAGAGATAAGGAAGATGAACCTAAAATGATAGAGTTGGGTTTGTGATTTCCCTTATAGGTGTGGTAATTAATCATCATAACATGGAAAGAGATGATGAAATATAATCTTAAAACAAAAAAAGTGAGTTATTATAAAAAACTCACTAGAGAGAAATTACATCATATCAAACAAAGATAGGTGCATAATTTGAATTATGTCACAAGAGGTTACAATTTAGACAAACGAACATTACCTTAAGTCCCGTTTTATTTTGTCACTTTTTTGTATCCTGTATAATAAAATTTTGTCAATTAAAAATGAATAAAAATTTAATTATATTCCTTTTTTCAATCTTTATTAGTTATAATCATTGTATTTTATTTATTTCTATTTTTTTTGAAGATAGAATGTCTTGAAGAATTTTTTTTTTAAATTATCCCATGTTGTATTTATTTTGTAATTTTAACTATTTTTAATTTTTAAATTTTTAAATTTTTTAATAGAATATTAAAATAATTTAAAATAATTTTCTATTACGCAATCTACACTAGAAAACAATGTAATCATTGATAGGTAAATCGTTGATTACTAATTTAGAATGAAATGAAGTGGATGGGTTTCGTCCCAATGGTTTGATTATAGGGGGTTTCATTATCTTGATCAATCACTTGGATCACGTTTTACCATTTATTTAGTCTTCCCTAGAAACTCAAAATGGTTCCCACATCCATAACTAGGTACAAACTTTCTTTCCAAAGGCAGGTGTTCCTTTGGGGTTTCAAACTCAATGACACTTAGGAAATCACATGGGTCTAGAGGATGGGAGGTTGGGCTCATAATACCCTTTTGGGGGGAATTGGTGCCAACTACATGACTCTATAATAGGTTTAAGATATGTTCACAAAATACTTCTAGACCCCAATACAGGACATGTTACCCTAGTGTCAATGACTTGATTACGAACACATATTGATAGAAACAATTGTGTCAATATCATGAGTTTTTTATCATTATATTATTTATTTATGATGCTTAATTTTGTGGCCATATTTGAGAATTTTGGATTTTATTGTCATTTAGGGAGGCAGTTGGTGTCTTAGAGATGGGATTAAACCTTTATGAGGCATCTTGTGAATCGTGTGAAAACAAGATTCAAAACCCATGTAGTTATTTTGACATAGTTTAAATTCATGTGATCGAAACCATCCTTGTAGTTTAACGTCATGCGGTAAAGACGTAAATATTGGGCTCAGACCTTGGTGTGGCAACCTATATATCCAATTTGAGACATGAATCAAAGTCAATATTGTTCTTATATGGGCATCTACATTGTAATAGATACAACCACAGAGGCCTTATATGGGACATATGCATATAATACTACCCTAGATTATCTCATTAATAGTATGGGCCTTTGAGTGAAGATGGGATGTAATATCAAATAAACCCCATTGGTGATCCCATACTGGTGAATTCTCATATTTCTATTGGTACAATCATTGACAGGATCTAATATTACATGATTCATACATGGTGTGTGAAACAAGAGGTAGAAAAATATAATACACATTGAATGATATCATATTCATGTGGGACTAAAAAATTAATTTTTCCCTTTGAGAGGTATAATTACCCATATCATGGAGGATATGGTATGGATATCAGGCCTTAAGAAGGTGTCCTACGTATCCTGGTTATTATAGGAATTAGAGTTCTAGTAGTTCTATATCCCATAACCCGTTGATGGGATAAGGTGGGTGATCATGCTCGGAGACATTATTGTTATCCCCGAGGTTTTAAGAATTCTATTGGATTACTTCCATATGGATTCCCATTGGATCTTGGGCCTTAGGAAGGAATCCTGCATATCCTGTTTTGATAGGAATCCGGGTTCTCATAGTTCGTTTGATTAGGGATTACACACTAAGGTTTTCCTTCCGTATACTCATTATCTATATTTTTATGGAGAGAGAGAGACTAAAACCATAAAATTTCTATCTTAGAGTATAATACTGATAGGGTATCATGAGTACATAATCCTAGATCTTCAATGACACTTCCCTTATAATAGGGGGATGCAGTCGAAGGTTCCTGGTCGGGGTCCACATGGCATGAGTCTAAGTGGGTCCGTCATACAAAGTTGACATGCCATAAGGTATTTTCCTAACATGTTAGGCACATCCAAGGGTGTCTTCCCAACATGTCCACGATGTTTTTCATGGCCTAATTTAACATGCCTATGATCTTCCACATAACCAAAGTGGAAATGACCATGGTATTTTTCATGATAAACTAACTTTTCATGGATGACTTCACTTGATTGTAGTGTACATGTCCAATATTCTTCTCATAATCAAAGCATACATGTCTTGGGGTTTTCACATGATCGAAGTAGACATGACTATATGATGTTGCATGATTAACCTATCTCAGCTTCGGACTATTGCATGAAAATGCTGATATATTAATGGAACATAATGTGATCATGTTAAAATGTCAATAAACTATCATGAGATCATCCTGAATTGTCCAGAGTCTATATTGTGACAATTCAGACATGTCAAGGGGTAGTCGTCCAATCAACTTGTGTAGACTACCATATGAAAATAGTGACATGTTAATTAGTTGTTGTGAGATCAACCCGAATTTTCCAAGGCTTGTTGCATGACCAAAATGACTTGTACATGGTCTCCTAGGTATATCGTGAGATCTAGAGACTGCATTACCTTAAACTATTCATGTGGAGGGGTCTCTCATATATTTTTAGGATCATGTGTTTGTCTGATTGTCATAGGTGCATGTCTAAAGGGATCAATCCCTATGTCTCTATGGAAAATAATTTTACAATGAAGAGGTGTGAATTGATATAGAAGGGTCTTCCTATGAGTTATTATGTGGGTAAAGGCTATATACAGGCCATGGAGTGTTATTATAAAGGATTATCATGAAGCTACATCATTAATTTGATTTGAATGACCTTAAATAGGTCTTATGAAGGATTTTGTGGTCTTGTGTGGGGGTTGTGCATCAATGCCTCCACATTCATGGGTGAGTGTACACTTTTTATGATCAATATGGTTTCATGTATTATGCATAAGAAGGCTTCAAATGGAAGTCACATGATGGATTAAGGCCACATGATCACAAATGCATGAGTCCTTTGTGAAACTAAGGGGGTATGGTAAAAGGGACTTTCATGTCGAGGCAGGCGTGTTTGGGGATGTATGCCAATATAATTAAACCATATTGTTTGTGGAATAGAAATAATAATTTATGGACAAATTGGGGGTTCTTTATTGTTTTCTATCTTTATATGGAAATACATTTTTATTAGGAACCCATTCAATTGCATTGTTATAGGGGGCCTTGTGAGAGGTGTTGTGATCATGTGTAAGAGGTGCACATCGGGACTGTGATTATAGATGAAGGTTCTTGGTGAATTATTGAACCTGATGGGTTATCACATGATCATGTGAATACATCATATGAACCATTCATCACATGATGCTCAGTTCATTATGTGATCACCTGATATTCAAAATATCATGCAGTAGGTTCATGCAATCACCTGAGGAGGTTCGTCAAGGATGATCAATGGCACGTTTCATTCCTCTACTTTCCTTATCCAATTATCCCTATACTATTATGACGTGTGTAATTTTTTTAAGGGTAACATGAGTATTTATAGGCCGATTTTGTCCAAGGATGGAACCACTTTTCATAGTGGGCAAGCCGCGTGTATCATTTGAGGCGGTAGAGACTTTTCCAGATTGAAATCATTTTGTCATAAGATGGATTTTCATAAAATTCATTCCTTCATGTGATGTCTCTCTCATGATCGCATGATCAATCTCTTGTGACTTCACATCATACAACCACTAATGATTTTGAAAAATATGAGTTAATTCAGATAAAAAGTTATATAGAAGATGGAAGGGTGACATGTTTATAAACTTTATGTGACCATTTAAATGATTTTATTCACTTTGATCATGTAATAAAAATACCATAATGTGATGTATTTGTGCACTATTGGATGCTCTTATCTCATGCCACTATTTTTATTTTGTGATTGGATCCTGCGATGACATCAGCTCTTCAAAGAAATGCATGATGAAGTTGCATGTCTTACTTTGGTTTGATTCGGGCTTTGCCTTGATATAATTGCGTTGAATGGTATTTCATGAGCTTGTATATATATAGCACCATCAATAGGAATAATAATACAAGTGATTTTCCATTGTGTGATATTGGTTTGAATTTGTAAAGTGCGAGATGGATTCTTTTTGAAGGGCATCGCGTGGGATTTTTATGGATGGTCGAGATTGGTCAAGAGAATGATCAAGCAGCTATAATTTAATCAAATGAATAGTACTATGAATATCCAATCCCACATTGAAGCACCATATGTTATAATAGTTGTTTATCAACCAATCAGTGAGGATTGGGGTTCAGAAACACAAACCCACCCGCCACCTCACACGATGCTGCCACCCATCCTACTGCACTACCACCCCATGGCGCGGTTCTTCCCTTCTTATTCACAAGTTCTTGTCTCTGCACCCTATCTTCTTCCTATGCTATCTAGATGGTTTTTCTTCCTAGGTGTGGTTGAAGAGACTCTTTCATGAGCCAAGGTTGAGCTAGCTAGGCCTATTGGTACTGGCTATGCAATTTGTTTGGAAATGGGATTGTCCATAAGTACATATAAAATAATTTTGATTAAAATTAATATCATTCCCAAAAATATATATTCCTTTAAACTAATGAACTGTGCTTCATTAATTACATTTCCACATCCTTCTTGTAAATTATATTTATTTTTTCACAATCATCACATTTCTCAAATCTTCGACAGTGAAGTGCATATCGCACAATTATGGGTGTCAACAAAGTTCCCCCTATAATTAGATTCATTCTAAACAAAAATAATATGACTCTAGGGAAAATAGAGATCACTATTATTAATATATTAACAAGTGATGAGCTTTGATACTGATCCCAATGAGAATGTTTTTTCTAGAGTGTATTGACTAAATAATTTCAAGTGTCATAGAGAGGAGGATTATGAACATAAATTCTTGGATGAATCCAAAATAGGAAGTATCTTTGTATTTTGGGATGGATACCATAAATTTAGAATGTATATGAATTCCATAATGTAATAGGGAGTGGGTGTAAAGGAAATTACAGTTATATCTGAAGTCAGGTAGCTGGACATCACTATGTGTCCCATGAGAATGGGAATCAATCCATATGTAGTTCTGAAATATACCACTATGAATATCAAACTCATGCATATATAACATATTTTCAAAGTTAAATAACTCTATGATTAATTTCCTTATATAGATTTGGCTCATACGTATGAGGGGGACTATCACTATTTTGTGAGGAAATCCCGGGTAGAGATCCATGTTCTGGTGGATATGTTACTCAGATCATCCATGATACCCAACCATTGTGTGTAATAGAAAATAGACACAATAATCTATATTTGATTTCTTAATTTACAACAAGTTTCTCTTAATAAATTTTCATGAATTCCCACTGGCATGAAATTCTTCATTGATGCACCAACTTCAGTTTTCTTGAGATCATCTGATTTAAAAGGATAATTTGGTCATGGTATCCTTCTATAAGGTATATCTCTATAAATTACACCTTATTTAGTGTACATAGTGATAATAGCTTGATATTTTCTAATTCCATGTAGTGTTTCCCACAATATTTTTATCCCTTTATTTATTTTTTCCTAAATGTTTTCTAATATTCATATAGTAGAAGAATTAATATTCATCAACTTAGCTTTTTATCAAGTCTCCTTTCAACCTTGAAAGTTTTTTTGCCTCTTTCCTTTTATTAATGCTCAATATTTCTTGGATCTCACAAAGTGAATTTTCATCGAGCGGTGACCTAACTTTTTCTTATGATTCCCTTATCATATTTTCATATTGGTGAGAATTATGTCTCTTTTACACTTTTGTTTTAAGGTCTTGTAAGCTAGACCACTATTGTGTTTTAGTTTAAGGTATTCTAGCTAGGACCTTTGTGTATTTTATTTTAGTATATTATAGATTATAAAATTGTTGTATTTTAGTTTAATGTGTTTTATCTTGGACCTTTGATATGATTCAGTTTAAGGTATTCTAGATTAGACCATGAGATTCCATGCAGTTTAAATTATTTTTACCAAGTCTTGATTGATGAATATGGAATATAGGGAAGACGGACTAGGGATGACTCCAAACAATCTATGGTGATAAGTTCCTTTATGGTGTTACCAGAGCTCATAAGGATTGGAGTTATTTTCTTTCCAGGAGGATATTCTAATTATTGGTAGTGAAAAGGCCGTATGTATTGGTAGAATTTTCAAATAGTGGTGTCTCTGCTCTTTTACAAAGGATATGGAAGATTTATGGGGGTAATATTGGTTGAGGGTGAAATACAAAGGAATCTAGGACCACCTGGATAGTTGTAATGTGGGTTGTGTAAATCATATTCCTCAAAGATTGAATCTATTGGTAATTTAATGGGTCACACTTTCCAGAGATGACCCAAGATACCCTAAGGTTCTGAGTTCCTCTTTGGTGTCACCAAGTCTCACGAGGATCGGAGATACTTTTCTATAATGAGGTTACACCTATGGTTGGTATTTTTAAGACCCTTATGCATGTATAGAATAGTCAAACATATGTTTTCCCACTCATTTACAAGGTCCATGGAAGGTTTGTGAAGTCTCATGTTCTTGGAAAATGAAGTTGGGTTTGAAGGAAATCTATCCAAGAATGGTTCTGGAATCCTTGGGTAATTTATATCATAATTATGAAGTTATATCCCTAAACCCTATGGTATTAAATCACAAGGTTTGGGCTATCATTGTGAATCATGTTTTGTATTCGTGTTTTGAGAAAGGGTACAAAACATGGTGACATAACGTGGGGGATTTCAAATATTCTTAAATAGTCTGTTAAATAAAATCATAAATCATGGTCTAAAGTGATGAGGTCATGAGGATGGTATGGGAAAATCATGTCAATAATAGCCCAAAACACCCTCTGGTGATGGGTTCTTCTACAGTGATGTTATAATCATAAGAGTTATAAATCCCTTTATATTGGGCCAAGATGTATCTAGTTGATCATTATAATCCTTTATTCATCAATATAAAGGGTAAGCAGAGAGATCTATTTTCCTTTACAAGGGATATTAAATGATTTTGATGACCCAATGTGCTTAACTCATGAAGTGTGATCTATGTAATATGTAAGATTCAATAAGGGTTTGAGCACCCTAAAATTTTTCTCACCGCCTAGTGAACACATTATCATGACACTGATATGTGAAACCCCATTAATCTAACCTTTTCCTAGACTAGGGGTCCAATGAGCATAGCATGGATTTTAGAAGGGTCATAAAGAAGACCATATTATCTTTATTCCTCATTTATTTATTCTCTAATGTTTTCCTAAACTCTGGAGATGAAGACTTTAGTGAGTGAAGACTTGAATTTTTTTAGGTCTCCCTTTTTGGGTTTTCAACCAAAAAATTTGTGTGTCACTTTCACCAGTCATTTAAGGTCTTTCAATTTGGACCATTATAGTCTAGAGTTTAAGGTTGTATAGATTTGACCAAAGTGAGTTTAGTTTATGTTTATGATGCAAATAGACCTAATATGAGGTATGTTAAACAAGAACCCAACTAGGCTACCCAAGGTCTAGTTTACTTCGACAACCTTCTGAGTGGGAGATGAAAATTTTGTAAATTACAAGTCAAGGTTATCAGGTCATGCATAATGATATGAGACACTCATAATATGGATGACCCAGAACACCCTTAGGTGCTGAGTTCTTCCATGGTGACATTGAGCTAAAAAGGATTAGAAATCCCTCCTTATAGAGCCAAGATATCTCTGGTTGGTAGGTATCATCCCTTATGGATCAATATCATGGTCAAGTAAAGAGATATATTTTTCTTTTAAATGGCCATTAAATGTGTACATAAACCTAAGGTTCTCAATACATGAAGTGTGGTATATGTATTGAGGTGCTTAAAAGATGGTCTAAGAACCCCATACTCTTGATGACTGGGTCAAGGCTCATGTGCACCTTTGATAAGTAATAATAATGTACAATGGTCTACATGGTTTAATTTAATGTAGTCGAGACATAATTAATTTATTTCAGTTTAACATCATTCAGTAAAGACATTTTCATTGTAGTTTAACATCATGTGGTAAGGAAATATTTTTTGTGGTGTTTTAATGTCATGAAAATAGGATATTTTCCACACAATTTAACATCATATGGTAATTATGTGGTAACCGTTGTGAATGATTGTTCAAGATATATTACATGCACAAGCTGGCCACACGTAGATATGACTTGTATGTAGGTAAAATGATCTTGTATGGATCAACCCCTGTATATTTTGGGTAAATTTTTTATCATTTGTTGTAAATCGGCCTATAATTGGAGATCCAAGCATCACTATGTATCCTAATATGACAGGATTCAAGACGCATGTAGTTCTTGAATGGGAAACTCTCTACGCAGTTCTGACCCATACGCAGAGGTGGGCATTGTTTCTTTTGACTGTTGTGTCCAGTCCTAGGATTAGAGATCTGTGCATCACTACCTATCCTTTGATGATAAGAATCAATCCAAATGTAGTTCTTGGAGAATCATGTAGTTAAAAATCATGCGTCAATGACATGGGCTTCCCAATGTGAAAAGGGGTATTGTGGCTAGACCCAATGATGGAAATATTGGTGTCACTATATATCCCACAATAATGGGAATCAAGTCTCCCGTAGATCTTCAAGAAGGAGCTTCCTGTGAAATTTTAACCATATACATGGAGAGTGCATTGAGATGATTATTTTTCGTGACTATACTTGGTATTGGAAATTCATGTGTCACTATGAATCCTATGATTTCAAGATCAATTCACACATAGTTCTTGAACTAGGTGTCTTAGGAGACCAATCGCCGAGGATTGTGATCCTCTCAGGTGGGGCCCATAGTAATGTGAAATTTTATGTCATGAAAGGGACATCAAAAATGTAGTTTAATATCATTCGACTAGGACTCATGCTACTCCTTTTATGTTTTTGAATTTCAGACCATGATAACCCTGTCGTGATATGATGTTCCTTGTTCGTGCGTGGAAACCCTTATTAAAATTACTAATCTTGTGTTAGCTATGATCAGTGAGAGAAACAAGGAATGGAAATGATTACACTCACCATATAGGGGTGATTAAGGATATGAAATGGTAATTTTGTGTCTTGTGGTGGCTGGTCCTAGATATAGGATCCAAGCATCCCAATATATATCATTAAAATGTGATTCAATCCATATGTCATTCTAGAAACCTATATAGGTTTAGTGTCATATGGAAAGTACATCATTCATGAAGTTTAACATCATACAGTAAGGATGTGGGTGACTCATCATGAAATAAGAGTAATATTGGGGATCTGTGCAGTTTTACATCATGTGGTAAGGAAATTTTCCATGTAGTTTAACATCATGCGGTAAGGAAAAGGGTCAAACAAAGTGAAAGGGAAGTAACGCTATGGATGGTCGAAAAAATAGTGGTTTGGTCGTCAATGTGTATCTTTTGATGGTATGAATCTAGCCATATGTAGTTTTTAAAAGGATATATTCTCTATGTGAAGACAAATCTTACATAGAGATGGGGATATTTCGTACCTATTTCACATAGTTCTAGCTCATGTACGATGAATTATCTATGAGATAGTGATTCCCATGAATTTTAACATCATGTAGTGAGAAAATCTTCCATTTATTTAACATTATATGGTAAGGATCTCTTCTGTGTATTTTTATATCATATGGTAAGGACTTATTTCGTACTATTTAACTTCCTATGGTTGGGACATGAGATGATGTGTAGTGTAAAGTCTTTCTTCTGTGAATTGGTCCATATAATTTAATTTCATGTTTTCAGGAAATGTTTCATACACTTTAATGTCATTTGGTTAGGATTTTCTCCATAAATTTTAACATATTATGGTCAGAACAAACTTTTTCAAGTTTAACATAATGTGGTTTGGACAATCTCCATACAATTTTAATGTCATGTGGTTAGGAAAAACTCCTTATAGTTTAACATCATGTGGTTTGGATGAACTCCATACAGTTTAATTTCATGTGGTAAGGATTAACTCCATACAGTTTAATGTCATGTTTTTATGATGAACTCCATATATTTTAACTTCATGTGTTTAGGATGAAATTTGTACAGTTTAACTTCATGTTTTTAGGACAAACTCCATAATGTGATGTGTTTTGAATGAACACCATATAGTTTAATGTCATGTGGTTAGAGAAAAATCCATATAGTTTTACATCATGTGGTTAGGAATAACTCCATACAATTTAATGTCATGTGGTTAGGATGAACTCTATATAGTTTAACATTATGTGGTTAGGACATATTCCATAAATTTTAACATTATGTGGTCAGGATGTACTCTATTTAGTTTAACATCATGTAGTTAGGAAAAACTCTAGGACACCGTTTTTTACCTTCTTGAGGTCTCATAATTGTAAGTGGAAATGGGTATAGGAATTCTTGGTAGGTTTCTTCTGACTAACACTCTTCATGTATCCATGTCATCCGCTTCTTCATCAGATATATATATCTTTACCTGGTTAAAAATACATAGTTTTACTCTCTTGGTCACCTACTGACCATGGTAAAGTGTTGTTAATAGTTGATGGGCCACTATATATGGTTTACCATAGTATTATGAGAATATTTCTATAAAAAATTTCCTGATATTTTTTATCACCTCTCTTTATTAAGGTGTATGATATTTTTGAGCACTTATTTATATGAAGTCATATGGAAAAGGAGAGGATTTCCTTTTATGTGGAAGATATCATCGTGGGGAGGTTTACCATGGAGGATATCAGAAGTAGAGTCCCTATGATTCATCTTCACACTTTCATGAAAAGGAATTTCATGGTAATGATTTCCTTCCACTTTATTTAAAGATTCAACAGACCCTCAGGTGTTGAGAATGTGTCTCAAAAAACTCATGGACACTCATCATTGAACAAATCAGGGGTATTAGAATCACTCTACATCACAGTTATAATATTTTTTTCCTTACTTTTTTGGGTTTATCAGTGATATAATCCTACTGTATGATGGTTTTTGATTCCACTAATAAACATATGGTGTTTCGGGGATATGATCCCACTACTGAGAAGTTGTTAGAGTATACCAATGAGTTTCTCTAATAATGATATGATCCTTTCCTGAGGTGTGTACCGATCTAACTTAGAGGGACTTGTCTAGAATGGGGATATAATCCCAATCTTGGGTCTTTAGAATATGTCACTGGTCTTTTTTATAAGAGTATGAGCCAGTCCAAATGTATGTGTTGTTCTCACATGGTATGCCCCAGTTGGAATGGAAATATGAGCTTGGTTTGAATATGAATTCCCTGTCAGAATATGTCGAAGGACCTCTAGTATGGGAGTAGGTATATGAGCCTCCTATTATAAGATACTGGTATATTTTGAGTAAATGATTTGATATGAATATGAGTTTTTTTCAAGGTGTGTGCTACTCTCTCTTAGTGATCCTCAGCCAGAATAGGGATATGATCCTAATACTGGCCTTTAGAGTATGTTTTTGGTCCTTTTTTGACTGGGATATGAGAATATCCTAAGGCATGTATCGCTCACATATGGTGAGCCCTGATCAGAAATGGGATATGATCATGATCTCAGGACTTTAGAATATGTTTTCTTTCTTTTCTAATAGGAATATGAGCCTACCCCAAGGCATGTGATGCTCTCACTTGATGAACCCTAGTTGGAATGGGAATATTATCCCAATCCTTATGTTGCATCCTTTACTGGAATATAATGATAATCCTCCTGGATAGGATTAAGGATATTTTATTTCTATAGATTAGTCACTTTTTTATACTGTTCAGAGTGTACTACTACTCTGGCTATCTGGATAAGAATATATTCTTATCCCTACATTTCCACAAGAATATACCGATGGACATCCTCTATTGTTGTCATAAATAATTTTCACTTCTACATGGTATGTATTGGAATATATGCTTGTATTTTATAAGATTACATGATTTTTTGGATGATGTATTTGATTAAAGTGGGTATATACACCCACTCTTTTCATCCATGTTCCATCGGAATATGTTGATAGATTTTATGCATAGGGGCGTAGATTTATACATTCCCCTTTATTGTTATTCAGATATGATAGAAAACTTATTTGAACTATCAGGGGTATGATCTTGCTTTCTTTGGTCCACAGACAAGGTGTCCTTGACACCCAAATCTGAATGTTTGGGGAGGTGACCTATTAGAGAATGCCTTTGAAGGCATCTGAGGGGTATTGGTGATTTTATGATATAGCTAGGATCAAGATTGTAATGTATCATTTGTGCTTCTAGAAACTAAAATTTCCACATAATTCTGACAATGTCTGCCAGATATTAAGATTCCATATAGTTTTTCATCCTATGACATGGATGTGTTCCATACAGTTTAGCATCATGAAATAAATATGTGGATATTGGTGTCTGGGCCAAGATACTGGACCTTCAATCCATATGTATATCATTAGGATGAGAATCAATTCATACATAGTTCTAGAAAACTCATGTAGTTTAAATGACATGTGGTAAGGACATTAGTCATGCATTTTAATGTATTTTGGTAAGGATGTAAATATAGGTGGATGGGACAAGATATAGGATTTTATGTCCCTAAGTTTCCCATTAGGATGATTATAAATTTTTATGAAGTTCTAGGTGATTGTATGTCGAAGAACATGCTCACAAATGATCAGAGGAATTCATTGCGTTCACTGCATTCTGATCTGCTCTAATTCGGAGTTTTGTCATCATCTGAGGTGATTCGCCAACAAAGGAGGAAGGAGAATATCTAGAATTTGACCAGTGTTTATGTGGATAACCCTATATAATTCTCATTAGAATTATTATTATATATTTTTAATTTATGTTAAAGTGAATTAATTAATTAATTTAATAATTAATTAATCCACGGAACATACCTCTAACAAACGAGGAGTCTGAATGTCCTGCACTGACCAATTTTATGTCATACCTAGGGTAAACACCACATTTTAGACTCAACTGTGGTCTCAAATTTCTGATATGAGGTTCCATTTAAGAGTAATCCTATTTTATTTAAGAAGCTTCATGGATTCAATAAAAAATTAATATTTTATAAAATTAATTCTGAGCCTCACAATCACATGTCGTCTCAGCGCCTAGCTCTGGAAATATATATATAAATATTCCAAAGTCTTACAAAGTAAAAAAACTGAGTTTCTACATTATTCCATCCATCAGTATTTTCATCCCTAAAAGGCAAATCTAACTAAAAAACTTGGGATACTGAGACCGCACGTGGCTCTCCTACTCCCAGGAACTCTCATGCATGTTCCCATATTTCCACAACACATGGACCAAATGGATTTTCCATCCCTTCAAAGTATTCTTCTGTCGATCCTTGATCACCATCTGGTTCTCAACAAAGGTGCCTCCATCCTCAATGTCTAGATCTCCCCAGTAGATGACATTTTTGAGGTTATGCATGTATCTACTCAACTATGAAATGTAGAAGATGTTTTTCACCCGCTCCAGTTGTGGGGGAAGGTCAAGGGATTAAGAAACCTCACTAACCATCTACATGATCTCGAACAACCTGATGAACCTCAAGGATATCATTTCTCCCTAGTCTAACCTCTTAAATTATCATCATGGGGATACTCTTAAGAAAATTCGGTCTCCCAGATCAAACTCCAAGGATCTATGATAGTGATCTGCATAAGATTAATGTTTGCTCTGGGTTATCCTAATCTTCTCACAGATCACCTGGACCTTCTCCATTGTCACTTGCACTGTCTTTGGGGCCACAAGAGATGTCTCATTAATCTCTATCTAGCACAAGGGTAACCTGTATGGTCTTTTATATAGGGCCTCAAAAGGTTCCATGTTGATGGTAGAGTGGTAGTTGTTGTTGTATGAAAAAACCACCATGTGAAAGTGATCATCCCAACTCCAGCCATAGTTTAACGAGCAATCATTCAACATATACTCCAATACCTAAATAGTGTGCCTGATCTTCCCATAAGTCTAGGGGTGAAAGGTTGTACTCATCCTCATTTGGGTCCCGAATTCCTCTTGTAGTCCTTGTTCGAACCAAGGTTGTTCGTTGCTAATAATAGAGTTTTTTTTGTGTTTGCTGTCAATCTACACATGGATCAATAGGGAGTTTTCACACAATGAGGTCACGTGTTTAAGGCTAAAAGAAGTATTGAAGGTGGCACAGTTTCCCAGTGTTTTCCAAATTTTTGGGACTCAAAATTGATAATTTGGTGTTGGAAAACAAAGGTTTTTCAGATATTATTGAATGGTATGCGAAACGATAAAGAAAATTAGCAAAATAATGGAACCGCATAACTCAGAACATGGACCATGTACTATGTACTATGTTTCGGGAATGGTTCGCGGCCGCATTCCATGCAGCGGGAATGGTACGTGGAGAGGTATGTGGAGCGGTATGCGGAGCAGTGCGCAGACCAGTGCATGGAACTGAAAATAGTTTACAGCAACAGTACGTGGTGATGGAATGTGGTAAACAGAATGCTGAAGGATGAAACATAAAACGGTTCGCAGCAACGGTACACGGTGAAGGCATATGGTACGTGGAGTGATGAAGGTTGGCGGGACTACTGAAGTTTGCGAAATAGGAGTGGTACATAGTGGAGTCTAACCATACATAGATGGAGTTCAGTATACAGTGAATATTATCCCACATTGAAAATTTGGGTAAATCAGATTAAAAAAATTTCTGAGTTACGTACCTATTTAAGGAATAGTAATCCCCTTTGTTAATGGATGGGATTAGAGATTAAAATTTTGGGATGAAATATGGTAATGTTTAAAGTGGTACATGGAGGAGAAGATGATACACAGAGAGAACCATTTGTGTAAGGAAAATAGTCTGCAAAATAAAGTGCAGTTTTTGGTGGAAGCTCTCACAGTATGCGACAGAGCAAGGCAGCACAAAGAGCAAGGTGGTATGCAGAGAAGCTGAGCAGTACCCGGAGGAATGCAGTAAGTGGAGCAGGGCAGTTCTACATGGAGCTGGTTGGTACATGGAAATTGTAGTGGCATATGGATGAGTTGGTCTGCACACCATACCTGGAACATAGTATGCGGAACACGCAAGGAAGCCTAAAAATTTACCAAATAAGTTTGTGAAATTAAGTTCCATAACATATCGGTAAACGGAAAAATAAATTACATATATGGGTGATTTTGGGACTTCAACAGAGTGTCCATTTAAAGTTGAGTATTCATGATTTAATGATATACCAATGAAGTGACCTTCAAGTCGATAAACTGAGTGAATATTCTTCTAACTCAGTGATCAAGGGGGGGGGGTCAGCAGAAGGGATCTAAGGGACGTAGTGTCTTATCCATAAAACCTTATAAAGTGCTCTTGGAACAGAGTGGATATTATAAATACTTGTAACCCACAAATCGTTAATAATAGTGGTTTTTTTATAACTGACACATTGTTGGTGTATGCTCCTTGGATGTATCCCTTAGTGGTTAACCAAGTAAAATTATTTGTTCACAACTTTGCATGTGATTGTTTATTTTCTTCACTTCCTCTTCAGATAGGTTTAACTGGTTACTACCAATTTGGGAACAAGATCCATCAATTTAAATGTAAATTTTGACACCCTGATTCACCCCTCCCCTTTCATAGTGTTCTGGGGGCCTTCAAGTGGCATCAGAGTGAGTTTTCTGGTGTTAAATCTATCCTATTTTTCTGACATCGAGAATATAGTTAATGTTACAGGAGTGAAATTGTTTGATGGAAGTAAATTTAAAATATGTAAGAATATGAGGATATCTTATATAATATCTCTTGTAATTGATGTACTTTTTTCCACTTCACAAGGAATATAGTTCACTAACCCAACTGTCTATCTATGACAGATACAGACAGGAAAATGGTAGATGTTTATTCTAAATCACTGAATTCCCTAACTGTATCTCTTTCTGATCAAATATATCTAAATGTGATGAAACATAAATCAGAAAATTCTATGTGGGAGAAACTAGAGATTATTTATGAAGGTGACAGAAAAGTGAATGATTCTAAGCTCCATGTTTTACACAACAGGTTTGATGATCTGAAGATACACCCAAATGAAAATGTAGATTCCTTCTTCAATTAAATTACTGAAGTTGTAGAAGAAATTAAAGGTCTTAGAGAAGAGATCAACGACATATATATTATAAATAAAATCTTGATAATACATCCACCCATTTATAATTCAAAGGTTTCAACTCTTGAAAAAAGGTATCTTTCAAAACATTCTCTTGATAATCTACTGAGCAGCCTAGTGGAATATGAGATGAAACTAAACTGATAAGATAAAACGACTCGTGTAAACTAGGAAATGGAATTAAAAGCCGTAAAAAATAGAAATTTTAAGAGATTTTTTAAATGAAGATTATGAGGAAAAATAATTTCTTTCCCTCCTTTCTAAGAAACTCTATAAGGGAATAGGTAAATTTGAAGTAAATATTCCTCTGGATTTTTTTGTTGTGGAAGATTTGTGAAAATTGCCTCTCATTTCCCAAGAATGATTAATGATGAAAAAAGTGAATATGGAGACATAAAAAAGCCTCATAAAATGTTTTTCGAAAATAGAGACTTCAAATATAGAAATAAATTTCAACAAAAGAGTTTGTTCTATCAAGAAGAAGATGATGACAGTGAACTCTTTGAGTAAGAGAAATCAAAATTCAAATTGGGGAACTATGATTCAATGATGGATACCATTGAAAAGTCAGAACAATTGATAGATGAATCTATAGATAATCATTTGATTATTAATGTTGATTCCAAGTTGCAACTTAAAGATGCTTTTGGTAAGCATGATAATAAATGTAAGAGATGAAATAAGTAGAATGAAATGGTGGGGGAATCTTAAGAATATATTGATCATCTGGAAGTGGAAATTGAACTACTAGAAGAAATGGTGAAATTATAGTCATCAATCCATGAAATCATTGATGATGTTGTGGAACTAAAACTCTGAATTGAAGAACAATAAAAGGTCATCAATGACCTTACCTTGAGACTGGAGGAGAAGTCCAATACCGTTGAGGGACTCAAAGAAGAAGTTTTTACTCTGAGAAGTAAACTTGAAAGTGAATCAATTTCAAAAGAAGAAAAT
This sequence comes from Viscum album, assembly GCA_963277665.1. NCBI lineage: Eukaryota > Viridiplantae > Streptophyta > Magnoliopsida > Santalales > Viscaceae > Viscum > Viscum album. The sequence goes on from OY728123.1 coordinate 1,800,712,738, forward strand.
AAGAAAAAAAAATTGGAAGGTTCTCAGATATTGGTCTACTAGAGGGAGATAAACATGGTTCTGATGGAGTTAAAAAGATATTGAGTGTTCAAAGACCCACATGCAAGAGAAATAGTGGAATTGGTTGTGATACCGAAACATAAAATGATATAAATAAACTAAACTAGAATAAAGTAAGGTTTAATGTTTATCATGTTGAAAAGCCACCAGAAGTTCTGAAAAGAAAACCCTTGTATAAAACTAAAAGGAGAACTGAATATTATCCTTTTATTTCCAGAAATTATAGGAATTCAATCTATTTTCCTAAGGAAGAATACATGATGAGAAATGGAAGTGAGAAGACATTTCCATTCATGAAGTGTCGGTTTTGTGGCTACCTGTGGCATACCATGTCATATTGTGAAGTGGAAAAAATCTATATGAATGGGGAAGAGTTAAGAGTTCAACAAATGAGAAAATTTTCATATATTACTTCTTATAGAATAAATAATTTCTATGGATATTTTTTTTCACTAGTCTAACTTTGGCCATAAAGCTGTGTATTGTAGGAAGAGGTATGACAGGAAAAATTCATTCAATGCTTAGAGACAAGACAATACTATTCAACCAGATGGTGTTGTTATTTCAAATAGTTTTTCTCCTATAGAAGAAGAATTTGAATATGAATAACCCAATTACATGGAAGATAGACTCAAAATACCATCATTTTCCTACGCTCAATACAATATCTCATGGAAAGAAAAGTGTAAAATTGAAAGTTCTAATTCTTCATAATTAGCCCTCAAAGCTAATAATTAAAAAAACACTTGGATTCTTGATAGTGAATGTTCATCCCACATTATGGGTAATGCATAATTATTAACGAATGTCAAAAAAATGATCGATGGAATAGTGAGGTTCGGTAATGATGGTGCATTGAAAATAAAAGGTAGTGGAAGTATTGATCTAGATAATGGAGAGCTGAAGAAAACTGAAGTCCTTTATGTGGATGGTCTACATCACAATCTTCTTAGTGATTCAACTCTATGACTCAAATTTTATTGTGAAATTCAATTAGAATGGTTGTACTATAAGAGTAAAGTCCTAGAATACTATCATGAAAGGCTGTAGAACATATGGCAAATTATTTCAGGTTGAAAGAAAAGAGAACATATTCTACTTAATATTTAAAGAGGAAAACAACTTATGGAATCAAACTTTGAGGCACATCAATCAAAAAGACATGGAAAAAATATCTAAGATGAAGATAGTCATGGATATCCCTAATTTGAATCATGAATGGGAAAAGATTTGTAATGCTTGCAAGCGATGGAAACTGGTTTGCAGTTCCTACCGATCAAAGAAGAAAAGAGCATAAAATCTCCTTGACCTCATCTATACAGGTGTATGTGGCCTGATAAATGTTTTTTTAATACATGGGGAAAGGTATTTTGTTCTTTTCATAAATGATTATAGTATAATAGCATGTGTTATCATTATACACAGGAAGCAACAAGTACTTCAACGCATGAAAACATACTGTTGAATTGCCGAGAATGATACTGGATGGAAGATCAACGTCTTACCATCTAACAATGGTGGGGAATAAATTCCATTGAATTTTCAAATTACCTAGAGAAGCATGGGATACAACATGAAGTGGAAATTATGATAACTCCACATCAAAATAGAGTTGTTTATCACAAGAATCGACAGGTAAACAATATGGCCCAAACTATGTTGATTGAGAGTCGTATTCCTCGAAATTACTAGAAAGAGGCAGTAAAAGCTATAATGTTTATTTAAAATTTAATAGGGCTATATATGGGTGATACAAATACATCATATGAATTATATCATGAAAGGAATCCCTCTTTGAAATATTTTCGTGTTTTTAGAAGAAAATGTTGTATCCGAAACAAAGAAGAAAATCAAGGGAAGTATGGAGAAATGCAGAAGAAGGAATATTTCTTGGATACTCAATGAATATTAAATACTTCAAGTTTTTTAATAAGCACTTGGGAAGAATTTTGGAAAGTAGTGATGTAAACATCATTGAAAATAAAAACATGAATGCTTCAAGGAATTCTAATGTTGATGCCATAGAAGATGAGGAAGAATGTAAAAATAGAAAAATGATAATACAAAGGTTGAAGAAGGTGTAAAAAATACTCATGCGTCACATCATGATGTTGACTTAGAAGAAGAATCGGAATAGGAATCCATAGCTGGAGAGAATTCAGTCGAACCCCAAAGGAGAAATCAAAGAGCAGAGAATGATTATTCCAACATTATTGGGGATCAGAATACACCTACATGGACAATGAGAATGAGGAATAATGCACAATATGTATTTATGTAAATTTTGGAACCATCCTCATTTGAATAGGCATTAAAGGATTAGTCATGGGTGAAAGTAATGAATGAAGAGTTAGATTAGATTGACAAAAATCAGACATGGGATCTTGTTAAAAGACTTGGAGATCATAATGTGACTGGTATGAAGTGGATTTTCAAAAACAAATTTGATGAACATAGAAATGTGATAAAAAATAAGGCATGCTTGCTTTGTAAATGATATTCACAAATTGAAGCCATTATGTTGAGGATTCATTTTCTCCAGTAGAAACTGGAATCGATCAGGTTATTTCTTTCCATGGAAATCCAAAGAGGTTATAAAGTGTATCAAATGGATGTCAAGACAGTATCCATAAATGGTTTATTGGAAGAATAATTATACATTGAACAACTAATGGGGTTCTTTCTTAGAAATGATGAACATAAGGTTTTCAAATTAAATAAATCTTTTTATGATTTGAAACAGGCACCATGGGCATGGTACTCTAGAATGGACTCTTATCTGAGAAAAATTGAGTTTAAAATATGAGAAGTGGATCAAAATCTCTAAGTTAAGAACTCTGAAAAGGATCAGTTCAAGGTATTGGTATATGTGGATGATATTATTTTTTTTGGAAGAAGATAGGGATCATTGGATGAATTTTCGAATCACATGAAATCCATATTTGAAAAGTCCATGATTGGTGAACTCACATACTTTTTAGGGTTTCAGGTACTTCAGAAGGACTACACATTATTTTCTCAGGAAAATTATGCAAGATATATACTAATGAAATTAAATATCCATGATTAATAACCAATGAAGAATCCAATTTCAATTGGATAAAATATCAAAATGTATGAGGAAGGGACTTTTACGGATCCCAGCATGTATAGAGGAATCATTGGAATCCTACTGTACCTGACGGAGACACGTTCACATATTGTCTTTGCAACGCGCCGAGAGACCCACTTTTCAAGTAATCCAAAGGAATAATATATGGATCCTGTGAAAAGAATCATGAGATACATTCAAGGTACACATAATTATGGTCTATAATTTGTGGTAAGAAGAGATATTGAACTATCATTATTTTTTTATGGTGACTGGACTGGAGATGTAGTGGACAAAAAGTCTACCAGTGGTGGAGAATTCTATATTGGGAAGAAATGTGTGGGATAGTTAAGCAAGAAAAATGAAATTACTTCACTTAGTACTGATAAAGCTGAATATATATCTGCTACCAAGGTGTGCCCTTAGTTACTTTGGATGAAGAAGCAATGGATTGACATTGGTGATGAGGGGAAACAACCAATGGTGATTTATTGTGATAACAAGAGCACAATTAATCTTACAAAGAATCTTGTTAAGCATTCTTGTATAAAAAATATTGAGACCATATATCACTTCATCAAGGAAAACGTTAAAGAAGACGTGATCAAAATGGACCATGTGGGAACCGATGAGAAAGTGGTTGACATTATGACCAAGACACTGTTTGTAGCTGTGTTTGAGAAACATCAGTTGAACCTTAGTGTTTAGTCACCTCACAGTTCTTAAGAAGGTAACGAGATTCCCCTCTCCCAAACATTTTTAACTATGTTAATCTGTTTGTGGAAGTGTTGCAGGTTCATGGGGGAGATAGGATCCAAGAGGAGTTTATTCTGAGCTCTATAATGTTTAAATAACCAGTCTTCAGGTTTATTGACAATGGGGGAGAATGGATAAATTCAATGGAGAGTGATCTGTTTATTTTTGGATACAGGAAATATTGAGAATATAAATAGATAGAAATGCAAATATGGGGGAGAAATGAAAAGGATTAGAACTCAATTCATGTACTCTATCTTATTTTCTATACTGATCATTGGACAATGTAGACATAGAGTTATGGATGAGTTTTTTCTTGAAGGTTCAAGTTTTGATTGTGATTGCGCATCAGTGAATTTACCTGGAGATTTCCAACAAACCCAAATGGGAAGATTGTTGTATATAAGGTTTTTTGTTTCTAATAATTGAGTTTTTTTTTTGTGTTTGTTGTTAATCTTCACATGGATGACTAGGGAGTTTTCATGGAATGTGGTTATATGTTTGAGGCTGAAAGTAGTATTGAAGGTGGCACAGTTTCCTAGTTTTTTCTAAATTTTTGGGCCTCAAAATCGAGAATTTGGTGTTGGAAAACAATTTTTTTTAGATAGGAGTGAATGGTAATTGAAACGACAAAGAAAATATAAAAAATAAGGGAACCGCATACCTCAAAACATGGACTGTGTACCATGCTCTAGGAATGGTTCACAGCCATATTCTAGGTAGCAGGAACGGTACATGGAGGGGTGTGTGGTGCATTTCTTGGAATCAAAAAAAGTTTGAAACAATGGTACGTAGTGAAGGCATGAAGTACGCTGAATTGTGAAGGTTGAAATGAAGAAAAGTTTGCAGTGACAGTACGTAGTGAAGGCATGCGGTATGCAGAGTGCTGAAGGTTGGAGAGACTACTATGGTTTTCCAAAAAGGAGTAGTACGTGGTGGAGGCTTACCATACACAGATGGAGTTCAGTATACAGTGAAAATTTTCTCACATTGAGAATTTGTGTAAATTTGATAAGTGAAATTTCTGGATTTACGTTCCTATTTAAGGAATAGTAATCCCCTTTATTAAGGGAAGGTATTAGAGATTAATATTTTGGGAAGAAATCTGGAAATTTTTGAAGTGGTATGTAGAGGAGAAGATGGAATGCATAGGGAACCATCCGTGTACGGAAAACATTCCATGGAAGAAAGTGCAGTTCACAGAAGAAACTCTTGCAGTAAGCGATGGAGCAAGGTAGCACACAGAGCAGGGTGATACACAGAGAAGCTGAGCAATTCACAGAGGAAGGAAGTATGCGGAGCAGGGCAGTTCTCTGAGGAGCTAGATGGTATGCGGAAATAGAAGTGTTATGTGAAGGAGGTGGTCTGCACACCATACCCAGAACACAGTATGAAAAACACCCAAGGAATCCAAAAAATTAACCAAATCAGTTTTTGAAATTATGTTCCATAACATATAGCTATACGAAAATATAAATTACATATGAGGGTGATTACGTGACTTCAACAAATAATCCATTTATATTTTAGGATTCTTGATTTAATGTTAAACCAATGAAGTGACATTCATTTCGATAAACTAGGTGAAGATTCTTACAATGTAGTGAGCAAGGGAGAGTCGATGGAAGTGATCCGAGGGACGCAGTGTGTTATCCCTAAAACCTTGTAAATGTAGTGCGCCTGGAATAGAGTTCCTATGACAAACACTTGTAATCCAAAATTTTTTAATATTAGTGGTTTTTGGTACGACTGAAACACTGTCGGTGTATTCTACTTGGATGTAGCCCTTAGTGGTGAACAAAGTTAAATTGTTTAGTTATTGATTTTCATGTGATTGTTTATTTTCTGCACTTCATATTCAGACAGTTTTAACAGGTTCCTACCAACGTGGGAATAAGATTCATTAGTTTAAATGAAATATTTGACACCATGATTCACCCCTCCCCTCTCAGGGTGTTCTGGGGTCCTTCAAGACTCTCCATTGTCATGATGTAAACCGCAGATCAGGATCAGAGACAATAATTGAGGGTACCGTATGAAGGAGAATGATTTTTCATACATATAAATGCCTCAAAATCTCCATCAGACTCTACTCCCTGTTAGCAGGTAAGTGTGAGTAGTTCATGAGTCTATCAACTATCACCCAGATGGTGTCATGGTTCTTCACTATGCATGGAATCCCTGTCACAAAGTACGTGGATATGTAATCCCACTCCCACTCTAGGATCTCAAGGGGCTATAACAAAACTGCCAGAACTTGGTATTCAGCCTTCACTTGTAGACAAGTGAGGCACCAAGAGATTAACTCAGTTATGTTCCATTGCATGTTAGACCACTAAATGTTCTGCTGAAGGTCTCTGTACATCTTCCCCACAGTGGTATGTACAACTAGGGGAGATGTGTAAAACTCCTGTATCACCTCCTCCCTCATCCAGACTAGAACCACCGTCCATCCATGAAAAAATATGATGTGATTACCTTCTTAATAATATCAATTTGGTGATTTTACTATGGATATCTTGTCACATAAGACCTCACAGTCGATGTATCCTAGTTAGGACTCTCTCACATTCTCAAGAAGCAAAGAATTCACCACCATCGACTGTAGAAAATTTGTACCCTCCTCTTCCATCTGGGTCAGTTGTTAGAATTCCAACTACTCCAAATAATCCATCACCAAGAAATCATAGAACTTCCTAATAAGGTAATATGCTACTATGTTTCCCTTCCCTATATTATAGACTATCTAGAATTCATAGTCTTGCAGGAACTCTAACCAGTTCTGCTATCTTGGGTTCAAGTACCTCTACATGAAAATGTACCTGAATCTATGACGGTTTGATTAAACCACAAAGTGATATCCTATAAGTTAGTGCATTTGAAACCATAGGGAGGATACTACCACTGCCAATAATAGGTTGTGATTTGTGTAGTTCTTATCATGGGGTCTCAACTGTATTGACCCATATGCGATAACTGTCGGCCACTACATTAACACATAGTTGAGACCATAACCTAAGTTATCACAATAAACTACGTACTCCACGCCCTCCTATAGTATTCTCAACACTCGATCATGCATCAGTATCATCCTCAAATCCTTAAAGTCCCTCTAGAACTACTTAGAATAAGAAAAAGTTTACCCTTTCCTCATTAGTGCGGTCAAAGGGGCTACAATTTTGTAGAATTATATAAGAAACCTCCTATAGTACCCAACCAATACAATAAATAAAATCACCTATTAAACGCACTTGGGTGGATCCCAAGCAATAAATGCATCAATCTTCAATATTTTCATAGCTAAACCATGCTCAGAAATGACATTCCCCAAAAAGTGAACATCATGAATCAAAAACTATCACTTCAATATCTTACCATAAAGTTGGTGGTCTTAAAGAAAATATAGAATGAATATGAAGTTATATCCATGCTCCTCCTCTAATGTAGATTAAATGAGTATTTCATCGATGAATATGACCATAAATTGGTCCATGTACTACTGGAATACATGTTTCATCAAATCCATAAACACAGTCATGGAATTCATTAAACCAAAGGGTATCACTAGGAAATAATAGTGTCTATAGTGACATTAGAATTCCATATTTGGAATATCAGCATTTAAAACCTTTAACTAGTGGTATCCAATCCTTAGATTGATCTTATATATCATCTCATGCCTCACAATTGGTCAAAGAGTTAATCAATACTTGAAAAGGGGTACTTTTTCTTTATTGTGGCTTCGTTCAGGCGATGATAATCTATGAAAATCCACAAACTCTCATCCTTATTTTTCATGAAAAACACTAGAGCTTCCCAGGTGGGCACACTAGGTCTGATGAAACCCTTCTTTCAAATATCCTCCAACTACAACAGCAAATCCCGGAGCTCAGTAGGGGATATCTGATATGTTGTAGAAGCTATCAAAGCGGTGCTTGGATTAAAATCAATGTAATAAATCCATTTATTTCCTAATAGGTAGTCCAAGAACATCCTCGGGTAATAAATCCGTAAAATCCTCCACAATTGAAGGAACTGAGATGACTATAGATTCTACTACACTATGTGATCTACTTTCAAACTAATGGGTGATGGGATGCATCCTCCTACTCACATACCCATGATATCTCTATCACCCATAAAGGTTAATCTCATCTCATCAGTGCGTAGGCATCTGCCTTATCTGTAGTGATAGAAAATATGGGCTTAGACCATATACAACAAATCCATACCCAAGATGATGTAATAAGGTTCCATTTTGATGACTAAAAGGTCCCATGTGAACCTTTATCCTTCAATAGATTTCTCTCATTATGGGCTGATAAAAGATAGAGGAGAAATATTACTTGTAAGAATCTCAAGAATAAGTTGTTAGTCTAGCACTTAAATTGGGAGCTCCATCTCTCACACCAGGAGTATGGAGATAAAGGCATGATTATCACCAATGTATACTAATACTGGACAAAGAGTATAATAAACATATATTATACCTCTAATCATCTTGTGTGACATGGGGTCATAAACCTCCAAAGCTTGAATCTATTTGTGTCCCTTGTATCTAGATCGTTGAGCCTAACATCGAGCACTTGGTGATGGTGGCTGACTGATCTCATAGTTTAGTTCACTAACCATAGTTTCATTTTCTCCTCTATTAGCTCCAACTACCTTGGTACCACCTTGCCCTCTCCTGGGAGGTCCCTAATCACAGTGTTGCCTCTGTTGTGGTGGTCTATTAGCTATCTTCCGATACTTATCTGCATTTCTGGTCATGAAATATTGCACTATGTGACGTTACCCATAACAAAAAAATGAACCACACCTCTCTGTGCTACCTTGGCCCTCTACACATCCCCTAACCACGTACCTAAGTCTGATCATGGGGAGGTCTCCTACGTCGAGATCTTGGAACCTGTAGTTTTATAGATACTGCAAATGACATTGCACTCTATCACCCCCTACTAGCTTTGGCTATCTGGAATCCTTATTTGATAAATCTATTTGTCACTAGTTCCCTCTCCAACACCCCTACATAGGTGGGTATTCACAAGGTCACAACGCTAGCTCAGATCTCTCTGGATAGTCCCTACTCAAACTTCTATGCTTAGATGCAGTTGTCCATGATCATATAAAGGGAGTACCATGTGAGCTTCATGAACCTCATTATGTAATAATCCACTTTCATCCCTCTCTTATATAGCTCTATAAGATTATAAATCAAAATTGATCGCAAGAAGGAGCAGTAGTACTTCTCAAAAAATAGCTACTGGAATTCAGGCCATGAGAGTGTCAACTCATCATGAATCTGGATAAAAAGGCTCCACCAGCATCCATCTACTCCTTTGAAAATGATATCTTCTATTGATACCACCAGATCCATCAAGGTTTAAATAATATTGAAGATACGAACTACCAAATCTTTCCAATCCTTTGTTTCTTAAGGATCTGGATCATCGTAAAACCCCATTGACCTCTGGCGCAAGAACTCATGGAGTGTGCTAAGCATGTGCGCTTCTTCAACCTGCTCTTCTGAAATGATATACTAATAGATAGGTGGAGGTTTTTCTACCTACCCACCTAAAGGAATGGGTTCACAGGAGAAACCCTGAACTGAGACCTCATCACTCATCTGGTCTTCAATATCCAAAGTTGTTGTCCTGGATGGATATCATCGCGAGGGGGATCCTAATAATTATCAAGACATACCAATGTTAGATGAAAATATATATATATAATATTAATTGGGAGATTAATCAAGAAGGATAGTCAAATAATAAATCCAATATGATGCATGTACTATTTAAACCCAACAACCAATGTATTGGTATCTTGAGTTGACTAGCAGGTGGTTAATGTCCTGGTGAATGGATATCTCGGCCACATTTACCATCACTAGATTCCCTAGCCTGATAGTTTCACTCGATACACTTCTATATTTCTACACTAAACCCAACCAAATCCTCATAATGGTACTAGTCTGAACAACATCCCAAGGAATGAACTTGCTCGGATACCAATCTATCATGACCCGACTGAAGTCGGGGCTCAAGCCACAACTACCACATGACCACCTCCATATGCTAGGGGGTGGAGACCAGTGGTGAAGGCAGAACTAAATAAGGGATTCCTTTTCCTATGTACCTTTACACACACATATCCATATCGATGCAGAAGTGCAGAGGAATGGAGTAAAATATGAAACATGACTATAAATTAAACCAAGAATACATAACCTCTAGGGTATACAAGATTACGATAGTTAAAACTGAAATTTAAAGAAGAAAAATATATTCCCAATCAGAAATATGTCCAACCAGATAAAACTGGAAAAGTAAACTACTGAGAGATCCCAGCTACGAAATCCCATGTTGCGACCACCATATGCGGTCCAAATTACCAGGTATACCTAAGCTACTTTGAAGTCACTTTAGAACTATCTATTGTTTTCATAATACATGACATGTTCTAGAAAATCCCATATAGGGGTGAGTATATATATTCCTAGTAGGATACCATAGAATCTGAAGGGGGAGAAGTAAGAGATACAATAGAAATAGAATGATAGTGGCTGAAAGGTATAGTCAAAGAGAATAGATCAACCTAAATAAATAGTAAAAGTAACATCATCCAAACACAAGGGGATCAACATGGTGAGTGGATAAACTACACATTGAGTCTTCCTGACCTATAGCAGAATATTGGACTCATCTAACAATGAGATACTTAACATGGAAAGTAGCTGGCATACCCCTCACATCTTCACCTCTTATGAAAGGAGAGTAACCAAATCCAAGGATGTTGATACAAAAGAATATATATATATTCTGAGTAAATAATTAAAAATTATAGAGTAAGGGGATATCCATCTAACATATCATCCTAGGAAGAAGAGTAACCAACAATTCTAATGTTCATCAATGATGCCCAACATCTCAGGCATCTACCCAAAAGTAACCATGCAAGTAAAACCATGCCTCATCTATGTGATACATAGTTTAGTGGGCACAAACTCTAAGTATAGTACCTGACACCTAGTACATCATGGGGTTCCACTCTGTAAGTATCCATAGAGGACCTATTCCCATACTGATGAGGGATTCCACTTTGGTTTCATGAGGACCCACACCCTTGCAGAAAGGGGATTTCACTTGATAGGTAGAGGACTTTCACCAAGTATGATGGAAAGTTTCACTTTATAGGTTGTTAACATGTACCTTTTTACCATAGGGGGTTCCACTCAATAGGTAGAGGACCCATGCCTAGTCTGATTGGGGGGTTCCACACTATAGTTCTAGGACCTGCGCCTCAGTAACATAGGGGGATCCACTATAGTCATTGAGGACTCGTGCCCTAGTGCCCCAGGGGGTCCACTCTGAATGTAGCTATATAGGACCCACGGCCATACTGATGGGGGGTTCCACTCTAGCAGTTGAGGACCCACACCCTGATTCGATAGGGTGTTCTCACCCAGATCATTGAGGACCCACACCCTATCCAATAGGGGGTTCCACTCGGAAGAGGCCTTTGGTGATCCTGCCTGATCACTATGGTCATTGGGAGTCTCGTTAATAAGAATAATGCCCAAAAAAATTCACATTGTATCTCAAAATTCTCAACTGATATCACCACCATCTTCTACATGAAAAAACACTTAGGATAGGCTACTCATAATCCAAAATTTGATTCCAAATAAAGTACATAAAGAACCATGAGGTTTCTTCAAAAGGAACCAAGGGGTACACGGTGTGTGAGGGTACCCACAAGGCATGTTGTCCCACTCTACCACCTGGTATTTTCTCTGGATACTACACAGATCCTAGTTCATGTACAAGTACACATTGTGAAGGTGGACTACACGACATGTCCAAGATAACCAGGATCGGGTTGTGTTTTTCTGGTTGTGTATATGTACTTGACCTCGTGTCTTTGCACATTGGTACATGGTGTGTTTCCTCACACAAACTTTCACCCGTACATTTACTGTAGTACATGGCATTTTTACTCACATGAGATTCCACCTGTGTTCTATGTCCATGTATATGTACTCTAGTACATGGTTGTGTGCCTGATTGTGTACTCCCACATGGATTATTTCTCATGTGATCCATCACATAGTTCATCCACCCAGGGATGAGGTAAATTGTGTGTATGAAGGATACATGATGTTCTATCCTTATGAATTTCTAAAACCCTATCCACCACTCCTTAGGGGATACAGATTTTGCGTTCATCCTTGTACATGAAGTGTATTTTGGATTTTCACAAAAATCTATATTAGCAATCTGCACCTTGAATCTAGTCTTCTTCCTTCTATTGTAGCTTTAGTTTCACTCACGATTTTTGAATCTATCATCATATAGGGGATTTCAGCCCTCTAGTGGCTGAAAACATGAATCTGGTGTGATTTCGAGTAATCTCGTCTGCCTCCACATGTCATGAACCTTTCACCATGGAATATTTGGCCTCCAATCATTGAAACAATCATCCACATCCATAAACATCCTATATCTAGCCTTAATTCTTCAATATGTTCCTCATTCATGAATCTTTTGCAATACAGGGGGTCCAATCGGGCTTGATACCACCCGGTAATGTTAAATCAGGATCGCAGGGTCTTACAAGTGAAAAACAGGATGAAATTGGGTAGAAAGTCACCCAAAAAAAATTTAACCATCATTGGCCTTGAATTGTTGGTCAAAAGTCAAGAACAGTGATACTAAGGTTAGAAACAAATGAAAGAACTCAATTTAAAATGGTACGTAGTTGCATGCTTAGGCCATAATTAACACAAATCAATATAGGAGATCGATCTGCTCAATAAATTTAATTAAATTGGGTGTAGACCAAAAATTGACAAGTCCTACCTTGAGATTGTATTGTTAATCATCAAATAATTCACTCACCAAATATTAGAGGAAGTCATTGGATTTTCGGTGTCCTGATCCACTCTGATCTGAAGTTTCTTCGTCATCTGAGGTGGTTCTCCAATGAAGGAGAATAAAGAAGCTCTGGAATTCTCCCATGTTTTATGTGGCTAACCCTAGAAATTTTTTCATGGAAGTATTATTATAGATTTTCTATTTTGAATAAAGTGAATTAATTAATTAATTTTATAATTAATTAATCCAGTGAACAAACTTACAATGAGAGAGGAGTATAAACACCCCGTGCCAACCCATCTTATACTATGCCTAAGGTAAACACCAGGTTCCAGACTCCGCAGTGGTCTCATATTTTTTATCTGAGATTCCATTTACATTTTATCTCCTTTTCTATAAGAATATTCATGTATTCAGTATAAAATATATTTAATATTTTTATAAAATTAATTTCAGGCACATATGGTCTTGAAAGTGCACATTGTCTCATCACCTAGATCTGGGAATATATATATATATATATATATAAATTTCAAAGACTTACATGGTAAAAATTATGTCTCTACATGGAGGCTAGGGTTTATCTATCTTCTGAACATCCCTAAGGGCACTAGGGGACATATGAGAGTGGAAATGGGAAGATATTATGCTTTTATAAGTGTATATGAAGTGATTTTATGAGGTAAAGAGAGGATATATTTATACTTGAGGATAGGGGTGCTTTGGGTTAAAATATTGCTTAATTTTTCATTTAGGCCATCTATTTTGGAATATAATTGATTCACATGAATTTTTTGGTTTATTATTAAAACAACTGGGTTATTTGATATTTATATCATGCCAAAAAGGAATAGAACCTTCCATCCACTCATTTAAATGTAAAGAACCAAAAATAGTTTTTTTATTATGATAAAATATAATTTATGTTTCAAAATGTCAAAAATAGTTTTATAAATTCAACTTAATATCTTTAAATTTAATATTTGAATTATGAAATATATATTAGTTTAGAAAAAAGGTTTCATAAATTTTTAGGTTATTCGTGCTTCATAATGGTGTCATAAAAGTTACGATATTCATAAAAATTAATATTTTTTATTATTTACCAAAAAATTAACTTCTTTAGAAAAATCCTAAAAATTTCCCCTAAGATATTTTTTACATGATGATTCCATAAATTAAGACTTTTTTATAAAATTATAATTATAAAATTTAGGAATTTATCTTTTAAATAAAATAATATAATACATGTAAAAATAGTTTATTTAGAATAAAAGTTATTTTTCAATACGAGTGATTATATTTATATTTTTTATTATATCTTACTTATTATAATATGGATAATTAATTAATTATAGTTTTAAAATAAATAAATTTTATAAAATAATTATTTTAATTAAGTGAAATTTATCTTTTAAATACATAATTGAGAAAATGGATTTAGTGTAACCAGGTATATACACCATGATCGAAATTATATGTCAACGACCATATTACTTTTCTAAAAACTACATTATCAAAATATTATAATAATTGTGTGATAATAATACACTATAAATAATTTTAATTACATTTTCAAATAAAAATAATAAATATTTTGTAATGTTATTATATTATGAAACATATTTACATTTTGAAAGAAAAATTTTTACTAAAAAAATATGTACATAGAATGTCAAAAAAAATTAGAAATTAAAATATTTATAAAGTAATTAAAGATTCATGATAAAGTTTTTTAGTGTAAAAATGATATTTAACCATTCATCGTATGTTTTATATAAAATACTATATGAAATTAAATTCAATATGTTACAAATTTGTGACCTTGGAATTTCTGTTTTAACCAATAAATTATAATGACATAATTAATAAGATGAAACAAAAATAAAACCAAAAAAGAAATGTAGTTATAAAACTATATATTTAAAAATAAACATGAATATAGTAAAATAGATGTGAGTATATATATATAATTTATGTAAAATAGATGCAACACAACATGTAGACTAGTTGAAGGCATTGTCCCCTATCACCCTTCGGTCATGGATTCAAGCATCATGGCCTCACCAGACAAGACAGGTTATCACCTAGCCTACGAACTACAGTTTTTCCTGTAAAATATTTGTATAAATAAAATTCGATTATAATTAAAAAATATATAATAAAACAACTTAGGTGATAAATATCTGTATAATTTTTTATTCTATACTATCAAAAAGAATGAAATTCATTTAAAATTTATATTTATATGTTTAGAAAGAAATTTTATAATAAAAAATCATTATAAATCTAGGATATTATAGTGTGTTTCTCCATCGATTAATTTAAAATTTTATTTTATCAATCTATATGATTTTCCATTGTGTGATCTTGTGTGTTGTGTGACTATCTTCCTCTATGAGATACACTGGTTATATTATGTCCATATTACTATTATGGTTTGATTTCTGTAGTAATTTCTTATTATACACTTTGATGTGATACAAATTTTTGATATATCTATTATTATTTTTATTTCCTACAATGATACAAGTGGGTTTATCTCCCCACATGTCTTATTAGACCCTCACCACTGGTCGATGGCCTCTGGTGTATGAGGTGGTTCACCTGAGTCACATGGTTCCTTCGGCT
Source organism: Viscum album (assembly GCA_963277665.1). Lineage (NCBI taxonomy): Eukaryota > Viridiplantae > Streptophyta > Magnoliopsida > Santalales > Viscaceae > Viscum > Viscum album. The sequence continues at coordinate 1,800,728,152 of OY728123.1, forward strand.
CATGCCAACAATCGGTGTCTAGGTCGAGGTTGTTATAGTAGGTGACTTCTCAAAGACTTGGTAATAAACATATGTCATAACATTGACATGATGTATGATTAGATATCATCTTTTCAATGAAGTATTCTATGTGATATAGTATTACATGTGTATAAATATTTAATCATTGTACTGTATATAGTTATTCCCATGAACGTAGACCACCAATCAAATGTTAATATTAACGAGGACCCATCTAGACACTACATTAGATATTGTCAATTTTATAAAAAATAACTTATTTTTTCCAATAATATATTTATATATAATATATATTATTAATATTATTTTATTTATTATTTATTTATATTTCACAAGGGAATTTTGAGTCATGTTGGAACAACTACCAAAAGAGCAGTGATATATGACTGCTAGTAGAGTTGAGATGCTTCAAAGAGTTATAGGCATGGTGAGAATGGTTATTTATTGATGTGTAGAACAATTTTCCCACAACCTACAAGTGTATGATCATGGTAATGAGTCCATATAGGGCTATAGATATTTACACAAATTTCATGGTAGATTCTATATTGCAGTCCACACAACATTACATGGATTTTTATATTTCACAACTATAGACATGGTATGAGGAGTGATGTGATGTTTAGAGGCATGTCTAGATTGATGGTTTTGGGGTACAATATAAGTGTTTCGCCCCATACTCAATGATGTAAATTCATCAACCTCTTCATATTTATCATTAGAACTAGACTAATAGAAACCCCAAAATATATGTATTGTGATAATCATATATAATTTATAATTAATTTATATAAATTAAAAATTACCTTATGTTGAAATTATTTCTTTTTTGATGAATTTAATGATATATTCAGGTAATAAAAATTTTGTGTTAGATGATTCAAGGGTAGAATCCCTCAATTGGTGATCCAAATGTGCACCACAAACCTACAAACATCACCGCATAAATTTCTAGGTGTTATCACCGAAGATTCAGAAGCATTCATTGTTCATCAGTGATCTCCTCAAGAATTAATTCAATTTTAGAACTGATCCTATTGTTCTATATAGAGATGAGAGGGTGGAGAAAGATAATTTGTTTTCATTTTTAAGAGTGTTTGGGAGGAATATCTATTTAGGTTTTGGGAGAATTATCTTTTTACTTTCATTGTGCATAATTATGATTTTTGTATAAAATGTTGTAATCAAAGTTATATAGAGCTAACGTTAGTGAATGATAATTTCACATGGTCCCTTATCAGTATTTTAATCCCCATCAAATTCGAGTCTAAATAATAAGAATAATAATAATTACTTGACTTGTGGTTGACTCACTGATAAGTAAATATTATTTCCTAAATAAATAAGTTAGCATTTATTCAAATAATATTTAATATATTATTTCTCACAATCCCATTAACTCAACTCATCATTCATCCTCAGTATTTATTGAACTTTAAATAATGGTTATTTGTTTTAAAAAATCATCATCATTGTATTACTCTCCAATAAATAAATAAATATTAAATCCACTAAAATAAATAATAAATATTTATTAAATATTAAAGTCACATTAATTCTCTAGAATAATTGGTGAGTAAATATTTGTGATCAATCCAAACAAGAATAATTATTAGACCACATACAAGAATAATATTTATTCAATATGCAAAATTCATCTATAATTTAACTAGGTTCCTTGATATACTTACTATATGACCCTCTTGGCCCCTTTATTAGTGGAATTAGATGGAACCACATAAAGTCCAAGGTTAGTGTTTCGTAACAGGCCAAGGTACCCATAAGGAAATAAATTAATGTCTCAATAACATACAACATCATAAGAACATTCATTGTTTTTTACACTGTGAAATTTATTCCATGCACTTCTCCACAAAACTGAATATGTGAACCTCAATTAGACACCAAATGTTTAGTTTAAGTAGAAATATGTCTTTATACCAGTAGAATGATCATATTGGGTTTCCATGAGCCACGACCCAAAACACCTTAAACAAGTATTGAAAAGTTCACGGTGTGACTCTGCATTTTTCATGAGGTTCAGTGATTGTAGCGAAGGGATAGACCTGAGTGGACCATCCCGAAAGGCCGGGACCGCATCCCAGCACTAATATCAAGAATGGGTGTCGGGGCGCAACCCTCGAGTTATGGATCAGATATTTCTCCTCAGTCTCCCAAAACACCATTGGTGCACAAGGTACCAATGTGCGACCTACCTTTTCACCACCCACTTGCATGAACAGACACTATTTACCAATGTTTCATATTTTCCTATAAATAGACCCTTGTGGTCTTCATTTGTATGAATGAATTTACCCAAAGGTTAATTGATACTATGATCACCTTAATACTTCACTCAAGTCCTCTAAAACCTCCAAGGAAATTTCTTAATGTCTAAAGAGAGGGAATAAAAGGTGGATAGTGTGACTTAAGTCTATTCAGTGTTAAAAATAAAAAACACTTGCATGACTCATTCACCCAGCCCCCTAATTTAAGAAGACTAGTTTGATTTTACCTTCCTCAAACAAGAAATTGTGCTAATAAATTATAGTAATACCTGGGAAGACCCTTGAAGGCTTGAATAAAGTCTCAACCATGTGTAGTAGTCAAGGTTATTCGTCGCTTATGGTTCCATCAGTTCACCCAAGCCTACTTGTGTGGAGCACCCTTACTCGACCCTCCTTGTTTCACCCAACCCTTAAGCCTATACGAGCCTTTCATGAAGCCTCATTAAAAGCCAATCGTGGAAAATATTCTCCTTCATTGTCTCCCTTTCTTGAAAGGGACCATGTTTAAACCACCACTAAGACCTCATGATTTACAAACCCTTTGGGAAAGGAACATCAGTATATCTCCCTTTGGGATTTGGATTTCTTCGGTCAGAGGTTTCCCACACTTTTCCTATCATTGGGTAAGGATCCTTAGGGCATTTGTAGAATTGGATACCTATGGTAGCGTGGACCCTTACCCCAGGGATAGTGTTGAGGAGTTCCCAGTCTTAGATTCTAGGGATAGGACTTCATCCATCCTTTCCCATCTTTGAGATATAGAGCCTCCGATCTGTAGTAGGGAGGGTGAGGATTATTCTTTCATTTAATTTTGACATGGAATTACATTCTACTCCCTCAATATGCGACCAATTTTAAGGAAACCATCCCAGTGTAATCCTCTATCCTTTCATGTAAGAGGTTGAAGTCTTTCTCCCCTCTATATCCTTGATGTCAATTCCTTATTTACCTTGGACTCTCATCCAATTTAAAGTAAAGAGATGGAAGTATCGTAGCCCTGTCCTATTTTTCCATAGCACTGGCCTCTTCCACCATAGCCCCAGCCTCTTCTGTCATAGCTATGACCTCTTCCACCAGTGGAAGAGGAAAATAATATAGTTTTTTCAAAAATCTTTTGCTTCTTATTTTTTCTCACACCAATCATGACTCGCATGGTATTATAGGTTAGTGATGATCATGACACCCACATAATCCATCTAAAGGATTAAACTACGAGAACATTGATTCATGTTAACTAGGATATGTTGGAAAACCACTTAGGGTTCAAGCTCAATGGGTATCCTCCTTAGAAATAATCCCTAATCATAAATCCATTAATTCATGTATCCTTTTTAAGAGTAAACCCTGATTTAAGCTCCCAAATCACCATGAGTTAAAATATCTCTCATGATCCTTTCATAGGGGATATCCTTCTTAAGAGTAATAATTAACTTATAATCTCAAAGGGCCATACTTACCTTCAATACATACCCTTGAGGGCCTTTATAGACATGGGTCCTCACTAACGAACTATGTGGGATTTTATTCCCATACGAATAGGATATGTAGAAATCCTCCCTAAGGCTCAATACCAACACCCCAAACCAACCCTATTCTTTTGGGCTATACCTCAATAGGGTATAATTCAATTTGGAAACTAATATCCCTTCCATGTTCTTTAGGTTGTTTCGATATAAGTCCCATGCTAAACTTTTACTAGGCACCTTTCACCATGACATCCTAGCCACATGAAATTAATATGTATGGTTGGGTCCTCATCACATTACCTTAAAAGGTATGATGTTCCCCATTAAGAGGCACCAAACTATGTGGGTTCTGATTCCTTTCAAAAGGATACGTAGGAATCCCATCTATGGGTTCGATCCCAACAACAAATGACTTCTATATCCCTAGATGATGATAAATTACATGGTTAAATTCATCTACCTGGGTGCCCATAAACTCTAGAGTTCCCCACTACGTGGACAGAAAACCACGATCATCATAATAACGACAAAAAAATATCTAAGTAGTATATCATAAGATACCATCAATGGAGAACCTAGGATATATATAGATATCTCTATTGATGAAGAACCTCAAATACATATGAATGATTATGAATCCCACCCATGATAATAATTTATTTCTAATATTGGGATAACCCACATCATACTTGGGAATTAATGAAGGAATCATGAACATATCATAAATCTATAAGAGAGTCCCATAGTAGGCGATAATTCCCCCCAAAAGGTTTTGATGACCCAACCTCCCATCCTCTCAAACAGTGTGAGTTCTTAAGAATCGTTGGTCATAATCCATAATGAGAACCTAACTTTGGAAAGAAGGTCCCTATGGCTACAGAATCATTGGGTGTTTCTGATTCCATTAAAAATCCATTGGAAACCATTCGGAAATAATTATTTTCTCAATGAAGTCAAATTTCCAAGGGAAATAAAAAAATGGTCATCCCAGCATGAATCCTTAACCTAGATGGTAGGGTTGTCCATCTATCAAACCCCCATCAATTGTTAAAAGAGTGCCAGATAGAGAAATCAGTCATGCAAGTATTCATACAAAAAGATGCTGTTTTTCTAGAGTTCATTGTTTGTATTTGTCATATATACAGGAAATTCCTTCCAAGAAATCCCTTCAATATGATGGCTTCCTTCAAGTTTACACCTTTGAATACCTTGGCTACTATTATTTCTAGATCCTTGTCCACTTGAAGGATGACATCATCGACTCAGCATCTTCAATGCTAGGTATCTAATTCTCTAGTTAGAGAGTACCATCAGCATAGTACCATCCAAACCATGGAGGCTATGTGATACACCCTCAAGCTCAATAATCACCATAATTCATCCGTTCAATGATGACTAATAGTCCTGAGGTAGATGGAGTTGATCACCATCTTCAACTATTGTTAGAGCTTATCCCCTAAACGCAAAAACCATTCCCTCCCATATTCTAGGGAGGTGGATCAAGAGGCCACTTTGGTCCTCATACCAAATAAACATGGGTCCTTATCAAGGGATCCTACCAAAAATCAGCATCGCAAACACCACACAGTAGTGAACCCTCAACATGATGAGGGTGTCACCTTCGACTATTTGTCCCAGGTTCCACAGACCTAGGCACCCAAGAAGGCCTATTAGGGATGAAAACGGGAAAATAGTGAGTAGGTTCATACTGTTTCCCCCTTAAAAGAATCCCACCAACACAGTTTGGTGTAAAATAAGGAGTGATCACATACACACATTAGCCTTCATTCAGCCGGCTAGCAGACATTCCTGGCAGCATTCTGAGAAATATTCCAACAAAATACGGAAATAAATTTCAAGTAGGAATATACACATTCCTACACCCACCAAGCCTGCTAGAAGACTCATCTTCCAGCACTCAAATAAGTCTGTCAACCATGTTTTGTGGAAAACAGCGACCAGGATCACACACATACCAACATTTATCAAGCCTGACAGCAGCCTCATCTGGAAATACATAAATAATTCAGTCAGAATGTCCCAATGATAAGTAGATAGAAGACTTAACTCTCTGACCATGTGTACTGTCATTATCCACTGATAGGAAAATGAGTATAAAATCAGGCATATACACCTATTCCAGATGAAAAATTGATGTGTATACTCATTCTGATCACTGAAGTCACCAAGAATATTTTGGAAATGGTAAAAGGGTAGACACAAATCCCTGAACACATTATGTAGACTTGCTGTGATATCATTAGAGCAATGACAGTAGCGTCTGAGGGACATACACACAACTTTATCCCCGTGAATGGGGTGTCCCATAAATATCACACCTCATAGAAAACACATTATACTACTCTCATCTAGGAGGGTAATGGGGAAAATTCCCCCATATTTATGAATAATAGAATCATCAATATACACCCACTTAAATATGATATATTCATCATATTCCTATGATCACTCTAAGGTAGGCACAAACACCTTTCCATAATGACCACTTCTCCCAGAAAGTGGGCTCAACTACTTATAAGAAGACACCCAAGAAGAAGTCTCGTCAAGCCCATTTGGAGGGTCAAAATCTGATCTATGATTAGGATTCTCTTGAAGTTACAGTTATTGAATCTCTCAAATTTTTATTTGTAACAGATTAGTATATGACCCTCTCGTTACCAAATTATGGGAGCAGTAATAGTAATTATGAAGTTCCTCGTTAGACACTTCACAATGAATGATTGCTTCATGTCAACAATTCAGTCAATCTCGAGATCCTATCTCTTGATGGGAGCCACAGAAACCCTCTGTGTGGCTAGGAGACCAAAGAGAAAGAGGGTATTTCCCTTGCTGTAATTTACCATGATGGTCCTCCCCAACATGTTGATCGCTATGAAAGTTCTCTCCATATTAGTGATTCACATTGTCAAAATAATTCTCCAATTGAAAATTTAGTGACGATAAAGCCCTCTTATTGTGAGGCACTTGAAAATACAAGGTCAGTCATGTTTGATTCCTTGTCACTGGTAGGTTAAATCCTTTCTCAACCAGAAGACAACATAAGGAAACATTCATTCTCTAAACCTCCCTTGGGTCATTTTTCTTCTAATATAGTAGAGGAAACCCCAACTGATCCTATTTATTGTAGTAAAACAATCGGGAAGTGTCCACACTAGTCGGACCAAGTTGAGGAACCTCTTGTGAAATATGAATAAGATCTTCTAAACATGAGGAAACACTTGGCTAAAGATGACATACCAGTCTTGTTTTATCCTTTAACCACCTATCAATAAATCATTCTATATGTTTTCATGGAAGATTGTATACATGAATTCCACCAAAACATATGGAAAATTCTTTGTCACCTAAAATAAAAGGTGTTACCCAATGATGAATATCAAACTCACATAGGGTAATAGAAGGGTTGCAGTGCCAAATTAACTTGGCACCTCTGCTGGATTCCCAAAATCCAAATATCAAGAAAGAGTAGGGATCTATTCAATATGCATACCTCGATGCATTAATGAGGTTGTGAAAGATGATTATAAATACACCATATGGTTTTCACATTTGAGGATGCGGTGTTCATAGAGTATTTCATTTAACTATGCTCCCAAGCCAGCAGAGCCTGCCAAAGGTGGTCTCATGTAACGTTATTACCCAAGGATGGCTACAAAAAACCGATTCTATTTAAGACCGAAGATATGCTTGAAAAGAACATGCCCCAACTGATTCTCATCGGTGGGCACCGGTCTACCCCTCGATCTCGGAGCGACTCTTTATCTGTGTCTGAGACACTATGGAATCATATGACTCCTTAAATTTCAATTTAAAATTACAATATTTAAAATATTATTTTTATTCAATTTCAAAACTCAAAATGAAATTATACTAAGAATAATCTAACGATGGTGATCACCACTAATCTCTCCAGTGATCGGATCGCTGTACATCCTCTTATAAATGTTGAACTCTATAACATCGATCTATTTGACTACCTATTTGAATATAAAATAAACCATTATATTTAAATTTCTATAAATTATTTAAAAAAATTACTTACCATATGTTCCATGTGCATACTGAATGTACGACTACTAGTTCGATGTGTCACCTCCTGTCTTCCCCGATTTTTTTGACCTACCAATGATCTACTCTTAAAAAGTCCACTCAAACAATGTGAAAATAATCCATCCCAAACCTGAGATTAAATATAATTAGGTTAGTGGGCACAAAAAGCCTCATCATACTTTTTCACTCATACTTTTTTCATTACTTTCCTTCTCAAATTGTGCAAAAACTGATGGCAGCACTCGCACATAAACCCCTTCCATGCCTTCCCGATAACACCATGCATTTTCTCATCATTGAGATACCATAAAACCTTCAAATAAATTATAATATCATGTTATTAATTAAATAAATTTCAAAATAAATATTACTTATTTACATACCAGTCAATGATCGAACATGTGGTATTGAACATCAATGGGGATCTCATCTCATGTGGCCCATGTTTCAGAAAAATAATTACATAATATAGAACACCCCTATCAAAATCTATATGTAAAAATATATGAAAAAAACAAATAATAAAATAATTAGTATGAAAATAAATTAATGAAAACTAACTAAAATATACAGGTAAATATACCTCAACATGCATGGATCAAATACAAGATGTGGACATTGCTCCGGGATTGGATTAGGAATCATCAATCAGGTAATACCACGCCCCCTTCAAGTTATCTTTGAGCCGCTAATAGTCTAAGGTTCAGATGATCCAACATCATGTTCATTCAAAGGTATATCATCCTCCTACAACTAATAAAACAGATCTTGGTCCATATGAAATACAAAATAACTATTGTTAGAAAATATTTAAAAATAACTATTATATATAGATATATATTATATATGATTATAACCATTATTTAACCATGTCAATCTTCATCTTCATCCTCATATTCATATATGATGATGTCAATATCATTATATTCCTCCTCAACATCATCAATTCCAATATGATTTTTAGTTCCATCATCTCCTATCATTTCAAATTAGTTTGTAACATCATTAATATCATCATCACCATTGAACCTTAACTACGGTGTTTCATAATTTATATTTGTGTCTCTTCATGAAAAATATGGATTTGGAGCAATCTCTTGAAAATTTTTAATTCCTTGCACTTCATCAGAACCACATTCACTTTGAGTAAACTGATTTTTCCAGATCTTTAATTTTTATTATTATCAACCAATCACCCAAATCATTTTAAGTAGAACGGAAATTTGTATAATAAATTTTGTCTACCTGAAGAGAAAATAAAAATGGATCATTTACTGCAAGAAGAATTTTATATTTAATATCAAATATTCCATGGGTCGGATGAAAATGAAATCCTCACTTAGTGTCCAACTACTTACATTTAAACATTGTTATATAATTATGTCCCAAATAACAAAATTCAATAATTTCTTCTAGCATTCCATAAAAGTCAACTTCAGTTTCTCTATGATGATATACTCTAAATAATACACTGCTGTTCATTTTTTTACCCCATATACATGTATATTAAATATAAAATCATTCACAACATATGAATTATAATATTTAACCATTTTGGATGGTGGGTTACTCAAGAAACACGATCGATTATCAATTTTATCAGCATGTTGAGATACTTGAATTTTATTAAAAACAATTATTAATATAACAAGTAATAAATTTATTTTTTATGTTAAACCATAAATAATTTATGTTTCTAGTTTTTGAAACCAGTAAAAAAATTATTTTTCCGATGTTCTTTAAGAGTAGCTGCTGTAATTTATGGAATTTGTTTATTGATATGATTATTATATAACCTGTAAATAAAATAATATTAATTTACTATATCAAACATTATATAATAAGTGATAGTATCACTCACATTACAAATAGGGCCATTTCTTAACTGTTGAGAAGAATATATGCATGAGATCTTTGATGTTCATTATCTGAAATCTATCATTCATAAACTCAACCGAAGACAAGTTCAGGCTGATTAAAAATTGATAATTGATTAATCATATTATCATCAACATTTTTCCTCTTTATGGCTAATTCAGTTGTATTTTGAAGGATATTCAGATTCAAAATAAAGAGAGTAGAAAAAAGAAGAAATTTCCTCTTGCAAAAAATCTTATGCAATTGAGCCTTCAACCGATGCTTTGTTATGTAATTTTTTCTCTAATTTCTACATGCATCTCTCAAATGGGTACATCCATGAGAACTATACTGGATCTATAAATTTAGCTTCATGCAGAATATGTAATATCAAATTTTCTATTGAGTAAAATAAAGCCGGTAGAATGACTTTTTCCAATTTACTTAAATTAAAACAATATATTCTTGCAGTCTTCTTAGTGCATTGTAGTTTATTATCGCCACACGAATGTCTCATAAAAAATATGATATGTCTTTTATCACATCTCAAATCATAGAATTCCACAAACCTATTAATCCAATATGTATAATTGTTTCCATTAGAAAATGACAGTCATGACTTTTTAATCCAATAATATGACCATTTCTGAAACATCTTCCCAAATTGAAAGCATAACCATATGGGAGTCTCAAATATGAAATCCAATGAAAAAATAATTATCATTTCTCATTGTATTGTGTATAAGCTACTTTTGGATTCATTATATTTTGTGATTTGACATTTTCAAACAGTTCAAGTTTTAGTCACCTATAAAATTGGGCAAGATCTAATTGTTCATTTACATAATTTTTTGTCTTACTTGTTGTATAAAAAAATGTATGAAATAAATTATCAAAATAGTTCTTCTTAATATTCATGAAATCCAACATTTGATGAACCAAAAAATTATACCAATACGGTATATCCCAAAAAATACTATGTTTTATCCAATTGTGTTCTTTCCCAAAGCCATCATTTTTATTGGCTTATTGTTGGCTCAAATGTGATGGTAGGTAATGAAGAGACAGTTGATTTTACCATTATACCTAAGATCATTTTTGTAGGTTCATCTCTTTCAATTGTACCTTTTTTGAAATGATATTTGTTCATCTGAAAATAATGATTAGGTGGAAGGAATCTGCGATAACGTCTGAAAAAAAGGTTTTTTTCATTGAAAATAATAAACACGTTTCTATCTCTCATACAGTACATATATGATTTTGGACCATGTATACTCCATCCAGATAACATGTTATATACTGGGAAGTCACTAATTGTCAACATCAATGCACCTTTCAGTAGGAAATTCTATTTCACAGCAACATGATATGTACTAACACCATTACTCCACAATGAATTTAACTAATCAATCAATGGATTCAAATAAACATCACTATTATTTTTCGTATGTCCTCAAATTAATAATCTCAAGAAGATATATGGATCATTTATCAATATCAAAGGAGGTAAATTATATAGATTTAAAAAGACATGCCAACATGAATACTGACAATCATAAGAACCAAATGGATAGAAACCATCAGTAGAAAGTCCAATCGCATGTTTCAAGATTCAAAAGGAAAAGAAATATTTACATTGTCAAAATGTTTCCATGAATCACCATTAGAGGGATGATTTGTGATTTTACCAGTTGAAATATTGGTTTTATGCCATGACATCAATGTCATTGTGTTCTGATACATAAATAAATGATGCAATATGGGTGTAAGAAAGAAATATATCAACTATTTTAGATGAATCCATCCAAACTTCCCTAATTGATTCTCTTTATACCTCAATTTTCCACATGTGGGACAACTATCTAACGAATCATTTTCACTATAATATAAGATGCAAGAATTTGAACATGCATGAATCTTCTGATAACCAAAACCTAGAATTCAAATCAGCCACTTACTCTCATATAAATATTTAAGAAACACATTTCTTTTAGGTAACATTGTTTTAACCAAATAGAATATCTGATTAAAACATCTATTTGAAAATCTATTATATGATTTAATAGCCATAAATATTGAAACCACTTCAAATTTTCTTATCTTGCATCAAGGATATAGGGATTCCTTAGTAGACCTCAAAAACTCATAAAATTGAGATGGTTCCAATTCAGTAGTTAAATCAATATCATCTTGAGTTTCAGTTTATTAAAAAGATGGATATGCCGCATCAAGTGCTAAATTTCGAAACTGTGATAGATCTAGAACCAAATTATTAGTATCTTCTCTGGAACTGTTTTCACTATGTTGATCTAAAAAATATAATCTGGTTGAAAAGAAAAATGTAATATATGATATCTAACATTGTCGACTGTGTCAAATGTACTCAAAGCACATTTTTTACAAGGAAACTTAATTTTTTCCTTCTGAAAAGAATTCTGGTTTTGATTATTTAAATAATAAAAAAGCTTCAACACCCTTAATATATGTAGGATTTAAACCAAACCTGATTAGATTCATGCACTGATTTATCTAAGCACGATCATTTAATAATGATTGTTGTCGAATTCCTTGTTCTATATTTCTTTAAAAAATATAATATAATTAGTTTTTATGAATAATTTGATATAAAAAACACTATATAAGAAATATTATAAATTTAAATTCATTTTTCTAGAAATTTATAATAATTTATATTATTTCATAGTTATTTATAGTATTTGTTTTAAAATTTATACATATCTATAGTAATTTATAATAATTTATACTAATTAACTCAAATTATTATTAATTATAGCTAATTTATACTAATTATCACTAATTACGAGCTGTATAATATTCAACAGATTGGCGGAGGCTCTTTTTCCCAACGGGTCATCTTCTTGCAACTTTCTCCGAATGAAAACACTATGAAAAATCTACTATGACATATGAATATACATTTTTTTATGCATAGTAATAGAGATTAGGGAGGCGTCATCGTGCTACTCTCCATTCTCATGTGTACGAAAATGGATCTTCGTACATTAGAGCATATTTTTTAATGTGATTTCAGTTAGAGAAAGTTACAAGTAGATGAGTTGTTAAGAAAAAGAGCCTATTTTCCCTAACTTCTCATCTCCTTGCAACTTTGTCTCACCGAAATCAGTTTGAAAAATTTTCTCTGACGTATGCATATCAATTCTTGTGAATACGAAAATGGATATTCGTACATTGGGGAAGATTTTTCATAGTGGTTTCAGTGGGATAAAGTTGCAAGGAGATGAGCTGTTGAGAAAAAGCAATGCTACCCATCTGCTGGAAATTATGCCAATTTATTACTAATTTATTATGAATTTATTAGGAATTATTCTTAATTATTACAAATTATTACAAATTATTACAAATTATTACTAATTATTTCTGATTATTATTAATTATTGATATTTATTACTAATTATTACTTATTATTACTAATTATTACTAATTATTACTAATTATTACTAATTAATACTATTTATTACTAATTATTACTAATTAATACTAATTATTACTAATTATTACTAATTATTACTAATTATTACTAATTATTTCTAATTATAACTAATTATTACTAATTGTTACTAATTATTACTAATTATTTCTAGTTATTCTTAATTATTCCTAATTGTTACTAATTATTACTAATTATTACTAATTGTTACTAATTATTACAAATTATTACAAATTATTAATAATTATTACTATGTATTACAAATTATTGCAAATTATTCCTAATTATTCAAAATTAATATTAATTAATCCTAATTATTACTAATTAATTTTTATTATTACTAATTAATCATAATTATTACTAATTAATCCTAATTATTACTAATTAATCTGAATTATTACTAATTATTCTTAATTATTAATAATTAATCCTAATTAATAAAAATTATTTCTAATTATTTCTAATTCTTCCTAATTGATCCTAATTATTCCTAATTATTCCTTATTTTTCCTAATTATTTCTAATTGTTACTATTTATTACTATTTATTACTGTTTATTACAATTTATTACTATTTATTACTATTTATTATAATTTATTACTAATTATTACCAATTAATCATAATTATTACTAATTTATCCTAATTATTACTCATTAATCCTAATTATTACTAATTAATCCTAATTATTTCTAATTAATCCTATTTATTTATTATCATTCATTTTTATTACTATTTATTAATAATTATTACTAATTATTAATAATTATTACTAATTATTAATAATTATTACTAATTATTACTAATTATTACTAATTATTACTAATTATTACTAATTATTACTAATTATTACTAATTATTACTAATTATTATCAATTGTTACTAATTATTACTAATTATTCCAAATTATTCTTAATCATTCCTAATTATTCTTATGTATACCTATTTATTCCTATTTTTACTATTGATTACTATTTATTAATATTTATTCCTATATATTACTATTTATTACTATTTATTACTTTTTATTACTATTTAATACTATTTTTTACTATTTTATACTAATTATTACTAATTATTACTAATTATTGCTAATTATTACGAATTATTACTCTTTATTACTAATTTTTACTAATTATTACTATTTATTACTAATTTTTACTATTTGTTACTAATTATAACTAATTATTATTTATTACTATTTATTACTATTTATTACTATTTGTTACTATTTGTTACTATTTGTTACTAGTTATTACGAATTATTACTAATTAATCCTAATTATTACTAATTAATCCTAATTATTACTAATAAATCCTAATTATTTCTAATTAAAACAAATTAATCCTAATTAATCCTAATTATTACTAATTAATCCTGGTTATTACTAATTAATCCTAATTATTACTAATTAATCCTAATTATTACAAACTAATCCTAATTATTCCTAATTATTCCTAATTATTTCTAATCATTATTATTGATTACTATTTATTACTAATTATTCATAAATATTACTAATTATAAATATTTATTACTATTTATTACTAATTATTTTTAATTATTACTAATTACTCCTAATTATTCCTAATTAATCATATTTAATACAAATTATTACTAATTTTTACTAATTATTACTAATTATTACTAATTATGACTAATTGTTACTAATTATTTTTAATTGTCACAAATTATTAATGATTATAACTAATTCATACTATTTATTATTATTTATAAATATTTATTTCAATTTACTACTTATTAACACTAATTTTTACTAATTATTACTAATTATTACTAATTATGGCAGATTATTAATGGTTATTAATAATTTTTCTAATTAATAATAATGATTACAAATTAATAATAATTAATATAACTATTGATTAATACTAATTGATACTAATCACATGTATTCGTAAAAAACATAATGCAAAATAAAACGATCTAATTCTAATTTAATTACTTGCAGCTAATTAACAATAATCAAACCTAATATCAAATAAAATGAATTAATTAAAAAATAAAAAATATATATAAATACCTTAAAACTGAATCTTTTAGAGGATTTAAGGCGTGAATATTGCTCCGATTTAACAAATTTAACTTAGAAAAATTTTGAGAGAGAAAATGTAAGTTGGTAAGGAGAGTGGGGTAGAGAAAGGAGTGAAATTAGAGGGAAACAGATATGGTATATATAGGTTAGATTAGTTATGAATATATTATTTGCGATGAGATTCCCATCGCAAATACAAACACCCTATTAATTAGCGGTGGTGATTAAAAGGTATTTACGATGGGTCACGTCGCAAATACCAACCTACCGAAATACTATTTGGGATAGAAGATAAATCTCATCCCAAATACTAAAAAATGCCTTCAGGTATTTGCGACAGGCTCTTATGCCCATCGCAAATACCCTTCCCGCGGTTTAGTGTGCAACTCATGCTAAACCTTTTGCGACAGGTAGTGTCTACCCATTACAAATAACTAATTATTTGTGATTGGACCCTTCCCCGTCGGAAATACCCATTTTTCTATAGTGATTTAAGTAAGTTCCGAATAATGTACCCAACCCATGTTCAGACCAAAATCCGTAAAATTAGAAGAGATGTTATGGTAAAATCAACCATAGCAGTTGAAGAGAAACCCCAGCCCGTCGGGCTGGGAGATTTTTTAACCCAACCCTCAGAGCAAGTAAACAGGGTCCAATGGGTTGTGAAAGAAGAACAGAAATGGCCCCATACCTCAGGGATAGGGGGATTTTTACATCAATAATCCTCTCTTCAGTTGAAATCAGTTTTCTACCGATTAGGGAAGAAGATGTGAAATGAATCCTCACAGTTTATGTCAGCCCGTTATTTAGTACCTTTACCGAAAATGCGTACAACTGAACTATCAGAGGATTCCCTATAGTTTATTATTCACTAAAGAGTTCCTGGAGAGTCAACAAATAAGAGGACAATGTCTAGCGGTGGATGCAAAATAAGATGATCTCACAAAGATACCGATAGGATACCTGCAATGTGGTATGTGTCAGTTAATGTAATCAATGTTATCATTGAAAATCCTCCATAACATGAGTCTAGTTTAGGGGGTCCGAAGAGGAAGTTCATGTTCATGATGCGATCCACACTAGAACAAATAAAGGAGGTGTGTGTACATGAAACCAAAGTTAACCCAAAATTTGGGTATCCTCTCAAATTATCTAACTCTACATCCTCAAAAGGTACCTAATAGGGCTAATGGTAAGGGCCATACCATGCCTCACCTTTCCTTCGGAGAAGGTTAATCCCTTTCCCTAGAGGAAATATTTTCTTAGCAAGATGAGGAAATGAGAGAGTTGAGAAGACTCAGTGTAAAGTTACTCCGAGGCAATCTTGATGCTAGATATGCCTCACAAACAAACTCTCAACTCATACTTCTAGTTGGCGCACCTTAAAAAATAGGGTTTGCTGCAACAACTGAAGCAGACAAGGAACATTCGCTCAATGTGGGACATCAACCACCAATATATTTGAATCCCTGAATAGTAGATCAAGAATTTCCTCCGTTGGGTACACATCTAGAACATGGTGAGGAACCTCTTTATAGGCCTGCCCTAATTGGTTATCAATGGAAGATACTAGCGGTGCCGCCACAAGTTGTCCTGCCAGTTGCCGCACTCGTTCAGGCTCCAGTCGCCACACCTATTCTAGTCCCAGCATAGCGGGATATTCCTTGAATTCCTATGAACACCACTGAGTCAATAATGACTCGATTAGAACCCATGGAAGGACAGTGTGTTCCAGTACATCTAGAAAAGAAGGGTTATCCAAAATGGGTGGATCCCACCCCTCCTCTTCCAAACTTTAGGAATCCAACATTTTTTATTTTCAATGGTTTGGGAGATCTGGAGTAGCACTCGATGCATTTCGTCTCTCACTGCGATCCCATGATGGGGACCTCTAAACAGCAGGAAGCAGTGAAACTCAGATGCTTTATTCAATCATTGTAGGGGACATCCTTTTTATGGTATACGCGTTTGTAGTCCGAATCAATCACTGGATGGGAAGATCTCCATCATAAGTTCCTCTTCCAGATCATCTCAATGTTGTATAAGACAATAGTCTTTGATCTCACAAACTTCAAGTAAAGGGGGAATGAAAGGGTCTCCAACTTCATTGCTTGATGGAAGGTATTTACTTACTCCTTGAATCTACTGCTCTATCAATAAGAGTTGTTACCTATCTGTGTAGAAAATCATTGTGAGGAGTTGTTCATGAAATTGATCCTTTTGAAATACATGGTAGGGTTTTGGTATCTGACTCAAATTTATCAATAGATTGAAATCTCCATCGCAAAGACCAATGTTAAGTACTGAGTAGTCTCATTAGATCACGGAAGGAGAACAGGAAAAGAACAGGCTACTACATTTACACTTAAGTAGTCCCATGTGCCTGTTCCTACCACAAATCCTGCACTATACTACCAAGCTCCACTCCTAAGAATAAATAGAAACGACTGCCTCATCACGATGGTCAAAGGGATCAGAGGCATTGACGGCTTTAGGAGTTGAAAAACAAGTATTATTCCTTTCAGAATGACTAAGTCCTTGACTGCTTTATCTCAGCTTTGGAAAACAACTTAGTCCAGTTGCTAAAGCCTATGAATTCTAACAAAGAGGGTGATGAGGATCTCCCAAAATATTTCCCTTTCCATCAAATTTTGGGGTATCCCATCTAGGAGTGTTTTTTTTCAAGGACCTCCTACAAAATATTTTGGATTCTGGGCAAGTGAAACTGAAAAATTCTATATCCCAAGTGGCATATGTTTCTATTACCGATACGGAGGAGGAATGTGAGTGGAAAAAAGTTAAAAGTAAGAATGTGAAAAAGTTCAGTGATTATATGGTTAGAAAAAACAATCAATTAGATGCATTCTATTCTATAAACTTAGTTGAAATAGAAGACTATGCCTCATTCCACTTTTGCTATAACAAAGTCAGCTTCATCAAAATCCCCATCCTCTGAAGGACAATCCTCAAAGAATAGACACATCCAAAAGGATAAGGAACAAGAATAAGAATATGATCTCGTGTCAGGGCCAATGTTGTCCTTGACTTTAGAAAATTTCATGTCACCCATCTCAAAAGAACAAGAACTACCCCGCTAAATGGTACAGCAAGAGTGGACCCCCCATGTAGAATATTTATCGGATGAGGATTTGATCTTTGGTTATGATAATGCTATTCACTTACATACTCAAATGATGACTCTGATTATGAAACTTATTTCCCTACACTTGATTGGGGAAATGTGGGAATACGTCATCAAGGTTGAGGATACAAGGGAAGACATTATCCTGCTAGAATCCACTACTTCAATAGAAACCCCACTCAAATTGTTTACACAACCAAAACCTGTGGGAAATCTCTCCAATAAGATCAACAGGAATAAGGTAGTTATTCTTCCACACATGATAGAGTTTTCCCTAACATGATTGTTTTGGAGGACTAATTATAGGTTACTCCACCACCTCCTCGGTAGGTATAAAGACCTAGCTAGCCTAATCCATGAAGGATAGGAATAATTTTAGCTCATATCCCAAATAATGGCACATACACATCATGAACATCATCTCTTATGGTGCCTTCAAAACATAATATTCATTCTGCAAAGAACACTCCTTTGGATAAAAAATATGATGTCTTGAAGCAACTAGAACAATTTTAAGCTAAGTTATCAATCCTAGATGCTCTGAGTGTGTCAAAATACCTTCAGGAAGCACTCATTGATCCATTGTCAATCCCTTGTGAATTTGACGTTTAGGCCGTTTCTGCTGAAGTATATTGTGTGGAGAATGATCCTACAGAATGTCATGTGGTCATTTCCTTCACTAACCAAAATTTTGATACTTTCTTACAAGGACATGTTAGACCCTTATCTATATTCAAAAGGCTAAATTACATTGATATTTGATGATCCTTTATTGACAATGGCTCAAGAGTCAACCTCATCCCAATTCAAACACTTTTTCATCTAGGTCTCAATGAATCTCACGTATCTCCCTCCACTATGATGTTACTAGGTTATGAAAAGAATTATTAAGAACCTTTTAGTGAGATCACACTCCGGACTTAGTTTAGAGATCTTGTGTCTAACGCAGGATTCATTGTGGTTCGGTAGGACACAGTTTTCAATGTTCGGCTAGGAAGACCATGGCTACATCAGCATGCATCCATTCCTTCATCATATCACCAATGTCTCAAATATTATCTCAGTGGTAAAATTAGGAAATTATATGGTGAAAATTTCCCATTCAAATCTTGTGAAACACAATACATTGATGTAGGATTCTATCACAATGAAGGGAAGCAATCAATGGCTAATTATGCCTCCGGAATCAATGTCCCCAAATTTTTTTGGAGATTATCACAGATAAAACTTTCAAGAATCTTAGTGAATATTATTTTCTTCATATTAATCAAATTTAAAGAGTGGTATAGAATTCATGGATTCATTTAGTATCTTCCATAATTTCAGTCATGAATGTTGATCCCAATGGCAATGTAGAAGTTATCAATTCTCTAAGTGATAACAGAATTTTGAATGAAAATGTCTTCATTTTATCCCCTGAGCTCCAAAAAATCCTTGTTCTACCAGCCAAATTGGATGAATCCATCATTAATATAGGATAAATTAAAGAGACTCATTCTCAATCCCCTGTTTCCACTTCAGGACTCCAGGAAGGCTTCATTCCTACAAGTGAGCTCAAAATGATTACCTCATCCTCTAGGTGTCTAAATGGTGACTCACCTCTTCCATCTGATGATTTTTTTATAATTTCTTCCCCAAGAAGAAGTAAAAACATTGGATCATTAGGAAGAGGAAGATGAAGAAGAATATGATCTCAGATACTCCCCTAAAACATTTGAGGAAGGCATATCCACCACTGTGGATGAACTCAGAGAAATAAATATGGGTACAAAAGAAGATCCACAACCCACTCTAATTATTGCGTCTTTGAATCCCAATAATTATAATGAATACACCACATTCCTAAAGCATCATTGGGAAATATTTTCCTAGAATTATATAGATATTCTAGGCCTTGACCCCAATGTGGCCACCTATAATTTGGGGTTTCTAGATGATCATCAGGGATACAAGCAAGTAGCTAGGAGGACACACCCGAATCATGCCTCCGAGATTGAGGATGAAGTGTAAAAATCATCAAGTAAGACCTCATCTAAGAGGTGAAATGCCCAAAATGGATAGATAACATTTTCTTTATGAAAAAAAAAGATGGGTAAAATAATAGTTTGCATCGATTTCAGATATCTCAACCAGAATTTTCCCAAATATTACATTCCAATTCCCATCACAGAACTCTTGATTGATGAAATAGATAGCTACTAAACCCTTTTATTCATGGATGAGTATTCTGGTTACAATAAAATCTAGATGTCCCCATAAGATTAATAAGACACAACTTTTATATCCCCTCAAAGTGTATTCTATTATCGATTAATTCCCCTTGATGTAATGAACACTGGCACTACATATCAACGTGTTATGAATCGCATCTTCAAACCCTTCTTGGGAAATTTTGTTGAATACTATGTTGATGATCTATTGGTCAAATCCTAACAATGCTCTGATAACTTGGCTAACCTAAAACCATCTTCAGTAAGCTTTGTCAACATAATCTGAAGATGAACCCCTTAAAATGTACTTTTGAGGTAACCTCAGGAAAATTTCTCCGGTTTTTCATATTCCAACATGGAATCAAAGTTGATCCTGAGAATACTAAATTTATCATTGGCATGTCACCTCCTCAAAGTTTGAAATAGTTGAGAGGACTTTAAGGACACTTGTCCAACATTCGACACTTTATAGCCAAAATCACAGGCAAGTGTTTACCCTTCACAAAATTAATCAAGAAGGGGGTCACTTATCAGTGGACCAATGAATTCCAAGAATAATTTAATTCCCTTAAGAAATAGCACTTTATCCCACTGGTATTAATGTCACCTATTGAAGCAAATCCACTCATTCTATACGTGAAAACCTTAGAGTGCTCACTGGGTGCTTTCCTCACACAAAAGAATGATGCCAGTAATGAAAAAATACCTTTATTAACTTAGTCAAACCATTCTCTATATAGATACTCGATATTCAGATATGGAGTAGAGATTCGTGTGTTAATATTTGCAGTTCATATGTTGAGGCACTTCCTACATCACCGTGATATCCACTTGGTTTCTCACAATAACACTATCAAAATTATCTTCAGTCGTCCTATGCTCACAGGTCTCCTGTCATGGTGGTAATTTATCCTACAGTAGTTCTATATGTAGTTTGTGCCTCAAAAAGCAGTGAAAGGCCATGCCTTAGTAGACTTCCTCACTGAGAACCCATCTACAGAAGATACGTCATTAACTACTGAACTACCTGATGTATAAATCTTCTCTATTCAAGACAACCCTCAAACATGAGAAATTCATTTTGATGGTGCTTCCATAATTCCAATGGGTAATATAATAGAGGACACTAAACTCAATAATGTTGGGATAGGAATTGTGATTATCTCCCTAGAAAAAGCAATATTATAATACTTCTTCCAGTTATCAGAAGGTGGTACCTTCAATGCGATGAAATATGAGTCTATTATTGCAGGTCTATAGTTGGCACTCCAAATACCAGTGAACCACCAATAGGTGAAGGGAGATTCAGAATTGGTAATCAATAATATCAATGGGGATTACACCATTATAAAAATCAGAGTTAATTACCCTATGTGATTATGTTTTAGGGATAATGGAATAATTTCCCGCTGATCCAACATTGAACCACATCCCGCAATCACATAATGCTCAATAAGATGTGTTGTCAAATGCAGTTATAGATTTGAAAGATCCAAATCGAGATGAAATAGTCATTAGTATCTCCCATTATCGCGCAGTTTCACATTTTGTTCAGATAAGAGCATAAGAGATCAATGAAATTACTCTCATACCTGATAAATATACCCCTAATACTAGATGGATGACACCCATCATGGAATATCTCAAATATAGAATAATTTAATCGAATAGGATTGGAAGAGAGAAGATCTAGCAGCAAGCAGCTAACTTTACACTTTATGGTGGTCCATATCACCAGAAAGTCCTCTACAAGAAAGGATTTTATGGAGTCCTTCCGAAATGTGTTGATGGAGAAGTGATTGCAGTTTTTATGGAATAAGTACATGTAGGATCATGTGGTGTCCACCAATCAAGGTGTAGGATTTCTAATAAAATCTGAAGGCTTGGATACTTCTAGCCTTCAATGACGCAGGATTTCACATAATTCACTAAGAAGTTTCATCCCTTCCAAGTGCATGCTAGTTTCATCCATCAACCCTTATAGTTTCTACATACAACTAAATACTCATGGACATTTTCCACATGGGGAATAGATGTTTTTGGACCATATCCTCCAACTATAGTTAAGTAGTTCAAGTACATACTTGCTACTACCAATTTCTTCACCAAATGGGCTGAGTCAATTCCCCTTAAAGAAGTCAGAGCCAAAAAAAATCATAGTTTTGTAAAAGCTAAAATCATTACCATATTTGGTGTTCCTCAAACCATCTTGACGGACAATGAAACCAATTTCTATTATGCTGATGTAATGTCTTGATTCTAGGTGTCGACCAAAAGCGCCCTGTACCTGGTTGGTCACATGGACTCAAGCGCATTTACCTGAATTTCATAGGCTACCTAATAGAAGTGAGGGCCTTGGGTATGATAGTGGGGAAACTATACCCTCACTAGTAGAGTAACACAGCTGAATAACAATAAAATATGACAACGGAAAAAGTAATACCATACAATAAGAAGACAGCGGAAGACTGAAAGTAAATAAAAAACTAGATCACATATATAAATGATGCATGTCACATATTTCTAGGAAAGCAGGCAAACAAGTCACAATGCTGGAATACAATACTAAACTAGAGTATAAGAAAAAAATAAACTACAGTAGCATCACAAGCCTCATCTTGGTACCATGCTCTCTAGCTCCATAGTAATCAAGTACCTGAAGTAGAAGGGTGCTTTCCCTTCTCTACACCTGCAACAATATAATCTTTTTGGGACCAAAATCACAACCCAAACAGGGTGTGAGACAAATCCTAGTAGAAAACCACCCAATGATATGTTCCTTAACTATCAATTAATATATATAATATCCAGATATGAAAAATGAAGTAATAAATAAATAAGTACTCAAAAGTAAACAGTCCTACATTTTCAATTACATTCATTTAAATTTAGTAATAGTCAACCAAATAGTCACAATAAACCCTATGTGAAGTACTCATAGTCTAAACCCTCTAGTTCAACTTAGAAAAAGACTCTCTGAGGAAGCACTCACCATCAATTCCCCACATGGTCTCATAATGGTAAACTACAGACTCTCTGAGGAATCACTCAATGTCCAATTACACATGTGGTCTCGCAACTTGTAACTACAGACACTCTGATGTAGCACTCACATCCATCCCCCCTATGGTCTCGCAAAGTGAAAAGTATAACAGACACTTTGGGGAAGCCCTCAACGTCCATTCCCTCTATGGTTTCACTACACCAGTTTCCCACAGCCCTATGTAATACAATTGTGCAAAAATGATATCTAGTATCCAAAGTGAATCTCAAAATACTATTTGGATAAACAACTACAAAGAATAACACAATCATTTTAGGTAATATCACTCCATCCTAACAACACTAGGAATGGAAAACAGAATAGCCTAATAGGAAATTCTATACCCAACGGCCAATATCAGATCAAAAATGGGAAAACACATCCATACCAAGGTAAAAACCCTTTTTACAATTAATAACCCACTCTCAGGCAAACAAGGCATGGCAGACATTAATAGGGTAAAATTACCAAAACACACAATAACCTAAATTAGAGTATTGGACACTTTTTTCAGAATAATTCAAAGTCGATCTACGGAAAGGCACAAACCACCTACCTCAACGTTGTATGATTGATATAGTTGAACCTCGACCTATTAATCGACCTATAATTTCATAGATCTACAAAAACTTCTAAAACGTTCATCCAAGGATATCTTACAAAAACGAGGAATAAAGATATGAGGTTCTAGAATAAGGAATAACTCTCCGATGAGATTCTAACTCAACTGATGGAGTTTGATTCGGAGTACAGATGGAGGTTCAGGGGCTCGAAGAAGAATTAGAGATCTTCAGTCTCTCATGGATGATATGGAGACAAAATAATATGATTCTGTAAATGATATGCAACCTCAGTCTGATATAAAAAATAAAAATAAAAATACCTGGCATGTTCCCTAAGGATACATGGTGTGTATAGGCCTTTACCGGGCCTCACTTTAGGCAGTCTCCAGATCACCTCACACATCCATGTACTCGGACATTACACGGCCCTTACACGACTACCTGCGACAACTAGGTACATGGAGTGTACTCCAAATTACACGGTGTGTACTCCATAAATTTTTAGATTCTCCCATTTTTCTCAAAAACACCCAAAATCAAGATCCATACCTAAAAATGTTGATCTGGGTTCTTACAAACTTCCCCCTTAAATAAATTCATTCCCAAATTACCCTAAGAAGGAGGTGAAGAAGAATCTTTAAATAGCTCCAGCCACTTCAATTGCACATCAGTCTCCCTCTCCCAATTCTTGTTTTGTACTCACCCATGCTGCAATAGCACCCACACCAAAGGAACGGACCGGCGACAGAGAACCTTCAGGCTTCGATCAAAAAATCTGGATAGGATGC
This sequence comes from Viscum album, assembly GCA_963277665.1. NCBI lineage: Eukaryota > Viridiplantae > Streptophyta > Magnoliopsida > Santalales > Viscaceae > Viscum > Viscum album. The sequence goes on from OY728123.1 coordinate 1,800,753,125, forward strand.
TCCTCGAACAATGTGTCCACCTCTAACTTAACCTCCTCGGGTTGGAACAAATGATACGGTTCTAAGAAGTAACGTTGAAGCTGAGATTTGTGGGAGACGTCATGCATGGCTCGATGCCTTTAAGGTAACTGAAAATAATAGGAAACCATCCCAACTCTCTCCAAAATCTCAAACGGCCCGACGTATCTCGGTGAAAACTTTCCCTGTCTTCTAATCCACCTATATACCAACCTCAATGTGACATGTAGGAAAACCTGATCTCCGACCTCAAACTCTAGAGGTCGTCTCCGTTGATCAGCATAAGACTTATGCCATGACTGTATAGTAGCCATCCTCTTCTGAATCAACTCCACCTGATATGTGGTCTCTTGGACAAGATGAGGTCCCAGCATAGCAACTTCTCATGCCTCCATCAAACATACGGGTGATCGACATGGCCTACCGTACAAGGCCTCAAAAGGTGTCATCTGAATAGTTTCTTGAGAACTATTATTGAAGGAAAACTCTACCAGAGGCATTTGATTCTCCGAATAACCTCCAAAATCTCGGATGCATACTCGAAGAATGTCCTCCAGCACCTGTATTGTATGCTCGAACTGGCCATCTATCTGGGGATGGTAAGCTATAATCAGAAGTACCTATGTACCCAAATCCCTTCGTATTCCCTGCCAAACCCAAGAAGTAAAATGGGCATCTCTATCTGAAATGATGGAGTGTGGAACCCCATGTAAACGTACAATCTCCTAGATGTACAACCTTCCCATATCATTAACAATGAAGGTCTCCTTGATCTATAAGAAATATGAAACATTTATGAGTCTGTAAATGACAACCAAAATTCATTATTCCCTCAATTCGACCTAGGTAACCCTGTCATGGTGTCCATCGTGACATAATTCCACTTCCACCCAGGAATGGGCAACTTCTGTAAAAGCCTTGCTGGTCATTGATGCCCCGCCTTCACCTAAAAACTGGTGAAACATATCCTAACTAAATTAGTGACATCTCTCTTGATGTCTGGCCAGCAATACTAATGGTGTAGATCTCTATACAGCTTGGTGTCACCAGGATGAACCGCCCAAACTGGAGAATTAAAATCCCACATCATCTCCTCGCATATGTCTGCTGACACCCATACGTTCCCATGAAAATTAATGATCTCATCCTTTCCTACTATCCATCTAGGAATAGGGTTCTCTTCTAACACACTCTCCCACAATACTAGGCCTTCATCATCTGATAGCTGCCTCATTCTCACTCACTCAAGGAGATTAGAGGTAATAGCTACAAAAGAAAGAAATGTATGACCCTATCTTTTATGCACCTCCAAATGCATATTATAGAACAGATCCATAAGCTACCACTCATTTTTGGCCTCCTGAACTACATGTATCAGATCCCTCCTACTCAATGCATCAACCATTGTGCTGCCTGTCCCAGGCATGTACATAATCTCAAAAATCAAAGGATTCAAGGTATTCAACCCACCTTCATTGTCTCAAGTTCAGATCACGTTGAGTGAAGATATACTTGAGAATTTTGTGGACAGTGAAGACCACAAAATGCTCTACCAAAATATAATTTCTCCAACAGTGTAAAGCATGAACAACGGCAGCCATCTCAAGATCATGTGTCAGGTAATTCATCTCATGTGGTATCAACCTCTGAGACCCTTACGCAACGACTCCTTCCCCCTGCATAAGCACTACTCCCAGCCCGATACCTAATGCATCAAATTAAACTATATAACTCTTTCCTGGCTTTGAAAAAACTTGTATCAGTGCTGAATTCAACCTCCCTTTCAGCACCTAAAAGGATGAATCATAGGAATCTATCCATAGTTACTTCACACCCTTCTTAATTAGGCTAGTTAGTGGCGTTGTTAATCATGAAAATTCCTATATAAAGGGCATGTAGTAACCAAACAGCCTTAGAAAACTCCATAACTCAAATATGTTCTTTGACTGCTCCTAGGAAACCACTGCTCTAACTTTTTCTAGGTCTACTGATAATCCTATCTCTAAGATAAAATTACCCACGAAATTAATATGGTCTATCCAAAACTGTAATTTTGATAGCTTAGCATATAAATAATTCTCTCTCAGTGTACTCAAAATGATATAAATATGGGTAGCATGGTCATGTCAAGTGTGAGAGTACACCAATATATCATCCAAAAAGACTACCACAAAAGAATCCGAGTAAGTATGAAACACTTGGTTCATCAGTGCTTGGAAAATTGCAGGTGCATTCATGAGACCGAATGAAACTACCACATACTTGTATAGAACATACCTACTTAGAAAGGTTGTAATAGGTATATCTGATTGTCTAATGCACAATTGTTGATAACCAGATCTCAAGTCAATAATTGAGAACACCTGAGCTCCTCAAAGCTGAACAAAGATATCATCAATCCTTGATAAGGGATTTCAGTTCTTAATAGTCAATTTGTTTAGCTTTTGATAATCCACAAAAAGTCGGAGGGTATCGTTTGACTTCTTCAAAAATAGGAATGGAGAACCCCAAGGAAAAGTACTGGATTGGATAAAACCCTTTTCCTGTAATTCCTATAACTGCTTCCTGATCTCCTATAACTCTGGTGTAGCCATCCTATAATGAGGAATGGACATCGGTACCGCTCCTGAAACAAGCTCAATAAAAAATTCTACCTCTCGCTCTGAAGGCAAACCTAAAAAGTCCTCTGGAAAGACATCTTTCAAACAGTCCACCGCTAGAGGAAATTACATCTATGAAGTCCCATGATCATCCAAATATAGACTAGAAATATGGGATGTAACTCCTCCCAACTCATGATGCTTGGGTCCCGCTCTGCTTTCCTGGACATCTCATTCGCCCTTATGTAGAAACAAACCACGCTCTAGTGATGTGAAACTCACCCTACGATGATAGTAGTCAAAAACCACCTGATAGGAAACCAACTATTCCATTATAAGAATCACATCATTATCCGACATCTCTAAGGCATAGAGGTCCCATAAGAAGTGACGCCCACTAACCTCAAGAGGGGACTCCTTGCACTAACGTACACTAGCCGTTCTAATCCCTAACAGTGTATGGTGTCATGATATCAGTAGAAGTAAAGATACAAATCCCAAGGATCTTAACAACAACAACAACAGATATGAAACTATGGTAATCCTCTGTATTGATAAGTGCATAAGCTAAAACTGAGGTAACCAAAATAGTACCTCTAACTGTAGAGGGTTTGGGATCTTTCTCATGTTGGGTCTGCTCCATAGCAAAAGCCTGATTTTTCATAGTTTTATAATTTTTATTCGATAATATAAACTAGATTTTTGAAATATTAGTATAAAATTTATATTAGGGTGAATGTTTAATGTTTTTTTGTGAAGTTTCATTTTTCTAATGAATAGTGAAAAATAATGAATTTTAATTCAAACATTGTTTTTTATATAATCTATTTATAAGGTTGAATTATATTTTTAACAAGTTTTAAAGTATAATTAAATAAATTTTAAATCAATTAATCTAATTTTGGTAATTGGAATCAATATTAATTTTAAATTGGATATAAAAATAGCAATATTTTGAACATTTTTACTTTTAAAACCAGCTTTGTCTTCCAGTATATAGGATTAAATTTGAATTAGTTTCTTTCACTTATGTGTATTAAATTTGGAATTATTTATTTTATATTTTTAATCATAATATTATATAATATAAAATAAGTTTAACTTAGTTTTTAATAAAAATATTCGTGAATTTAATTAAAATTAATTACAATGATTAAGAAGAAACTTAGCTTAATAAGAGACTAAACCTTAAACTGAAGGTCCAAAATTGCCTGGAAACTTGTCCAAAATCCATTATATGGCCATATTTAGAAATGATTCTCCATTGGATCCATTTTTTTTATTGGTTCCACTTTTCATAGGAATAACACGGGTGCAATTCCTTTTTCCAAAATTTACAAGAATGTCACTCCTCCTCCTCTATAAAAGGAATCTCATCCCTCCCACTTATTAAAACATATAAACCCCTTTGGATCTCCCAAAAATAGATAAAATAATCTCCTAGAATCCATACATTACTCCTTGAATCTATTATTTTTGCAAAAATATAACCAAGTAATTCCTTTTTGGAAAAACAAAATCAGTTACCCAAAGAAAAGGTGACATCCTTCCTCAAGATCCTTTCTTTTATTTTCTTTCTACACTAACTCAATTATTATTTTTACATGATTATATAATAAATTAAATACTATAAATATAATAATATTTTTTTATTCTAAGGTTTATACCGAAACCTAAACACACTCCCTTATAATGGGTAATGAACTTAAAATTTTTGTATACAGCGAACTACTTCCTCAGAAAACGATGTAGTTTGTTTTTACTTTACCGCCTATAATGGGTGGGAATTATGATGGATACTATATTTTATATCATATATTTGAAATTTATGGATTATTTATTCTTCTTTAATTATTATGTAAAACATACCTTAATGCTTTCTATTCTTTATAATTATTATAACTTCGTTTGTGGAAGTGTGGACTACCACCTCCTCAAAGTGATGTGATTCGTTCACATGTTACATTGAATTTATTTATGAATAGTTTAGTGAAATTATATTCTATAAATGACATAATAATTATATGATATTTATATTATATATATACATATACTTAATTTACTTTATTTCTTCCAATATGACTACAGAATGGAAACCGCATTCATGAGTACATACGACCTACCGTCTCCATAAATAGTGTATTCCATTTCATAATTCTATATTATATAGATTATTATAATATAAATATTCTGAATATTAATGATATTTATATCATGTTTTACATTATATAAATCATGATAAAATTATAAAGATAAAAATTGCAACAAATTAAGAAACATGATAAAAACAAAGCAAATATTACCCTAAACATAACCTTAACTTGGAATTGGTAATGAATGGGTGATATAGAGCCATATATGGTATTATATATAAGAATATGGTTATTTGGTATGTTTATAATAAACTTATATTTATTATATAGTAGGTTTTAATGAGTACAATGATAGTGATTATATAAGGTATGGGGATTTCATCATAATTTTTATTTTCGTGAGATACATGCCATATTCACCACTCATCTCTTTTGTGTGTTGTGTATACTTACCTATGACATGTTATTTCACTAGTTTAATTAATTTAAAAATATAGAAATCTTTATATGATATTATTATCTCATGGGGATCATGATTGTAATATTACTCAAGTTTTAAGGGTTTCCTCATCTGAATTTTATTTTCTGTGAGACACAATCCATGTTAAACTTTTATTTCCTCAAGGTGGTCTATATACTAACCATGAATTTATTATATGATTATTATCCTTAGATTTTTTGGTTATTTTAATATCAATTTTATGATATCTCTTTAATGTTTTTTTACCATTCAAAGGTAATGAAAGTATTAAGATAGTTTTTCCTTAATATGCCTTTTTTGAGACACATGTTTTGTTATACACCTATATTATTTTATAAGGTGTATATGATGCCATTTAAAAAGTTATATAATGAGTATAATTATTTTAATAATATTTTATGATTCATTTAATTTAATTTTATTACATAGGGAGTATGATTCAATCTTACCAAATTGGTAACAGTTTATTTCTATAATCTCATTGTTTACCAAGATTATTTATGATTATACTTCCATTGATGAAACCTTGTGATCCATATTTCATGAAAACACATTAATTTTATTCTCATATATTTATTCATGATATATTAAATTATTAGTACCATTTTTAAACTCTTTTTACTTAATTTAATTACGAAATTTATATTATGAAAATATAACTTTAACCCCCTCTTCATTCGGAAATTTTTGTTCTTTCAAAACCATGTTTTCTAAAATGGTTTTCAAAAAAAATTATGTTAAAAAATGGATTTTATTGTTTTAAATAATTCTTTATTATTTTTGAAAATATTTTTAATGTAAATGGTTTTCAAATATTTTTTAAACTTCTTTAAAAAAATCAAGGAAAATAGTTTTAAAAATATTTTCATGCGTATTGTATATGTTTTCAGGGGAAAGGGATTTAAAAATGATTTCAAACTTCTTTTATATTTTTTCAATGAAAATTGTTTTCAGAATATTTTCACGATAAATTTATAAGTTTTCAATTAAAAAGGTTTTAAAAATAATTTCATGTATCATATATAAGTTTTCAAGGAAAACGTTTGTCAAAATTTTTTCAATATTATTTTGTTTGTTCTCATGAAAAATGGTTTTCAAAATATTTTCAAGATCACATTATGTTTTTTTATAGAAAACAGTTTTAAAAATTTTTTAATCATCATTTATAATGGTTAAAGGAAAAATTATTTCATAAAGTTTTCATGATTATTTTAAAAGTTTTAAATGAAAAAGTTTTTCAAAAAAATCAATTTTATTTTATATGTTTTCAAGAGAAATGTTTTTACAAAAAATTTCATGATTAATTTATATTTTTTAAATGAAAAATGTTTTCAAAATGTTTTCAATATTTCATTATAAATTTTCAATGTTTTTCATTAAAATTGTTTTCAAATATTTCTTTATAAATTTTCAGGTTCATATTCACAAAAAAATGTTTTCAAAATGTTTTTTGTTTTTTCAAAAATAATTTTTAAAATAATAAAGGGTAATTTCCTCATGAAATATTTTTAAAATATATTTCCAAATTATTTTCCATATAACATGACATCCATGGGTGTTACTCATTCCTTCTTAGGGAAATTATCAAAAGTTCCTATTAAAATTCCATCTCTGAATTTTTTATGTATTGATGGAATGATGTTTAGGAAACTAGTTTCTATTTTATGAGTTATATTTTTATAAAACTCGTTTCCCTTTCATAGGATATTTTCTTATGAAACCCACTTATTTTCCCGAGTTATAATTTGATTAAATGATTATGAAACCTATCTCTTTTACACATTTTATGAAATTATCACATGTTTATGATACCCATTTCATTTCATGGGTTATGATATGATTGTTTATGATCTTGTGGGAAATGTATGTATGATTTCATTATGAGATGATTGCGACCTATATCTCTCTCAAATACATTAGGTAAATATTTATATCTCATGAGATAATTATAGGATTCTAGTCAATAGGTGTGATCCACTATGGGAAGATGGGGAAACTTGATCCAATATGGGAAGATAAAGAAGCTCAATCCCTTACTAGGAATGGACTACCACTAGGGAGGGTGGTGTGTCCCTCCTAGAAGGTTTAGTCCCCGTGATGTTACCTAATATATTCTAAAATTATTCTTGACATCTAGGTAATTATATTATATGCTTATGTGTATGCCACAATTCCATGCCACAGTCCTATGTTTTTCTTTCATGTATTATGATCTTGTTTCCTTATGATTCATGACTTATGATCTACTAAGATTTATGCCATGATTTATTTTTATGATCTTTTTTATGCAGGGTATAATCTTATAATAATTTGATCACATTCCAATACCCTTTTTCTCATATTTATTCTTACATATCTCCATTTTTTACCCTTAATGATCATCTAAGATCACCCATTTTTATGTTTCATTTCCCATGATATTATGATATAGTTTATGTATGATATGTATAAGAGGGGTTCAAATCTTGGAGAAACTAGTGGGAGATAATGTATCTCACTCATGTATTAGTTTTTACATTTTCATGTTTCCAAAGTCACTAAAATAATATGGTCTTTGGGAATCTCTTTTTCTTCTATTTTAATTATTCCACAAGAAATTATGGAATTTCTATGTACATTAATATTAGGTTTTTATAGATTTGTTACTCTCAAAGGTTCAACCTAAGTGCTTGAAGATACTATGGTGACTATATTATATATAAATTTAGATATAATAACATCCACTATAATTAGTGTATTACCCTTTAAAATAGGTCCCCACCCATAAAAAGATAAATATTTCAATTAGATAGGGAATTTTAGTGGAATGAAATCATAAAATAAGATATAAGGAATATATCAAAGATCTATTTTTTCATTACTATAAAAATATAAATAAACAATCTATCTAATTTCCCTTGACACAAGTGTTTTTTCAAAAGTTTCTATATCATAATTTTTCTTTATGAAAATGGATAAATCCATTCATATTTTTGGATTTTCAACCTTCATTTATAGCATATCCATAAGAGTGGTATTATCACCTATTAAGGATCCATGTTCCTCTATATCCCTAACATTATTTCCCAAATATATTTGTATATGATGTATTATTTATCTCCCATAAAATGTGTCCTCTATATAAAAATACAATTCATATTTTTATGTTATAATTAATGAAAAATATATTTTTTTAAAAATATCCATTAATGAATTAATATATTATTTCCAAAATTATTCAGATTCATTACCAATTATGGTCTCTTGTTCACCATGATAAATTTGAAATAATTTTCACCCTATATAATGCATATTTTTTTTAGTTATATGAAAAAGTTTTTACCATTCATGGATATATATATTGTACAAATCTGGGTTTTCTTAATAACTTTTATTTATATGGGCCTTGAAATTTAAAACATATAAAATATAAATTCATAATTGAAGATTCACCCATTTATCGTTTAGTTTTTTCCCATTGGTGTGTGTTTATTATGTATAGTGACCCGAAATATAATAATTTTTTTAGGATTTTAAGTTCCTCATAAAATGTGGATATTTTTGGTACAATATAATTGGGGAACATAAAACTACCTTCTTCCTTATATACTTTCTATTCTATCAAACTTATTCAATGGGAGTGTACTTAAATAACCCCCAAAAATTTTGATTTTTTAATTTTTTTTGTATGTAAATGATATACATGCCACGATCCATGATGGAGTGGAATATATATGGATATTGTCTCATTCCACTTCATATGGGTTCCTTACTTTCCATTTTTATATCAGAGTTCGAATAAAATGGAATATTATATCCTTTATCATTTCCTTTGGATAATATCAGATCTAGTATTCTATATAATTTTGGAATTGATTGATGAAATAATCCATCATTGGTAGCATTATACAAGAGATATTATCATACCACATCACCATCGACCATAATTAAAAATCCAAAAATGAATTATACTTAATGATTAGTCCAATAAACAAGGTCAAATATTTTCTGTAATAGAGTAATAATTAATTATAATATTTATAAGGAATATACTCTTCAAAAATTATAACACTAAAAATCTATGCAACTAAATTTTTTATATCATAGAGCCACAATTAGTTGTCATTCATTATAATTACCAAATCCATTATCCTTGATAAAACTGATTTTCAATTAGATATATTATGTTATATTTTCTTATGAGTATATCCCTTATTCCTTGATAAATATTTTTCAACACTTTATTTAAAAATTTATTCCAACTAATCCTCTAAATATATGATAAATATAAAAATTTAGTAATATCTATTATATGATTGAATTTTAACATGATAATATATATAAAAATCCATCTCTATTAGACTTTCAATGGTTCATGTATGTGGAATGTATCTTATCCTTGTCCTAAATGCAATAAAAACTAGTAAATCATGGCCATCACTAAGGATTAATGTTTAATTAATATATTTTTACAATCACACCTCCATTAAAATGGTGTTTTTACTCACACTGGTATATATATAATGGATTAGGATTAAATTATATTTTAACTGAATATTGAGTAATATAAACATACATTTTGGAATATCAACATCAATAATGATTTTCAAGACCCCTTCCTCAAACTGATCTTTTGCAATATCAGGTTAATAAATTCCATTAACTCTCATCAAATGAATACATGTGCATCATGTGGTCTTGTTTATCATATACCTCTCATGATAAAACCCTATATATATACTCTTCAATATATAAAAATTCTTATTTGATCATATTTCAGGTTCAATCTATATATAATTTTTCATTTATCTTAATAGTTCTTCTATTAGTGGAAGAATCCTAAAAACATCCTCCTAATAGAATTTTAACCGAAGTAATTTATCATATATGTCACCTTAACTTTACCCCACTAATCATGTACATATATCAAATGGAGAATACCATCTTTCCCATTGACTATTTAAAATATAACTATTTATGGTAATTATTTTTTTAGGATATCAAGAAGGATATCTAAAGTTTTTTAAATATATTTTTTTTGGAAATTTCAACTAGATTCATAAATTTCTATAAAATTTAATTTCTCTTCAAATTTATCATATTATATATCACTTAACTAGACCACATCTATCACACCTTAATCAACCACCACTGATTATTTCCTAACTTATCTTCTAACAATAATACTTATTAACAAGTGAAATCAGATAAATAAAAAAATATGTATGTGTCTTAGGCTCAGATATAAGTTTATTGTTCTATGGGGTGGATGTCAGGTTATATAATAGATATATTTATTTAACATGTTATTCCATGATATAAGATATATATTGTGAAATATTTATACTCTCTTTCTATGATGAATGAGAAAATCCTAACAAAAGAATGTCATTGGTGGTATAACCGCCATGATGGGTAGAAACAATTTGTATAATTATGTATAATCTAATAGTTGGATGTTTTATAGACTCTATAGTATAGAATTTATAATATTATGAATATGAATCATGTTTTAGTTTAATAGTTATAAATCAATGTAACTAAATATTACATTAATGTTTGTATCATCTATATAAATAGTTGTATGGAGTTATGTAAGAGATGTCATTTCTTTATATAGTGCATTATAATTGTTTCTTATCAAAAAAATGTAAATTTATGAAATAATTTACAATGATCATGGAATCTAAAGGCATGAAATTTAAATATAATAACATTTATCCCCACTAGGAACTTCTTGGATCACTATGGCCTTCAAGAGAAAAATCATCACCTAGGATTATATAAAATTGAAATTTCAAAATTTAGAACATGGGTAAAATGATAGAGCTCTATGTAATTTATTTTTAGAAGCGTGTAATGATATCCATAAGTGGTGGATCCTATTTATATGTATAATAGTGACCTATTACTGATAATTAAAGTTATAATAATATAATGTTTTCCAAATAACTTCATTTTTTTTGAAAATTTGATAAATTTCACCATAAAATAAAATTTTATATCTTTCATGTGTAAGTGCTCAAAAAATTTTAGGAAAATAAATATAAAACAAGAGAAATATTTAGATATTATTTTTTTGTAAAATTAATATAAAACCATGATAAAGGTTTAATGTACTCTAAGATCAATGTTGATCACACAAATAGTTAATGGTAACTATATTCTTTGATCGACATCATCTGCATGGAATAGTCAAGGATTGGGGGAAAATAAAATTATTCTAAAAATATAACCTTTGTCATTCCCATTTTGTTTATAGATAAATATATAAAATCTGGATAACCCATAGAAGAGATAAATACCATATAAGAACATTTTACTTTATTAAATATCAATGAAAAATCAAAAATGATTATCAAATAAAATAAAAAAAATTATATGGTAGGATATTATATTTTTTTTATTAATCCAAATTTAATATATATGAAAACTTCATGAAATATAACTTAGATAAGGTGTTAATTTTGGAGTGGGAAATGTCACCCCATAAGGAATATTTTTATACAGATTGAGTGAAGGATATCAATTCCTTGATATATTTAACATATAAAAATTTTTATAATCCCAGCATGTTTTTAAAATCCCTTATAATTTTATAATAATGAAATCATTGATAATTTAATTTTGTATTTCCTAGGTGGACTTTATTAAATTATTGTCTCAATTTCGCCTATTTATTATTTTCAAATGGGTATAATTTCTAGGTGCCTTACCACTATCATTACACTGATGAAATCATTCTATATTACATAATTCAATACATATAAAATCTTGGAACCCTTTGATAATCATAATTTTATATCCTATATAATATCCCCCATTGTGTTATTCTTCCCACCATGGGACATCAAGGAATATTCAATTGTATAAACCATGATAATAATAATCCTTCATCATTAAGAGAGTATATAATACCTCCCAATACAGTCTTCCATCATGGATTATGATGTATAAATTAGTATTGCTCTGATATATTCTTATCACAAAGCCTACACATTCCCAAAACTCCAATCATTTCTCCTTTTATGGATTTGGGTTATTGGGTCCCTTTGTTGGTGGTACTATAAATGTTGTAATATAATCTACTACTGGGCCTTACTAACCAAAGAAAATCATAAAAAATCTCCACAACATAGGATTTAGGAACGATTCACCTAGTAGTACAAAATTTATGGGCTTAAAATATATATAATTTGGTCCTTGTTCCAATAAATAAAATCCAAATCATTTGTTTTTATCTCACAACCTAAAATAACATATCCTGAAAAAAGTCTTTATTTAACGTGATTAATCATTAAAATATAACATTCTCCACATATGATATTATATTTCATGCTACACCATTATAATATTTCACTCCACAACATATAGTTACATTTGTGTAATCCGAGATTGTCATGCATTATTTTTAATAAACGATTTTCAAAATGTATCAAATAGGTTTATTTATGCATTTAAGATATATTGGTTTTGATTCCCTAAAATAGGGATATATAGGAAACCATTTATGGATCAATCCTAACACCATCTCTCATCCCTAAATTTATAGAACCCTTTTCCTTTTTGGGTTGGGATAAATAATAGGGTTCTTTAAATACAAATTTTGAATCTAGTATAATCAATACACATTGTAGAATCATACACTGAACATATGATTATATAGTTCCTTGTGTGGTTTTTTAAAATTTATATTACCAATTAATAAGTTTCATTAAGATTAAACTATTATGTTCATCTTAATTAATTTGATGAATTTGATTAATTATATAAAATATCCCCAAATATGATTATTATATCCATTTTGGATGTGTTATAGACCCATACTCTATGATTTATTATGATCATCCATTATAACCATGATCCTATTTATTTAATATAGAAAATTACATCCAAACATATGTTGGGGGACATCCTGAATAGTAGTGAATTTATTTAAAATGAATAGTATGATCATTTATAATAAATGTTATTTTTTTCTCGATCAAATTCTGAGGAAATCTATCACGTAATATGTGAAGAATCATGGGGAACCAATTTCTGTTATATCCAGTCAAGTTATTAGGTTATCCGAAATGTACAAGAGTTGTATCCTACAAGAATTTAATAAAAATAAGAACATCAATACAACCAATAATTCTCAAAAACATTAGTTATCTTACTGAACTATTTTGTCTCATGAATCTATAGTTAACACATTTATGATATACATTAAAATAGGTTGGGATCAACATATTTCACTCATCATGTACACATATAGCATCATTTTTCACTCATGTTTATAGATAGAAATATATAAGGAACTATAAATAAATAGATTCCAAACTCTGTCTTTTTTGGATATAATTAGTGAATCGATGATACTTGGACCGGAAATATCATGAGAAATAAAATGAAACATCCAATCCATTTAGTAACATATTAAACTTGAATGTTCTGTATCTATGATTTATATTGATAGTCATTGATGAGGACAAGATCATAATGAATGGGATAAATACTTTTCTATGTGTCTCTATATAAAAGAGTTATTAATATTAGAGATAAGGTAATGGTAATAATTTAATACATTATTTCCTTTTATATTATAAATCTATATTTGTTGGGGTATGTTGATTGAAACTCTAACCTAACCTATCTCAGGTATATAATTTGTTATATGTGTCTCTTTTAAAGATTTTTATACCAAATCCCCTTGATTTATTAAATTTTAACATCCCATAATTAGTGAATGATCTATTTTATAAGGAGAAATATGTTATGGTATAGATCATAGATATAAAATTATATGAAATGAGATAACTAACCATATTAATTTATAATGATAAAACAATAACTTATAACATGAAAACATGAGAACATGAAAATGTAATGATAAAAATGTTGGAACCAATGCAGTTCTTTGCGAGAAATGGAGTATGGTTTGTGTTTATTTTCAATCCTCTCATGGTTGATCATGGATTTTTAGTCCAAGTTTTCTTACATTATAGGATACAATATTGTTTAAGGTGGCATCATATCCCAGTGTTTTCAAAAAAATGGGGTCAAAAATTTCGATGAAGGGATAGCATCATGAATGGTTCTTGTCTGGAATTAACTCATCATAAAAATAGCAAAAGAATGGGTTTTGAGAAGACTAGGATTGTATTCTTGAAGATGTGGAGCATCACTAATGGAGACAATGATCTATGAAATTATGAGAAAATGAGCATCATGACTATATTATGTGTTGATGGTGATATTCATGACTACATAAAATCATATTGGAGCATCGCGAAGGTATGATCACCGAGAATAGGTTTTTGAATGATATGGAAAACATGTTGGAGGTGGTGGATCGTCAAGAATGGGAGTGACTATAAATATAAGGATATACCTGCTTCTTTTTACATGAAATTATTCAAGGAAAAATGTGTTTTGTGGTGATAGGGTATTCCACATTGAATTGGTGAGCTTTGCAAAGGTACTGTTTTCCCAGAAGGAAGGGCGCTTCATAAAGATAGTGAGATTTATGAGGGAGATTTGAAAAATGAATTCATGAATATCAGTTTTCTCAGTGAATAGGGATTTCAAAGTGAATCAAATCACATCTTCGGTGAAATTAGAGTCTCATTTTAGACAAGTAAAATGAATTTAATTCAAATCTATTGAGTCATCCTTCATTTCAATAATCCAAGTTAGACTTCTCTCAAAGCAGTGAGCTAGGGGGAGTCGATGAAAGTGTTTTGAGGTGTGTAGTGTGGTATCCCTAAAATCTTGTAAAGGTAGTGTTCCTAGTATGAAGTAACTTTGTCTAAACTCTTTTATTCCACAACTATAGAATATTAGTGGATTTTGGTATGACTAACACATTGTTGGTATATGATCCTTGGGCTTGCCCTTAGTGCTGAACTAAGTAAAATTGATGTGTGATCTCTTTGCATATGGTTTTTTATTTTTTTCACATTCACTTCAGATATATTTAATTGGATCCAACAAACATGGGAACACGATCTATCACTTTTGAAGAAAAATTTGACACCCTGATTCAACCCTCCCTTTAGAGTGTTTCGGGGTC
Organism: Viscum album; assembly: GCA_963277665.1. Lineage (NCBI taxonomy): Eukaryota > Viridiplantae > Streptophyta > Magnoliopsida > Santalales > Viscaceae > Viscum > Viscum album. The sequence goes on from OY728123.1 coordinate 1,800,768,353, forward strand.
CATTAAGTGGTATTAGAGCTAGGATGTTGGGGTTAAACCTATTCTTCTTTCCTGTCATGGATAATTAATTAAATGTCAGGGGAATCCACCAATTTCATGGAAAGTTATTCTATATTTGGAATATTATTATAAGATCTCATCTAACATCTCTTGGAATGGAAGTACTCTTTTCCACTATAAAAGGGATTCAGGTAACTGATGAAACCGAATTCTCTATGACTAAAAGAGACTAAAAAAGATTTATGTAGATTCCAAAGTAAAAAAATTCCCTTACTACCATAGTATCTGATCAAATCTGTCTAAATTTAATGAGTTTAACCTGATCCAATTATTTATTAGAATAACTAAAATATATATATGATGGTGAAAAAAAAGTAAACGAGTAAAACCATAAAGTTATTCACAATAGGTTTGACGATTTAAACATGAATCCTAATGAAAATGAAGTTACCTTTTTCAATTGAATTTTTGAAGTCGTATGAGAAATTCTAGAGCTTGGTGATGAAATTAAAGAAATTGATATTGTAAAGAAAATCCTAAGAATACTTCCACCTCTTTACAATACACAAGTTTTTTCCTTTTAGAAATGTGATCTTTAAAAACATTCCTTATAAAATATGCTGAGGAATATAGTAATATATTAAATTTTGTTAAACTAGAGGATTCAACAAGTCATGTTGGAAAGGAGATGACATTGAAATCCATGTAAAACATAATATTTCTATAGATAGTTTTAATAGTGGTAATGAGGAAGAAAACATACTTTCTCTCTTTGCTAAGAAATTCATGTGAGGAAAAGAGATATTTTAAGGAAAGCTTCCCATAGAATGTTTTAGTTGTGATGTAGTTTGGAACATTCCCTCTTAGTGCTCAGGGAAGGTTCATGATGAAGAAAGTGTAGCAAGAAACTCGAAGAAGCCTCAGAAAAGGTTATCTAAAATGGGAGACTTCAAATATGGAAAGAAATTTCAAAGAAAGAGTATTTCTTTAAATAATAAGATGATGACAATGAATTTTTTGAAGAAGAAGAACCATAGTTTAAATATAGAACTCAATCTATGATGGTTATAGTTGAAAACTCATACCCATAAAAAGATAAATCTAAAGTTAATTAGTTAATTTATGATGATGATCTCAAGATGAAACTTGATAATTGTCTTGGTGAGCTTGAGAATCAATGAAACTGAAGAGAAAAGTGGAGATTAGTTATGGAATATTCATCTAAATGTGTTAATTGACTAGAATGTCAAATTAATTGATTAGAATAAGTAGTAAAAAAACATTAAACATATTTTTAAATAACAGAATATATAGTATAACATATTCTCATAATTTAAGAATGATAAAAGGGCATCAATGAACTTACTTCTAGGTTAGAGGATAAGTCCTAGACTTCTGAGGTACTTAAATAATATGGTGTTACTCTTAGGAGTACACTTGAATGCGAATCAAACTCAAAATAAAAAAATAAAAAAATATAGTTTGGAAGATTCTCATATGCTGAGATATTGTAGAGAGATAAGTGTGGTTTTTAAGGTGTAAAAAATGTATTTAATGATCAATCATCTATATACATGGGGAAAAGTGGAATTGGTGGTGAGGTTGAAACATCAAATACTAAAAATAAAACAGGCCAAAATAAAAGAAATCTAAATGCTAAACATATCAAAAAGACACATGAAGTAATAAAAAAGGAACCCTAAAATCAAATTGAAAGTAGAACTAAAAACTATCTCAATATATACAAAAATGATCTATAGTCAAAATCATTTCCTAAGGAAGGGGACATGAGGATAAATAGAAGTGATAAGTCATTCCCTCTTATGAAATGTTAATTATGAAGCTATTTGGGTCACACCATGGAATACCATAAAGTGGAAAGGATCTATTTTAATGGTTAAGAGTTAGAAAGTCAGAAAAAAAGTACAAATTCATGTCCTATATATTATAGAATAAATAGATTTTATGGATATTGTTTTTACTGCTCAAACTTTGTCCATAAATCTATTTATTGTAGGCATAAAGAAGGGGGAAATGATACCTACAGAACTCATAGACAAGTTAATACTCACCAACAATATAGTGTTTATCTTACAAAAATGATCCTCTTATGGAAGAATAATATGAGTATGGTGAACTGATATATATGGGAAAGAGAGTGGAAGTACAATATTTATCTTCCAGTAAATCAAATATTTCATGGAAGGAAAATAACAATGTTGAGAAATCCAATATTGCATGTGCCTCTATCAATGTTATAAAGAACCATTGCACCTAGATTATTGATATAAAATGTTGATCCCATGTGATAGTAAATTCATATTTATTAAATAATGTATTGAAATGTGTTGATGGAATAGTCAAGTTTGGAAATGATGGTGCATTTAAGATCAAAGGCAGTGGGAGGACGAAATTGGAAAGTGATGAGCTGAAGAAAATAAATTTTTTTTCTGCAGATGGTTTGTATCACAATCTCCTAATTGTGAGTAAAATATATGGCTCAGATATCATACTGACTTTCAAAAAAAATGTATTCAAAATAAATAAAATACAGCAATTTCTCTAATTAATTGTTTTAGACCAAAGGGGAACTTATATAATGTTTACAGTAAATATAAAATTTGTTATTTTACATTTGAAGAAAAAAATTGTGGCATCAAAGGTTGGTTCACATTAATTAAAAATACATGGAGAATATATATAATCTAATGATAGAAATGACTCTATCCAATTTAAAACATGAATGGGAAAGGACTTGTGATGCTTTCATATGAGGGAATCTGGACTGAAATTTATGTCGTCCAATGAAGAAAAGGGCATGTAATCTTCTTAATATATTCCATACACATATATGGGGTCCGATAAATATTTTTGAAACATATGGAGAAATGTAATTCATTGCTTTAATTGATGATTATAGTAGGATGGATTATGTGATGGTTATACATAGGAAACGACAAGTGCTTGATTGCATGAAAACTTACCACTAAATAGTAGAGAATGATATTGGACACACGATCAATGTTACATGGTCTGACAGTAGAGGGTAATACATATCCATTGAATTTGAAAATTTCCTAGAGAAACATATAATATATTATGATGTTCCTACTATAAGAACCCCAAAAAATGGATTTTTTAAGAATAGGAATTGAAAGGTGAAAAAATTGGATATAATTATACTAATTGAGAGTGATATCTCCCTTCATTAATGGAAATAGGTTGTTCAAGATATATTTTATACTCAAAATCAAATAGGGATTTATATAGGAGAAACCAAGATACCATATGAGTTGTGACATGGAAGGAATCCCTCTTTGATGTATATTTGTGTTTTTTGAAGTGCATATTTTATCAAAAACAAATAAAGAAATCAGGGAAAGTATGTTGATGCACCAAATGAAGGAATATTCCTTGGTTATTCAATGCCGATAATTTCTTACAAATGTTTCAATAATCATATTGGGAGAATTTTTGAAATAAGTGATGTTAATATTCCTTAATATTATACCAAAAATACCCCATGAATCTATTATACTGATATGATAGAAGATGAAGAATATAGTGGATGTGGAATAGATTCAAAAATAGAAATTTTGAAGCCATTAAAAATGTTTAGAGGTCACAAAATGATGATGATTCAGAATAAGAATGGGAAGAAGAAATGGTGGATGATGAAAATTCATCTAAACCTCACAGGAGAAATAAAAGAGATGAAATTGATCAATATAATATCATTGGGGATTGGACAACACCCACACAGACAAGGAGAATAATGAATAATGCACAGTATGCCTTCCTATAAATTGTGGAACTAGCCTCATTTGAATAAGTTGTGAAAGATGAATTATCTTTTAAACCCATAAATTAGGAACTCAATCATATTCATAAAACCAGACATGTGATATTTTTAATAGACCACAAAAACGATGTTATTAGAAGAAAATTTATCTTCAAAAAAATTGATGAGCAAGGAAATTTGATAAAAAAAACAAGGCACACCTATTATGTAAAGGCTATACACAGATTGAAGGAATTCATATCGAAGAAATATTTGCTCCAGTGTTGAGACTGGAGTTGATCAGGCCTTTCCTTGATATGAAAATCCAAAGAGGATAATATTTTTATCAAATAGATGTCAAAATATCTTTCCTAAATAGATTTCTTGAAGAATAAGTATACATTTATAAACTAGTTAGATTTCTGATTAGAAATGATAAAGCAAAGGTTTATAGATTAAGGATGTCTCTCTATAGTCTAAGGAAGGCACCATGAGCATGCTATTCTCATCTGGATACATATCTGAAGAAGATTAAATTTAAAATAGGAGGTTTCGACCATAATATCTATGTGAATAATTTGAAGTAAATTAAATTTATTGTGGTGGTACATGTGGATGATATTATATTTGGCGGAAATAGATAGAGATCAATTTCAAATCAAATGAAATCAGAATTTAAAATTTCTATGATTGGTGAAATGAAATATTTCTTGGGGATGAATTTTATTCAAAAGAAGGATTAAACATTCATTTCTCTAGAAACTATTCTAGATAATTGATGAATAAATTCAATATAAATGTCTCCAAACCAATGTCGACTCCAATTGTGGTTGGAAAAAACATGGAAAGCATGTTGATGGGACTTTTTTAGATCCCACCATGTACAGTTGAATCATTGGAAGCTTATTATACTTGACTATAACATGACCATACAACTTCTTTGAAACATTTTTCGTGGCCCACATTCAAGTAAATATAAAGGAAGAACATGTGGCATAAGTTAAACAAAAAATGAGGTATATTAAAGGTATACTGAATTTTGGATTATACATTTCTACTAGAAGATAAAATGAGTTGTTGAATTTTTATGATAAATAATGGCTTGGAGATGTGGTTGGTAGAAAGTCCATAAGTGGTGGATTATTATTTATTGGTTAAAAATGTGTGGGATGTTTGTGTAAGAAACAAGAAAGTACTTCCCTTAGTACTGTGGAAGTATAGTATATCTATACTACAAAGGATTATACTCAACTATTATGGATGAAGAAACAGCTGACATATATTGGTGATGAGGTGAAATAGACATTGGTGATTCATTATGAAAACAAGAGTGTGATCAATATTATGAATAATCATGTTCACCATTCTTATATAAAATATATTGAAATCAAATATCACTTCATTAAGAAAAAAGTTGAACAAGACATGTTTAAAATGAATCATGTAGGAACGGATGACCAAGTATCTAACATTATGACCAAGCCATTGGCAACACATGTGTTCAAGAATCATAAGTTGAACCTTGGTGTTCATGTTTCTCCCAATGAATGAGGAGGTTACAAGTAATACCCTCTCCCCAGTTTTGTTTAATATTTTAATCTGTTTGTGGAATTGTTATAGGTTTATGGGGTAGATATGATCTAGTGGGAGTGTGTTTTTAATCTCTACAAGTAAAAATAAATTTCTTTGGGTTTATTATCTAAGGGGGATAATGAATAAATAAATTCAATTATTTATAAATGGGGATAATGAGAATTAAAAGGCTAAGTAGAAGTATGGAAAAACAATTTTGTGTTATGAGAAAACTGTCAGAGATTGGCTTGTAAATCTTTAAGAATTACAAAACACAAAAAACCAATTCATGTTTCCCCTCTTATTTTTTAAACTGAGTATTGATCACATAGACTTAGAGCGTTGGCAGAGTTTTTTCTTTCATATTATGTTTTGAAAGTGGATTGTGATTTATTGAATTTATCTCCAGATTCCCAACAAACCCAAAGGGGATATTTTTAGAACAAAGATTGTTCTTTTTTTGAAATGGTGTATTGATTATGTTTGTTTTAAATCGTCACATGGTTAATCAAGGAATTTTCAATAAATGTTCTCTTACATTAAAATATGATAATAGTGTTGAAGGTGGCATCATTTCCTAATGTTTTCTAAATTTTTGGGGTCAAAATTCTAGAGGAAGGGCTAGGATCATGAAGGGTTGTTTTTTGAAATCAACTCATCATGAAAATGGTAATTTCATGGGTTTTTCAAATACTAGGATATTATTTTTAAATATGTAGAGCATCATAAATGGATATGGTGATCTCCATGATTACGAGAAATGTAGAATCGTGACTGTGCAATGTGTTGATGGTGATATTCGCAACTACATCAAATCACAGTGGATCATCATAAAGGAAGGATCACTACGAAAAGGCTTTTGAAAGATCTAAAAAATGAGTTGGAGATAGCGTAAAATCATGAATGGGTGAACCTATAAATATAAGGTTACCTCTAGTTTTTTTATATTATATTATTCAAGGAAAATTGGGAATTTCTCTGATTTCATAAAGCTAGGGGAGCTCTGTGAATTTTTCTTTTTATGAAAGCATGAGAATTTTGAAAATCCTATTTAATTATTTTATAATTATAGTACTTATGAGAAAAGGGTAATTCAAAATGATGGGTTATTCTATGATTAATCAGTGAGATTCTTGAAGGAAATTTGTTCCGTGAAGGAAGGGTGATTCGCAAAGATAGTGATATTCACGAGGGATCTTCATGAAATGAAGTGTTAAATATAATTTTTTCAATTAATAGGGCTTTAAAAGTGAATCAACATGGGTCTATAGGGAAATAAGAGTCTCATGGTAGATAGGGGAAAAAATATTAATGAAAATCTATTGAAGCAACCTCCAAGTTCATAAATTGAGTTTTACTTTTCGCAAAGCAGTGAGCTAGGGGGAGTCGACCGAAGTGTTCTGAGGGACGTAGTGTGTTATCCCTAAAATATTATAAAGGAAGTGTCTCTAGTATAATGTAATTTTTTTTGAACACTTTTATTCCAAAAATAGTAAAGATTAGTGGATTTATGTATAACCAAAAAATTATTGGTGTATTCTCCTTGGACTGGCCCTTAGTGGTGAACCAAGTAAAATTGTTATGTGATCTCTTTGCATATGGTTTTTTTATTTTCTACACATTCCCTTAACACTTATATAATTATTTCCTACCAACATGGGAATTAGATATGACACATTTGAAGAAAAATTTGACACCCAAATTCACCCCTCCCCTCTTAGGTTATTCTAGGGTCCTTTAAAAAAATACAATCATATGTTCAGCACTGAGAGTTTAAATAAAAAAATTAATATTGAAATAACTAAAAGTGGAAAAATGTAAATACCAAAATTTTATTAAATGAAATATTAGATTAAATATAAGTTTTTACATTGACTACATGTATTATTTATCATTTTATGTAAAGAACCAAGAATTACGTGGAATTTTTTTTCTTAAATACATGGAATTTTTACGAGTCAGTAAAAATTTACGATGCTTGATTCCGAGGCCCGGTGTGCCCGTAATCAATTTCTGAAATTTTGTTTAGGTACATTCAGTAAACGTATGAGAGGGATTTTGTAACTTCTGAACTGGTGCTTGGAATTGAAATCTGAGGGCACCGTTGAACTTGCAGCACCGGTATTCGCTTAAGAAGACTTTCGCCTCGACGGTAGTTTGTCGAGAATGGAAGTTAGTTTTTTGAGTTTTTAAGAATAGTGTTTAATAAAAATAAGTGAAGGTTATTTTTATTTTGGTAGTTAAAATCTCAAAGGGGAGGTTGATGGTGGCGGCCACGACACCCTTACCTCCCATGGGAGGTTATGGTGGTGGGGCCCACCCAAGCGTAACCTCCCTTGGGAGGATAATTAAGGTGGGGACCACCCAAGCTTCTTAACTCCTTGAACTACCCATAAGTGGGGGAAAACTCTTGAACTCCCCTCATTAAAGTGCCACTCCAACTGAATTAATTAATGGAACATTAATTAATTGAATTTGAAATCTTTTGAATTCATGCCAACAATTAAATAAAAGAAAAATCTATTATTTCATTTTGGTTGGTATCTATTCATTTGGGGAGCCTTGTAAGAACTTGGATAATTATCCTCCCAACAAATAATGGCTCTTCCACCAATAAATAACGAACTTCAACCATTCCAAAAGAGAAGGGGTCGACCATGAGAAACGTCATCTTCAACTTCATCACCTACGAACGCTTATCCACTGATGATGTATATCCTCTTCCTCATCCGACATTGATGAATCGACGCCGCCTTTCCGCGACTTTTTCAGTGATCATCGAAATGAGGTAGGGGATTTGAATTGATTTTTGTTCTCATTATACGTCGTTCAAATTATGGAATGTGAATTCCCATTTTATATCACCATAACGAGTAGGGCTCAGACCACACGAACACGGCATGACTCTCCCACTTTGTTGTTCTCATTTTTTGACGATGGAGGTGGACCACCGGCTACCGACGATGGGCCGGATGCCAAGAAAACTGGCGGCGCAAGGGCCGCTAGGTCGCCGGAGGGGCGCAGTGTCGTCGCGCCGTGTGGAGAACCGGGCCGCGGCCAGCATGGTCCATGGTGGAGCAAGGCGACCTGACGGCCCCCAGAGGGGCGCGGCGCCAACGCGCTGCGCGGATGGAAGGGTCGCGACCAGGCGGGCCACAGCGGTCGGAGCAGAGCGGCGCGGCGCCGTCGTGCCATGCGGAGGACCAGAACTGCGGCTAGGGCGGACCGCGGAGGAGGAGCTGGAGCGGATGGCCACTCGGCAAGCTGGGGAGAGTGGGACCCAGTGGGTCCCACGTGATCTGGACCAGCGCCACCTGGAGCCGATTTCGGCTCACACCTGAACGGCAAAGCCGTTTGCGAACCAAGGGGTGTGCGGTTCCCCCTGGATGTAGCTTAGGTGCCGCCGGGCCGTCGCGTCGGGCCGCCCTCGGATCGAGTCGCACCCTCGGGTCTGGCAACCCCCTCAGGTCAGGCCGACCACTCCGGTCGGGCTGCCCCCACGTTTCGGGTCGGACCCGTGGGCCGGGTCAGACCTGCGGACCGGGTCGAACCCTAGTCTGGACCGGGTTGGGCCGGGTTGATCTAACTAGGTCGGACCGGACCTGGACCTGATATGGTCTGTTTTCGACTTATTTTCCCATATCTTTGGTTATGGGTGTTCGATCAACGAATCGTCTATGAAGATGGAAATAATAGAGAGATATGGTTCTTTTGGAATACCCCACTACAGGTTTCGACCTAGATGGGGTACGGTTGGGTTGGTTTGAACCTAAAAACCAACCAGGCCACTGGAACGGAAATTTCAATAACTCATAGACCGTGCCTCCGATTGACGTGTCATCTATTGTGTTGAGATCCCAATGACGAGGAAGAACTTTGAGATACTTTCACGTGGGAAATCATGAAAGTTGGATAATTGACCAGTAGCCCATGGAGCGAATCCTCCTGTTGACGAGCGAGCGGAATATGGAGACCTAGTAGCTAACTGTTACTTGACGACTGCTGACCTTTCAACTCGGAGTGTTTCGACTAGCCCAGTGGGGAGCGCCTCTGTGTGACACAATAGACCCACTGTGGGGAGCACCTTTGTGTGATACGGCAGACCCACTGTACTCAACAGGAGTAGTACCTTAGTAGGCTATGAGGGGGAGCGCCTCTGTGTGAGCACGGCAGACCCACAGTGGGGAGCGCCTCTGTGTGACGCAGAAAACCCATGGTACTCAACAGGAGGAGTACTACCGCAGTTCAGGATAGTGGGAAGCACCTCTGTGTGATGCGGCAGGCCCACAGTACTCTATAGGGAGGGAGTACACCAACATCCGAGGTTTTGACAATTTTACTGGGAGTGTTACATGTTACCACCCCTAGAATAAAATCCTAGTTTTGATCTGAGTCAATAACATTAGTGTTTTCCTCATGTCTGTGATGGGTTACTAGATAACTTAGGTATATTTATAGGCATATACCTAAGTAATGGTTATTCATTGATTTAATACCTGATGGTTTATCCTTGTTGGATTTTGTGAGACCTTGAGGGTCTCGAGGTCCCTACAGAGTATCATTATACTCAACCCTGCACAGGCTATGCCAACACCTTATTGTTTTGGTTTCAGATAAAAGACAGCATCGATTGAGGTAGAGGGTAGGAGGACTAGATGGTACCTGGAGGTGGACCACTTGGTGTGACAATACACGGAGCGGGCGAATGGGCGTCGAGTGCTGAGGAGGCCATCTATACCTACCCTTCAGGTAGGAACCCCGGAGGATGACCTAGTGGCTGATTTTCTTTTCTTCTTTCAGTTGTACCTATACTTTTTTGTTTCCTTGTACTTTACTGTTGGTCTTTTATTTCAGGCCCCCTTTACTTCCAGCACTCTCTTCTGTATATAGTTGTACTTAGTGATTTACTTCCAGTTGTGTACTATGTTGTGTGTGTCTTAGTTTATAAGGCAATGCCTTCCCAGTTTAGGGTTTTCGTCTTTGGTGCTAGTCGCCAGCCCCTGGCCTATGGAAGGCGGGCTTGGTATAGTCACGATATGAGCCCCAGGGGATGGGTCATGACAAATTCATATCAGAGTAGTCGATTATACCGCATAACATAGGAATCTGATCATTCTTTTATGTGAAGCAATAGTGTTCAGGGTACTAAGTGTGGTTTTCAGTTCAGGGAGTCTAGTGTTGGTGCGGGTTGCTGACGTATCCATACACCAGGACCCTGACTACTGATTTCCGACTTAGTGCATGAAAACACTGATTTCATGTGTGTCTTTAAAAAATTTCTAAAGTTAGCTCAACCAGGTCATCTCACTAGGTATAATTGTTTGAATGTGTCGCATCTGTTTCTTTCAGGATGCCTACCCACAGAGCCCCAAGACTCATACCCTCTGACAGCCCACCGAGTGACGAGGCCTCAGTGTAGGGCCCATTACCAGTGTTAACACTTCCCATTGGGCCACCGATGCCACCATCCACAGCACCAGACGATGCATGCTGCTTGAGCATGTTGTATGAGTTCCAGCGCTAGAGGCCACCCAGGTTCTGGGGAGAGATGGACCCACAGGTGGATGATGATTGGCTGGAGGCTGTGGTGAGAGTCTTCAGGCTGGTAGCGACACTATAAATCCTTATGGTGATCCTTGTTGTGAGTCTTCTTCAGGGAGCAGCAGGCAAATGGTGGAGCCTGATGCTCCAGGTCCACAACGAGGCGATACTTCTCTGGACAGACATCGAGAGCCTGTTCCGGGAAGAGTTTGTACTAGCCACCCTTGGGGTGGTGTGGATACAAGAGCTACTTCATCTGCAGTAGGGCAGCATGACAACAGCACAGTACTCAGCGAGGTTTACTGACCTCTCACGCTACTCCACATATATGGTACGAGACCCATTCTTCAGGGACCGGACCTTCAAGTAGGGGCTCAGGCGAGAGATCAAGGCTTCGATGATCTCACTCAGCATCCCAATACAGGAGGGGGTATTAGAGAGAGCCCTCCTAGTTGAGGGTTTCCTTGCTGAGCAGTCACCAGAAGCGAGACCCACTATTAGTCGACATGCAGCGGAGTCTTCTGCAGTTGGAATTAGATAGATGATACAGTGGTCCAAGAGGACCAGACCCACTGGTGGACGACCACATGACACATGATCAGTTTTTTAGAGCACCCAGGGCAGTGACATATATTCTAGGAGCATACAGTGTTACTTATGTGGTGGGAAGGGTCACATGGCTCATGACTGTCTGGCCCTCCATTCAGATGATCAACAGACAGTTGAGGGACCTCCCAAGCAGAGGGATAGGTTTGATCGAGGCAGTCCACAGGGCACAGGTAGACGTGGCAGAGGAGCTGGTTGAGCAGTTGGTGTTGGATGATGTTATGAGGTGGTACCACCACCACAACTTGGAGGACCACCCCGACCACAGGGAGCAGGTGGACAGGGGAGAGCTCAGTTTCAGGTAGCTGAGGCTTATGACCACAACACTCCAGAGATGATTCTAGGTACAATCTGTGTCTAATCCACCTTAGCTACAGTTCTTATAGACACAGGTTCCAGTCACTCTTTCACTACCACTGCCCTCGTTCGGAGCATAGAGATTCTGATGGAGACGTTGGATCAATCCTTAGGTCTAGAGACTCCTACAAGAGTAGACTCGACGATTACGCACTGGTGCCGGTAGTGTGAGCTTACTCTATGAGGCAAGAGCTTCGGTTGGGATCTCCTCGTAGAGGAATCGAGGCCTTACGATGTCATATTGGGTATGGATTTGTTAACTACAGTTCAGGCTCAGATTGAATGTATTAGGTGAAAAGTGTGGTGTGCCCGCATAGATGGGACCAGGTTCACCTTCATCGACGAGAAGGGAACATTTCCATCATAGGACGGACTTACTTGTAGGAGGCTGCAACTGATCACTCACCAGTTGGCTTTCCTTACCCTCAGAGAAGTTGATGTGGAGAGTCTGATTTATCCTGTAGTGGTGGACTAGTTCGCAGATGTTTTCCCTGACAATGTTCCAGGACTACCTCCTCGAAGAGAGGTGGACTTCTACATTGACCTATACCCCCGGATGACACTAATATATACTCCATTATATCGGATGGATCCCACTGAGCTTTGTGAGCTGCGGGTGCAGCTGGAGGACTTGCAGGGGAAGGGATTCATCCAGTCCAGTGTTTCTCCCTGGGCAGCCCCAATTTTGTTTGCCAAGATGGCGGATGGGAGCTTGAGGCTTTTTTCAAATACCATCGCCTGAACTAGGTGATCATGAAGAACAAGTACCCACTCTCTAGGATTTAAGACCTCTTTGATCAGATCAAGGGAGCACGTTGTTTCTAGAAGATAGACCACAAATTAGGCTATCACTAGCTCAGATTTCAAGATGAGGATGTGCAGAAGACGGCCTTCAGGTGTCGGTAAGACCACTATGAGTTCTTGGTTATTCCATTCAGTGTAACCAATGCTCCAGCAGTGTTCATGTGTCTCCTGAACAGGATTTTCCAACCTTACCTCGATCGCTTTGTCGTGGTCTTTATCAATGACATTATGATTTATTCGATTACTGAGGAGGATCATGCCTACCATTTGCAGGTTGTACGGGACACACTCCAAGATCACCAGCTTTATGGTAAACTCTTGAAGTTCTGGTTTTGGATTCGAGACGTTCACTTCTTGGGAGATGTCATCTCCGATGCTGGAGTTGTAGTGGATCCAGTGAAGATCGGGGTGGTACTTTCTTGGGAGCCACCCAGGAGTGCAATGAAGGTTCAGAGTTTCTTGGGCTTGGCTGGATACTACTGGAGATTCATTCCAGACTTCTCCAGAGTTGCAGAACCACTATAATCCTTGACGAAGAAGGGGAAACCCTTTGTGTGGTCGGAGATATTCCAACAGATCTTTCAAGAGCTCAGGAAGAGGCTGACTAGTGCCCCCTCTTGAGGATTCCAGAGGAGGGCGTAAGGTACATAGTTTATTGCGATGCATCAGGGACCAAACTCGGGTGTGTCCTGATGAAGGAGTGAGCTATGATTGCATATGGTTCTCGGCAGCTGAGAAAGCATGAGCATAACTATGCTACCCATGACTTGGAGTTAGAAGCAGTGGTATTCTCCTTGAAGATGTGGCAGCACTATCGAATGAGCGAATTTTTTACTGTGTACTCTGATCATAAGAGTCTCAGGTATATATTCTCTCAGAAGGACCTGAACCTGAGATATCAACGTTGTATTAAGTTCCTCCAGGACTATGACTTTGAGACAGTCTATACTCCTGGGAAGGGTAACGTTGTTGTGGATGATCTCAGTAGGAGATCTGGTATACAGCTTCTAGGAGAGTCGACCGATCAGATGGCTACCTTGAAGATATCCTTTGTGGAGTGATATGGAGTTGCTTTGCTACAGTCTCATTCAGTCACTCCTCCACTTATTCAGTGAGTCAGGTAGGCACATCATGGGGATGCTGACTGTGAGACACGACGTGCTTAGATATCGACAGGGCAGGTACCTGATGGATTTTCTGAAGGTGGGGAGCATGTCATCTTTTTGAGAGGATGTACCTTGGTACCAGTTGCACTTCAGGAGGATGTGTTGAGGGAGTTCCACACTTCCCCTCTAGAGGTACATCCAAGAGTGGTGAAGTTGTACTAGGACCTTCGACGACAACAATAGTGGCCAGGTATGAAGAAGGCAGTAGCAGAGTTTGTCTCATGGTGCCTCACTTGTCAGCAAATGAAGGTAGAGCACCAGGTACCAGCAGGCTTGGTTCAACCTGTAGAGGTGCCATAGTGGAAGTGGTATGGGATATCCATGGACTTTGTGACAGGTCTTCCACGTACATCCAGGATTCATGATTCTATATGGGTGATCGTTAACCAACTCACCATGTTGGCCCACTTCCTACCAATCAGAGATCTGGGATTAGTAGAGAGTTCGGTACGTATCTATGTACAGGAGATTGTGTATTTACATAAATTACCTTCTTCTATTATCTCCTACCATGAAGCACGGTTTACTTCCCAGCTATGGAAGGGGTTGCAGGAGGCTTTCGAGACGCAGCTATGTCTAATCACTGCCTTTCATCCTCATACAGATGGTCAGACTGAGCAGACCATTCAGACCCTCGAGGACATGCTCCGAGTTTGTTTCCTTGACTTTGGTCGCAGTTGGGAGGATCACTTACCATTTTTAGAGTTTTCCTACAACAACAGCTATCACTCCACCATCGGTATGCCACCTTTTGAGCCCTTGTATGGTCGACCTTGCAGATCACCACCGTGTTGGACAGACCCAGGGGAGTCAGCACTAGTGGGACCAAAGATGGCATGGGCTACCATGGAGAAGGTGAAGATCATCTAGGAGAGGATGAAGACTACACAGAGCAGGCAGAAGTCGTATACTTACAGGAGGCAGAGACCTCTGGATTTCGAGGATGGCGACCACGTCTTTCTACGGGTCTCGCCACGATGAGGTCTACATAGATTTGGAAGAAGTGGAAATTTATCTCTGCAGTTCATCAGACTTTTCCATCCAAAAATTATTTTTTATTAAAAAATTCACTTTATGGGCAAGTGGGAAACCATCGTTCGGAAAACCAAAACCACTACGTGCTAGAGGAGCTCAAAAAATTGTTAAACACCAGACTAAGGTTATTTGAATCAGCCACTCTATATAATTCCTAGTGAAAAGTGATAACCTGTGTGTTTGGATCCTCCCTGATAAGTTCTTCGAGATGTGAGATCATCATGTCCATTGTCTGAATTAATTCTTCTAGAGATATTTTTCCATGATTGAAACCCTGAGCAATTATTCGATCTTGCTTGTCAATCCATGTTTCTTGCTCCTTAGTGGCCTCAACTTTAAACCTACTTTCATAAATTCTAGAAATTTTCCTCAATTGAGGCATTGGGCATCATGTCTTTCTCAATCATTTCGTCCTTTGAGTATAAAATGAGCTTCAAGCATTCCCCTACCTCTTTTTCTATTACCTTTGGTTCTCTGGTTAGACCATCGTTATCTCCATCTTGCAGGGCCTTTCTTTCCTTAATCCCACCTTTCTTGGCTGACCTAGTTTCTATTGGTTTGGGCATGTAAGAATAGAATTTACATCCCTTTGGTGTTTTCCTCTGAACCACAATGCATTTTATGGAGTCGTGCTTTCCTTTGAGACCCTTCTTCCTTCTAGGGCTATGAAGACCTTTCCCTTGGAAACGATCCTAGTTTTCTGATGATATTTAGCTAAATCTATCAGCACCTAAATCATCCTCCTCATGTTACATTACTTGATCTTGATCCACTAGAGAATCAAAGCAGTTCTTTAGCTCAACCCTCGGGCCTTCAGTGGGGGCCTTCAGCCCAAACGGCTTGCTCCTCTTAGTGGGAAGCCACTTATTTTCCCCTACTGATGCATCCTTTAGAGAGGATGTGGGTTGGAGAATTTTTGGGTCCAAGGGACCCAACACACTCTCCTCCTCCCAAATCCCTCTAATAGGATCTACATCAGCAACCCTTGGCACCTTCTGTATCCTCGGAGGCTCGGCCACCCTTCCCTCCTCAGGCCTCCCTTTATCAGAAGAGGGCACCTCGGTATACAACAGAGGCACCTCCTTTGAATTCCCAGAAGGTATGGCCTTCTTTACAACCTCTATTACAGCACATTCCTGCTCACTTTGAGTGAGTTCCTTCATCTCCACTATATACCTGGTTGCGGATGTCTGCTCAGAACCAGTGCGGGCTTGTTGTTCCTCATTAGCTCTCAACTCCTTCAATGGTAAACCCAGGTTTTGTTTTAGCCGATCAAACACATCAGCCACCTTTGGATTTTCATTCAATCTCCTTCCCTTACTCTGTATGGAATACGGAGGATTAGTGGTCCCCTAAGACTCCCTAATATCAGAGTGAACCGACTTTGTCTTGGCAGTGGGGGGATCCGTGATTTGGCCATTCACATGAGGCACTCCATCATTCTATGAAATGTGGGCTATAATAGAAGGGGACATACAGGCTCCCCCTTCTCTCACATCGATACCATCTTCCTTTGAGTCAGGGATATACGGCTGAGACTCAAAACAAAGAGGAACACCACTGTTGAAGGGGGTACTGCCTGTAGAATGTCCAACCTCAGTTGCTCCGGGTGCATGACGTCTTCCACGTATCTCAGCTGAGCAGATATGTGCATGACCCTTCCCACATCATCGATCATGGAGAGTTGGACATCGATGATGAGGTGACTTTTACGGACGTTCCAGTGGAGATTTAGGATCGAGAGGATCGGGTCCTATGTGGACGGTCGATACCTATGGTGCGTGTTCGCTGGAAGCACAAGAACCTCCAGAAGAGCACATGGGAGCGGGAGGCTTAGATGTGTGCTCAGTACCCCCAATTTCTCTCATAGTTCGAGTTGTAGCTTAGGAGGACGTAAATCTCTAAGGTGGGGAGAATGTAAAGAATCGAAAATTCTGTGGAAATTTTTTTTTTTAAATACCTGGAATTTTTATGAGTCCATGAAAATTTATGGCGCTTGATCCCGAGGCCTGGTGTGCCCAGAATCAATTTCTGAAGTTTTGTTTGGGTATGTTCAGTAAACGTACGAGCTGTATTTTATAACTTCTAAACCGGTGTTAGGAATTAAAATCCAAGGGCACCATTGAACTCGCAGTGCCGGTATTCTCTTGAGAAGACTTTCGCCTCGACGGTAGTTGGTCAATAATGGAAGTTAGTTTTTAGAGTTTTTAAGAATAAAGTTAAATAAAAATAAGTGAAGATTATTTTTATTTTGGTGGTTAAAATATTCAAGGGGAGGTTGGTGGTGGGGTCCACCACACCTTAACTTACCATGGGAGGTTACGTTGGTGGGGCCCACATGAGCATAACCTCCCTTGGCAGGATAATTATGGTGGGGATCACTTGAGATTCTTAACTCCATGAACTCCCCAAAAGTGGGGGGGAAAACTTGAACTCCCCTCATTAAAGTTCCACTCCACTTGAATTAATTAATGAAACATTACTTAATTGAAATTTATATCTTTTTAATTCATGCCAACAATTAAATAATAGACAAATCTATTATTTCATTTTTGTTGGAATATGTTCATTTGGGGAGCCTTGTAAGAACTTGGAGAATTATCTTTCCAACGAAGATCGCCTCTTCCTCCAACGAAGAACGAACTTCAACCGTGCAAAAAGAGAAGGGGTCGACCGCGAGGAACGCCGTCTTCGACTTCTTCACCTCTAAACGCTTATCCGCCAACGACGGATATCATCTTCCTCTTCCGACATTGACGAATTGACGCCAACTTTCCGAGACTTCATCAACGATCATTGAAATGATGTAGGGGATTTGTATTGATTTTTGTTCCCATTCTACGTCGTTCAAATTATGGAATGTGAGTTGTCGTTTGGTATCACCATAATGAGGAGGTCTTAGACCGCATGAACATGGCCTGACCCTCCCCCTTTGTTGTTCTCATTTGTTGAAGATGGCGGCGGAGAAACGGTGGCCGATGACAGACCGACCACGAAGAAAACCGACGGCCCAAGGGATGTTGGGACGCCATAGGGGTGCGGTGCCATCGTGTCGTACATAGAACCAGGTCACGGCCAGTGTGGGCCGCGGTGGAGCAAGGTGGTCGGACAACAGCTAGAGGGGCATGGCGTTGTCGTGCCCTACGGATGGAAGGGTCGTGGTCAGGCGGTCTGTGGTAGTTGGAGTGGAGTTGTGCGGCGCCGTCGTGCCACGTAGAGGACCAGAACCGCGGCCAGGGCTGGTCGTGGCGGGGGAGCTGGAGCGGTTGGCCGCTCGTCCAGCTGGGAGGAGCGAGACCTAGCGGGTCCTGCGTGATCTGGACCGGCGCCACCTGGCGCCGGTTTCTGCTCACACCCGAACGGAAAAGTCGTTCGGAAACAAGGGGGCACGCGGTACCCCCTGGACACAGTTTAAGTAGAACCTGCGAGTCGCCGGGCCGCCGGGTCGAGCCGCCCTCGGGCAGGGCCGCCCCCTCGGGTTGGGCCGCCACCTCCGGTCGGGCCGCCCCCTTGGGCCAGGACGCCCCCTTGGGCCGGGCTGCCCCAACAGGTCGGGTCGGACCCTGCTCTGGACTGGGTCGGGCTGGGTTGGTTCGACAGGGTCGGACTGGACCCAGAGCCTCTATGGTCTGTTTTCACCTTTTTCACCCATATCTTGGGCTACGGGTGTCTGATCGACGAACCGTCTATGTAGACGGAAATATTAGAGTGAGACAGCTCTTTTGGAAAACCCCACTTGAGGTTTGGACATAGTTGGGGTATGTTCGGGTTGGTTTGAACATAAAAATCAACCGGGCCCCTGGAACAGAAATGCCAATAACTCACAGACCGGGCGTCCGATTGAAGCACCGTCTATTGCGTTGAGATCCCTATGATGAGGCAGACCTTTGAGATACATTCATCTGGGACTTCTTGATAGTTGGAAAATCAACCAGTAGCTGGTGGAGGGGATCCTCTCGGGGATGGGTGAGCAGAATATGGAGACCTAGTAGCTGGCTGTTACTTGACGACTGCTGACCTTTCAACTCTGAGTGGTTCGACTAGCCCAGTGGGGAGCGCCTCTGTGTGACGCAGCAGACCCACAGTGGGGAGCGCCTCTGTGTGACGCGGCATTCCCACGGTACTCGAAAGGAGGAGTACCACAGCAGGCTATGAGAGGGAGTGCCTCTGTGTGAGCGCAGCAGACCCACAGTGGGGAGCGCCTCTGTGTGACACA
This sequence comes from Viscum album, assembly GCA_963277665.1. Taxonomy (NCBI): domain Eukaryota; kingdom Viridiplantae; phylum Streptophyta; class Magnoliopsida; order Santalales; family Viscaceae; genus Viscum; species Viscum album. The sequence goes on from OY728123.1 coordinate 1,800,787,431, forward strand.
GCAAACTCACGGTACTCGACAGGAGGAGTACTACAACAGTTCAGGATAGTGGGAAGCGCCTCTGTGTGACGTGGCAGGCCCAGAGTACACTATAGGGAGGGAGTACACCAGCAGCCAAGGTTTCTATAGTTTGAATGGTTGTGTTACATGTTACCACCCCTATAATAAAATTATGGTTTTGAGCAGTGTCAATGACGTTAGGATTTTCCTCATGTTTCAGATGGATTACTAGATAACTTAGGTATATGTATGGGCATATACCTATGTAATGGTTATTCATTGATTTCATAACTTTTGGTTTATCCTTGTTGGATTTTGTGAGACCTTGAGGGTCTCGGGGTCCCAACTGGGTATCGTTATACTCACCCATGCATGGGCTATGTCGGAACCTCGTTGTGTTGGTTGCAGACGACGGACATCGCTGATTGTGGCAGAGAGTAGCAAGACTGGACGGTACGCGGAGGTGGACCACTCGGTGTGATGGTACATGGAGTGGACGGACGGACGGACATGGAGTGATGAGGAGGTCATCTGTACCTACCCTTCAGTTAGGAACCTCGGAGAATGACCCAGTGGAAGCTTTGCTTTTCTTCTTTCAGTTGTACTTGTACTTTTCTGTTTCCTTGTACTTTACTATTGGGATTTTATTTTCAGCCCCCTTTACATCCAGAAATCTCTTTTGTATACAGTTTTACATAGTGTTTTACTTTCAGTTGCGTACTCTGTTGTGTGTGTTTCAGTTTATAAAGTTAATGCCTTCCCAGTTTAGGGATTTTCTCCTTTGGTGCTAGATGCCAGACCCTGGCCTATGGAAGGCGGGCTTGAGGTAGTCACGATACAGGCCCCGGGGGATGGGTCATGACATTTTTAATCCATGAACTTTAGTAGAAGTTATAATATAAAAAAATATATAAATATTTATATTATTATATATCATTACATGTAAAAAATTGAATACATTCTACAATACTAATATAGAAAAAATGGGATAGTGAGAAAAAATAGATTATGTTACTTTAATTTTGAAATATTTTGGATCATATCTCTATGAAATGATATAGAGGTGAATATAACTAAAATAAGAAATGAAAATGATGATAATGTGTACGTCATCATGTAAATTAAGTGTAGATAACATTTATATAAAAATAAGTAAATGAAATTTATTGAAATTAAGCTGTATATACATGATTTAAAGTGGATACATGATAGTTGTAATGGGTATAATATTATTTATAAAGATAACCATTAGAATATTAAACCCACAATTGAAATAGTAATGTAGATTTTATGGGTAACTATTTAAATAACTTTGAGTAAATTAATAAGTGATAAATTTATCAATATAAAATTGAATATCTAAATTAATTAATGCAATGTTTTAATTCATCTAATCATAATAAAATTTAATTATAAAATCAATTTTTAATATATCTCTTACCATTATTTTAATTATAGATATTTGTTGTCTAATTTTAATGATTCATTTTTACATTTTGATATTTATTTTGATAAGATGGATTAAAAATTGGAATCATCATTCTAAAATTAGTTATGAATGAATTTTTAGGAATTTTTGAAAAGTTGTTTTCACTGAATGGTAAAATGTAGTTAGTTATGATGTTTGCATTGTGAAATTATTTTTATGTAAAAATTAATTAACTAATTATAGAATTATTATCAGAAACCAAAATAGGTTTAATGTGTTAAAAATTTATTGAATAATAATAGGTTCAATTATTAAAATTATTAAATATATATTACATATTAAAAATTAATTATTTTTGTCTAGATTAGTCCAAATATAACAAGATATGATATTTAATTGATTCAAGCATATAAAATGATAAATAATTATATATAATGTCATAAAATATTAATAAAACCCAAATATAATAAATTTTTCATAAAATTTATACAATCTAGATTTCAATTTGAAATATTATACAAAACATAGGTAAAATTTTATGTAATATTTATGTTTTGACATCACAACAATCATGTAACCACAAAAAAAAGCATAAAATAAAAATTTAAAATAATTTATTTATTACATATATATATATATATATTAATATTCTTCAAACAATATTGGAAATAATTGTTTGAGCACAAAAATAATTAATATTTCATTCACTACAAGCATGAAATTTTTATATAACATAGATGGTTTCATTAAAAAATAAAGTTGGAATACATTGAAACTTATTTTCAAAAAAAATTATATAAATTTAAATTTCATATGTTAATATTATATATGATTGATTTTTTTTAATGATTCATATATATCAAAAGAAAAACATGAATAATATATTATTGTATAAAATTAATTAAACAAATTAAGTGTTATAAAATATAATTCATAATTTCATAAATAGTTAGGTTCAACCCAATGGTATATATAACCTTCCATAGTCACAATTTATATTGATTAATCATTTATTGGATATAAATTGAACTTATATTAAGTATGAAATTTTTTAATAACCCTCCCCAACACCAATAAATACAACCTCTCAGAACCATTTGTAATCAAATTTCAAAAAAACATATAAATAAAAAACACCTTCAATATTCACCACCCTAAAATGTTTATCATCACAAGGATGATCCTTTCTCATAATAAAAAATATATCTAAAGTTTTACGACCATATCAAAATAGGAATCTACAATGAATAGGTATCATATCAAGTTTACTATTTTTTTCATTTGATTAATTGTTATAATTTTTTAAAAATTCAGTAGTATATAAATAATAATTATATGAACATTATATAAATGTTTTTTATCAACATGAAGTTAAATATAAACTAAAAATTTCAAAAAAAAAAATTTCTATCCTCACTTAACATGTGCTTTAATTGATATGTTTCACTAACTATAATAAAAACAGATTTAATTATATTTTTCCACATTCATGGATTGTAATTGAAATATATATACAACCAAAATATGTAAATTTACATATGATTAATAAAATAGTATGATTTAATTTATACTTATATAATTTATTTGATGATTTCTATGATGTCATTTTAAACCACATTATGCAATCGAATAATAAAGCATCAAAATTTAAAAGATGATAAAATCTTAATAATTTATTAATTAGGGAACGAAATTATTCATTTAAATGTCATATAATTAATATTAACTATCAATAGATATTTTATAAATGATGAAACATGATAAAAGATTACAATTATCTATAATATAATACATACGTATTTGAATTCATCAATCAGAAAATTCCTCATGGATTAAAATTCATAATAAAAGAGCATAAAAAATAAATACTAAAATTAAATTATTTAAATTAATAATTTAAAAAAATAAGAATTTTTTTAATAATTAAAATTATCCAAAATATGAGGTTTATGTATGTATAACCAACATGAGATTTAAGGTAAGGGGACCTCTCTAAATTATTTCACTTCTGGTTTCATTTCTCTCCTTATTCTATATTTCATTTCCTATATTCAGTACAATTGAGTTATATTCTTTATCAGTCAATTTTCCCCTTAAATTATACAAATTTCATTTATTAAAATATTATATTAAAACTTATCTATTCTACTCATTGAAATTCCCTCAGTCTAAATATTTTTTTGTGAAGAATTGTATATATTATTCCACTATTATCCCATAGAATTTAAATTATTATACTCTTATAATGATTTATAAACCATTAAATCTTCCATGAATTATATTTTTTACCTCTTAGGTTATGAAAATATTAAAAAAAATCAAACTAAATTTATTTTTTAGTACCTCTTTTGATTACCTATCATTTTGGAGATCTCTCCCTTTTTTATTAAACTTTTAGAGATGTATATATTTTCCTTCAATGTTAAATAATTCAATTTTTTTATTTTTAATAACTTCTATATCAATGTGAACTTAATTTATTGATACTATATTATATGAAATTGTATTTTTAATGTTGAGTCAAAAGTTCTCTTTTGACTTTTATGTCTTGTTTTGGAAATCACAAATCTCTTCATCTATGTTTAGCATACTGACTATGTTTATTATACTGACTATATTTATCGTACAGACACTGTCAATCATACTGAATCTATTAATCATACTGACTCTATCAATCATACTGACTCTATAAATAATAATGACTCTGTCAATCATACCGACTCTTTAAATCATACTGACTCTATCAATCGTACTGACTTTTGTGCATCGTACTCACTTTGAAACATATCAATTCATTGCACTAAGTAATACAAATAGTACTCATATTTTACTTTTATTACATGCTTGTTTGTATCCTTTATCGAAACACATGTTTTTTATCAATCATACTCATGATTATCTTTTTCATATATCTTTTGTTTTAACCAAAATGATGTCATGGAGTAAGTTATAAACTATTCAAAATGATGTCGTGTTTTATGTTTCAATATAACCGTAATAATGCTAGGTGTCCAAGTCCCTCTGATTTTTCTAGAGAAATATGACCGTTGGAGGAAATATGATCGTTGGAACCTGATGCCTATAAATAGGAGTTCATTTAAAGCTGAGAAGAACAACTGAGAGACTTTGATCATTCTTTAATTCTACCAAGTTCTAGATAGAGACGATGTAACATCTCTCTTGCTTCGTGTGAAAGCATTGAGATTAAAAAATGTGGACATATCATTCTTAGTTTTTTGTATTTCATTAAGTACTTTTTTTCTTTGTGCGACCGATTAGGTGATAACGATCAAGGGCTGCTGAGGATAGGCAGACGGTGATACCGATATTTGTATCAAGGTCTTTTAAGTGTTTGAAAGAAAGAGGTGGTGATTACCTTCAAAATCTAGGGCTTGCAGGGATAGCAAGGTAGACGTACCGATCATCGTATCGAGGGAATACAGGGATAGAAAGATAGACATACCGATCATCGTATCGAGGGCTTGCAAGGATAGTAAGACACACGTACCAATCATCGTATCGATGGCTTACCAAGGAGGTGGTAAGACAGACCTCTTATCCTAGGTGAAAGGATACACTTCTCTTTGGGATAAAAGAATTGTAATAATTTTACATTTCCACTACTATTTGTATTAGAAAGAGAATTTTTCTGTTTCTATTCTTCATTCTGTATTCATTTGTAATTTTTTCAATTACAATTATACTGTTACATATAATATCGATGGATTCTTTACACTTTATTGTAGAATATTTCACTATTTTATTACTCTGATTATTGTATTCATTTGAATACAATTGTTTTACTTTTCTTAGAGTATTACATTGTTTCATATATTTTATATCCAAGTCAATTATGGTTATTTGTATTTGTTGTGAATTATATTAGTTTAAGATCATTTAATCTAATTTCTTAAGTGTTTTTTTAAACCTATAATTCACCCCCTCTTTTATTGTTCTATCTAATATACATATCCATTTATATATTGATCCATCAATTGGTATCAGAGGAGGTTTCCACTGATTTGTTTTACTTACTATATTTTTCTTTTAATTTTTTTTCAACTACTTACTGCACTAATGTGTGGAGTGGAAAAGATTTTGTTTTATTAGATGGCTGGAATGAATATTGGATCAATTGACAATCTAAATCCAACTATACAACCAATATTTTATGGGAATGATTATAATTACTGGATAGATCGAATGAAGGCATTTGTTATCAATACTGGTGTAGAACATTTTATTATGCTTACTGGAGGTTACAAAATTCCTGACAAAAAGTCAGTAATTTCACCAATCAAGAAAAGAAATAATATCAATTGAATTACAAGGCATGCAATACTTTACTATGTTCTATGACTAGGAATATATACATCCAGATATCATCTTGTCAAGCAGCCAATTTTATTTGCAAGAAATTGGAAGTCACACATTTTGGTACATCTAAAGTTATAGAAACAAGGAGAGAAATGCTCCGAGCAGAATATCATCGATTTTATTTTCTTTATGGAGAAAAAGTTTGTAAAGTGCAACAAAGATTTATAACAATTGTCAATATTTTAGAATCTATGGGAGAAAAAAGTCTTGATGATGAAGCTGCAGTAGATAAAATTATTGATATAATTCCAGACGAATGGGAGTAAAAAAGGACCGCTATTGATGAAAATAGAAAATTCTCTCACATTACTCTTCATGGACTCTTTGAAACTCTTCTACAGCACGAGACAAGAATGAAGAGACATGATGATTTCAATAATAAGAAAAATGGAAATGGAAGTGTAGCTTTTAATACTACATCTAAAGATAAAACTCCTGAAAGGATAACAAGATCAAAAGCTAATAAACTTATTATGTCAGAATCAAGTGATTGTGATCATTCAGATAATGAGTTAGCCAATATTGCTCGAAGGATAAACAAGATTGTGGGAAAGAAAGACTTCAAATACAGATTCAAAAATAAATATAGGAAGGATAAGAAATATTCAGAGGTAACATGTTATGAATTCAAGAAATTAGGTCATATAAGACTTGGTTGTCCTTTACTAAATATAAAATATATAAAAGAGAAACATTCTGAAAGAAATAAGAAAAAGTATTACAAGACAAAAAAAATTCTTGAAGGAAAATGATACCTGAAGTGCAAGTAGTGGTGATTCATCAGATTATTCTTTAGAATATAAATCTTTAGGACAAAGGAATATTGGACTTATAGCTAGACTACCAATTAAATATCATTGTTTCATGTCTAAGGTACACAATGCAGAATCTATTAAAAATTTATCCTTAAGTTTTTTAGGATAAAAACATAGTTTTCAAACAAAAGTTAGAGATTTTTTCCTTGAAAAAATGTTTATCAAACTTTACCTATGGTAATGAAAACTTTGATAAAATGTATTCTCAAATTTTACCTTTGAGGAATCATTCTGGTATTGGTTATACTCATTCGATACCATTTTTTAGTAATAATTATTTTATTCATCAAAGTATCCATTTTTTTACTAATTGTCAATGTGGTGGACACTGGAAATGAAATTGTTCCCTTAATAAAACTCAGTATTTAGGATTTCATAAAGCTCATTTTGCAAAACAAATGGGGAATCCTAAAATTCTTCTATCTAACCCTTATGGATACAAAAAAATTTGGATTCTGAAAAACTAATTGTTTATTTTTCGGGAAAATAAGAAGTGTACCAACAACAAGAACATTTGGTACTTGGATAGTGTTTCTTCCTGAAATATGACTAGAAACAAAGATTTCTTTGCAAATATTATCAAAACAAAAGGGGGAAAAGTTACCTTCAGAGATAATTCTCAACGAAATATTTTTGGAATAGGTAATATTGTTTTTCTTGGAAAAGTTATTATTTCAAATGTTTTGTTTGTCAAAGGTCTTAAGCAAAATCTCATCAGAATAAGTCAATTATGTGATGAAGGGTACCTTGTGAATTTTAGGAATGATAAGTGTTTAGTTCCCAATTTCAATGATGAATTCATTCTATCTTCCCTTAAGTAAGAGAATGTATACACAATTAACTTAGAAGACCTTAGGAACAAAAATTTACCTTGCTTAAGCACAATAGAAGAGAAATCTTGGATATGTCATAGAAGACTAGGACACTAAAACTTAAGAAACCTTTGTCAACATTCAAAGAAAAGTCTTGTAAATGGTCTACCGGATCTTAGATATGATTCTTAAAAGGTCTGTGATCCTTGACAATTTTGAAATCAACATAAAACTAGATTTAAATAAATCAATTAAGTTTCAACTTCCAATGCATTACACCTAGTGCATATGGATCTATTTGGTCCCTCACAAACTGGAAGCATTACAGTCAAATACTATGTATTTGTTTTAGTTGATGACTTGAATAGATTTACATGGGTCTATTTTCTAACAAATAAATCTGAAACCTTTTTCTATTTCATAGTTTTTAGAGCCCAATTTAAAAAGGAGAAAAACCTATCATTGATAACTATCCATAGTTATCATGGTGGTGAATTTCAAAATTTTGATTTTGAAACTTTTTGTAGTAAGAAAGGTATTACTAACAATTTTTCAGATCCAAGAACTCCTCATCAAAATGGTGTTGTTGAGAGAAGAAATCTCATTCTTAGTGAAATGACAAGAACCATGTTGATTGAATACTCAATTGCTAAACACTTTTGGGATGAAGCTGTTAGTACTTATTCTTATAATATAAATCATGTTTTAACCAGATAATTTCTTAATAAAACACCTTATGAATTGTGGACTGGACGAAAACCTAAAGATTCATACTTCAAAGTTTTGGAATGCAAAGTATTCATTCTAAATACTAATGAGAATCTATATAAATTCACGCCAAAATATGATGAAGGAATCTTTCTAGGATATTCTACAACTTCTAAGGCTTATAGAGTTTTCAATAAAAAATACTTGTACTATTAAAGAAACAGTGCATATTAAATTTGATAGAACTAATCCTTTTGTTTTCAATCAACCACAACCTACATCTTCGAATGTGTTTTCAAAAACCGATTATCAACCTTAATTATACAATCATTCTGATAAGGAAAATGTTCAACAAAATTTTTCTGAAGCATTTACACCAGAATATTTCCTACCCTATGTTGATAACCACAATCTACAAAACCCAAATCAATTTCTTCTTAGGAATCATCCCAGTGATAATATCATTGGAGATGTAAATCAACCTGTAAGAACCAGAAATTCCTTGAGAAATGATATAGAACACTTTTCCTTTCTTTCCCAATTTGAATCTAAAAGTCCAAGTGAGGTCTTAGGTGATAAAGATTGGATTAAAGTAAAGGAAGATGAACTAAATGAATTTTAAAGGAATCAAGTCTGGAATTTAGTTGAAAGACCTAAAAAACAACTATAATTGGTGTGAAATAGGTTTTCAGAAATAAATGTGATGAAAATGGAATCATTGTAAGAAATAAAGAAAGACTTGATTCTAAGGGCTATAATCAACAAGAGGGACTAGAATATGAAGAAACATATTCTCTGGTAGCTATACTTCAATCTATTCATATTCTATTAGCCTTTTCAGCATAATTTAATTTTAAATTATTTTAAATGGATGTTAAATGTGCTTTTCTACATTGTTTTGTTCAAGAAGAAGTTTTTTTTGAACAACCACCTAGTTTTATAGATTCAAAATATCCTAATAATGTTTTTAAACTTACTAAATCTTTATATGGCCTTAAACAAGCCCCTAGAGCATGGTATGATAGACTTATAGGATTTCTTTTACAAAAAAATTATGAAAAAGGTACAACAGATCCAACCCTTTTTATAAAAATGGAAAATAAAAATGTTTTTATTGTTCAAATTTGTGTTGATGACATCATATTTGGATCAACTCAGCAGTCTTTAACTGATTATTTTGAAAATTTAATGAAATCTAAGTTCTAAATGAGTATGATGGGTGAGTTAACATTGTTTTTAGGTTTTCAAATTTCACAAAAACCAGAAGGAACTTATATATCTCAACATAAGTATATCAAATACTTAATCTAAAAGTATGGTTACGACAATACTAAAAGTATTAGACCTCTAGTTGGTACCTCAAATATAAATGATCTTGATGAAACTAGGAAACCAGTAGATCAATCAACTTTTAGAGGTATGATAGGTAGCTTGTTATACTTGACGGCTAGTCGACTAGACTTAATGTTTTCTGTATGGTTATGTGCAAGATACCAATAAAATCCAAAAGAGTCTCATTTAAAAGCTGTGAAAATAATCTTTCGGTATTTAAAAGGGACTTTGGATTTAGGTCTTTTTTATTGTTATTTAAATGATTTTGTTTTAAAAAAAAATCAGATGCCAACTTTAGTGATTGTAGAATGGATAGAAATATTCCTTATGGAACATTTCATATCTTAGGATATTCTTTGGTTTCTTGGTCTTACAAGAAACAACACTTAGTATCACTTTCCATTGATGAAGTTGAATATGTAGTAGCTGGAAGTTGTTGTGATCAAGTGTTGTGGATGCAACACACACTCACTGAATATGGATTGAGCTTTTCCAAAACTCAAATTCTATGTGATAATACTAGTGCCATAGATCTTAGTAAAAACCCATCACATCACTCTCGTGAAAAAAAGATAGATATTAGGCATCACTTTCTTAGAGATCACACACTAAAAAGAGATATTATTTTATAATTCATCAGAACGCAAGAATAACTTGCTGACATTTTTACAAAACTATTACCTTTCAATAGATTTGAGTTTATAAAATAGAAGCAAGGAATGATTACATTAAAATAATAATTCATATATACTTCAGGTTTTACACTTATCCTTACATTAAAAAAACTCCTCTAAAAAGGGGGAGAACATTTTACTTAATGTGTTTCTTAATTTTTTTATGACCTTTATCTGTTTATTCTTTTGGTTTTCTATTTTTTCTTTTTTATTATCGTTTTGGATTTATAGTTATCGTTTTTACCTTCTATTTTTCATCTTGTCTATCTGGTTACCGTATTGATTTTCTTCCCATTGGCACATCAACCTATGGTAACAACTTTTTTTCCATCTACATGACAACCAATGGTAATAATAGTGTTTTCCATCAGCATGAAAACCAATGGTAATAACTTTGTTTTCTATCGGCATAACAACCTATATTAATGACTTTGTTTTCCATCGGCATGAAAAATAATGGAAATGACTTTGTTTTCCATTAGCATGAAAACCTATGGTAATGACATTTTTTTTCATCGGCATGACAACCAATGGTAATGACTTTGTTTTCCATCGGCATGATAACCTATGGAAATGACTTTTTTTCCATTAGCATGACAACCATTGGTAACGAATTTTCTTTCCATCGGCATGACAACCTATGGTAATGACTTTGTTTTCCATTGGCCTGAAAACCGATGGTGATGAGTTTGTTTTCCATCGGTCTCACAACTGATTATTTTTTTCCATGTACGCTTGTATTTTCTTTTTGTTATTGTATTATACTATGTTAATACTATTAAACCAAAGATTGTCTTAGAACCTTTATAAGGTGCATTCTTTTTTCTTTTTTCTTTTTTTTCTTACATTTTTTTGTTTTTCATTTTTTTATCCCTTTAAATCCTATCCGTTGATTTATATTTCTTCTAATCTCAACCGTAGAAGATCAACGGTCATTTTTTGTTCACCTATAAATAGAGCCCCCCCCCCTAAACCCACACTAGTTTTTCAGAATTCTTGGCGAAGCTCTACCCCTGTTTTAAGACTTTGTATGATCTTCCCTTTGCCTTATCTTTATGTATCATTCCTCTGAAAACAATCCTGCTGAAATGTCTTCAAAAAACTTTTCAGAGAGAGACTTATTTAGAGAAAGGTTATTTTCTCGGGACTTCTTTGACACATAAGACTAAACAATCAAAAGGATTATTTTATTTCAAGGCTGGGAACATATTTGTGTTAAGAAACCCATATCTCAAGATCTGATTCTTGTTGAAGAAGTGTGTCAATTCTACAAAACGGTGTCTTTTAACAAAAATATGATGAACAATTTTTCTGTGTATGATAGAAAAATCTCAATGTCTGTGAAACAAGAAGCTCACTTTCTCAATGTCTCAACAGAAGGTGATTCTTTTTGTCCATCTCATAAACTACCAGAGGAAGTTGGTACGTTCAATAGAGAAAGTGCTGAAAATCGTTATTTCTTATAAATGAAGAGAAGAAAAAAGTAACTCATTTATCTCTAGATAATAGATTCATAGTGCTCTTGATGCAATGTTTTCTTATCCCAAGGAAAGGGGATAGATAAACTCTTAATGTTTTAGATATCTTTATGATGGATTATCTTGTAAACATGAGAAAGGTAAATCTCATGGGGCACATCTTTGAAACAATCATGAATGTCAATTCAGGAGCAATCATGTCTCATTTGATCATGTATCCTTCTATTCTTACAAATTCCTTCTTGAGAGTTTAAATTTCTGTAATATTCTTCTATAAGGTAAATTCAAAGAACAAAATCCTTCTTAGATAAGTGTGAATACATTGAAGAAGTTGTATGTTTATTTCGATGAAAATTCAAAGCTTTTTGTTAGAGATGTGGAAGCTGAATCGGCACTAAATCAATCTGCACTTATGCCAATCAAAGATAATCTAACTACTATTGCTCCTCAAAAGTCAGATCCGCAAACTAGTACTAATACAAATTAGAAAAAAAAAGTATAGTAAGGAGGTTGTGTCCAAGTGGAGGAAAGACAAAGAACAAAGAAACGAAGGTGATCCTAAGTTCGGTCTTGATCCAGTAGAAGCTTTAGCTGAAAGTATAAGGGTAGAGGATACTCGTCAGGATGAGAAGAAGAAGAAGAATATTTTGAAAAGGAAAGCTCGGGACTTTTATGTTTCTAAAATCATGAAATTGGTTGAGGTGGATAGTGCTTGACTAATGGAATAAGTGTACTAAGAACCTATCATACAGAGTATTCCAGAAAAAGATAATGGGAACCAAGTTTTGGAAGAAGTTCAGGAAGTTGAAGAAGATGAAGGATATTTTCTTTTGGAATTTCTTCAGAGTTCAAAAAAGAGTAGAGAGGAATCTTTTCAAAAGCAAAGTGAAGGCATTCAAAAAAATCCTCATACTGATCAAGCACTAGCTGAATCTCTTGAAACCCCTTCAGAAAGATTTCCTTCTCAAGAGAATCAAGGTGCTGAATCATCTCATAGCGAAAAAGTAATTGTTATTATTGACAAAGTGGAAGAGGAAAGAAATGAAAAAAGGAAAGGAAAAAGGAAAATAGTCAGTTAAAGATTCAAGCCGATCAAATGAACTGGATTCATATGATGAGGATACTAGTTTAGAACGCACAATTTCTCTCCAGAAAAGTGATTACATTGTTCATGTATTAAGGATAATTGATAAGACTATTCCTTATTTTCCAAGACATGAATGAAAAATTGATTTCATCATTGACAATAAAAGGAAGAAGGTTGGTTCTGTAAGGTAACTCAAAAAGAAAGTATTGTCAATAAGAGCTGATTTAAAAGTACTATCTGAAATTTATTCTGCTCATAAGAAGGCTTGCAATAGAATGACTAAGTGGTCATACAAAATAGAAATCTCAGTAAATGATCATGAAATATCAATTGAAGACTTGAGAAGGCTTTCAAATGATCTTTCTATTTATTTCAATAATATTTAAAAAGAAACTATTGAAAGGCTGAATCATGTGTCAAAAACTCATGGAGCTGATATCCCTTCAATAAAAGAGCTGCAAGAGAAAATGAATGCTTTTTAATCAGAGTTTTCAAAGGTTTCATCTTTCAAAGATGAAATAGTTCTGTTCAAGTAGAAAAATTCCATGTTATCTAAAGATAATAATAATTTTCAAGACATAATTGATACTCTTGAAGAAGTAATCAGAGTTCAAGAAAGAAATTAGGATCAACTTTTTGCCGATCGACAGGAGCTTCTCAAATCACAGGGTGATTCTATCTCCGAAGACAACAAAGAAATCAAAAAATGAAAGTTTTTCTTCATGATCTGATCAAGAAATAAAAAGAAAGATAAAACAAATGAATGTCTTGTTGTATCTTTCTTTATTCACTTTTAAAATTCTATAAACTTTTGTTATCTCAATTTCGTATATGTTTTCTCTCCCATTTCCTTGTATTTTTTCTCTAACTTTTTCAGGCAACTCAAGATTACCCCGTTCTTTTTGTAAATCACAAAGGGGGAGAACGTTTTATAAGGGGAAGAATGTTTTAAAAAAATTATTCTAAATCAAGTAAAATTAATAAACACAATCCTTAGGAAAGTACATACCTAAGGGGGGTTAGTTTCATTCGATTTCAAATTTAGAAGAGTTTTCAATAACTCAGGGGGAGATAAGTTTTTCTTTTTCTTTTTTACTTTATGTTTTGTTCTTTCCAAAAAAAGGGGAGATTGCTGAGACAAAAGTTCTCTTTTGAATTTTATGTCTTGTTTTGGAAATCACAAATCTATTCATCTATGTTTATCATACTGACTAGGTTTATCATATTGACTATGTATATCGTACTGACTATGTCAATTGTATAGACTCTGTCATTCGTATTGACTCTGTCAATCGTATTAACTCTGTAAATCATACTAACTCTGTCAATCGTACTGACTCTGTAAATTGTACTGACTCTGACAATCGTACTAACTTCTGTGCATCATACTCACTTTTCATCATATCAATTCATTGCACTAAGTAATAATAATAGTACACATATTTTACTTTTATCACTTGCTTTTTTATACATTATCGAAAAACATGTTTTATATCAATTGTACTCATGATTATCTTTTTCATATAAATTTTATTTTAACCAAAACTATGTTTTGGATTTAGTTATAAACTAATAAAAACGATGTCATGTTTTCTGCTTCAATATGACCATTATAATGCTATGTGTCCAAGTCCCTCTGAGTTTTCCAGAGAAATATGATCATTGGAGGAAATATGACCATCGAAACTTGATGCCTATAACTATGAGGTCATTTTAAGCTGAGAAGAACAACTGAAGGACTTTGATCATTCTTTACTTCTATCAAGTTTTAGAGAGAGACGTTGTGACTTCTCTCTTGCTTCGTGTGAAATACTTGAGATTAAAAAACGTGAACGACTCATTCTTAGTTTTTATATTTCATTAAGTTCTTTGTTTTTCTTTGTGAAACCGATCATGTGATAACGATCGAGTGTTTTTGAGGATAGGCAGATGGTGATACTGATCTTTGTATCGAGGTCTTTCAAGTATTTGAAATACAGATTTGTCGATTACCTGCAAAATCGAGGGCTTATGGGGATAGCAATATAAACGTACCGATCATCGTATCGAGGGCTTGTGGGGATAGCAAGACAGACATACCGATCATCGTATCAAGGGCTTCTGAGGACAGTAAGATATATGTACCGATCATCATATCGAGGGCTTACCAAGGTGGTGGTAATAAATACCACTTATCCTAGGTGAAAGGATACCCTTCTCTTTGGGATAAAATAATTGTAACACTTTTACATTTCCACTAGTGTTTGTATTAGAAAGGGAATTGTTTTGTATCCTTTATTTATTCTGTATTCATTTTAAATTGTTTCAATTACAATTATATTGTTACATATTATATCGATAGATTCTGTATGCTTTATGGTAGAATCTTTCACTATTGTATTACTCTGATTATTTTATTCATTTGAATAGAATTTTTTTACTTTTCTTATAGTATTACATCGTTTCATATCATTTATATCCATGTCAATTGTGGTTATTTGTATTTTTTGTGAATTGTATTAGTTTATGATCATTTAAACTAATTTCTTAAGTGTTTTTTTAACCTACAATTCACCCCCCCCCCCCCTTGTATTGTTCCATCTAATATACATATCCATCAATATATTGATCCAATATTTAAACCCTTATTCCCATTCACCATGAATTTTCTATGTTATGATTACTTATTTATTTATGGTGGTTATATATTTTTCATTATATGAGGCACAAATGATGTTGATATAATTATTATGTGGTATATTTTCTTAGTAACATATATCCCCCTGATATATTATGGAGTTTTTCTATCTCCTGTGATATTAGGTATAGAAAATGGGTAGCAATCACATCCCAACTATATTATAATTCATTGGCAGTGACCCATGTTTTTTTGATATCTCATTTTATTCTTAACCAATTTCCCATGATTTAAAAAATATTATTCTATGTACCTATGATTATTTTTTAAAAATAAAAAAATTATCCTGCTAGTACTAATGTTTATTCATGTCATTATATCAATCCAATTGTATATCTCTTTACTGGAATTTTTTTCTCACAACATTCTTTGACTTTTATCGTAGATGATCATACATTTTTTCAAAAAAATTGATAGGTTTATTGGGGGAATACAATAAAGGATTTAAATATTGATTATGTTCATATGTATATTAATTTTATAATCTAAACCTATTTTTTCAACACAGAAAACATATCATTATTGGGATGTCTAATAATATATATTCATATCTAGAATTTATATAGAAATTTTGTGTATGATGTAAGGGTTTCTATGAATTCCTTCATTAAAATAAACCATTTGATTTATATATATATTATCATTGTCAACATAGAGTGATTCAGAACTCATGTTATAATTTTGATTCAATATATTGTCTCTGTAATTAATACAATTTCATATGGGAGGGTTAAATTTATTAATAATTAATTTCAGTTATTAAAAATTAAAATTTCCCAATATTTAAAAAATAATGATTATTTTTATTTTAAATTAAATATAAATATTAAAATTAAACAATCATTAATAGTTAGAAGATATTTTATGGTGGTTTTAGGTTACCAATAAAAATATCATTCTCCACTGAATGACAACCCGATCTAGGATTGAGGAGTTTGATTATTTGATATTTCCAAATGTAGATATTCGTTATAAAGTGAATGTAGAATATGATGAAGTTAAAAAATATATGATCTTTTTCTATAAACTTTACAATAATATATTCTCTAGGTCTTATACCAACACTATAAACTAGTTGTGTATTATTTTTTTGAAAAGATGAATGGGATTATAAACATAAACAAAAATAGTGTCAAGGGAATATTTATTAAAATGTTAATAGGATTCGAGAATAAATATATAAATATTTATTATATTGGGATCTGGAGTTAAAATCAATATATTATTAAAATGATATAGAATAACACAACCTGATCCAAAAAATAACTTTAAAATTTTTATTATATTTTTCAAATAAATTTCTATAATTATCTACATACTTATCTTTTTATCTATTCAAACAATTAAAATATACCTTTAATAAATCATTGGATGAATATTTTAGATGATATAGAATATAGGTCCACGAAACTTAATGAATTTTTTCAACTAAATGTAACAATTTAAAAAAAATATGATGAAATAATACGTCAAACATATATTTTAGTCAGATAAAATATTTAATTGATTAAATTAAATATAAATATCTTTAGTTAAATAAATTATAAATTCATAATGGTAAATTCACAAAAAAACCATTATAGAAATTAGTAATTTCATATTATTTTCAACATGCAACTGATGTTAGACTTTCTAAAATAATATTAAACTCTTAATTATTCAAAATATGTAGTTATAAAACCATATTTTCAAATTTTTCATATCACTAATACTTTACATCCACTAAAACTGTAAGTCATAAATTATTAATTCATCCTTTACAAAATAGTTTTTCAAAACTTGTAGCATTTATGTATTATTAACTTGATAATACAAAGATTATTTACTTATGAGATAAAAATAATGATAATTTTATATAAATGATTTATACATCATCAAATTTGTGTTAGAGTGGAATATAATTTGATAACTGATGCACGCCTATCATGTGGTGTGGAAAAGAAACTAAATTCCCTAAGTGTAGTATATTTATTAACCCTGGGAAGTCTCTCGAAGAGTAGTGCACACAAAATAGTTTGTCACTTTTAAACAAGGGTAAAAATGGTGTGTTTTTTAATAGATCGATAAGAAAATGATTAAAAGGTAATTTAAAATTCAAAGGATTAAGAACTATGATATTAATAGGGTGATTAGTTAGGGGTTTGTTTCCCAATTATAATGATATCTTTGTTAAATTTAACTCAAACCTCTTATTCTGAGTTAATTAAAGTGAGTTTACACAATCATTTCCTATCACTTCCTTAGTGAAATTATAATGGTGAGAGAAAATCTTACCAAGATCTCAGTTTCAAAAAATCTCAATCCATGTGCAAAAGAGTTGTATTGAACATCCTCAATTAACTTGGGAAATACCTGATTATGTATTTTTTATCCCAAGAAATCAATAACATTCACTACCCCTTTTACACATACTAACGATTGTCGAGTACTTCACCACTAATCCCTAGTCTATTCCATCATATATAAACCTGAAATCATTAGAGGGAGATAATGATTATTTAATAGAGGAAAAAATAAATAACTAAATTAAAATTCAAGAAAAATCACACTTGATAATAAAATAATCTATATGAAATTAAAAAAACTTTTAAGAATAAAAAAAATTCATTCAATTATATTCAATAACTCAAGCGTTTAAAAATAGAAAACCAACCCTTCTTGAGTCACTCAAAATATTTACCCCGCCATGGTAAGTGTAATCAAGATGAATTGGGAAGATGAAGGCATTAAAAATATATAGAAAAAAAAAGAAATAAAATAGATAAAGCTGAAAATTTCTCCTCCTTGGTGTCTCAGAATGAATGGGATAGAATGAGATACTTTGAGAGGGAGGATCCCTCTCCTTTTATAGGAAGAATTTTTACCCTGAAATTTGATGCATTGTAGCCCCAATAAATTATTTCTTCATGTGTTTCACCCTTATATAATGTTTTTCATAATTATCTTTTCCATATATCCTCAAAATATTAGCTTTTTGGACTAATATTTTTATAGTTATTCATGTTTTACTTTGACAATTTATTCTATCCAGTTATAATATTCGAATCAAAATCCCCCAGATTAGAATGCTTTAATGAAGATTAAAATTTCCAATTCACGTGTCCTAACATTCACTAAATATGTTCTAAAACGTATGGTTTGTCCACCCACCAAATTTCATAGCAATTGGTCCCACCATTAATGAGTTATGGACCACACCAAAAAAACCAACTAACTTGTAAACAGATTTCATGGTCCAACTTGTGAGCTTATTTTGAGATTTCATATGGTCAATTAATCTTTTCGTCAAGTAGTATGAAATGAATCCATGAATGTGTAAAATCTATAAAAGAAATTTTTTTCAATTTGGATTAATTTATAAAATTTTATGGCCAACATAAATAAATAGTTTAAAATAGTTAAAAAACCGAAATGGTCCATTTTTACTATTAATCTAAAAATAAAACCAATATCATAAAATGTGTAAAATTATCTTAAAGTAACACTTTGGTGGTATTTAAAAAATGAAATACAATGTAAATTTATTGAAAATATATTCTCTATCAATTCCCCCCACACATATCACTTGTACTCCTAGACAAGTAAACATCAAAATTAAGTCAAATCAAATCAAATCCTAAACACATACCCATGAGATCTACCAAATCCATACCAAGAAACAAAAATATATCATGCCTCATAAAAACCCATTATTTCAGGTTCACCATTTTTATCACTTAATATATTTCCACTTCATTTCCAATCTCATGCATGCAAAACACCTACATCACATGAACCTTCTCTCATCTCACAAATATAAATGTTAAACAAGGCTTTTCTCATAAAAACTCATGCAAGAGTCACCAGAGGCTTGATAAATTCTTACTTCTCTACCTGATATGAGTCAAGGACATTTGTTTCTCTTGACGGATTTTCAGGGTTGTTCTGCGGCTTCTGGTTGGTAGGATTTAGATGTTAAAAATTTTTATGCTGAAAAATGAGTGTTTGGCTCTTTTTGAAGAAAAATTGAATTATTATAATTTTCACTCAAGTATGGTCTCATTATCTTCCCCTTTTTAAAAAATTATCTGCATCATCATGAAAATATGAAGAAATTTCATTCCATTTAGCAATTCAATAGTAAAAATTTCTTCTCAAACATGGCTTTTCTTGAAATCTCCAGATAGGCACAACTTTTTTGTACTTTAGAAGCTCCAAAAAAGCATAACATCTTTTATCATGAAAGTTCCAAAAAGGAACAACTTTTAAAAAAAAAATCATAAGTAGAAAAATTATATTTTTAACATTTAATTTTCCCCCTAATGTATCACCAAATTAGGTAGTACACTATAAGACATCTCCTCGCACACTTAAGATCAACTAGATCTTGCAATCTCACATCAACTGCTGGCCGGATATGGAAAATTGGATTGTAATGTGGCTAAACTAATAGGTTTTCCATGGATTTTAAGGGATAAAATGATTAATGTACAAGGTAGTCCATAATTAAAAGGATTATTTTGAAAACGGTTCTTAAACCCAAATAAATTCCTCAATCATTTAAAATACAAGTACCTAAAACCCTCATGTTATGATTGGAATAAATCAAATTATAGTTAAAGAAAGTATGGTCTGTTTCTCTCCAGAAACGTGGTGAATGTAAATAATATGAAAAAAAATGGTAAAGAAGCCTCACAAGAAGGTTATTTAAAAAGTAAAGACAGTTATAAGTAGTATGGGATTTAAAAATCAGAGTAATTTTCAAGAAATTAAAAAATGTTTAAACATAAACTAAAGTCATTTCAACATTAATTTAATATAATTTTCATGGAATAGATTGTTTACCTCATTGAAATGTGTTTCAAACATATAAATGGTAATCATTTCAGCTCAAAAAAATTTACAACACCCTAAATTTTAAAAATAAACACACAAATATATGAAAAACAAACATCAAAATTTTAAAAATTGTAAACCAAAAAACAAATGAAAATCCAAAACTACAAAGGTTGCCTCCACCCCCCCCCCCACACACACTTAAATTATGCATTGTCATCAATTCACTAAAATGGATTTAAATTGATAAACTATTTTAAAATGAATCACAGCAAGAAAGCATGCGTAAAAGAAAGGCATGGCCTGACTTATTGGCAACACAATGTTGAGTTTGGATCTGAAGTGTTGCTCTTTGATAAGTAAAAAAAATATCATGAGAAATTTATTAAATAAAATGAAAATTGAATTATAATATGAAAGGAAGGATAAATATTGGTTTAATCCCCCAAGTGGGCCCTGGTTTTTAACTGCCTCCAAATGGGCAGTTATAATCAGTTATCCCCGGTCTGATGGTGGGTGATGTTTCTTTCTCCTAAACCAAAAAAATTCTTCTTTCCAGCATAAACTTATTCCTTTTTGTTGAGGAATACATGGATATATTATACCAAATTCACCTCCATAGGAATGAGATAAAACATTAATGGTGAAGGTATGATAATGCATGAGTCCTCCTATTTCTTGGTTTCTATTTACCCAATTTCTTTTTCATTCACCAGTGCATTCTCAAGATAAGATGCATCATTGTAATAATCATAAGGAATGTTAGAGGTTAATTCTATTTGAAAAAAAAATAATGCTTGATGAATCAAAATCAAATTCTTCCCTTTTAATGTATGCATCTTATGTATCTATATCCTCATTAAAATCCACATTGATATCCTCTTGAGCTCCCTCCAATAAATGATCAACATGTTTGGGGAGCTCTAGTTGTTCCTCTTTAGGTTCATCTTCTTTTTCATAATCATCCTCCATGGAAAAAAATAAGTTGGATGAATCTGAAAATTTCAAGAAAGGGCAGGTGATACACAATTCAGTTTTAATAAAATTTTAAGATAATGAGTTCACAAAAATATCATCTCCACGATTTTGTTTATATTTAATCTCCTCCTTCAGTGGAAAGCACATCTTGGCGTTGAGTAGTATCAGATAGAGGTAGGTTGTTGGTCTTTTAAATTTATGGGATTTCCTTATAGAAATCAAGGATGTATAAGGGTGGATCTTCTTGGACCTTGGAAAATTCATAAAACATTGTAAATTAAGTGGAGAACTTAGTTAGCTCTTGGAAAATTGCTTCAAAAATATATTTTCTCATGTCCTCATTCAGGCCAACTATGAATTCATTAAATGTATGTTCCTCGTTATTTGACTTCAGAAATAACATCGCCTATCTAATAAGAAAAGAAACACCATCCCCCACAGACAAGGGTGATACAATAATTGGTTCATTAATTAGTGAGTAATTGTTCTATGAATTAAGGACATAATCATTTGAAAACATCATGGAAATGTTTTTTTAAAAATGTAGCTAAATTTGAAAAAGGATAAATATTTACATTTATATTATGGAACTACCTCTCAGGAAATGGTGCCATGTTTGATGCACGACTATCGTGGGGCATGGAAAAACAATTTTTAAATTCCATAATTTTATTCTAGTGATTAACACTAGAATATATCCTCAATAGGAGTTCATAAAAAACGGTTTGTCACTTTTAAATGAGGGTAAAAATGATGTGTTTTTATAATAAATAGATAAGAAAATAATTGAAAGGAAATTTCAAAATCAAAGGATTAAAAACTATAATATTAAAAGGTTGACTAGGTCAGGGTTGATTTACCAATTATAATTCTATCATTGATCAAATTAATTCAAACCTCTTATTCTGAGTTGATTAAAGTGAGTTTCCATAATTGTTTCCTCTCACTTCCTTGGTGAAATCATGACAGTGAGATAAAACCTTACCAAGATCTCAGTTTGGTCAACTCTACTTCCATGTACAAAAGAGTTTTATTGAATATCCTCAATTTAATTGGTAATTACCTGATCATTTATTTTTTATCACAAACAATCATTAATATTCACTACCCCTTTTACACATACTGACGATCGTCAAGTACTTCGCCACTAATTTCTAGTGCATTACATTGTATATAAACCTGAAATCAGTGGAGGGAGATAATGATTATTTACCAAAGAAAAAATCAATAACAGAATTAAAATTCAAGAAAAATCCCCCATGATAATAAAATCCTCTATATCAAATTGAAAATAACTTTGATGAAGAAATAAATTTCATTAAATTATGTCCAAGAACTAAAGTATTACAAAATAGAAAAAAACCCTTCTCGAATCACTCAAAATATTTACCCCGCTAGGGTAAAGGTAATCAAGATGAATGTGGAAGATGAAGAAATTAAAAATATATAGAAAAGAAAAGAAATAATATAGAGAAATCTAAAAGGTTCTCCTCCTTGGTGTCTCGGAAGTAATGGGATAGAATGAGATTCTTTGAGAGCGAGGAGCTCCCCTCCTTTTATAGGATGAATTTGTCCCCATATATTTTATGAACTTTATCCCCATTAAATGACCTATTCAAGTATTTTAACCTTATTGAAATTTGTTCATAATTATATTTTCCATCTATCCTAAAAAATTCAGCTTTTTTGGAAAAGTATTCCGAGCGTTATGCCTGTTTTAATCATAAAATTTATTATGTCCATTCAAACTCTCCAAATCACAATCCTTCATATTATAATTCTTTAATGAACATTAAAACGGATAATTAAAGAATCCTAGAATTCATAAAAGATTCAATAATACCTCTGGTGCATACAGACACCAAATTTCATAAAAATTGGGCCCACCATTAACAAGTTATGAACCCCACACCAAAAAATAGCTAATCTATAAATAGAATTCATGATCCAACTTTTGAGATTTTTTTGAGCTTCCATATGGTCAATTCAGCTTTTGGTCAAGAAGGACGAAATGAATCCATGGATGTGTAAAATCTGTAAAAGAAATAATTTTTCAATTTGGATTAATTTAGAAAATTTTATCATCAAAATACAAAAATAATTTAAAACGTTTAAAAATATGAAATGGTTCATTTTCACTATTAAGCTCAAAATACCACCAATTTCATAAAAGTTGGAAATTTATCTTAATGTAACACATTGTTGTGATTTAAAACAGTGAAATTCAAAGTAAATTTATTGAAAATATTTGCTCTATCAATTCCCCCAAACTTAGTACTTGGAATCCTGGATAAGTAAACATCAAAATTAAATCAAATCAAATCCAAAACACATACCCATGAGATCTACCAAATCTGTACCAAGAAACAAAAAGGTATAATCCTGCATCAAAACCCATTAATTCAAGTTCACTATTTAGATAATTTAATATATTTTCACTTCATTTCTTATCCCATGCATGAAAAACACATACCACACATGTACTTTCTCTCATCTCACAAATATAAATGGTCAACAAGGATTTTAACATCCAAACTCATGCAAGAGTCACCATAGGCTTGAAAAATTTCTACTTCTACACCCAATGTGAGTCAAGGAAATTTGTTTCTCATGAGGAATTTTTAGAGTTGTTTTGTGGCTTCCAGTTGGTAGTATTTAGATGTTAAAAATTTTGAGGTCGGAAAAGGAGGGATTGGCTCTTTTTGAATGAAATTTTCTTTATTCTAATTTTCACTCATGTATGGTCTCATTATCTTCCCCTTTGTAGAAAAGTATCTCTATAATAATGAAAATGTAAGGAAAGTTCATGCCATTTAGCATTTCATCAGAAACAATTTCTTCTCAAACATAGTTTTTCTTGAATGCTTTAGATTGGCACAACTTTCTTTCAACTTTGGATGCTCTAGAAAGGCACGACCTCTTTTATCATGAAAGGTACAAAAAGGAACAACTTTTAACAAAATTAAATCATCGGTATTATAATTAGATTTTAAAATTTTAATTTTTCACCCAAAGTATCACCAAATGAGGTAGTACACCACAACACATATTCCCCCACACTTAAGTTTAACTAGATCATGAAATTTCACTTCAAGATCAAGTCAAACAGGAAAAATTAGATTGTAATGAGGCTAAACTAAGAGTATGATCATGGATTATAAGGGATAAAAGGATTAATGTACAAGGTAGGACATAATAAAAATAATTATTTTAAAAATTTGTCTTAAAACCAAATAAATTCCTCATTCATTAAAAAAATAAGTACCTTAAACCCTCAAGTTTTTAAAAGAATAAATAAAATTCTAGTTAAAGAAAAAATGGTCTAGTTCTCTCAAGAAATGAGTTGAATGTAAAGAATATGACAAAAATGGTAAATAATCCTCAAAGGAAAGTTATTTAAAAATAAAGGCAGTGATATGTAGCATGTGATTTAAAAATCATAGTACTATTCATGAAATTCCAAAATATTAAAACTTGAAACAATGTCATTTTTAGCATTAATTTAAGATTTGTTTCAAGGAATAGATTGGTTCATTCATTGACATGGGTTTCTAAAATATAAATGATAATCATTTCAACTAAAAGTTTTTTACAACACACTAAATTTTAAAAATAAACACAAAAATATATTAAAAACAAACAAAAAATGTTTTTTTATAAAAATTTCAAACCAAAAAACAAATGAAAATTAATAACTACAAAGGTTACCTCCCCCACACTTAAATTATGCAGTTTCTTTGATGAACTAAAATATATTTACCCTGTAATAATGTTTTTTAAATGAATCATAGCAAGAAATAAATCGTAAAGGAGAGGTGTGACCTAACTTATTGGCAATGCAATGTTGAGTTAGGCTCTGAAGTGTTTCTCTTTGAGAAGCTAAATAAAGTAAATAATATATCATGAGAAATTTATTAAATGAAATAAAAATATAATTTGAATGAGAAAAAAAGGATAAATCATGGTTTAATCCCCAAAGTTGGCCTTGTATTTTGACTGCCTCCAAATGGGAAGTTCTAATCTGTTATCCCTAATCTGATGGTTGGTGAAGTTTCTTACTCATGAACCAACAAAAAAGTTTATTTCTAACACACACTTGTTCATTTTTGTAAGAATTCTTGGATATAGCATACCAAATACACTTCCATGGTAATGAGATAAAACTTTAATGGTAGAGGTAGAATAATGAATGAGTCCTCCTCTTTCTTGGTTTCCATTTTCCCAGTTTCGTTTTCATTCACCAATGTATTCTCAAGGTAAGCTCCATCATTGGAATAATCATAGGGAATGTCAGATATTTATTCTATTTAAAAAAAATTAATTCTTGAAGAATTAATATCATATTATTCCCTTTCAAGGTATTCATCTTCTGTCTCTATATCCTCATAAAAATCCACATTGATCTCCTCTTGAGCTCCCTCCAATAAATGATCATCATGTTTGGGGAGCTTTAGTTGTCCCTCTCTAGGTTCATCTTCTTTTTCATAATCACCCTCAATGGAAAAAAAATAAGTTTGTTGAATATAAAAATATCAAGCAAAGGGAGGTGATACACAATTAATTTTTAATAAAATTAGAAGATAACGAGTTCAAGAAAAGATTAACTCCTTGATTTTTTCCATCTTCAATCTCCTCTTCAGTGGAAATCACCTCTTGGAGTTTAGTAGTATCATATAGAGGTAGGTAGTCAGTCTCCTCCATTTCATTGATTTCCTTAGAAACATTGAGGATATCTAATGGTGGATCTTCTTGAACCTTGTAAACTTGATAAAATTTTGGAAGGTATTTGTAGAACTCGGTTAGCTCTTAGGCCATCACATCAAAAATTTCTTTTTTCATGTCCTCCCTCAGGATATCTATGAATTTATTAAATGTATGTTCCTCATTATTTTACTTCTAAAACAACCTCACCTATCTAACAAGAAAATAAACTACATCCCCTATGGAAAAGGGTGATACAATAATTGGTTCATTCATCAGTGGGTGATTGTTCCATGAATTTGGGAAATAATCCTTTGAAAACATCATGGAAATTTTTTTTTTAGTTTTTTTTAATTTGAAAAAAGCCAATTATTTACAATTATATTGTGGCACTACATCCCTAAAAACAGTTCCAAGTTTGATTCATGCCTATAGTGAAGTAGGGAAAAATAATTTTTGAATTACCTAAGTGTATTCTTGTGATTAACCCTAGGAAGTCTCTCCAAGAGGAGTCCATGCAAAATAGTTTGTCACTTTGAAACGAGGGTAAAAATGGTGTGTTTTTAGAATAAATCGATAAGAAAATGATTGAATGTAAATTTCATATTCAATGGATTAAAGACTATGATACTAAAAGGGTAATTGGGTTAGGGTTTTTTTCCCAGTTATAATTATATCCATTTCAATTTAATTAAAACCTCTTCTTCTGAGTTTATTAAAGTGAGTTTCCATAATCATTTCCTCTCACTTCCTTGGTGAAATTATGATGGTGAGATAAAACCTTACCAATATCTCAGTTTAGTCAACTCTTGGTCCATGTGAAAAATAGTTGTGTTGAATTTCCTTATTTTACTTAGTAAATACCATATCATGTATTATTTATCCCAAAAAATAAATAACATTCCCTACCCCTTTTACATGTACTGACGATCGTCGAGTTCTTCAACACAAATACCTAGTCTATTCCATCATATATAAACATGAAATCAATAGAAAGAGTTTTTGATTATTTATAGATGAAAAAAATAAATAACGGAATTAAAATTCAAGAAACATTTCACTTGAAAATAAAATTATATATATGAAATTGAAATCAACTTTTAAGAAGAATTAAATTTCATTCAATTGTGTCCAAGAACTCAAGCATTACAAAAGATAAAACCAAACCATCCCAAATCACACAAAATGTTCACCCCACCATAGTAAGGGTAATATAGATGAATGGGGAAAATGAAGGCATTATAAATATATGGAAAATAAAATAAATAAAATATAGAAAGCCAAAAATTTCTCCTCCTTGGTGTCTCAGAAGGAATGGGATGGAATGATATTCTTTGAGGGGGAGGAGCTCCCCTCCTTTTATAGGGAGAATTCATACCCTAAGAGTTTATGAATTGTATCCCCATTAAATGACATATTCACAAATTTAAACCTTATTTAATGTTGGTCATATTTATATTTGATGTCTCTCCTCAAACATTCATCTTATTTGGACAAGCAATCTGAGAGTTATGGCTATTTTACTTTGACTATTTAATATGTCCAGTCAGACTCTCCAAATCGCAAAACTCTGGATTATAATTCTTTAATGATCATTATAACAGCCAATTCACATGTCCTAAAATTCTTGAAATATGTTCTAAAACGTTCGGAGAATCCAACCATAAAATTTCACACCAAATGGGGCCACCATGAACGAGTTATGGGCCAAACACCAAAAATTGACTAATCTGTAAATAGATTTCATGGTCCTACTTGTGAGCTTCTTTTGAGCTTCCATATGGTTGATTAATTTTTTGATCAATAAGTATGAAATGAATCCATGGATTTGTAGAATCTGTAAAAGAAATAATTTTTCAATTTAGATTAATTTAGAAAATTTTATGTCCAAAATATAAAAATAATTTAAAACGGTTAAAAATACGAAATGGTCCATTTTTACTATCCATCTCAAAATACCACAAATATCCTAAAATGTGGAAATTTAACTTAACATAACACTTTTTTTTGATTTAAAACAATAAAATTAAATGTAAATTTATTGAAAATATTTTCTCTATAAATTCTCTCGTACTTATCACTTGGACTCCTGGACAAGTAAACATCAAAATTAAATCAAATCAAATCCAAAACACATACTGATGAGATCTACCAAATTAATACCAAGAAAAAAATATGTCATGCCTCATCAAAAACCATTATTTAAAGTTAATCATTTAGATAATTTAATATATTTCAACTTTATTTTATATTCCATGTATAAAAACACCTTTCTCACATGAATTTTCACTCATCTCACAAATATAAATGTTCAACAAATCATTTCTCATCCAAACTCATGAAAGAGTCACCATAGGATTGATAAAATCCTACATCTCCAACTGATGTGAGTCAAGGAAATTTGTTTCTAATGTGATCTTTTTATGGTTGTTTTGTGGCTTCCAGTTGGTAGGATTTACATGTTAAAAATTCAGAGGCTGAAAAATGAGGGCATGACTCTTTTTTAAGGAAAAATGCATTATTCTAATTTTCACTCAAGTATGGTCTCATTCTATTCCCTTTTGTAGGAAATTATCTTCATCATCATGAAATTTTAAGAAAATTTAACACCATTGAGCATTTCACCAATAACAATTTCTTCTCAAACATATTTTTTCTTGAAATTTCTAAATAGAAACATCTTTCTTTCTACTATGGAAGACCCAGAAAGGGACAGCTTCTTTTACCATGAATTCTCTAGAAAATCACAGCTTTTGACATAATAAAATCATCAGTAGAAATGTTATTTTTTTCAAAATTTTATTTTCCACCCAAAGTATCACCAAATGAGGTAGTACACCACAAGACATCTCCCCCACACTTAAGCTCAACTAGATCATGCAATTTCACTTCAAGAGCATGTTGGATAGGGAAAATTGTCTTGTAATGTGGCTAACCTAATAGGTTTTTCATGGATTCTATGAGCTAAAAAGATTAATGTACAAGGTAGGTCATAATTAAAAGGATTATTTTGAAAATGGGGCTTAAAACCAAATAAATTCCTCAATAATTTAAAATACAAGTACCTCAAACCCTCATGTTTTTAGGGAAATAAATGAAATTATTGTTAAAGAAAGCATAGTATAGTTCTCTCCAGAAAGTAGGTGAATGTAATGAATATAAAAAATGGTAAAGAAGCCTCATAGGATTGTGATTTCAAAAATGAATACAGTGATATATAGCATGGGATTTGAAAAGTATAGTACTTTTCAGAAAATTCCAAAATATTTAAACTTGAAACCAAGTCATTTCAACATTCATTTAGGATTAGTTTCATGGAAAATATCGGTTCACTCATTGACATGGTTTTCAAAAATATAAATTATAATCATTTCTACTCGAAAGATTTGACAACACACTAGATTTTAAAAATAAACTCACAAATATATGAAAAATAAACAGAAAAATTTATATAAAAACTATAAACCAAACAATAAATAAAAATCCAAAACTACAAAGGTTCCCTACCCCATACTTAAATGGTGTAGTGTCCAAAATGCACTAAAATAGATTTTACATGTAAGAATATTTTAAAATGAATCACAGCAAGAAGCAAAGTGTAAAAGAGAGGTATGACCTAACTTATTAGCAATGCAACATTGATTTAGGCTTTGATGTGTTGCTCTTTTATAACCTAAATAAAGTAAATAAAATATCATGAGAAATTTATTATATTAAATGAAAATATAATTGGAATGAGAAAAGAAGGATAAATCTTGGTTTAATCCCCCAAGTGGGCCCAGGTTTTTGACTGCCTCTACATAGGTAGATATAATCGGTTATCCCCAGTCTAATGGTGGGTGAATATCCATGCTCATAAGCCAAAAAAAATCTTTTTTCCATCACACATGTGTTCCTTTTTATTGAGGACTTCATGAATATAGCCTACCAAATCCACCTCCATGAGAATGAGAAAAAACTTTTATGGTGTA
Source organism: Viscum album (assembly GCA_963277665.1). Classification (NCBI taxonomy): domain Eukaryota; kingdom Viridiplantae; phylum Streptophyta; class Magnoliopsida; order Santalales; family Viscaceae; genus Viscum; species Viscum album. The sequence goes on from OY728123.1 coordinate 1,800,817,285, forward strand.
GGTAGTATAATTAATGAGTCCTCCTCTTTCTTAGTTTTCATTTGCGTAATTTATTTTTCATTCACCAGTACGTTCTCAAAGTAAGATGAATCATTGGAATAATCATAGGTAATGTTAGAGATTAATTTTATTTGAAAAAAAATTAATGCTTGAATAGTAAATATCCAATTATTCTATTTAAAATTACGCATATTGTGTCTCTATATCCTCATGAAAATTCACTTTGATCTCCTCTTGAGCTCCCTCTAATAAATGATCAACATGTTTGGGAAGATCCAGTTGTTCCTCTTTAGGTTCATATTCTTTTTCTTAATCATCTGACAAGGAAAAACATGAGTTGGCATAATAGAATAATTTCAATAAAGGGTAGGTTATACACAATTAATTTTCAATAAAATTAGAATATAATGAGTTCAAAAAAAATATCCTACCTATCTTTTTTATCTTCAATGTCCTTTTTAGTATAAAGCACCTCTTAGAGTTGAGTAGTAGCAGATAAAGGCAGGTAGTTAGTCTCTTCCATATCTTGGATTTCATTATAAAAATCAGGAAGTCTAAGGTTGGATATTCTTGGACCTTGGAAAATTCATAAAACATTCTAAATTAATGGGAGAACTCAGTTACCTCTCAGGCCATCACTTCAACAAATTCTTTGTTTATTTCCTCCCTCGGGTCAGGTATGAATTCATTAAATGTATGTTCCACATTATTTGTCTTCAAAAAAACATCACCTTTCTAACAAGAAAATACCTCTTCCCCCATGGAAAAGGGTGAGACTATAATTGGTTCATTCATCATTGGGTAATTATTCTATGAATTAGATAAATAATCAATTGAAAACATCATGGAAAAGTTTTCTTAATTTTTTTAATTTGAAAAAGGTCAAATGTTTACAATTAGATTGTGGCACTACCTCCCCGAAAATGTCTCCAAATTTGACGCGTGCCTTTTATGGGGTATGGAAAAATAATATTTAAATTCTCTAATTGTATTCTAGTGATTAACTTTGAAAGTATCCTACAAATGAGTGCACACAAAATAGTTTTTCACTCATAAAAATGGTGTGTTTTTAGAATAAATCGGTAAGAAAATGATTGAAAGGAAATTTCAAATTAAAAGGATTTAAAACTATGATATTAAAAGCATGATTTGTTTAGGTTTTATTTCCCAAATACAATTCTATCCTTGTTCAATTTTATTTAAACCTTTACTTTAGAGTAGATTAAAGTGAGTTTCCACAATTGTTTCCTCTCACTTCCTGGATGAAATCATCATAGTTAGAGAAAACCTTACCAAGATCTTAGTTTGGTAAACTCTCCCTCCATGTGAAAATGAGTTGTATTGAATAATCTCAATTTAATTGAGAAATAATTTATCGGGTATTATTTATCCCAAATAATCAATAACATTCACTACCCCTTTTACACATACTGACGATCATCAATTACTTCCCCACTAATCCATGGTGTATTTCATTGTATATAAGCTTGAAATTAGTGGAGGGATATAATGATTATTTACCAAGGAAAAAATCAATAACAAAATTAAAATTCATGAAATATAGCACTTCATAATAAAATCCTATATATAAAATTTATAACAACATTGAAGAAGAAAGAAATTTAATTCAATTATGTCCAAGAACTCAAGCATTACCAAATAGAACACCAAACCTTCATGAATCACTCGAAATTTTTAACCTACCATGGTAATAGTAATTGAGATTAATAGGGAAGTTTAAGGCATTGAAAATATATAGAATATAAAAAAAATAGATAAATATGAAAGGTTATCCTCTTGGGTGTCCTAGATGTAATGAGATAGAATGAGATGTTTTGAGAGAGAGGATCTCCCCTCCTTTTATAGGACAATTTTTTTTCTCGAAATTTTACACATTTTATCACCATTAAATGACCTCTTCACGAGTTTTACCCATCTTGAATTTTGTTCATAATTATCTTTTCTATCTCTCCCAAAACGTTCATCTTATTTGGATGAGTATTCTGAGCATTATTCGTATTTTACTCTAACAATTTATTTTGTCTAGTCAGAATCATTAAATCACAATCCTTCATATTTGAATGATTTAATGAGCATTAAAACGGATGATTAACATGTCCTATCATTCATCAAAGATGTTCAAAAATTTATGTGTCATCCACCCACCAAATTTCATATAAATTGGGCCCATCATGAATGAGTTATGAACTATACACTAAAAATCAACTTGTCTCTAAACAGATTTCATGGTCCAACTTGTGAAATTTGTTTTAGATTCCATATGGTTGATTCAGATTTCGGTAAATAAGGATTAAATGAATCCATGGATTTGTAGAATATTTAAATGAAATAATTTTTAAATTTGGATTAATTTAGAAAATGTTATAGCCAAAATACAGAAATAATTTAAAACAGTTAAAAATATGAAATGGTCCATTTTTACTATTAAGCTCAAAATACCACCAATATCATAAAATGTGGAAATTTATCATAAAGTTTCACTTTGGTAGGATTTAAAAAAATGAAATTAAAAGTAAATTTATTGAAAATATTTTCTATATCAATTCCCCAACACTTATCACTTGAAATACGGGACATGTAAATGTCAAAATTAAATCAAATCAAATCCAAAACACATACCAATGAGATCTACCAAATCTGTTCCATGAAAAAAAAGATATCATTCCTGAAAAAAAAACTATTATTTCAAGTTCACCATTTAGATCATTTAATATATTTATAATTCATTTCTTATCTTATTCATGAAAAACACCTACCTCATGTGAATTATCTCTCATCTCAAAAATATAAATGGTCGACAAGGCTTTTCTCATCCAAACTGATGAAAGAGTAACCATAGGCTTGATAAATTCCTACTTCTCCAACCAATGTGATTCAAGGACATGTGTTTCTCAGGAGGAATTTTTAGGTTTGTTTTGTGGCTTCTGGTTGGTAGGATTTAGGTGTTAAAAATTCGGAGGCCAAAAAAGGAGGGCTTAGCTTTTTTTGAAAAAAAAATTGCATTATTCTAATTATCACTCAAGTATGGCCTCATTATCTTCCCCTTTGTATCAAATTATCTCTATAATCATGAAACTTTAATGAAATTTCACACCATTTAGCATTTCACAAGTAAAAATTTCATCTCAAACATAGTTTTCCTTGAAATATTAAGATAGACATAGCTATCTTTCTACATTGGAATCAATAGAAAGCAACTTCCTTTATCATGAAAGCTCCATAAAGAAACAGCTTATGAAAAAATTAAATAATTAGTAGAAACATTATATTTTAAACATTTAATTTTCCACCCAAAATTTTACCAAATGAGGTAGTACACCAAAAAACATCTTCCCACACACATAAGTTCAACTAGATCATGCAATTTCACTTCAAGAGCAGGTCAGATAGGGAAAAGTTTCTTGTAATGGGGAAAACCTAATAGGATGTTCAAGGCTTAAAAGAGATACAAGGATTAATATACAAGGTAGGACATAATAAACAGGATTATTTTGAAAAGGGAGCTTAAAACCAAATAAATACCTCAATCATTTATTACACAAGTACCTCAAACCCTCAAGTTTCGACAAGAATAAATAAAATTTTAATTAAATAAATAATGGTCTTGTTCTATCAATAAATGAGGTGAATGTAAATAATATGAAAAAATTGTAAATAATCCTCAAAGGAAAGTGATTTCAAATATAAACACAGTCATATATAGCATGGGATTTTAAAATCATAATACTTTTTATAAAATTATTAAATATTTAAACTTGATATAAAGTCATTTCAGTATTAATTTAAGCTCAGTTTCATGTAATATATTGGTTTAATCATTGACATGGATTTCAAAAATAGAAATTATAATCATTTTACCTCAAAAGTTTTGAAAACACACTAAATTTTAAAAATAAATACACAAATATATGAAAAAAAATTAATAAAAATTATAAACTAAACAACAAATGAAAATCCAAAACTACAAAGGTTCCCTCCCTACACTTACATGGTGCAGTTTCCTCAATTTACTCAAATGGATTTAACATGTAAGAATATTTTAAAATTAATCACAATAAGAATGTAAGTGTAAAGGAGTGGTATGAAATGAATTATTGTTAATGAAATGTTGAGTTAGGCTACGAAGTGTTTCTCTTTAAGAACCTAAATAAAGTAAAAAAATATCATAAGAAATTTATTAAATAAAATGAAAATGTAATTTAAAGGGGAAAATAAGGATAAATTTTGGTTTAATCCCACAAGTGAGCCCTGGGTTTTGACTGCCTCCAGATGGGTAGTTCTAATTAGTTATCCCTAATCTGATGGTGGGTAAAGTTTCTTCCTCTTGAACAAACAAAAATTCTTCATTTCAGCACACACTAGTTCTTTTTTGTTGAGGACTGCATGGATATAGCATACCAAATCCACCTCCATGAGAATGAGATAAAACATTCATGGTGAAGGTAGGATAATTAATGAGTCCTTTCTTGGTTTCTATTTTTACAATTTATTTTTCATTCACCAATACATTCTCAAGGTAAGCTGCATCATTGGAATAATCATAGGGAATTTTAGAGATTAATGTTATTTGAAAAAAATTAATGATTGAAGAATCAATATCAAATTCGTCCCTTTCAAAGTATGCATCTTGTGTCTATATATCCTTATAAAAACCCACTTTGATCTCCTCTTGAGCTCCCTCCAATAAATGATCAAACTTTTTGGGGAGATCTAGTTGTTCCTCTTTAGGTTCATCTTTTTTTCCTAATCACCCTCCAAAGAAAAACATAAGTTGTATGAATCTAAAAATTTAAGTCAAGTGTAGGTGATACACAATTAATTTTTAATTAAATAAGAAGATAACGAGTTCCTGAAAATATCATCTCCCTAATATTTTCATCTTATATCTCCTCTTTAGTAGAAATAAATGCATGGAGTTTAGCAGTAGTAGATAGAGGCAGGTAGTCATTCTACTCCATTTCTTAAATTTCCTTAGAAAATTTAGGAAAGTCTAAGGGTGGATCTTCTTGGACCTTAGAAACTTCATAAAAATTTATAATGTATTCGTAGAACTCAGTTAGCTCTCCGGCCATCACTTCAAAAAAATTGTTCATTTCCTCCCTCAGGTCAGCTATGAATTCATTAAATATTTATTCCTCATTATTTGATATCCAAAATAACCTCACTTTTCTAACAAATAAGGAAACCTTGTCCCTTATGTACAAGGGTGAGACAATAATTGGTTTATTCATTAGTGTGTAATTGTTCCATGAATTATAGATATAATCGATTGAAAACATCATGGAAAAGTTTTTTTTATTTTTAATTTAAAAAGTGTTAAATATTTACAATTTGATTGTGGAACTACCTCTCCAGAAATGGTGCCAGTTTTGATGCACGCCTGTCATGGGGCATGTAAAAACAACATTTAAATTCCCTAAGTGTAGTCTAGTGATTAACCCTAGGAAGTCTCCTGGAGAGGAGTGCACGTAAAATAGTTTTTCAATTTTAAATGAGGGTAAAAATGGTGTGTTTTTAGAATAAATTGATAAGAAAATAATTGAAAGGAAATTTAAAATTAAAAGGATTAAAAATAATGATATTAAAAGTTTGATTAGGTCGGGGTTGGTTTCCTAGTTATAATGTTATCCTTGTTCAATTTAATTCAAATTTTCTCTTATGAGTTAATTAAAGTGAGTTTCCACAATCATTTCTTCTCACTTCTTGGTGAAATTATGATAGTGAGAGAAAACCTTACCAATATCTCAGTTTGGTCAACTCTACTTCCCTGGGAAAAAGAGTTTATGGAATATCCTCAATTGACTTGGGAAATAATCTATTGGTTCTTTTTTTCCTAAACAATCAATAACATTAACTACCTCTTTTACATGTGTTAACGATCATCGAGTACATCACCACTAATCCTCAGTCTATTCCATTGTATATAAACCTGAAATCAGTGGAGAGAGACAATGATTATTTACCAAGGAAAAAATCAATAAAAGAATTAAAATTCAAGAACATTCTCGCTTGATAATAAAATCCTCTATATGAAATTTAAAATAACTTTGAAGAGGAAATAAATTTCATTCAATTATGTCCAATGACTCAAGTATTAAAAAATAGAAAACCAACCCTTCCTGAATCACTCAAAATGTTTACCCCATAATGGTAAGGGTAATAGAGATGAATGGGGAAGATTAAAGGAATTAAAAATATATGGAAAATAAAAGAAATAAAATATATAAAGTCTAAAATTTATCATTATTTTTTTCCTAGAAGGAATGGGATGGAATGATATTCTTTGAGAGGGAGGAGATCCCCTCATTTTATATGATGAATTTTTCCCCAGAACGTTGATGCATATTATCCGCAATAAATGACCTCTTCATGTGTTTTAACCTTCTTTAATTTTGTTTATAATTATCTTGGAAATCGGTCCTAAAGATTTCATCTTATTTGAAAAATTATTCAGATAGTTATGCCCATTTTAATGTGAAAATTTATTATTTCTAGTCAGACTCTCTAAATCGAAAACCTCAGGATTGGAATGCTTTAATGATCATTAAAATGGAAAATTAATGCATCCTATAATTAATTAAAGAAGTTATAAACTGTATTTTTCATCCACCAACCAAAGTGAATAGAAATTGGGCCTACCATGAATGATTTATGGACCCGACACCAAAAATCAACTAATCTGTAAATAGATTTCATGGTTCAAATTGTGAGCTTCTTTTGAGAATCCATATGGTTGATTTAGCTTTTGGTCAAGAAGGGTTAAATTAATACATGGATAATTATAATGTGCAAAAGAAATAATTTTTCAATTTAGATTAATTTAGAAAATTATATGGCCAAAATACAAAAAAAAAATTAAAATAGTTAAAAATATAAAATGGGTTATTTATACTATTAAGATGAAAATTCCATCAATATCATAAAATGTGGAAATTTATCTTAAAGTAACACATTGGTGGGATTTAAAACAATTAAATTCAATTTAAATTTATTGAAAATATTTTTTCTGTCAATAACATTGAAAGAACATATTATCCTAAATTAAGAGAACTCATATCTATTAAATATATGATTATATTTTATAAAATTATAATTATATGTCTATTTAAATTACCAAATAACTCTTCTTATAAATAATCAAAGTAAATCATTATTATCAACTGTGATGATTCTTATAGGAATCAAAAATCAATATTTAAGGAATAAATAGTTAAAAACTCTTACAAGAATCTCCCTCTTCTATATTTTAGAAATCCAGAAAATTCAAACACAATTTCATTTAAACTAAATAATAAAAAAATATTTATAGTTTATTTATTCCTCTCTTTTTATAATATTAATGAGGATATAAGAAATACATTTTTAAAAATTTCTGTTGTATACAAATCATATATGGATGAATTGTATAATAAAGAAATAATAATGTATTATTAATATTAAAATCAAAAAAATAACACTGAAATAATTTGAAATACATGTGAAGTAAACCAGGATAAAAAATATATAAAACCCAAAAAAATATTTTTGATAAGATTAATATTATTAAAATTTAAATGATTGAAATTCTATATGTATGATTTCTAAGTTATCTAATGTATTCATTATAAAGTATGTGATAAGGATGGGAAAAAATGTAACTATCTATCTAGGGATACAAAAAACATATTTTTCATTCTTGTCAGTATTTTTGAAACCACATTTAATTGTATGAGGCATGAGATAAATTTTTTTATTATTGAATTGATTATTGTTTTCGAAATATGAAAATTGTACTATCTAAATCTTTTTATTATTTCAATAATACATATCAAATAGGATATAAAATTTGTCAAAGAATTATGGGATTTATGTTCAAAGAGTTATATTTACATTATTTTGATATAAATAATTCCCAAAAAAATATATAATCATTAAAAGATAATTTATAAGAACACAAAAATTAGTTTATATAATTTCTTGACATAGAAATATATGTCAATTAACAATTATATGACTTCATGTTTTGTATAAATTTCATGAGAACATTCATAAAATTCCTTTATAATTTCCATCCATGTATTTAAAAAATATACTTCAATTTATTTTCAAATTTTCTTTCCATATGATAGAACACATTGATCACATTATTTTTAGTTTACACAAAATTCTTAAACTCATTGAAATAAATTTTGACTCATAAAAAATATATCATGAATCATCCTAGAACAATTAAATATTATTTGACTAACATAATATCAATAGATTGATTAGATGTACAAGTATAATATCATATGTACCCTATATTATGTATTTATTAGTACACAATAACATGTAATTTAATTAATTTAATATGATTTATAATTTTTTAAAATATTATCATTTAAAAATGGATTTTCATTAACTTTAAATACATAATGATTTTTTAGACCAAGATTATGTGGTTAAATATTTAAATTAAAATAATGTATATGATATACAATAAAAAAATTACTCTATCACTTATACATTAATAAATATTCAAATTGTTGAACTCATTATTTTAATGATCCTAAAATCACGATTATTGTGATAATGAATAAGTTTCAGGTTTTTTGTTATCATTTTATAATATGAGAAAAAATTAGAGAAATTTTCTTAAGTATGAGTCATCATCCAACAAAGAATCATCACCAAACATGTCTCACCACCAAGGATATATCATAGACAACAAGGTATCATCATCGCCTTAAGACACCGTCAACAAAGACTCATCACCAAACATGTCTCACCCCCAAGGATATCTCACAGCCAACAGTGTATCATCATCACCTTAAGACATTGTCAACAAAGACTCACTACTAAATAAGTATCATTGTTACCTTAAGACATTATCATGTTTGAGTCACCAACAATAACGAGTCACCGCTCAAATAGAAATTCAAAAAAGTTTAAAAAATCCTCCCCAACAACTGTGTCTCACCACCTAAATGAAATATTAGCTAAGTTTCATAATGACTCATCGTTATAGTGTAGTCACCACTGAAGTAACCTACCACCCACACGGCACACTGCTAGACTCTGACACCACCAGACCTTGACTCACTACCATATAAAGACACTTTTCCAATCTCTCACTGCAAGAATTAGACACCAATAAAAGTTTTTCCATTTCAAGGAGTCACAGTTATAAGTGTACCCACTCAAAAGAAAAACCTCTGATGTTTATGTTTATATTGAATTGAATTTATCTAGCATATAGTTTATCAAATGTAATTATTAAACATATTATAATGATATTTCCTTATTTTATCAATGGAAATGCATTATAGTTAGTGTCATTATGTAAAGTACGAGGAGTAATAGATCCATGGGATTCTTTTTTCTATTGCTAGTGTTAAGGATGTGAAGTATAATATTTTATGTATATATAATAAATTTTGAATGAAAATATATATTTGTACACAGTAAGAGAGCTGAGTACCTTTGAAGTGTTACATACACGAATCATTCATACATGTGATTAACTATAGACATATTGAATCCCATTGAACATTTTAACAACTTCATACATACCCACAATAAGGAGTTTATGATACTCTATTTAACAACTGTTTTTCATAAGCATGACTCGATCTACATTTCAAATCCCATTTGAGAGTCATGAGATAAAGATCATATTAGATAGAGAAACATGACTTGTCTACTATTTGTACTTGATCTATTTTTTTATTTATATTTACATTACAAGCAGTGTGTCTTACACTATTTTATTTTATTCTACATTTTCTCCTACTTTAAACTAGAATATACATAGATATCTTCTCAACACCTTTTACTCTTTTTCCCACATGTTGTGGCAGAGATAAAATTATAGATTTTTGTATATTTACTCCTATGATTATGGTGGAAGAGGTCCCTACATGACCTGTACAGTTGACATACAATTTTAAAACCTGATCCAGGTTGTGGATAAAAAGTTTATTTTAAATAAATTATTTATAAGAAGGTGATTTCCAAATAGAGAGTATTAATTTTCATCTTGATATTGAACCTCTTGTATTCGAATTCCATTGTATGTTTTGTTTTACTATATTTATTTTCTTTAAAACCGAATTTGTTTTAAACTGTAAAAAACTACTACTTTGATAGTTTATCTAAATTGTTTTTAGTATAATATTTGGATTAAGTAACTTTATTTAAAAGGATATAATATAATTTTTTATTGTTTTACCCATGACCTAATCAATATTTTTATAAGTATTCTAAAATAATAAAACTTATATCAAACTAAAATTTTGGTAAACTATTACATTTTTATTGAAATTGGGGGATTGTAATTATATTCATTTTAACATATTTTTATTGGGTACTCATTTCACCCCCCCCCCCCCCCGACCTCTTGAGATACTCACTCTGACCAATATTTTGTATCAAAGGTACAATATTTGGTATCAACGTTTTCAAAACTTTTTCAACTATGGTTTTAGTTTTACATTAAAGATTTTAAGTTTTTATTAGTTCTAAATTTAATTATTCAAATGGATAATAGATCATAAGGTTATGCTACCAATATACGTTATTTTTTTCAATAGAAATAACTATGCTCAGTGGAAGTTAATGATGAAAATTCATATAGAGGGTATGGGTTTTGAAATATAGACTTTTAATAAAGATAAATATGAACTACCTGCAACTGATATATTAACATGGGTTGAAGATGCCAAACTACTTCTAATATTAATTATAAATTCATAAATTCTCTTTATTGTTCTTTAGGATATGAGGAGTTTAATGGAATTTCTTCTTGTAAAACAATTTTGAAATTTGGGATACACTAATTGTTTCACATAAGGGAACAACTAATATTAAGAAGATGAGATTTAATACATATACTGTTAATTATAACACATTTACAATGAAGATTTATGAATTAATGTCTGACATGTATCTTAGTTTTAATTAAACTATGAACACCATGAGGTCCCAGGTAAATCTAGTGTCTGACAATGATCTAAATATGATATTGTTATGTTTTCTTCAATAAATATGGAGGGGCCATCTATTTCAATTAGAGAGTCATGTGACATCAGAAAATTTCCAGTCAAGGAGATTACTGGGAAACTAATGGCATATAAAGAAGAACTGAAATTCAATAGAGAAGAGGATGATGATCCAATAAGAAAGTAACTAGCCTTCAAGTCTAAAAAATCCAAATAGAGATAAAAAGAAAAGGAAAAGATCCAAATTGAATGTTCCAGTGAAAGTGAGTCACCTCCAGACACTAGTGAAGAGATATCCCATCTGGCGATATGATTTAGGAAATTTTATAAAGTAATGTATGAAACTTAAGGTAACTAGAAAAAAGTATTAGAAAAAGGATAACAACAAAAATAAAATTACATTTTAAGAATAAAAAAGAAAATTAATTGTTATTTAATAGTTTCCAAAATAGAAATACAAAAATAGTTATGATGAAAAATACTAAAAGTTCAAGAAATTCATGGAAGAAACATGGACTACCTATTAGCATAGTTCTAGTGATTATAACTCTACTCCTAAAAAAAGTCTGATCAAGCCAATATGTTCTTCCTTACTAATATCTATGAGGTACTTATTGTTTAGACTATTTTACTCATTCTTAATTCTGATATTTCAAACAATGAAAATAGTTATAATGAATTTTCTGAAGAATAAATTTTTTAATATTATAAATTGATAAAAGACAATTTTAATAAACTTAAGGATATGTATAAAGTTATTAAAAGACTTTATGCTTTATCTACAACTATTAATTATGATTTATCTATTGAGAAAGAAAGAAATGCACAGTTATTAAAAGAGAAAACATAACTTAAATTTTATAATGAGTATCTTAAGAATTATTTTTGAAATATTTAAAAATGGTAGAGAAACACATACTCATATTCTAGGATAACAGGTCACTCCTAAGTGTGTCGTAGGTATAGGATACCAACCTGGACAAAGAATAATTATCCATATCACTTTTGTACAAAAATATAAATCAAAATGATCTAATACTAGCCATTTTTCTAGATTACTAAAAAAAGTTTTTATTTCAAAAATATTACAACTTTTTATAAGAAACGTTTTGGACAAATATGGGTTCTTAAGACCAAAATTGTCAATACTTCTGGACCTAAGAAAATTTGGGTACCAAAATCATTTCTTATATATATTTTATTTTGTAGGATAACTAGTTAAAGATCTCCAGTAAAAATATAATGTACATAGATAGTAGATGTTTAATAAATATGAAACAATAATATTCTTTATTCAAGAGTCTAATAAATCTTAACGGTGTTTATTTCACCCTTGATAACAATGATAAAGGGAAAATAATAATCCTTGAAAACATTGGTAACACTAATTGAGTTTTAATTTCCAATGTACTATTTGTTGATGGTTTGAAGTATAAAATTCTTTGAATCTCACAATAATGTGATGATTATTTTCATGTTAAATTCAATAATAATTCATTTAATGTTTTTTATTTTAAATATGATTTAATTTTTACTTAAGGAAATGAAATGTTTATGCACTTGATCTAAATTCATCAATTTATAATAATGTCTTCCTCTTTAGTGAATTTTATAAAGAATCATGGATTTGGAAAAGGTTGACTAGACCATTTTAATATTCACTCACTTTTGAAGCTTACTAGGAAAGTTTTAGTTAATGATCTATTCAAACTAGAGTTCCAAAATAAAAAAAATTGTAACCCCTATCAAAAAGGGAAACAACACATGATTTATTTTAAATCAAAGAATGATGTTTCAAATTATCAACCTATTGAGTTAGTTCATGTGGGTTTATTTCATCCATATAGAGTTACTTGTATAAATGGGAATCACTATGACTATGTACTAGTATATGACTATTATAGGTATACTTGGGTGTTCTTTATACCTAAAAAAAGATAATCATGTTCTTACTTCACCAATTATTCTAGATATGTAGAAAGAATATGTGTAATTAGGACTAACACCTTAAGAAGTGACCATGGTTGTGAGTTTGTGAATCAATAATTTGAAAGTTTGTTCACACAAAATGGTTATAGTCATAAATTCTCTTCTCCTAGGACCCCTCAGAAGAATGGATTTGTGGAAATAATGAATAGAACCCTTTAAGATATTTCTCAAACCATGTTAAATGAATATAACTTACCTATCTACTTTTGGTCATAGGCTGTGAATACATATTTTCATATAATCAATAGTGTTTTAATTAGGCATATCTTAAACAAGACCCCTTATGAGATTTAGAATAATAGGAAGCCTAAGATTAAATACTTTAGAGTTTTTGGTTGGAAAGTACTTATTCTTAACACTAAGGATAATCTTGAAAAACTTATATCTGAGAGTGATGAAGGAATTTTCCTAGGTTATTCAACCTCTAAAAAATTCTATATTTTTTTTAATATAAGGGATAATATTTTGTTAGAGTATATTCAAAATCAAATTTTATGAGACAGATCCACATGAGCCTAATGAAGTTTTAAAAAACATTGAGGATGATTTATCAACTTTGAACATATATACCAAACCTACTGATTTGCCTATGAAGAAATCAGAAAATTTATCCATTTCTAAGGAATTTAGAAAACTTCTAGAACCTCAACCCATAGAATAACCTGAAGTGACCAACCCCTATTTTTCTAGAGCTATTAGAATCCTTAAGTATCATCCTTTAGATATTTTATTTGGAGACCAATATAGAGGTACATAGACTAGAGGTTATATAAGAAGGAATATACTATGAAGAGACCTTTTCATTAGTATCCATATTTTAATCTATTAGAATACTTATATATTATGTAGAGCATTTAGATTTCAAAATTTATTAAATGGTTGTTACAACAATTTTCTTAAATGGGTATATGGTTTAGGATTTTTTTTCTGAAAAATCACCTCGTTTTCAAAATCCAAATTTTCCAAATCATGTTTTTAAATTAACAAAATATTTATATGGTTTGAAACAATCCTAGAGAGCTTGGTATGATAGTCTTATCACTTCTCTTATTTTAAAACATTTTTCAAAAGGTGTAGATGGTCCTACCATTTTTATTCAAAAAATAAAAATATGTTTTCATTATAAAAATTTATGTAGATGATATTATTTTTTCATCTTCAAAAAAATATTTATGCACTGATTTTTTCAAAAATTATGCAAAATTATTTTTAAATGAGGTTAATGGGTGAAATAAAATTATTTCATGGTTTTCATATTTCTAAAAATAGAGAAGGAATCATTTTATATCAAATTATATATACAATTGATCTATTAATACACTTTAACATGGATAACTCAAAGATTAGTGATACTCCTATAAGTACCACCTGTAAATTAGATCTTGATAAAACTTGGAAACTAGTGGATCAAACCAGTTATAGAGGTATGATTGGAATTTTTCTATATCTTACTACTAGATGACCTGATATTATTTTCAGTGTGTCTATATGAGATCTCTTTTAAGAAAATCGAAAAGAGTCACACTTGTTTGTTATAAAAAACATTCAAATACCTAAAATATAGTAAAAATTTTGGATTATTTTAACCAAGTGGACAATAATTATATTTATTTAGTTATTGAGATACTGATTTTGGTGAATGTAAGTTAGAAAAAAATCACATCTAGAACTTGTCACTTTTTTCAGAAAGTCTTTAGTTTCTTGTTGTAGTACGAAGCAATTGTTTTCACTATCTACTAAAAATGATGAATAAATAGTTGTAGGTGTCTTTTATGCATGTGTTTTGTGAATAAAAAACACATTAATAGGCTATGGTTATTAATTTTGACATGTTCCTATAAACTATGATAATAAAAGTGCTATAAATATTTCTATGAATAATGTGTTACATTCTAGAAAAAAACATATTGACATAAAACATCACTTTTTGAGAGATAATTTTCAAAAGGGTGATATCACTCATGAATATATTGGTACAGAACACCAACACACAGATATATTCACTAAGGCTTCTAGTTCTGAGAGAATGAATTAAATTGTTGGCATAATAATATGTGTGGTGGAAAAAATAAGTAAACGACACTAAATTATGCTAAAGGGGCTACCTCATAATTCACCCTTACAAAGCCCTTCAGCACTAGGTTCAGGGTAAAGACTATTCCTTCTATGCACCCGCCATATAGAAAAGAGATGTTTGACACTGTGTTTATAATGAACTTGACAGATGTCTCCGCACCGTGGAGCGAAAGACAGTCACCTCCGTATGTCCTTAAAAATTATAGAATCCTCTGTGACCAATACAAATGGAATAAAGAAAGAAACTAGGCCATGAAGGGGGTGATATTCTACTTCACGACTCTAAGAAACATGATGAAATATGCCTCCGATGGTGGAGTGAAAGTTACTTCACTACACGCCCTTAGAGTATCAGGCCCCCTAGTACCTATAAATACCCGGCTCAGCCCATTCCAGAGGAGGATTATCCTGACATTTGATCTTCTAAATTCCCTGATCATGAAGAATTCTTTGCTCTGTGAAGAACCCAGGAAAATTAATCATTTGAGGCACTTGAGTATTTCTAAAACCCTTTCCCTTTGCATGGATATTCCCTTGTTTCAAGAAGGGATGCCCTTAATGAATCCTATTGTCCATCACAAAGGATGAAGACACCTTTAGGTAATCGAGACTTGGAAAAGAACCTAATAATTGCAAAGAACCCTCCAAAAACATGTGTACTCCATACTTAGGCTGGGATACAATGATTTTAAAAGCTCTTCTCTTTGCGAAGTCAAATGCTCTGCAAAGCCATGTGCTCTGAGAGCCCCTGTGCTCTATGATCACCTTTGCTCTGTGACCCCAGGAGCTCTGTAAGCCCTTGTGCTCTGTGATCCCCTATACTCTGGGATCCCTTATTCTCTGTGATCCCTTGTGCTCTATAAGCCACTGTGCTATGTGATACCCTATGCCCTGTAATCCCCTGTGCTCTATGAGCCCATATGATCTACCATCCCATATGCCCTATGAGACCGTGTTCTCTATGAGCCCATGACTTTTGTGATCCCTTGAGATCTGCAAATTCATGCTCTATGTAAGCCCATGATCTTTACGAATCCCCTCATTGTGAGTCCTCCTGCTTCGTGAACCCTTCTCCCATGTGGCCCTCAGGGATTGTACAAAGTTATTTCAATGTCCCTTATGTAGTGATTTATGTTGTGTTGACCTATCTCATGTGTCTTTGCATAGACCCACTAACATGGAACCCCTAATGGATCACTCAAAAATCTTGTTACCACATGGAATTACCTATTCCTTCCCTCCCCCAAGAGTGGAATAGTACAATTTATGTAAGTCCTAGGGGTGAGGATTGAATCCTCACCATCCGAGATGCGGTACATTAAACTTCCAAGCACCCACATCCAAAAATCATGACATTAAACTATAATCACTTCATAAGAAACAAGTCCAGAGAGGACCGTGAAAGGTATCTGCACTAGCATTTTCTCACTCTCCTTTCCCTATGAGCTTTGCCATCATGCACACATTAGGAAGTCTTTGCGTAAGCCTCGACCCAACTTGAAAGGGTGTTCTGGGTTTGGTGTCCATATCCTCCTCATACATGTAGACACCTACTCGGGAATCCCTCTTAGAGTAAGCATGTGTATCCTCTTTTGGATTCTAACCATGCATAATCCCCACTCCATTCCTTGTAGACAAACCTTTCACAATGTGATCGTTAGGTCTTTGTTACCTATTGTTTTTCACACCTAGCATGACTCGTGTGGGATTAGAGAAATCATTGACCATGACATAGTCATTGGCTTGACTTACTACATAGTCCTCATCCCCCATCCTACTAAACTATGTAGACTTTGATTCTTTTCCTTTCCAAGGAAGGTATGTAGGAAGCCTCTCTAAGGCTAAAGCCCATTACCCATCGTTCCTAACCATTTCACATCCATTTATCCTCATCCTACATGATGTGAAAATGTATTCCACATTCATCTTTCATGAGATTAAACTGTGTGCATTTGAACTATGTGGGTTTTGATGATTGTCTCCTACGATAGGGTATGTATGAATCCTATATGAGTTTCAACCCTAAAGAGTGGAAAACATCAGTGTCCCCTTTTTTGGGAACACATCCTTGGTCCTCCCTTTAGTGGTGTAAAATCAGTTCTTAGGTTTCTAGCAATGTGTAATCCCCATAAATAATATATAATCTTCCAACCAAGAGTGTACCTCTTGCGATGGGATGTTCACCATGCGTAATCCCAAATATGTCGTCAAGTTTTTATCATTTGTGTACACTCTGATTCCATGACCCATCTTGAACTATGTAGAATTTGATTCCCTACCATAGGGATATGTAGGAATCCTCTTTGAGGTTCAAGATCATCACCCATGTCCCATCCCGGTCTCTCCCTTGAGCCTTTTTGTTTTAGGAAGATAATTACTTAACCCATTGGTTCAATTTCCTTCAGTTATTCATCCATTCATCCATTCTCACAAGCTACCTCCTCAGGTGACTCATCATCCCATTTCCGGAACTATGTGGACTTTGATTCCATGCCATAGGGATACATAGGAAGCATCTTTGAGGTTCAAGACCATCACCCATATTTTATCCTAGTCTCTCCCTTGAGCCTTTGTGTATCAGGAAGATTTTTTTGTAACCTGTTGGTTCCATTTCATTCAGGTCCTCATCCATTCATCCATTCTCAAAACCCTCCTCCTCATGTGACTCATCACCCCATTCTAGAAGTTTTTAGACTTTAATTCCCTACCAGGGGTTATGTAGAAAACCTATTCAAGGTTCAAGCCCAACACTGTAACATTCTCACCGGTTCTTGGTTCCATCCCTACCCATTCCATCCTTCAACACTCCATCTATATCTATCCTGATTCTTCTCAGGCCACCACATCCTAGTGAGATCATGTCATACATTTAGGCAGCTAACCATGTGTAAGCCTCATTCATCACATTTCTCCTTTGTAGCACCCAGGCCACAAACCACACATAAGGCCCAACATATCTTCAGGTTTTTTTCCATTTTGTAAACCCGGATCCTATTATTCACCCTCTCGAACTATGTGGGTTTTGATCACTATCCTCTATACAGGGTATGTAGGAGGCCTCCATGAGGTTCAATCCTAACCAATTGTAAACCTTGGCATCCCTTATGTCGGAACCTAATCATCCTCTAATCCACCCTTTGAGGTGTCCTGGTCAGCATTCATGATGTGATATTTTCCCTCTATAGGACACACCACCTCGAATCCATCCTCACTAGGCATCTCAATCCAACCAACTAGTAAACCTTTTATGTGATCCCTCTTAGGGATGTACCCATCTGATCCACTCCCATCAGTGTTCCGATTAGTCTAATATGTATATACTAGATGTTAAACTTGTGGCATACCCCAATTTAAAAATGGGAAGTTGAGGAAAACCTTGGATACGTGCCTACGACATGTAATTCCCCTCATTCGATGTGGGATGCCTCAGGATTCCTCACCCTCTAGAAGCCCTATAATAAGGGGAGGAAATCCAAGTTTACCAGTGTTTCAGCGTCCAAACACGCCAGTGATGCCCAAGGTGACTACTCCCCTGCCCAAATGTTGTTTCCAAGACATGTCCCCATGGAATGCCCTAACATAAGTAGTGTAATTAACAAATATCCACAAAGATATGGAACCATGAAGAGTTTCATGAAAAACATATTAATATTTAAGGGAGACTCATACTGTAAAACAAATTTTGAGTAGAAATCCATGGAAGGAGAGGAATACATAACATCATCTCATTTCAATCAAAGAGTAAACATATCTAAACAAGTGATTAATGATTCCTACCATTGAAAACTGGTAATGAAGGGAAATAAATAGTTGCATGTCCTCCTCGATAGATGGATGTGTGTGCCTAGGAGAAAGCATCGGAAATAGAAATAGTGAACCTGATGTGAAGTTCTTATCCTTAATATGGGTATTTGTAGCATTAGGGGCATCAAACGATGATCATGTCACTGGATCCCACTACCTGGTGCTAGGTCTCACCAAGAAAATAGTGGGCCTAGTGTGAAACTCACAAAGATTTGGGGAAGTTAATCTCAAAGCATCCCAGTTTGCGATGTTGTCATCTTGGATGTTTCTATACAGCTATGGAAATCTGAATGACATTGGGGCATTGGGTATCACTTTCCTATTATCTATACTTCTAGATGAATTTTCCTTCTTTGTAGGATCCAAGCTACAGCTATAGAAAATCGATCACCTCCCGCCCACAGATACAGGAGGAGGGTCAATGCTAACCCAGTAGTCCCACACGACTCCATCTCTTCTACTGAAACTTCCACAACCACAACTACTAGGCACCCATGCCCTAACTCACCCTTTGAATTTTTTCAATGGAGGATGATAAGTACTCTTGTCCATTGATATGGACTAGATGGGGTTTATCTCAACAAGGGACATGGCCCATCAACACTTGGAGGATTCTATGCCCTGTTAGTTCCATCTCCCCCAAGGGCTATGTAGGGATCTGCTACTCCCAACTCTGACCTTCAACAACTTCAGGTGTCTATCTCCAGAGCACTTTAATTATCCCCCCCCCTTACAGACGAATTAATGGATCTTTGAGTCTATCAAGCTTGTAATTCATCTGGGTAGCCATCGAGGAGGGATCCCACCCATCTATGTTAACATCGCAAGCCGATCCCACAGACCGAGGAGTATGTGGTTCATACCCCTACATAGCCATCCCTAGTTCATCTGACCAGAGATCAATGTTGGGTGCAAGATCAAGAGTACACCTGTTATGGGGCATCATCTTCCACAGATCCTATGGCCTGATCCACCAATGGAGCGTGATATTTCCCCCCTATTATTGTCCTAGAGCAAGGGAACTTACCTGTCCCAGAGCAGTGATGCTTCCATGCCCAATTTGGAGTAAGGCACCAGTCACCTCACAAGTAGGTTGAGCTGACCTCCCCGATCACCAGTGCAAGTAGCATACATTATGGGCTGATCCATGATGAGGACATCTAGTACAGAGGTCCTCCCCTTACCATCATCAGATAGAGTGGAGGTCCTCCCTTCTCTCACATCCATCATGGAGGTCCTCCCCGTGCCACCATCATCCACCCAGAAATAGTTCATCCTCATCTTGTTAACATTCAGCATGAAGGTCCCCCATGTGACTCTAGTCTTAAGTATGAAAATTTCCCCTACCTACCAGGTTTTCAAAGTAAATATCCTCCTTTCCCTACAACCTACCATCATGGGGGTCCTCCCCGTGTTCTCACTGACTCCAGCGAAGGTTCCCCCCGCTTCATCGATGGTCATCACGAAGTCCTTTCCCATATCCAGTATGTTTAGAACAAAGGCCCTCCTTGTACCATAGGTACCAAATCCAATATACATGAAGTTCCCCCCCCCCACTCTATGGAAAACCACAATGGAGGCCCTTCCCCATGTGCTTGTCCGTTCCAATAGAGGTCGTCCCCTATATAACACCCTCAATCATGGAGGTCCTTTACGTGTTCCATTTGGCATTTGACCAGGTCCTCCTCGCACCCCAATTTGTCTGAGAAAAGGTCCTCCCTTCTCCAGCACCAACCCAAGAATATTTCCTCCCCAGGTAAAAAATTTTCCCTGCCCTAATGAACTATCTCGGGGTTGGAGGGCGGATTGTCACTACCAGATGATGAATCCTGAGAATCCTGAAACTAAAATCAAATGTGTCCAATTTTCACACTATAAATAAGAGTTCGATTTTATGACGGAACCTTCACATTGATCCTCTTTGTTGGGGATGGGTAAGGAACAAGGAGTATTAGCCTCATCCTTCCAAAACGTTTGGTCTACAAGATCCCTAAATCCCTTTGAAGATACATACAGGAGGAGGAAGATTTTTCCCCTTTACAGGGCCTGGTTAGTCAATCTTATTTATTATCAACAAGATCATTATCTACCTCAACAATAGATCACTAAGAGTTGTTCTGGGTACCAATAAAGGATGAGAAACACTGTGATTCACTTCTAAATACCACAACCCCTACGTGGGAAGTCCTATTCATTAGTCCATCTTGTAGGGATGTGGTGGTGTAATCAGTGATTTCTTTTGAATACAATTCAAGATGCAGTGGCTTGTTAGTTCACAAGTTGTACTCCCCATAAGACATTATATCACCACAATGGTCAGCTTCAGTGTCGTTACCGGTCCCACAACCACCTCCACTCGAAGAGTGGGGAAATCAAGGACCAGATCATATGTTTGAGCCAAGAGGTTTTTATGACATTCACATAGAGAACTATTTCGTAGAGATGCTTTGTCCAATTACAACTGCAAACTTCAACATTATAGAGTCCCTTACCCAGGAAGAGGTTATGTACCTCTACCGAACCTTAAGGAAAATCCATTTTTGTCTCCATTTTCAGGGGTTAGCTTACCCCAAGAGACAGGAATACTGCGACAACAATCTCCAGCAATTCCACCTAGTTGAGTTAGTCACACTTCCTATTTCTCAGTACCCTGTGTCACCTGGTTATCATTAGACCCTCTAGAAATAATGCATCTAGAGCATAATTGTGCTTCAAAAAATTATCAAGGAGAATTCCCCTCATGTCTAGATTCATGGTTGGGGGTAGTATTTTGCCCAAAATTTCCTTCCTATCTTCTGCCATCCTAGTTCACCCATTGATATCGAGGATATGCCTCTGGGTGTTGTCATAGTGAACATTGTTTTTATTGATATATAACCAGAATGGGGCACTGGAACAAGTCCTAGAGAATAGGAACAACCCTATGAGGTAGTAAAACACTTTTCATATCTTGCAGGTGTCTATACTTGCCAACAAAGAATGTTTCTTAGCCTTCTTACATCTTATGAGTCATTGCCTCTCAGTCAAGACCTTAGAAAAGGAAAGGAGAAAATTGGGACTGAAAACCCTCCGACCCATCTTCCTGAGTGAAAAAGATAGAAGATGATCCATAAAGGTGGTGTTGCATAGAAAAATTATAAACATAAAAATAGGGTTTATGTGCTCCTCCATAAGTGTGTCATGGAATGGCTACCAAATTACAATAATCCCCAACCAGGGAAACAGGGGTAGGGGCAGGTACAGCCTCATCCCAGTGAGTTTCCTTTTGGTGATCTCAACAACTCTATCCATCTAGATAGGGTAGAATCTGATGTTTATGGTAAGCAATCATGATATACATCACCCAATACTCATGGATTATGTGAAAACCTTCCTTATGACCCATCTCAGGTTCCATCGGCTATTCCATAAGTCCAATCTTCCTATCTAAAGATTATTCCCCCATCTCCTCTGGTAATTTTTCCAGTCTTACCATGATCAATTAGGCCCATTTACCATGAAAGAACATGTCAACGCATTGTTGGTCGAGTAACCTCGTCAATATCATAATCCTTGTCCATATGATCTGATGGTAGCACTTATTACACACCTTGAGTCCCAAGAAACTCGACATGTGGAAATACCTCCTAATGGAAATCCATATCCAGCATCGGTGGATGATATTCCAACACCCCTGGGTTTGGGAAATATTACCTTCTCCCCATTTAATGGGACAGGTGATCCACTACAGAATCTCGACCACTTTATTTCAAGGTGTGGACCCTTGATGGTAAATCTATCATAGAAGGAGACTTCTAGTCTCTAGTGTTTCATACAGACACTTCAAGGGCCTACATTTTTCTAGTACATCAAGTTACTCATTGGTTCAATATTTGGTTGGGAGGATATTTTTAAGCAATTTCTCTAAAAGTTTAGTTCCATAACATAGAATAAAATCATTAAAAACCGCTTCAAGTGTAAGAATAGGCTAGATAAAAACTTCTTAGACTTTTTCGCTAAGTGGAAGGGCCTCACATATTCCCATGATATGTCGTTAACCCAGGAATAACTAAAAATGATTTGAATGGGGAATGTGAAGACCGAACGGGTCCCTTCTACCATCACTCAAAGTGTCCCAAGTGGGTTTTGGGATTTCTATAAAAAAGTTAGACATTTAAAAGAAGTCTTAAAGAAAGCCAAGCAGGAAAGTCTGTTTCCTCTTGCAGCTCCCTCAAGAAGAGATTCCAAGGCTGAAACTGCTAATTTTGTACAAAGAGGCACCTAGAAAGTGAGAATTAATAACGTCAAATCCACCTTTATATCCTCACTGAGGCCTACCACCTCAGGTACAACCTCAATATCATAAGTTCCAAACTAAAAATCAATAAGAACCCCCACATAACATGCCACCGCTACATAGGTGATATAATCACGTTCTTCCTCCTTGACAGGCTCCACCAGCCCCTCGACAAGGCCAGGCTCCCAGAGTTCCTTTCCCAGATCAGAGGAACCAGATCTACTAATTTATCATGACTCATTTTCCTATTTATTTTCTAAGTTCCTTGGTCTAGGGAATCTAATGGTTTCTAGAATGTAAGAGGCCCAAAGAGGAAGATCTCACTTATCAACCCAATTACTACCCAAATCACTAGTTCCTTAGGCACACCCTCAAGTAGTGCTATGTGTTAAAAGAATGGCTCTAAGACTGGGTCTATAATAGAATAGTCAGGTTGGGTCCAGCCCCAGCATAGCTGGCATGTGGGTTTATAAAGACTGACAGTGATAGTGAGAGTGAATGGCAGTAGGTTTTTAACTTTGGGTATCATAAATACAATGATTAGATAGCTATCAAGGTAGTCGCATGTGCCCATGGTATTATACATGAACGTTTTAATCGACCTAAGCCTTAAAAAGTTTCTATGCTACCTTTGGCTACTACCACTACATCAACATATCAGCCTTCACCTTCTCAAGGGAGGAAGCCCTGAAGATGCAAGGGAAGACAAAGCACTCTACCCGTGCAAAGTTTACCATCTACTATTTGTGATTTCATTCCCCCAAAAATGATGATTGACCCCATAATACACTCAAAAATGGGGGATTATTCAAGTGACAACCAGGGGTATGATTCGATTAATACCTTCAAGCTGGTAAACCCTTTCATGGATCCTGATGTTGAACACTGTTATAAAGACACTACCCACATCTATAGTCGATGACAGCATCTACAAAGTTGTGGGTATATAAATTTCCAGAATAAATTGGTCAGTTCTTCCTTCCAAGTTGCATACACCACTAAGACTAGAAAGTAGGCCCAACACAGAGGTCAGCACGTTCATCCTTCTCATCTCATTTTTTTATATTCACACCCTCTTCCGTTTGTACTCCTTGATTAGGAAGATCCACCACGATCGTGCTATGATCTTCCATGTTCTATTGTGGATGGACCTTATTTATCTAGTCGTCATCTAGAAACCACTCTATATGGTTCAGCTAATGAGCATAGGGGCATCCCTAGAACCATTCATAATCTTCTGGTTCGACCAATAACACCCATCATTCCCCCTGCAACTGATCAACCTCCTATAAGAAGAAGTGTGTGCCTCACGTATAAGTAAGATGTTCTCAAGAACCTTCCCAGCATTCCTATGTTGATCATGATCCTTGAGGCACTCTGTATGTCTATAGATATGCGTGAATATCTTGCATAGGGTTTATGTATCCCCCTCCAGTTTGAAAGAGAGGTAGCAGTCACAGAAGACTTCCACACTAAGGAAGTAGAGCATGTGGAATGTTAGGACATCATCTCTTTCTCTATAGAAGATAAAGGTTCTCCTATAAAAGGGCACATCCACCCACTATACATCACTGGATACTTCAATGGCCTGGAGGTTCACTGTTGTCTTTTCAACACAAGATTTGGGATCAACCTTATCCTAACCTAAACACTCCACAATATGGGGCTATCTGATATAGATCTGAGTCCCTCTAACTTGAAGATTTATGGTTATGATAGGATAGAGAAGACACCAGTTGGATAGATCCCCCTAAAGACCTAGTTTGGTGGCCTAGTTTCTAGTACCGAGTTCATTTTTGTCTCATAATACACCACTTAAAAAGTGTTTATGGGTAGAACATGGCACTGCCAGCATGTGGAAGTCCCTCCCTCATATCACCAATGACTTAAGTACTCCCTTAATGGTTATGTAGGCATACTCCAAGCTGATGTGTCTCACTTGGTATCTTGAAAATCCCACTACATGTATACTGACTACTACAAAACCAAGGACAAGCAGATTTAAGCTAACAAAGTTGATCACACTATGGCTACGACTGACCCATGGATAGACCTGGATGACGCCTACATTTTCTTGATTCGCCGATTGGAGGCCACGGACCCGAACATGGGGAAAATCTTTGTTGTGTCGAGGATTAGGGGTAAAAATGCCCCCAAGTCTAAGGAACGTTGTGATATCACCTCATATTACTATACAAATCAGGTTAGGGTAATCCTTAATCCCCTTACCCCTATAAGGTATTGGGATGTCCACCCCATGGAAATAGAAATACATCACACTTTCTTATTTTGACAGGCTTGGATAACTCGGATCAAGATGAAGCGCCACTATTTCATTGATATTATCATACATGTACCCATGGTTCGAAGGCTAAATGGGATCGGGTTAATAACTTTTGTCTCTATGGTTTCAGCAGTGTTAGAGTCCCCGATGAGGTTTCCACTACTACTCAGGCTGGCACCAGTGTCCCATCAGGATCTATTGACTTAGAGGAGTTACCTCCTACTGATGATCCTCTCACCGTGGATGAAAAAGAATATTTGGAAGACTCTCCTCCCACATTTGAAGAGGGGTTCCCCTCTTTGGTCGATGAATTGTTATAGGAGAACCTCGATACCGAGATGGATCTAAAACCAACACTGATTAGTATAGTTATGCCTGCATAATTGCAACAGTGATACATGGATTTTCTAAAGCAGTATCATAATTTATTTTCCCAGAGTTATGATGACATTCTAAGGATAGATCTACAGGTCTTCACCCCCCATCTCGGTCTCCCATCAAATCACTAAGGTTTCAAATAGCCTCCCAGAAAGTTGCACCCTTCTCCTGGTGCCATGGTAGATGATGAGGTTGATAATCTTATCAAAGACAAATTCATCAAGGAGGTATAGTACCCTATATGTTTAGATAACATTATGCCTTTCAGGAAGAATAATAGACATATCCGAGTCTGCATTGACTTTTGTGATCTTAACTCTCACTATTTGAAGGATGATTTTACTATTCCTATGACATAATTATTGATTTATTCTACCGATGGGTTCCAAAATCTCTCCTTCATGGATGAGTATTCTGGATATAATAAAATCCAAATGGCCCTAGAGGATGAAGAGTCTACTGGATTTAGGGGAAAACATGGTAATTTTTACTACCAGGTAATGCCTTTCGGTTTAAAGAATATGGGTTCCACCTATCACCGTTCCATACACCATATATTAAATCCAATATTTGGGAAATTGGTTGAATTCTACGTGGAAGATCTAGTGGTTAAATCTTGGCAGCATCAAGACCATCTCAGGGATCTTCATAATGTGGTCGGATTCCTCTGTTCCTACCATCTGAAGATTAACCACTTGAAGTGTGTCTTTGGGGTCACCTCCAAAATATTTCAACTTCATTGTTAGATATAGAGGAATTGAGATTGATCTAGAAACAATCAAGTCCATTTGTCTAATTTACCCTCTGAAAAATATTTGGGAGCTCTAAGACATTCAATGAAACATATCCTACATATGCTAATTAATCACAAATATGGATTTCAGGTGTAATCCCTTTTCTTGTGTCATGAATAAATGTTCTAGTTATCAATGGGATGAGTAATTTCATAATGCTTTTGAGGAAATAATGAAGTACCTACAATAGAATCTGGTTCTGATGATGCCAGTTTCCAAAAAGTCATCGGTCCTCTATGTGATGCTCTGGAGTGGTCCCTTGACATCATTCTCAGTCAAAATAAAAACAAGGGAATAGAGAATAGTTTATACACTGTCAGCCGCATGATTATTGATACAGAGACAAGATATTCATCTATCGAGAATAGAAGCCTTACATTGGTATTCATGGTGTAGAAGTTGCGATATTACTTGCAGCACCATAATATATAGAAAGTGTCCCAAGCAGATCCTATGAAGTACATTCTGAACAGCCCCATATTGATAGGCCATCTAGCTTAGTGGGAGGTGATCCTTAAATAGTTTGAATTTAAGTTTTTTCCTCAGAAGGCTATCAAGGTACTGACATTGACCGACTTTCTTTCCACCCATCTAGCCCCCGCAGAGTAGTGTATAGATTTTTAATTTCTAGATGAGACAATATTCTCAGTGGATCAAGCCATTCTGTGTTAGAAAATTCACATTGACGGTTCTTCCTGAATCCCTATTAGTAGGATACTCAATGATCCCAGGATCTATAGAGTAGGCATGATTATCATCTTCATCACGCCTGCACAAGATGCCATGCCCTATTTGTTCCTATTATCAGAAGTTTGTACCAATAATGAGGTAGAGTATCAGGCTCTCATCATTGGTCTTGAGATGGATCTCAAGATTGATGTTTCATATTTTCATGTGAATGGGGACTCCAAGTTGGTCATCAAGTAGTTCAACGATGACTACTTCATTAGGAGGCCAAATCTCATACCTCTGTTACAGCGTACTCACTAGCTAATGGCCCAATACCCTTCTCGGCCAGAAGTTACTCATGTCCCTCGATTGAAGAATGGTAAAGATGATTCCTTGGCTAGACTTTCCACATATCTTGCAGAGCATGACAATGATGATTTGATTATCCATGTGGCGCATAAAAGATTCATCACTCTCATAACTCTAAATGATGATGATAGACCACATGTAAGCCACCTTACCACTGATGCATCCACATCAGGACCTCCAGGTCCCACTACTGCAGTATTGGAGGGGAACCTTGACTAGTTGACTCCCTTTATTGAGTATCATTAGTACAGTAATATCCGAACAAATGAAGCTGAACATGATTGAATCCAATGGCGTGCAGTAGAATTCACCCTCTAGAGTGGTCCTAGTCTTGATAAGATCCTATAAAGATGTGGTTTTGATGGGATTCGCCTACTTTTCATTAATGGAGACGATATTTCACAGTTTATGCAAGAAGTTCATGCTGGTTCCTATGGGGGTCATCAATATGGGCTGAAAATCTATCATCAGATCTGAAGATTGGGTTATTTTTGGCCCACTGTGATCTATGATTGTATTGAGTTTTCCAAGAGGATTCATGCATGGTATATCCATGCTAATTTTGTGCACTAGCCTTTAGAGCCTCTCTATAATACCAAGTACTCTTTTCCCTTTGCAGTCTAGGGACTCTATGTTATGGGACCATACCCACAAGTAACAACTCACCAGTATAGGTTCATCTTGACCACTACGGATTTTTATTCCAAGTGGGAAGAGGAATTTTCTCTCAAGAAGTTAAGGCACGTTATATCATTGACTTCATAAGCTCCAATATCATCATATGATTCGAAGTCCCTCACACCATTCCCAATGATAACGGAACTAACTTCTGGGAAGTCGAGCTGAAGAAACTATCCGCCAAGTACAATATCCATTCTAATCATACCTCTTGCTATCATGTGTGAGAAAATGGGTAGATTTAGGCATTCAACAAAACCCTATCTAAAATCTTGCAGAAGATAGTTGGTCAAAAAAAATAAGAGTTACCCAGAAAAACTTCCCAATACTCTCTGGGATCACCAAAAAAGGACTTATAAATCCACCCAGGTGCCTTTATATTACCTAGTATACAGAACAGAGTTAGTCCTGTCCATCGAGATTCAATTACCCTCACTATGCACAGCCATCTACGATCAGCAATCATGAAAAAAAGTAGTCAAAATTAGTATTGTTTAACTGGAAGTGCTTGACAAGAACCGGCTTCATGTATTACATAATCTGGATAGGCATCAGAAAAATATAGGCAGGGCTTTCAATAAGAATGTTTGCCTCCGAAATTTCTTATAAGGTGATGCGGTATTGGCCTTGAGAACTCCAATGATACTCAGCAAGAATCCACCAAATCTGGATCCCAAATGGGAGGGACCTTATGTCAATCACAAGGTTTACCCCAATGGTGCATACTCTCTGGTCACAATGGATAGTGAGTGTATTACTCCTCCCGCCAATTCCAAATTCATCAAGTGGTACTTCATGTAAGGAAATATCCATCCTAGTAGAAGTTAAACTACTCATCCTCATCCTGGAAGATGTTAAATTGTAAATGTTTTGTGCTCTATAACCCTAAACTAAGATCAATTTTGTCCCACATGATGATAAACTACAAATGGTGAATACACACTTTTTCTCAGCTCTACGACCTTAAACTAAGATCTCCCTCATCCTTATGGAAAGATGTTAAACTAAATGGGTGCAAACATGATTCACACCTACTGTCATTTGGGTCTCCATTATCTTTCTTATCCAAAAGGACCCCCCCCCCCCTAGTGGCCTGGTCTCATGCCACCTTGGCCCACCTACCGTTTGGGGTCAACATCCCTGAAAATCACTAATGAAAATTTTACACAAGTCCCACATTGCAAATATTTTCATCATTCAATAGTTAATTTTTTTTTATAATTTTATATCACAAGAGATGGATAATGTGTTTTAAACACGGTCATAAGTTATCCTCTATCATTATTTCCATCCTCATGGTCTCCCAAATGACGGGTGCGGTGATTCACCTTTTTCATTCCTTGTATCCCATGCACACGACATTAAATTGGGAATCTAAGATATGAGATATACGACCTGAAAATAATATCTTCCACATCCTTGTTGCATGAAATTAAACTGTATGGTGTTTTAAGAACTATGTATGGCTTGATTCCCATCCTTATGGGATACATAGGAATTAACAGACATTTCTTCTTCGGGTCTAGCCCAATAAATCACTTCACCCCCCTCGGGTTTAGTTCTCATAGAGGGTTTCATATGGTGTGGTTTGGACTTATTTAGTTCCCATTCATGTCAGTTTTACAATGGCTACATCATGTTACCCTCCTTCAAGAACATCCCCCATTCCCTGTCCTTACTGCATGACGTTAAACCACACAGTCGTTAAGAACTATGTGTGGCTATATTCTCATCCTTATGAGATATGTAAGAACACACAGAAATTGTTTCTTTGTGTCCATCCCTATATCCCTCAATCTTTTTTGTCCCTTTGGCCTGAGATTCCCCCCTGGGATTGTGTGCGGTGTGGTGTGGACTTTTGTCCTCATTCACATTGGGTATGCTTTATCACACCAGGGACATTCCCTTTAGAACCTCATTCTTCCATATGAGTCCAAACCATATGAGGTTAAACTATGTTTCCTCATCCCACATGACTATAAATTGTTTCATCTTTATCACATTATATTAATGTGCATGGGTTGGTCCCATCTTACAACCATAAAATGTGACACTATCGTCCTGGATGCTAGACGAAAAATAGCGTCACATTATGGTGTCCTAGCTTGAGGAGACATCATGTTTGGAATTAGTAATCCACCCTGATATTTTTAAAGGCCTACATATAGATTGATTCCTATGGATATTCAGGGATTCTTGGTCCTAGATTTGTTGCTCCAAAAAATAAACCCACACTAAAGAACAAACAATATCCGTCAAATGCTGCTTCATTCGATGCATGGGCCTGATCTGCATGACAGTATTCACCCTAGAATTGGTATCCTACCATTAAATTTTCAATAACTATGTTTAGATTCATTCCCATACTCATGGGATATATAGGAACACCCGAACATTTCATCCTTGGGTCCAACCCCAGTTTTTAGAAACCTTCTCTTCCTTCTGGCCCCTTGGACCAATTTCTCACAAGAGTATGTAGTGTGGTGTGGACTTATGTCCCCATTCACATCGGGTTTTCAATAACCATTCCACATACCTCTCTCTAGTTTTCTTCATTTTCCTATCCTTACCAAATAACAATAAATATCATGGGAATGTCCCATGCGCATTATATTAAATTGGGATCCCTTGGTCACAGCTCTATGACTTTAAACTAAGATCTACATCATCCTT
The DNA here is from genome assembly GCA_963277665.1 of Viscum album. NCBI lineage: Eukaryota > Viridiplantae > Streptophyta > Magnoliopsida > Santalales > Viscaceae > Viscum > Viscum album. Next base: position 1,800,848,254 of record OY728123.1, read on the forward strand.
AATGAATGATGTTAAACCACATGGTATTTCAAGAACTACATATGGATTGATTCTAATACTTATGGTATACATAGGAACAACCATAAATTTCATCTTTGGGTCCAGCCCAGGTTCATATATTCTTTCTCTCAACCCCTTGGACTGAGGTCTCTCTTGGAATTGTGAATGGTGTGGTGTATGTAAACTTATGTCCACACTCATCTAGGGTTATTTTTTCATGCATTACACATTCCCCTTAGAGATACCTATTTTATCTAATCCCTACTACATGATTTTAAACCGCATGATATTTCAAGAACTACGGGTGGAGTTATTCCCATCCTTATGAGATACATAGTAATGCTCAGAAATATCATCTTCAGGTCTAGCCCTCGTTTTTAGTTGCCTTATCTATCTCCTGGACTCTTGGATTAAGTTCTCCCAGGAGTACATGGTGTGATGTGGACTTTTTTCCTTATTCACATCAGGTCTACAATAACCATGCCATGCACCTCTCTCAAGAGCTCTCAATTCCCTATCCTTACTGAATAAAGTTAAACTATAGAGTTGTTATGAACTACGTATGGCTTAATTCTCATCCTTATGAGATATGTAGGAACACCCAGACATTTCCTCATCAGTTCCATCCCCAGATCCATCGATCTTTTCTGGATCCTTGGCCTAAGGTCCCCCCCCCTTGGGATTTTGTGTGGTGTCGTGTGGATTTTTTTACCTCATTCACATTGGGTATGATTTATAATGCCATGTGCATTCCATTTAAGACCTAGGTCTTTCACATGTGTCCTTACTGCATGATGGTAAACTTCATGGTATTTATGGAACTATGTATGGATTGATTCCCATATTTATGTGATATGTAGGAATGCCTATAATTTTCATCTTTGGGTCCAGTCTCAGGTTCATCAACCCATTTTTCTCCCTTTACTCCACTCACCTCCTCTAATCATCTTCCCTTAAAGGGACCCATAGAGCCTTTTATGCCTCACCAATGTGCTCAAATGCACTATGGTTTAGGACATAGAGTGTTTGATTCTACATGAACATGATTTCAACTATTTCTATGCTTCATATCTACCTTTATTTGGGTTTCCATCATCTTTCACATCTGAAAAGTACCCTAAATGGTATGGATTCCTGACCTTATGGATCTCATACTACTTTGAGCCAACATCCATGAGGGTTTTGAAAGAAATTATGACACATGTTCTGTTTAACGAATTTGTTCAGTGGTGGAACCTCTTTTGTTGTTCCCATTTCAGGTAACATGATATGAATGTTGTGTTTCGAACATGGTCAATAGTTATCCTCCATCGTTATTCCACCCCCATTAGGCCCTAAATACTGGTCTCTTAGTTCACATCCCTTTCCACTTCATCATGTTCAAGTAGAATTTTTACACCCTTGGTGTTATCCCTTTGTGCACCTTTTCACATTAATAAGATGAATCTGTGTCATGGGGTCATATTTGACTCCACACTGTCTCCCTCTATTGAGTGTTTCATGTGTTATAATGATAATATCCCCCCTTGTTTCACACACCGAGCATAGATCATGTGGGATTAAGGACTTGGGTAAGGTTTATGCCTGCATAGAAGAACCACACGTATTTTTGGTCTGAACTCTATTACCTTAAACTAGGAACTATTGTCCCTTATTCCATGCATCACGACTTTAAATTGTGTACGTGCATTTGGAAATGTTTGGTGTAGTTCGTACTCTCTTTTCCCCATTCACATCGTTTTTCTTTATGGCACTGCATCACGTATTTTTTCTTCGGGAATCATCCCATTTTAGTCTGAACTCTATGACCATAAACTAAGATCACTTATGTCCTTATCATATGATTTTAAACTACATCTTCTTCATCCTGGTTTTGTGTTGATAACTACCCAAACATATGATGTATTCATTCGAGAATACATTGTACCTATTGCATTGGACGTTTTTTATGCCACATTTAAGAACTATGTGTGGCTTGATTCTCACCCTTGTGGATTACGTAGTGACACCTAAACACTTTTCCTTTGGGTCCATCCATAGATTTGTGAACTTTTTTTATCTCTTTGTTTTGGTTATGGGGCCTTTCTTCTCAAAAAAGGGTGATCTGGTATTGATTTCATCTATCATACCCTTGTTAAGTCTACCTCATCGATCTACACTACACCTTATGGTCCAAAATCTATGACCTTAAATTAGAAGCTTCAGTCATAATGTTTGGACATTATGACTACGAATCAGACGTATTCTCTTAGAAGTGTGTGGTGTGGGTGGACTTCTCTATCCTCATTCACATCGTGTTTGTAATAACCACACCACACACACACTGCTTGAAAATATCACCATATCCTTCATCCTTACCACATGACGATAAAATTCACAAACATGTCCCACACAAATGAAATTAAACTAGGCACCTTATAATCTGAGATCTAATACCATAAACTATGATTCTTATTATCCATGTTCACATGATGTTAAACTGCATAACAATCATGATATTTCTATTTAAAAGAGGATATATCCCCTCTTTGGTATTGACCAACTACTAGAAAACCTACAAGAACTATGAGTGGCTTGATTCCCATCCTTAAGGGATATGTAGTGCCGCCCAGACTTTCAGTTTGTGGTCCATTTGCAACCACTTTTGCCTCCCCAGCCCCCTCTATCATGGGTTCTCTCAGAAGTAAATGGTGTGGTGCAGACTTCTTTGGTCCTCATTCATCTTGGGTTTATAATAACTATTACATGTACTTCTTTCGAGATTACCACTCCTTGCGTTCTTCCTACATGATGCTTAAACTGCATGGGTTGTGTTTTCATTACACAGATTCTTTCATTTGGTGTTTTCATTATATTTCACATCTAAAGGGACCCCCTAAAGGCATGGATTCTAGGCCTCAGTTCTCTCCTACCATCTAGGGCCAACATCCAGAATTATTTTGAATGAAATTGTGATATATGTTCCATGTAGAGAATCTGTTCAGTGGTCAACTCTCATTATTTCCCATTCTAGGCTAATGTGAAATAGATGATGTGTTTCGAACATGGTCAACAATTATACTTCATTGTCATGTTGCTCCCATTACGTCCCAAATATTGGATGTTGTGAATTACAAGTTTAATTCCCCTTTCTATTTTACATATCCTCAACACCCCTAGTGTTGTAACTCCACACATTCTCATGTGTTGAGTATGAATGATGGTTGATCTGATATTTTCCCCACCTGAAATTTTCTTTCCACCATTTCACACTCTCAGGAAAGGCATGACAATGCTCCTTATTCCCTATATCAAGCGTGGATCACCTAGTCTTAGGGGTTATGGTATGGTAATATCCATATACGAGATGGTGTGACATATTGGTCCTGCCATACAACCTTAAACTGTGACACTATAATCCTTAACACATGACGTTAAACTATTCGTAATACAAAGAACTATGTAAGGCTTGATTCCTACCCTTGTAGGATACATATAAATATTCAGGAATCTGATCCATGGGTCCCAAAAACTGAATGGTAAACTCCTCGTCTAGGCCTTCTCAACCCCGACATCCCTTCTAGAAATATGTGGTGTGGTGTAGACCTCTATAGTTATCATTCACATTAGTTTATGAAGGGCACTGTACGCTTCTTCTTTGGGGAACCCATATCCTAGACACATGACATTAAACTACAACCCTACCCTGAGTAAGTTCTGGATGCCTCATGATATTTTTGGGATGCGTCAGACTCACTAGAGAGGATTTCTCCCACCAGCGTTGGTCTCTGACCACACTATGCTCAAGAAATATGTTTTTCTTGATTCTCATCCTTATGAGGAATGTAAAAAAGTCCCAGGCATTTTACCTCAGACCCAACCCCAGGACCATTAACATTCCTAGTTCTTTCCCCCTAATCATGGTCATAACTCCATGACCTTAAACTAGTGGTTCTTAGTCCATGTAACGCAATGTTAAACTATTGATAAGGTTCATGGTAGTATGTCCTTAAACTATGTGCAACATCCTGATCATACGATTTTAGACTATTCATGCATCATCCTCACTGCATGACATGAAATTGCCTTCTTATCATCTCCATTTACAAGACGTAAAACTATATACCATCTTAAGATGTCTCTAGAGATGTCCCTCCTAGAAGTAGATATGATCTCAATTCCGACCAATATGCTCTCCTGATGAATTTTGTCATGGTAGGGAAAATATAAGAGTGTTTTACTTTATCCAAATATCAAATCATTCCATAACCATGCTTTGAATGCCCAATTATATAGATCATCATTCCCTTTCCCATCTAAAGGAACCACCTAATGGTTAGGATGCTCAGCCTTATGGATTTCCTACCATCCTCGTCCAACATTATGAAGGACATCAGTTTGATCCCATGTTTTCGAATGCGGTCAGTGGTTGGTCTTCATTTTTTTCCCATTTCAGACTAACACGATGTGGATGTTGTGTTCCGAATTTGTTCAACATAAATCCTCTATCGGCATTCCATCCTCACTATGTTCTGAATTCTGGGTATTGTAATTCACATTCTTTATTCCCCTTTGTTTAGATTTACTCCAACAACCCTCACATTATCCCGCTCATGTGTTAGAGTCGGTTTTGGGAGAGGAGTTTATCTTTTTTTATAATTCTATTCTCTAACCATGCCCCACCTTTTTTCTTCTCGGAAAATCAGAGTGGTCATTCATACCCCGGATGTCCAGTGATTGGTTGGTACTCTCATATGTAAGGGAAATAATTATGTGGTCATCAATTGTTTCTCACATCGGGTATGACCCACATTATCTTAGGGATTTATTTTTGTATATTTCATAGATATAATTGAGATGCAGTAATCAAAGCAAATAATGGGACTCTTGCATGCAACCAAAATAAAGAAGCACACATGAAAGTATGTTTGTGAGTTTTTTCATATTACAACCCCCATTGATTAACCCTTATGATAGATGGGTTGACCTCTTCAATGGAGCATCCCAACTCTACCACTCTCTGGCTTGTGACATCTAGGATTTTTTGTCATTTTTATATCTCATAGGTGAGGGGGAAGTGCATTCCCAAGTCTACAGAACGTAGTGAGATCACCTCATATTCCAACACAAATCAGGCTCGGGTAATCCCAGATCCCCATAACCCTATAATGTAATGGTATATCTACCCCATGGAAATATAAATACATCACACTTTCTTGTTTTTTCAGGCTGGGATAAACTAGCTCAAGACGATGTGCCACTATTTCTTTGATATTATCAACTTTGGCCCCTTGGGTTGAAGGACAGATGGGATCGGGTTGACATCTTTCATCACCATGGTTTCAGTAGTGTGGGAGTCCCCCAATGAGGTTTCCACTAAAACTTAGGCTGGCACAATTGTCCCATCAGGATCTATCGAATAAGAGGTGTTTCCTCCTACTGATGATCCTCTCTCCATGGATAAAGAAGAGTATTCGAAAGACTCCCCTCCAACATTCGAAAAGGGATTCTCCAATTTGGTCAATGAATTGGTATATGTGAACCTTAATATCAATACAGGTTTTAAACCAACACTAATTAGCACAATTATTCCTGCAGAATAGCAATAGCGATAGGTGGATTTCTGAAAGCAGCATCGTAATTTATTTTCCTGGAGTTATGATGACATGCCAGGGCCTGATCCACAGGTCTCCATCCACCATCTCGGTCTCACAAAATATTGCGGGTTCAAATAGCCTCCTAGAAATATGAACCCTTATCATGGTTCCATGGTCAGGGATGATGTTGATAAGCTCATCAAAGCTGACTTCATCAAGGAGGTCCATTATCCCAGATGGCTAGATAAAATTATGCCAGTCAAGAAGAAGAATGGACATATCAGAGTCTGCGTCAACTTCTGGAATCTTAACCATCATTGTCTGAAGGATGAATTTTTCCATACTATAATAAAACTGTTGATTTATGAAACCTCTAGTTTTTAGGAACTCTCTGTCATGGATGGGTATTCTAGATATAATCAAATCTAAATTTCCATGAGGGTGAAGATTCAACCGCCTTTAGGGAACAACATAGTACTTTTTTCTACCAGGTAATGTATTTCGGTCTAAATAAGATATGTTCCACCTATCATTGTTCCATTCACTTCATATTCAGAAGAATCCTCGGGACATCGGTGGAATTCTATGTAGAAGATCTAGTGGTTAAATCTCACCAACGTCAAGATCATCTTAGGGGTCTTGAGAATGTGTTAAGCTTACTTCGTTCCTGCTATTTTAATACGAACCCATTTAATTGTGTCTTTGTGGTCACCTATGAAAATTTTCTCAGATTATTTGTCTGATACAGAGGCATTGTGATCGATCCGGAAAAGATCAAGGCTATTAGTTAGATTTCTCCTCTAAGAAATATTCTGGATCTCTAAGACTTTCAAGGAAACTTATCCTACATGTGCTGATTCATCAAAAATCTAGATGGAAAAGTGTAAGACCTTTTCCCAATTCATGAAGAAAGGTTCCAATTATTAATGGGATAGGGGAGTTTCAGAATGCTTTTGAGGAAATCAAGTAGTACCTACTATAGTATTTGGTTCTAATTATGCATGTTTCTGGAAGGTTTTTGGTCCTATATATGACCTCTCTAGAATGGTCCCTCGGCATCGTTCTCACCCAAATAAAAAACAAGCGAACATAGAATAGTTTATACTCTCTCAACTGTATGATCCTCGATACAGAGACCAGATATTCTTCTATTGAGAAGAGAATACTTGTATTGGTATTCACAGTGCATAAATTGTGATATTACTTACTGTACTATGAGATACATATGGTGTTCTGAGTGGATACAATGAAGTACAGTCTAAACTACCCCATGTTTACAAGCCTTCTAGCTTTGAGGGTAGTGATCCTTTAATAGTTCGACATCATGTTTTTTCCCCAAAAGGCAATCAAGGGACAGGCATTGACTGACTTTCTTTCCATCCATCCATCCCCCATAGAGTAGTCTATGGATCTCGAATTTCCAGATGAGGCAATCCTATTAGTGGATCAATCCATTCCATGTTGGAAAATTCACTTTGATGGTGCTTCCCTAATCCCTACTGGTAGGATACTCAAAGTTCCCAGACTCAATAGAGTAGGCATGAGTATCATCTTCATCACACCTGGACAAGATGTCCTATCCTATTTGTTCCTATTGTCAGAAGGTTGTATTAATAATAAGGTAGACTCTCAGGCTCTCATAACTAGTCTCAAGTTGGACCTCAATATTGATGTTTTGAATTTTCATGTGAAAGGGGACTCCAAACTGGTCATCAAGTAGATCATTGGTGACTACATCATCAGGAATCCAAAGCTCATACCTCTATTAGGTCATACTCTCCAGTTGATGGCCTAGTACCCTTCTCGGCCAGAAGTTACTCATGTCCTTCTTTTGAAGAATGGTCAAGCTAATGCCTTGGATAGCCTTTCCACGACGCTTGCAGAGCTTGACCAGGATGATTTTATTATCTATATGGCATATCGAAGAGTCATCACTCCCGAACCTCCAAATGATGATGATAGACCATAGGTAATCCACCTTACCACCGATGCCTCCACATTAGGATATCCAGGTCCAACTACTATAGTATTTTAGGAGACCCATGACTAGATGACTCCCATTATTGAGTATCTTCAGTATGGTAATCTCCCAAAATACCAGACCGAACGTGAGTGAATCCAATGGAGAACAGTGCAGTTCACCCTCCAGAGTGGTCCCAGTCTTGAGAAGATCCTCTAAAGATTTGGGTTTGATGGGATTGTTCTCCATTTCATTCAAGGAGATGAGATTTCATAGGTCATTCAAGAAGTTAATGTTATTTCTTGTGGGGCTCATCGGGAAGGGTCGAAACTCTATCATCAGATCTGAAGATTGGGTTATTTTTATCCCACCATGATTTATGACTGTATTGAGTTTTCCAAGAGGGTCCATGCATGGTAGATCCATGATAATTTTTTGTATTGGCCACCAGAGCCTCTCTATTCTACCAAGTACCCTTGGCCCTTTCTGGTTTGGGGACCCAATGTTGTGGGACCATAGCCACCAGCAATAGCTTGCCAGTGCAGGTTCAACTTAACCACTATGGATTTCTATTATAAGTGGGAAGAGATAGTTTCTCTCAATAAATTTATGCCTCATTCTATCATTGACTTCATGATCTCCAATATCATCCTCTGATTTAGAGTCCCTCACATTTTTCGCCTTGCTATCCTGCGTAAGAAAATGGGTAGATCATGGTGTTCAATAAAACCCTCTCTAACATATTGTAAAAGATAGTTGGTCAGAACAAGAAGAGTTTGCTAGAAAAACTTCCCAACGCTCTCTGGGCTCACCATATGAGGACTCATAATTCCACCCATGTGACTCCATATTCAATATTATACAGAAAAAAGGTAGTCCTGTCCATATAAATTTAATTACCCTCACTAGGAACTTCCATCTACAATAATCAAGCATGAAAAAAAGTAGCCAAAATCTGTATGGTTGAACTGGAAGCACTTGACAAGAACTGGCTTCGTGCCTTGCATAATCTAGATAGGCATCAGAACATGATATCCAGGGCATTCAATAAGAAATTTTGCCACCAAAATTTCTTATAATGTGATGAAATATTGTACCTAATAACACCAATGATACCTAGCAGGAATCCACTGAAGCTGGAGCCCAAATGGGAGGGACTTTATGTCATTCACAATTATTACCCCAATGGTGCATACTCTCTGGTCAATATGGATGGTGAGTGTATTAATACTACAACCAATGAAAAATTCTTCATGTGGTACTTCACATAAGGGAATATCCATCCTAGTGGATGTTAAACTTCTGATCCTCATCTAGGAATATGCTAAACTATAACTGGTCCAAGCTCTATGACCCTAAACTAAGATCGATTTTCTCATACATGATGATAAACCACGAATACTGAATACACATCATTGTATGAGATCTACGACCGTAAACTAATATCTCCTTCATCCTTACCACAAGATATTAAACATCATAGGTACCACAATTCTTCATGCATCCTATAATTTTTTCTCTATTATCTTTCACATCTGAAAGAACCCCACATAGTGGCCTGGTCTCATGCCACCTGGGTCCACCTACCGTTTAGGGAAAACGTCCTAGAGATTCTCAAATGAAAATTTGACACATGTCCCACATTGAGAATATGGTCAGTGTTTGATAATCAACTATTTGTTCACATTATAGGTCACATGATATGGATACTGTGTTTTGAACATGGTCAGAAGTTGTCCCTCAATAATTATTTCCATCCCCATGGTCTCCCAAATGACTGGTGTAGTGATGTACCTTTTTCTCCCCTTCTATCCCATGAAAAATAAATTAAATTGGGAATATATTGTCCAAGATCTATAACCTAAAAATAAGATCTTCACATCCTTTTTGTATGATGTTCAACTGTATGGTGTTTGAATAACTATTTATGGCTTTATTCCCATCCTTATGGGATACATAGGAATGCCCGGATATTTCTTCTTTGGGTCATGCCCAACAAAAATATTCACCCCCCTTAGGTTTAGTTCTCTTATAGGGTTTTATATGCTATGGTGTGGACTTCTTTAGTCCCCATTCCTGTCATTTTTACAATGGTCGCATCATGTGCCCCTCCTTATAGAACATCCTTCAGTCCTTGTCCTTACTGCGTGACGTTAAACCACACAGTCGTTAATAACTACATGTGGCTTGATTCTCATCCTTATGAGATACGTAAGAATGACCAGAAATTTTGTCTTTTGGTCCATCCCTATATCCCTTGATCTTTTCTGGCCCCTTGGCCTAAGGTTCCCCCCTGGGATTGTGTATGGTGTGGTGTGGACTTTTGTCCTTATTCACGTCGGGTATTCGTTATCACGCCATTCACATTCCCTTTAGATCCTAATTCTTTTGTATGCATCCAAACCATATTAAATTTTACTATATTGCCTCGTCCCACATGACTTTAAACTATTTCATCTTTTCCACATGATGTTAAAGTGCATGGGCAGGTCCCGTCATACGACCATAAACTGTGACATTATAATCCTGGCCACTCGATGAAAAATGGCACTACATTGTGGTGTCCTCGCTTGAGGGGACGTCATGTTCAGAATCAGTCATCCACCATTATATTTTTCAAGGCCTACATATGTCTTGATTCCTACGATGATTCTTATATTCTCTTTCCTAGGTTTATTGCTCCAAAAAACATACCCACACTAAAGAACAAACAAGATCCATCAAATGCTGCTTCATTCGATGCATGGGCCTAATCTCCACGATGGTATTTCTCCTAGAATTGATATCCTACCATGACATTTTCATGAACTATGTATAGAATGATTTTCATTCTCATGGGATACATAAGAATACCCAAACAATTCATCCTCGGGCCCAACCCCGGTTTTTAGAAACCTTCTCTTCCTTCTAGTCCCTTGGACCAAGTTCTCTCGAGAGTATGTGGTGTGGGGGGACTTATGTGCCTAATCACATTAGGTTTTCACTAACCATTCCACGTACCTCTATCAAGATTTATTCATTGTTTCTTTCTTTACCACGTGAAATTAAATTGCACGGGCATGTCCCATGTACATGACATTAAATTAGGCATCCCTTGTTCCAGACATTATGACTTTAAACTAAGATCTACATCATCCTTACAGCATGATGTTAAACTGAAAGGTATTTTAATAACTACATATGGATTGATTCTCATTCTTAGGGGATATTTCGGAATTCCTAGACTTTTTATCTTCAGGTTCAGCTCAGGTTCATCTATACTTTCTCTCATCCCCTTGGCCTGAGTTCTCTCCTAGAATTGTGAAAAGTGTGGCATATGTGGACTTATGTCCTCATTCACATCGGGTTATTTTTCCATGCATTACACATTCCACTTTTAGATACCTATTTTTCTTAATCCTTACTATATGATGTTAAACTGAAAAATATTTCAAGAACTATGTGCGGCTTGATTCTCATCCTTATGGGATACATAGGAATGCCTGGACATTTCATCTTCAGGTCTAGCCCTATTTTTTAGATGCCTTCTCTTTTGCTTGGCCTCTTGGATTAAGTTCTATTAAGAGTGTGTGGTGTGGTGTGGAATTTTATCCTCACTCACGTCGGTTATGCAATAACCATGCCACACACCTATCTCAAGATCTCTCCATTCCCCATCCTTATAGAATGACGTTAAAATGCACAGCTGTTAAAAACTACATATGTCTTGATTATCATACTTAAGAGATATATATGAATTCCTAGGCATTTAATCATCAAGTCCAGCCCCAAATCCCTCGATCTTTTTTGGCCCCTTGGCCTGAGGTTCCCCCTTGGGAATGTGTGTGGTGTGGTGTGTATTTTTGTCCTCATTAACATCGAGTGTGCTTTATCACACCATGTGCATTCCCTTTAGGACCTCATTCTTCTACATGTGTCCTTACTACATGATGGTAAAATGTATAGAATTTCCATAACTATGTATGTCTTGATTCCCATCCTTATGGGATATGTAGGAATGAACGAACATTTCTTCTCTAGGTCCAGCCTCAGGTTCATCAACCAATTTTTCTCATTTTCCTCCACTCAGCTCCTCGATTTATCCGCAATTAATAGGATCCCTATACCAATTTTATGCCTCTCTAATGTGCTCATATGCACTATTGTTTAGGACTTAGAGTGTTTTATTCTTCATGGACATGCTTTCCATGCTTCATGTCTCCCTTTATTTGGGCTTCCATTATCTTTCACATCTGAAAGGACCCTCAAACTATATGGATTCTAGACCTTATGGATATCCTACTACATTGGGCCAATATCCTAGAGGATTTTGATTGAAATTATGTGACAGGTTCTGTGTAGTGAATTTGGTTAGCGGTGGACCCTATTTTTTTGTTCCCATTTCAGGTCACACGATCTAGATGTTGTGTTTCTAACATGGTCAATATTTATCCTCCATCATTTTTCCACCCCCATTATTCCCTAAATATTGGTCTCTAGATTCACATCCCTTCTCACTCCATCATGTTCAAGTGTAATTTTTACACCCTTGCTGTTATCCCTTCATTCACCTTTGCACATTAAGAGGATAAATCAGTGTTGTGGGGTCATCTTCAACTCCACGCCGTCTCCCCCTATTGAGTATTATGTGTGTTGTAATGATCTTCTCCCCCATTGTTTCCCACACCGATCATAGCTCATGTAGGCTTAAGGACTTGGGTATGGTTTATCCCTACATAGAAGAACCACGCTTCCATTCAGACCAAACTCCATGGACTTAAACTAGGAGTTATGGTCCCTTAGTCCAGGAATCACGACTTTAAATTGTGTGTGTTCTTTTGGAAATTTGTGGTGTGGTGTGTAATATCTTGTCCCCATTCAATCGGGTTTCTTTATGGAACTATGTCACATATTTTCTATTCAGGAATTATCCTATTTTGGTCTAAGCTCTATGACCATAAACTAAGATCTCTTATGTCCTTACCGTATGATGTTAAACTACACCTTCTTCATCTAGGTTGTGTGTTGATAACTACCCAGCCATATAATGACTTAATTCAAGAAGACATTGTCCCTACGGTATTTTCCTTTTTTCATTACATGTTTAAGAAATACGTGTTCCTTTATTATCACCCTTGTGAGATACGTAGTGATGCCCGGGCACATTGTCTTTGGGTCCAACTGAAGATTTGTGAACCTTGTCTATATCCTTGTTTTGGGTATCAGTCCTTTCTTATTAGAGAGGTTTCATATAGTATGTATTTATTATATTATACCCTTGTTAGGTCTACCCTGTAGAGTTATGCCACACCTCCCCACCCCTAATGGTTTGAAATCATTGGCCATAAATTCGGAGCCTCAGTCATAAAGTCTATTCAGTAGGACTATGAATCATATGTATTCTTTCAGAAGTGTGTGGTGTGAGGTGGGATTATCTATCCTCCTTCACATCATGTTTGTAATAACCACACCAGACATAACCCCCTGAAAATATCTCCATCCTCTTCTTCCTTACCACAATATGATAAAATGCACAAGTATAGCCCACACACATGACATTAAACCGGGCACCTTACGGTCCGAGCTCAATGACCATAAACTATGATTCTTACCATCCATGTTCACACGATGTTAAAATACATAACAATCACAATATTTATATTTAAAATAGGATATCTCTTCCCTTTGTTATTGAACACCTACTAGACCACCTATAGGAACTATGACTGGCTTGATTCCCATCCTTATGCGATATGTAGTGATGCCCAGACTTCTTGTTTGTGGTCCAGTCACAATAACTTTTGCCTCACAAACCCCTTTATCCTGGGCTCTCCCAAAAGTATGTGGTGTGGTGTAGACTTCTTTGTCTTCATTCATGATGGTTTTATAATAATTGTGACATGTACTTCCTTCAAGATTACCACTCCTTGTGTTCATCTTAAAAGATTATTAAACTTCATGGGTGGTGTTTGCATTCAACAGATTCCATCATTGGGCATTTTCATAATATTTAACATCCAAAGGGACCCCTTAATGGCTTTAATGCTAGGCCTCAGTGATCTCATACCTTCTAGGGCCAACATCCTGGATGATTTTTAATGACATTATGATATAGGTTCCATGTAGTTAATTTGGTCAATGGTCAGCTCTCATTTATTTATTCCCATTCTAGGATAATGTAAAATAGATAATGTGTTTATAACATGGTTAAAAATTATCCTCTATCATCACGTCTCTCCCATTACGTCCCAAATATAGGATGATGTGAATTTCATGTTTAATGACCCTCTCTATTTTACAAATCCTTGATGGCTCCGGTGTTGTAACTTCACGCATTCACGAGTGTCAAGTAGGAATGTTGGTTGATCTGGGATTTTCCCCACCAAAAAATTCTTTTCCATCATTTCAAACTCTCAGGAAAGGCCTGACAATGGTCCTTGTTCCCTACACTAATCATGTCTCACCTAGGCTTAGGGGTTGTGGTAGGGTAATATCCATATACGAGATGGTGTGACCTGTTATTCCTACCATATGACCTTAAACTGTGACATTATCATCTTGAACACGTGATGTTAAATTGTTAATAATATAAATAACTATGTAAGGCTTGATTCCTACCCTTGTAGGATATGTAGAGACATTCGCACATCTGATCCTTGGGTCCAGATGACTGAATGGTAATCTCGTTGTCCTGGTCTTCTTGACCCTGACTTCCCTTCCAAGAATGTGTGGTGCAGTTCAGACCTATATAGTTCTCATTAAAATCAGTTTATAAACCACACCATATGATTCTCCTTTAGGGTACCCATGTCCTCGGCACATTACTTTAAACTATGGACCTAACTTGAGTAAGTTCATAATGCCTCATGATATTTTTGGGATGCATCAGATTCTTTACTAGAGAGGATTTTCCCCATCAGAATTGGTCTCTGATAACACTTTTCTCAAGAACTAGGTTTTTATTGATTCTCATTCTTATGAGAAATGTAGCGATGCCTATGAATTTCACCTTAGGCCTAAACCCATGACTGTTAAATTTCCTGGTTCATTCCCCCTAATCATGGTCCGAACTCTATGACCTTAAACTAGGGGTTCCTAGTCCAAGTAACACAACTTTAAACTATTGAGAAGGGTCATGGCAGTAGGTCCTTAAACTATGTGCAACATCCTGATCATACAATAGTAAACTATTCATGCATCATCCTCACCGCATTACATGAGATTGCATGCTTATTTTCCCCATTTACATGATGTAAAACTATATACTATCTTAGGTCCTCTCTAGATAGGTCCCCCCCAAAAGTAGGCCCAATCTCGATTCAGACTGATACGCTCACCTAATGAATTTTTTCATAATAGAATAATTCTAATAGTGTTGGACTTTATCCAAACACCCCATCATTACAACACCATGCTTTATGTACCCAATTATTAGAATCCTCATTCCCTTTCATGTCTAAAGGAACTTTCTAACAGTTAGGATACGCAGCCTTAAGGATCGCCTACCATCTTGGGCCAACATATTGAAGGACATCAGATGACACTTCGAGTTTGGTCCCATGTTTTCGAATACGGTCAGTGGTCGGCCCTCATTTTTTTGTTCCCATTTTAGGATAATGTGATGTGGTTGATGTTTTTCAAATTTGTTCAATAGAAATCCTCCATCTTCATTCCATCCTCACTGCATTCTGAATTTTGGGTATCAAAAATCACATTCTTCATTACCCTTTGTATAGATTTACTACAACACCCCTCGCATTATCCCACATGTGTGCTCGAGAAGGTTGGGGGAGAGGAGTTTGGATTTTTGATAATTCTATTATCTAACCACGACCCCCCTTTTTTCTTATTAGAAACTCAGAGTGGTCATTCATACCCCAGATGTCTAGCGATTGGTTGGCACTCTCGCATGTAAGGGAAATAATTATGTCGTCATCTATTGTTTCTCACATCGGGAAAGACCCATGTTATCTTAGGGATTGATCTCTAGATATTTCACAGATATGATTGAGATGTAGTAATCAAAATAGATAACGAGAACCATGCATGCAACCAAAATAAACATGAAAGCATGAAAGTATGTTGGTGATTTTGTGCCAATTAAAGCCCCCATGGATTAACCCCTCTAATAGATGTTTTGACCTATTCAATGGATCATCCCAGCTCCAGCACTCTCTGGAATGTGACATCCACGATTTTTTGTCTCCTATTAATCTCCTGCTCCTCTTTGATATCAAAGGGTCATAGTTAATTTTCTCTAATCTACGCTCGATCCTAATCATCTTAGATAATATCCATCTCTTGGGATGCTCACCTCATCTATTCCTTAGCCTCTATCAACCATGCCTTCAATAAAAATATGAGATCCAATTGTGAATTGATGAAAGTAGATTGTTCATTAACCTGCACCCATAAGCATTGGATCTCTTGCTCAGCCTCTTGAAGTTTCTTGATATTGACATACTTTCTCTACAGCCAACTGACACTGAGACTGAGATCATGTTCCCATTTTTTCTCTTCCATGTAATCTCGAATGAGCATATGAAGACGTCAGACATCCAATCCTCCAGTGCATAGTTCATGTGGCTAGGAATGAAGTCTCCCCATCTGGTTTATCTACTCTGATTGTGGGGTCTCCTTGATGAAGCAGTTGATCAGTTTCCATGACCGGTAATGAATGACCTTGCTATCCTATTCATTAGAAGAACTCTCATCCTAGTCCTATGGGTCAGTTGGTTCGTATACTAGTAATGCCTATAGAAATTCATCATCATGGTATTATTCTACTGTTCTATTGGATAGTTTGGGTTCAATGTCATTGGGTTGATCCTCATCACTAGATTCCACCTTGATTGTCGCAAGTTCTACCCCACCAATGGTCCTATCTGTGGCCATGATCGCTTTAGTTTGGTTAGTGTGAGTGTCTAATTACATGATGATCAGCATTCCCCTTAGAAAAAGATAACCAAGAGCCCCAACTATCCATTCTAGTGTGTTCCACCCAATTTGAAGAATTTTTCATGTATAAATACACATATTGTAGTTGTCCTAGTTTAATGGAAAATATTTAAAGATTCTATGAAGTAGAGGACTTAAAAAGATCAAATAAATGGTCTCTCTCCTGAGTTTCTACTATCAGAATCCCAGGATGTAGCCTCTATATATGGTTGGGAACTCTGAAATGTTGGGACCAAGTTGAATGGAGAAGGATGTTTTAAGAGTTAGCCTTTGCAGAGTGTTGTATTTTGTTGTCAAAGAAGGTAAATCAATTCACTTTGTAAAAGGATCAGAAACCAAATGATGCTTTGCTGATTTGTACTTCACAAATATCATAAGTTAGGAAAACTTGTGATGCAAGCCTTATAATGGAAAGGGGGATAAATGATGATGAAAATCTTATACAGTTTTGATTGGAAGGAATGATGCTGCTGGAAGATGGGATGTTTCAGTACTTCCCACTGTAAATCTGACGATGCTAAAGCTGATCTATCAAAGGATACATATCACGATAGTGGAATTCATGATAAAAGATGAATAATGGTTATGAGAAGTAGTGAAGAGAGAAATAAAAAAGAAATGGACAATCTGGGGGTGGCACAAAAGCACAGTTTAAGGTGGCGCCATTTTCCAGTGTTTGCCAAATTTTAGGGCATGAAAATCAGGAGATGAAGATGTGTTTTTGACAATGGATGGAGCATGAAAGATTGAAGATGGTTTAGATTTTTGTGTGCAAGTCATGATTCAAGGACAGAACATCGAAAAATGACAAAGGCATGGAGTGTGTGGAAATTTAGGCATGTTGCGCGAAAAAATAAAGTGGTGCGCGAAATAGTAGCGGGTTGCGCGAAATATCAGCGGGATGCGTGAAATATCAGCGGGATGCGTGAAATATCTGTGGGATGCGTGAAATATCTGCGGGATGTGTGAAAAAGATAGTTATGCGTGAAATATCTACGGGCTGCATGAAATGTTGGTGTGGTGTACGAAATAGAGGAATGATGTTTTTTGCACAAAAGGTGTTTTGAGATTAGAAGTTCAAAAATTGGAAAAGGCATGAGGTGCGTGAAATATTGGATCATGGTGTGAAATCTGAAGTTGTGTGAAAGAGTTTTTATGCGCATGAAGGGGGTTTTATGCGTGGATTAGTTTTTTTCATGTGAGGTCAAAAATTCCTATAAATATGAGGTGAACCCCTCTCATTTGTAAATACTCGATACTTAGAATAAATCCCAAGATCTGGTGCGTATAAAATTATACGCTAAGTGAGTTTCATGAAAAGGAAGGATTTTTCATGAAAATAGGACAGCTGCATGAAAAGAGAATGGTTGCACGAAAAAGGGAAGTTGCGCGAAAAAGTTTTTCACGCCAAAACGTAATTTTTACGCGTAAGGCATTTGAATTGTGCGCAAGATATCCTAAAGGTTGCACGAAAAATTTGGGGCCTTCGCACATATTCAGTTGTGCATATGGGAGTTCTTAACAGCTTCTGGGTAGGAAAGTGAAGATCTTTACTTCAAAGAATACATCTGTTCAATTGTAAAGAAGCACTGAAATACTGTAATTCCCTATTTGTGCTAAAAGGGTGCACATGTGCTTGTGGATTGTTTTCCAAGTGATACATGAGTGTAAGGGTATATCCTACTCATTATATTCCACATCAAAGGATTGTTTTCTAGTGGATTGTGTGGTAATGGATTATTTCTGTACCATACCAAGGACGTAGCTACTCTTGTTGAGTAGTGAACCTTGTAAATCTTGTGTTCCTGTGGTTGTGTGTGTTCAGCAGAGAAGAAAATATTTAACAGGAGGTTAAGGTTTTTTCAATTTGAAGGAAACATAAAAAGAAAATGATATCACTAATTCACCCCCTCCCCCTCTCAGTGATACTTGGATCCTGACTGGGAACATCCTGAAGACTCTAAGAGAACCACCCTGGGTGTTGCAGACCTACTAGAATCTACAATCACCAATGTCAAAGGCGTAGACCCGAAATCCACATCTACTATCATGTGGTAATGGATTTTACTTATGAGTTTATCCTGTATAGGTAAAATTTTAGTTGAGAAGTCCTAGATGACCTGAATGAGGACCACAATGAAATGGTTTAGGGTTTACCTCAAGAGCCTCGGAAAATTATTCCATCTCTAAGGTTACAACTTTACCTTACTCTAAATGTCTCACTCTAGAAGCTTATTCCCCCTAAGAGAACTATTTTAATTCTATGGGTAAGGGGAATTTCTCTCTAAACATAGCAGTAGAAACTTCTATGGGACTTTTTGGTTATGTATTACTTTCTCTTGATTTGTCATTGGACACAGAGAACCCTAATAGTGCACAAATTCCTCTAGCTTAGTGATGTATTTCTCCCCTTCTACTTGAGACACTAGAAGGCTTTCCCTAGCATGGAAGATCTCTAAAAAATACATCCTGAGGTGGTTAAGGTTCTTCCACATCTAGGAAGGATTTAAGAATGTCTGTTGACATCCTAGGTGTCCCAAGACTTTGGAAAAACAACATCCTTAGGTATGTATATGTGGCGTAGCCGCTTCCCAAGAGCTTGAGTGGATATTGTTGGAACCATGGATTTTTTATGCTATGAATGGAGTATGTTTTTTGTTTTTTTTTTCCATCCTAATTATAATTTTAGAATGATTTCTGATAAAGGGATCATACAGTTCAAGCGAACAATAGTATTGAAGGTGGCATCATTTTCTAGTGTTTGCAAAACTTTTGGGCCTAAAAATCGGTAAATAGATAAATGTGTGTTTAGAAAAATGAGTTGCACTAAAGTTTAAATAGTTTTTAGAATTTTGTGTGCAATGCCTAATTTGGGATGATGATATCAAAATATGGAGAAGGAAAATAGTGTGTGTATGTCTAAAATGTGCACGAGAGATAAGGTTGCACAAAAGAATCTTACACACCCAATGCAATGTTAAAAGGGGTTTTGTACGCTCAGGAGGAATCTTACACTCACCAACAAAGGCATTCCATAAACTTTCACATAGGGTCATTCTGGATTATAAATAGGTGGATACCCCCATGGAAGACATAAGAATTTTCCAAAAAAAATGGTTTCTCTGATGCGTGAAACATTTGAGAACAAAATAATTACAGAGAGTTAATCTTGCGTGCAAGGTGTTCTATATTTATAAAAATACCATGTGAACACTTCGGTGTAATTTCACAAAAGATAAGGGTTTCACAGAAATTAGGGGTTGTGTGAAAGTCATCTTTCTCAACAATTCCCAAATCTTGCACACAATTTGAGGTATTGCACACAAGCATGGTGTTATGCTTCTAACAGGATTTTGATTATCTGGTTTGAGTGACCAGTGCCTTCATGTGAATCAATTCATGAATTTTATGCATGCATTGTCTCATGTGGAAGAGAGACAAATAATTCAACAAAAATCTATTTAAGTGGACTTCAAGTCAACCAACTATCTTTGACTTCTCTCAAGGTACTGAGCTAGGGGGGTCAAGGGAAGTGATCTAAGTGATGTAGTGAGACATCCCTAAACCGTTTTAAAGGCAGTGTTCCTAGTACAAAGTGATGATGACAAAATATTTTAAAACTAAAAAAAGTAAAGATTAGTAGATTTAGGTATGACTGACACACTATCATCATATGCTCCTTATATGTAGCCCTTTGTGGTGAACCAAGTAAAAGTGATGTGTAATCTTTTTTCTTTCATTTGTTTGAAATATTTAACAAGTTTCTACCAACATGAGAAGAATATCCAAAAATTTAAAAAGAAAAATTTGACACCCTAATTCACCTCTCCCCTCTCAAGGTGTTTTGGGGTCCTTCAAGTGGTATGAAATGAAGGTTGCTGGTGTTTTATCTATCTTATACCACCATATATAATTTAGTTGTTGTTAGGGGAGTCCCCCTCTTTGATGGAAATAATTTTCCGATATGGAATAACAAAATGAGATATCATCTAAGATCCCTTCTAATGGAATTCCTATATGCCACTGTGAAAGGTATACAAGTTACTAATCCAACAGAACTGGCTATGACTGATGAAGACAATAAAATTCATGATACAGATGCTAAAGTGCATAATGCTCTCATTACATCCCTTTCTGATCAGATCTATATAAAGGCGGTGAGTTTCACCTCAGAAAATTCCATGTGTGATAAACTTGAAAATATTTATGATGGAGATAAAAATGTTAAGGAGGTGAAACTACAAGTCCTACATAATAGGATTAATGATCTGAAGATGCATCTTGATAAGAATGCAGTCTCCTTATTCAATCAAATTACTGAAAAGGTTGGAGAAATTTGGGGTCTAGGTGAAGAAATAAAAGGCATAGACATTATAAAAGAAATATTGATATGACTTCCACCCTTGTACAATGAAAAGGTTTCAGCCCATTAGGAAAGAGTTCTTTCCAAACATTCTCTGGATGATCTGTTGAGCAGCCTGGTGGCATATGAAATGAGAGTCAAACCAAAAGATGCTATGCCTCGAGTGAGCAAAGAAATGGCATTCAAATCCAAGGACAAACTGAAAATTTCAAAAGATAGTAGTGGTAAATATGATGAGGAAAAATAAATTCTTTATCTCATTCCCAAGAAGTTATAGAAGGGAAAAGGGAAATTCAAAGAGAAGTTACCTCAAGCATGATTTCGTTCTGGAAAAGTTGGTCACATTGCCTCTCGGTGGTTAAGAATGATCGATGATAAAGATAGTGAATCTAAAAACATTGAAAATCCATAGAAAAGGATTTTAAAAAAAGATACTTCAAATCTAAAAAGAAATTACGGAAGAATAGTTTTTTTTGTGAAGAGGATAGTGATGATAATGAATTCTGTGAAGAAGAAGGACCAAAATTTAAAAATGGAAACCATGTTTCCATGATAGACACATTTGAAAAATTAAGAGATAATGGTGGATACAATATGTTTAAAAATAGTTCCAATCCCTATTTTCAACTTAAGGATGTTGTTATTAAGATTAAGATTAAATGTAAGAGTCTTAATAAGTGGAAATCAATTGTAGAAGAATCGTCAGAATATTTTGATCAGCTCAAAGCTAAAATTGAACGACTGGAACAATTTGTGAAATTATAGTCTAAAATACTTGAAATCAATGACAAGGTACTAGATCTGAAAATGATAATTGAAGGGAGGAAAAATATCATCAATGAACTCACCTTTGGATTAGAAGAAAATTCCAAGACTACTGAGGGTCTTGAGGATGAAGTTGTTACACTTAGGAGTAAACTTGAGAGTGAATAAATTTCAAAAGAATCATGGAAGAAAATATAGTTTATAATGTTCTTAGATGCTGAGCTGTTGGAGAGAGAGAAACATGGATCTAATGGAGTTGAAAATATTTTGAATGATCAAAGACCCGCTTACATGGGAAATAGTGGAATCGATTGTGACATCGAATCATCAAATGCTGCAAATAATGGTGGCCAAAATAAAGGAAAGCAGAAAGTGGGTCACGTAGAAAAGTCACCTAAAGTACTGAAAAAGAAACACCTAATTCAATATGAAAGAAGAACAAAAGACTATCCTAGAGCCTCTAAGAATAAGAGGCACTCAAACTATTATCCTATGGAAGAAGGAATGAGGATAAACATAAGTGAGAAGACATTTCCTCTCATGAAGTTTCAATTATGTGGATATCTAGGACATATCATGTCTTATTATTAAGAGGAAAGAAACTATTTGAATAGAGAAGTTGTGGGAGTTCAACAAAGGAGAAAAAATTCATATCTTAATTCGTTTAGAAGAAAAAAATTCTATGGATATTATTTTTATTGTTATAACTTTGGTCATAAGGTCATTTATTTAAGGCAGAAGAGGGACATGGACACCTCATACCAAAGTCCATGACAAGTCAAAGCTCATCAACAATACATTGTTGCTCTTATAAATAGGTTTTCCCCACTGGAAGAACATTTAGGCTATGAATAACCCATGTACACAGAATATAGAATTGAAAGGCCATCAGTGTTCTACACTCAATCCAATGTCTTATGGAAATAAAAGAAGAAAATTGAGAAATTGAACCTTGTATAGGTTGCCCTCAGAGCTACAAAAAGAAAACACACCTAGATTTTAGATAGTGGTTTTTTGTCTTATATGACAGGCCATACATGCCTATTAATGGATGTCAATATGAGGGTTGATGGAATAGTACAGTTTGGTAATTATGGAGCTCTAAAAATCAAAGGTAGTGTAAGTACTGAACTAGCTAATGTAGTGATAAAGAAAACTGAATTCCTTTATGTAGATGGCCTATGTCATAATCTTCTCAGTGTGGGTAACTCTATGACTCATGAATTATAGTTACTTTTAATTAGAAAGGATGGACTATCAAGGGAAAGGCAGAAAATTAACTTATGTAGGGATGCAGTATAGAAGGAAATATATACCAGGTTGATAGTAAAGACAATATTTTCTACATGACTATTGAGGAAGAAAATAACCTGTGGCATTGGATATTGGGGAACGTCAATCAAAATGACATATAAAAATATCAAAATTGAAGATTATCATATAAATTCCAAAACTGAAGTGTGAACATGAAAATTATTGTGATTCTTGAATTTGGGGGAAGATAATATGCAGTTCATATCATCCAAAGAAGAAAATGGCATCTCATCTTCTTGATCTCATTCATACAGATGTATGTCGCCTGATAAATTTTGATGGAAATCATGGAGAAAGGTACTTTCTCCTTTTCGTAGATGATTATAGTAGAATGGAATGTGTAATGGTTATACACAGGAAATGAAAAGTGCTTGACTACATGAAAACATATCATCGGATTGTTGAGAATGATATTGGATGAACAATCAAAGTGATACAATCTAACAATGGAGGGGAATACACATCAATTGAATTTGAAAATTACTTAGAGAAGCACAGGATGAAACATGAGGTAGATGTTGTGAGAACTCCACAGATTAATGGAGTTGTTGAGCGTTGGAATCGACAGATGAACAACATTTTAATAACTATGTTGATTGAGAGTTGTATTACACAACATTACTGAAAAGAGGTTTTTCAAGCTGCAGTGTATATTTAAAATTGAACAGGAAGTTATATGGGTGAGAAAAATATGCCATATGAATTGTGTCATGGAATTAATCCCTCTTTAAAGTAATTTAGTGTTTTTGGAAGTAATTCTTCATCAGAAACAAATAAGTAAATCAAGAGAAATATGGTGAAAATGCATATGAAGGAATTTTCTTTGGATAATCAATGAACAAAAAAGCCTACAAGTGTTTCAACAAGCGCTTAGGAATGATTTTTGAAAGTAGCTATGTTAAGATCATTTAAGAGAAAAAAACAAATGCTTCAAGTATTTCATATACTGATGAGTAATAACGTGAACGTGGAGTAAATTTAAATAAAAAAATAGAGGAAGGTTTACCAAACACTCAGGAGTCACATCATGATGTTTACTCATAAGAATAATATGAAGAGGAAACCTTGGCTAGAGAGACTGCGGTTGAATCTCAAAGTTGGAATCAAAGAGTATAAACTGATCAATCCAACATTATTGGGGATTGGACTTCACCCACATAAACATGGAGAATTAGGAATAACACACAATATGTATTTCTATTAGTTGTGGAACCATCTTCATTGGAAGAAGCTACAAAGGATGAATTATGGGTGAAATACATGAATGAAGAGTTAGATTATATTGAAAAGAATTATACATGGTATCTAGTCAAGAGACCAAAAGGTCACAATATTATGGGTACAAAATAGATTTTCAAGAACAATTTTGATGAACATGGAAGTGTTATCAGAAATAGGTCAGGACTGGTATGTAAAGGATATTCACAGATTAAAGGTGTCGATGTTGAAGAAACCTTTTCTCCAGTGGCCAGGATAGATTCAATTGGGATTTTTCTTTCCATGGAAATCCAAAGAGGATATAAATTATATCAAATTTATTTCAAGACAGCATTATCGAATGGTGTTCTCAAAGAAGAATTCTACATTAAAAAACCAATGGGTTTTCTTCTTGGTACTAATAGAACAAAGGTTTGTAAACAAAATAAGGCTCTCTATGGTTTAAAGCAGGCACCATAAGCATGGTATTCCTAGCTGGATTCCTATCTCAAGAATCTAGAATTCAAAATAGTATGAGTAGATCACAATCTCTATGTGAAGAATTATCCAAAAGATCAATTCATGGTTCTTGTTTACATCGATGACATTATATTTGGTGGAAGAAAGTATAAATTAGTGGCTGAAATTTTCCACTCATATGAAATCATAATTTGAAATGTCTATGATTGGAGAGATAACATATTTCTTGGGGATGCAGGTGACTCAAAATAATTATTACACTTTCATTTCTTAGAAAAAGTATGCAAGATAGCTGCTGAAGAGATTTAATATGCATTACTCTAAACCAATGTCAACTCTAATTTCAGATGGAACCATACCTGGAAAGCATGAGGATGGGACCTCTATATATCCCACCATGTACAGGAGGATTATTGAAGGATTACTATACCTAATTGAAACATGGCCTGATATTTTCTTTCCAACTTTCTTAGTGGCCCAATTTCAGAGTAATCCAATGGAAGAACATATGAAAATAGTTAAAATAATCATGAGGTACATTCAAGGTACTCATAATTATGGGTTATACTATACTGCAAGAGGGGACAGTAAATTATCATCTTTTTTTGATATTTTCTGGGATGGATATATAGTGGAAAGAAATTATACCAGTGGTGGAGTATTCTATATTGGGTAAAAATGGGTTTGTTGGTTGAGCAAGAAATAGTAAATCACTTATCTCAATACTACTAAAGCTGAGTATATCTCGGCTATAAAGGCATTCACTCAAATACTTTGGATGAAGCAACAACTGATAGATATTGGTGATGAATTTAGAAAACCAATTGTGATTCACTATGATAATCAGAACGAAATTGATCTTACGAAGAATAATATTCAGTATTCTTGTATAAAGAATATTGAAATATGATATCACTTCATCAAATAAAAAGTAGAACAAGGAATGATTAAGATGGATCATTTTGGAACTAAGAATCAAGTGGATAACATATTGACCAAGCCATTATCAGCACATGTGTTCGAGAATCATCGGTTGAACCTCAGCGTTTAACCTCCTCCTAGTGCATAAAGAGATTACGAGATACCCCTCTCCCCAGTTGTGTTAAATGTTTTTAATCTGTTTGTGGATGTGATGCAGGTTTACAATGATGGCACTATCTAGGGGTGTTTTGAGCTGTACAATAAACAAATATTGGTCTTTGGGTTTATTTTCAATGGGGGAGAAGGAATAAATTCAGGACATGTAATTGACATGTAATGCTTCTGGGGCATGATGATAATTCGGTGTTATGAGGAGAAGGAATGCATTGAACATGTAATGATTCTATGACATGCATTGGACATAGGAGGAGGAGGAATGAATTTTACATGTAATGCTTTTATGACATGTATTGGACATGTAATGCTTCGGTAATAGGATGAGAATTCAGTGTTAGGAGGAGAAGGAATACTTCCAGGGTGTGTAATGCTTCTGTGACACAGTAAAAGAATTTATTGTGCATCTCTAAGGATTCCAAAACAATGGAAACCAATTCAATATTCCCCAATTTTTTCCTATGCCGAGCATTTCTCATGTAGACTTAGTGTGTTTTCTGAGTTCAATCTTTCATTTTAGGTTTTACTTGTGGTCAGTGCTCTATTGAGTTTATCTATATATTTCCAACAAACCCAAAGGGGGGGATTGATGGAACCATATCTATTCTATGCTAGAAATGGAGTATGGTTTGTGTTTATTTTCAATCCTCATTAGAATTTTATAATTTTTTCCAGGAAAGGGATCATACAGTTCATGTGGACAAAGATATTGAAGGTGGCGTTGTTTTATAGTGTTTTCTAAATTTTTGAGCTTGAAAATAATAAAATAGAGAAATGTGTTTTAGAAAAGGGAGTTACGTCCAAGTTTAAAGAGTGTTTATAAAGTTGTGCAGAAGGCCTAATTTGGGATTATAATATCAAAATATGGAAAATAAAAAAAGTGTGTGCAAGTATAAAATGTGTTTGAAAGATAAGGTTACGCGAAAGAATCTTATGCACCCAATGATATGTCAAAAGGGTTTTTGCACGCTTAAGAATAATATTACACGCACCAAAAAAGATTCATCATAATCTTTCACACAGCGTCATTGTGGCCTATAAATAGGCGGCTACCCCATAGAAGATTTAATAATTTTCCAACGAAATTATGGTTTCTATGATGCGCGAAATATTTGCGCGCAAAATAATTACAGAGAGTTAATATTGCGCGCAAGGTGTTCCTTTAGTCTGAAAATAACAAGTGAAACCATTGGTGTCATTATGAAAAAGGTAATGGTTGTGCAGAAATTAGGGGTTTTGCGAAAGTCAACTTTCACGGAAATTCCCAAATCTTGTGTGCAAGTTGAGGTATTGCGCGCAAGTATGGTGTTATGCATCTGAAATGATTTTGATTATCTGGTTTGAGTGAGAAGTGACTTCGAGTGCATAAATTCATGACTTTGAGGAAATTAGTGTCTCATGATGAATATAGACAAATACTTTAATGAAAATCTATTGAAGTGACCTTCAAGTTGATAAATTGTGTTTGACTTATCTCAAGGAAGTGAGCTAGGGGGAGTTAAGGGAAGTGATCCAAGGGATGAAGTGAGATGTCCCTAAACCTTTGTAAAGGTAGTGTTCCTGGAACAGAGTGGCTGTGACCAAATATTGTAATCCTCAAACTAGTAAATAGTAGTGTATTTAGGTACGACCGACACGCTATCGGCGTATACTCCTTAGACGTAGCCCTTTGAGGTTAACCAAGTAAAAGTGATGTATCATCTCTATACTTTCATTTTTTTAAAAGATTTAAAAAGTTCCTACCACCATGGGAACAAGATCCACATCTTAAAAAATAAAAATTTGACACCCTAATTCACCCCTCCCCTCTTAGGGTGTTCAGGGGTCCTTCAGATATCCTACAGAGCCCCCTGTGTGGCCTCCCTTTCTACTGACTCTTCTCATTTGGGATTTTCAGGTGTGCCACTTCTTCTTTCCTCCCACTAGGTACAAGTCCTAGAGTTTTTTGACTCATCACTACTAAATCTCCACTATCATGGTGTGTTTTATCCACTTTCCAACCCTTGCCTCATGGTTGAAGAGGCACCCCATCACCAACACAGACGGTTTGTCGCTTCATCATTTTCCCTAGGTTGGTTACCTCCAAACTCTTGGAATATTCCTTAACTATCCCATAGATAGTTATGGGAAGAGATCATTTTTCATTTTCCCATCTTCCCACATGAACATGTTCCACAACTGACTCATCACACATGGATGTTCCTCGTGGCATACTCCCAAGTGGACTTGTGAGGTCGGCCTCTACATGCACCGAAACTTCCCTCGCAAAGCGGTGTAGGGTGTATGACACACATATAGGCTCAAGATCAATTTGTTCCTCCAAAACTCCACCCCTAGAGTCCAAGATATAAAACTAATGCTCCTCAGTTCCATGTCCCTCATCAATGAATACACCTATTGGAAACAGAAATAGATTGAAGTTGAATTCATCTGCCTTCCAGACTTTGTTCAACACCGACCAGAAATCTCCCCACCATGTTCAAAATGGCTAGTTGGAAGTATAATCTAGGAGGGAAATTAGGGTTTGGATATTAATATACTCCAATGTGAACTGTTATCCATCCAAAGAAAAGATGGATCTGTATGTACACCCTATGTGGCTTCTTTTCCTCACAGAGGTGCCACAACACCTTGTACAGCTTAGTGAACCCCGAGATCCCTAAGTTTACATGCTCCCCCATTTCCAACACTGATTCGATAATGAATGTGCTCGGTCACACACTTATATTTGTGTCCCTGACCAACAATATCCGGCCATAGATAACTGTAGATATAAACCTATTTATCCTAACAATCATTTGTTGCTCAGTGTTGAAATTGTACCCTCATAGCTTATATTGGTTATCCTCTAGGGTTTTCTAATAAAAATTATCTTTACTACATTGGGATCCCTTTAGATAGGTGGGAGGCCTGACTGGTAGCTTCCTAGGCACCTCCTCCCCTTCAGCGACAGTCTTGGTGGTATTTTTATAGAATTCTTAAATCACAACTTGAAATTGGTGTCTCTCATCAACTACTTGTCCTCACCTGGAACTAGATACATCAGTGCACTTTCCATCTACGGAATCTGCTATAGATCCTCCAATGTCTTCTTTATAGGGAGGAACTCGTCGTACATATGTACTAGGATTGGAATCCCTAAGATCATATGAAGGTCTTGGAGGATGATACTGACCTCCCTGTGGTGAAGATGAAGAGTGTTGGTCCTCAATAACCACCTGCTCAGTAACTCTAGAAACATTTTTTTAGCTTATAAGTGTGGAATTAAGAGTCCCAAACATATTTATATATCCAAACTCACTAAATCTATTCCTATATATATTCATAGGATGCACAATCCCAGTAAGCCCAGGCCTAGTCCTCCATAAAAATTTCACCCTCGCACAGGTCCCAATAATCAGTTCACCCCTTCTTTGAGTTCCCCAAAGCCACCTTGAGGATGGTGTGGTATTGTGGGGGAGATACCTATGGATACAGCTCCTTCCCATCAACACAATTGACATGGTTGTATAGTCATTCAGAATTTATAGGCATGTGGTTTTCTAATGTATCATCGTCGACATCCCTAAACCACTGGCACTGACATGGTGTACTCCTGAACCAGTAAGCAGGTTCATCCCTACTTTCTTCAGGGATGATCACTCCATACCTCAGACCAAATTCATATAGAGGAGGTCTCTTGAAGAGAGGGTCATTTTTTGGATTTTTGAAAGGATATCCACCAGGTATTCATGGTCTAAATGGATTCACACATATTCCCCGATGCCCAGATTATCCTTCTTCTCTTCCCTTCAGGTAGCATCCGTGATGACCCCCTGAGCAGCTTCTTGGTTGCCTATTTTTTCCCAAGACATTACTGTTTTTTTATTTTGGTTCATAAATCTTGATCGCAAAGATAGATCACAGAGCTCAATCATAGTGACCATCCACAATGTTCTACAACAGAGCCCATAGACATAACTCGCAGAGCACATGATTGTAGATTCTAAGGAATCGCTTTGTGTCAAAAAGTAAAAAAGAACCCTATTGTCAAAGAGATGTTGTGGAGTGCACAGAGCTTCACAAATAAAGATATCAATCACTGAGATGTGAATATAGGTGAGTACAAAAGAGGGGTATTTATCCTCTATTAATAGGAAATTACCCCTGATATATTTGGCACGCCCCACCATGGTGAGATTCGTAGTGCACTCCACTGCGACAAGCATTATAGTTCTCTCAACCCGTGATTTGTGCACCCCCATCACATTTCTAATTCATGATCTGCCTAAATTTTGGCGATCTACCTTTAAAATTCAACCTTTGTTTTCTCCTCAACTCCAATTATGAGGCGGAGGCATTTTTTGGTTCCAAAATATGTGTGTTGGAAAAAATAATCAAAGTACACTAAATGGTGTTAAAGGGTCTTCTTCATAATTCACCCTTGAAAATACCTTCAACACCATGGTCGGTGTAAAGTCAAGGCCTTCTCTGTGCCTGCTGTAGAGAAAAGTGACGGTTGACTATGAACCTATGATGAACAAAATTAAAGTATTCACACCATGGAGGGAAATGAGATTGCCTCCGGGAGTCCATTGAAATTGACAGAAACCTCTACAACTGCCATAGATTGAATGAAGAAATCCTCTACACCATGAAGGAGATTGCGGTTAACTACACAACTTGGATAAACTTGATGAAATATGCCACTAATGTCAGAGTGAAATTTACTTCATGTAATACCCTCAAATCATCATGTCCCCTAACTCATATAATATCTATCTCCCCCCATTCCAGAAGAGGAGGACCCCGACCTTTCATCTTATGAATTCCCAAATTTTGATGTGTTATTTGCTCTGTAAACCAATTGGGAAAATGAATCATTTGAGGTACTTGATAATTTCAAAAACCCTTTACTTTTTCATAAATCTACCCTTATTTCATGAAGGGATTCCCTTCACGAATATTATTGTCCATTGAAAAATAAGGATACCTCTTTGGGTACTCAGGACTTGGAAAATAACCTAAAATTCATAAAGCACCATCCAAAAACATGTGTACTCCATTATTAGGATGAGACACTATGATTTAAAAGGATCTACACTTTAAAAATTCATATACTCTGTGAAGCCATGTGCTCTATGAGCCCTTATGCTCTGCAAGCCCGTGAGATCTGCGAGACCCTCTGCTCTGAAAGACCATGTGCTCTACAAGCCAGTGATCTCTACGAGCCATTATGATTTAAGACCCCTTATACTCTATGATCCTCTATGTTCTATAATCCCCTATTCTTTGAAATACTATGATCTTTGAAATCCCATGATCTCTATGATTCCATGCACTCTGAAATCCCCTGAGCTTTGTGAAGCCCCTCTCTACGAGGCCTCTTTCTTCATAAACCATTCTCTTGTGCAGCCCTCCAGGCTTATAAAAAGTGATTTCATAGTCCCTTGGGTGGTGCTTTATGTTTTGTTTCCCTACCTCATTCTTCTTCACATAGACATGATAACATGGACCCCCCCCCCCAATGGATCACTCCACAACCCTGTTACCACATGGCATTACCTATTCTTTCCCTCCCTCAAGAATGGGTTGGTATAGGTTATGTAAGTCATAAGGGTGAGGAGTGAATCCTCACCGTCATAGTCGCACAATTTTAAACTGACAAGAACCCATGTCCACAACATGTAATGTTAAACTATTATCGCCAATAATCGACAAGTCTATAGAGGAACATGAAGGGGATGGGAACTAGCGCCTTCTCACTCCCCTCTCCCTCTGAGCTTTGTCGCCATGCGCACCTCGGGAATTCTTTGTGTAATCCCCGACACAACATGATAGATTGATATGGTTATGGTGTCCATATACTCCTCATCCATATATATCACTACTCAGTATTCCCTCTAGGATTAATCCTCTATATCATCTTCTGGTCACTAACCATGTGTAAGACCCACTCCATTCCTCATAGACGCACCTTTCGCAATGCGATCTTTAAGTCTTGGTTGCCTCTTGTTTCTCACACCAAGCATGACTCACATGGGATTAGCATAAGCATCAACCATGAAATCCTATTTAGGACTCCTTATTGCATAATACCCATCCCCAATCCTACCAAACTGTGTGCACTTTGATTCTTTCCCTTTCCAAGAAAGGTATATTGTAGGCCTCCTTGAGGTTCAATCCCATTACCCATCAGTCCTGAACATTTTATATCTGTTCACAACCATCCTACATGACGTTAAATGGTATTACCCTTTAATATTTCATGATATTAAACAATGTGAATTCAAACTACATGGGTTTTAATCTTTATCTCCTAAGATAGGGTAGGAAGGAAGCCTTCCAGATTTTCAACCCCATGGTAAACTTCGGTGTCCCCTTTGTTGGGACCCACATCTTTGGTTCTCCATTTAGTGGTGTTAGATCAGTTCCTGGGATTTTAACTGTATGTAATCCCCATCCTTAATCCATAATCATCCAAACAATAGTGTACCTCTTGTGATGGGATACTAACCACATGTATGCCCCAGCATGTCATCGGGTTTTTGTCCTTTGTGTATGCTTCAATTCCATGCCCCATCTTGAACTAAATTTTCGTTGATTACCTATCATGGGGATATTTAGGAAGCCTCTTTGAGGTTCAATACCATCACCCATTTCCCATCATATTCTCTCCCTTGATCCTTTGTGTTTTGGGAAGATCATGCCTTAACCCATTGGTTCCATTTCCTTCGGGTCCTCATCCATGTGTCCATTCTCACGATCCACCTCATCATGTGTCTCAGCGCCCCATTTCTAGAACTACATGGACTTTAATTCCCTGCCACATGGATACGTAGAAAGCCTCTTTGAGGTATAATACCATCACCCATGTCCCATCTTGGTCACTCCCTTGAGCCTTTTTGTTTCAAGAAGATCATTCTTTAACCCTTTAGATCCATTTCCTTCGGGTCCTCATCCATACATCCATTCTCATGAGACGCCTCCTTAGGTGACTCATCTCACCATTCAAGAACTATGTGTACTTTGATTCCATACCATGTGGATATGTAGGACACCTCTTTGAGGATCAATCCTAACACCTTCACCTTTTCACAAATCCTCAGTTCCATCCCCACTCATTCCATCCTTTGAAACTCAATCCATATCCAACATGATTCCACTCAAGCTGCCACATCCTAGTGAAATCATGCCATCCATTTAAGCAACTGACCATGTGTAAGCCACATTCATCTTATTACTCCTTTGTAGCACCAGGGCCACTAACCATATGTAATCCCCATCATTTCTTCAGGTTGTTGTCCATTGTGTACACCCTAATCCTATGATTCACCCTCTCAAACTATGTGGGTTTTGATCCCTATCTTCTATGTAGGGTATATAGGAGGCCTCCATGAGGTTCAATCCCAGCCAATGGTAAACCTTGGTGTCCCCTTTTTCAGAACATAATCATCCTCTGATCTGCCCATTCAGGTGTCTTGATCTGCCTTCATGGTGTGATATCTTCACTCTATGGGACACACCACCTCAGATTTATCCTCATTAAGAATCTCAATCCACCCATCTATTAAAGCTATTAGGTTCTACCTCATAGGGATGTACCCATCTGATCAACTCCTATCAGTGTTTTGATCAGTTTGATCTGTCTCCACTAGACGTTTAACTCATGGCATGCCATGTGTTAAACACGGAAAGCTGAGTAAAACCTCAAATACATGCCTTCGGCATATAATTCTACACATTCAACATGGGATACCTCAGGCTTCCACTCCCTCAATAATACCAATCATATGGGGGATAAATCAAGGTGTACCAGTGTTTCAGCATCCAGAAATGCCAGTGATGACTAGTGTGACTACTCCCTTGACAGAAGGTTTCTTCCCTAACTTGACCCCATGGAATGGCCTGATAGAAGCATTGTAATTAACCGGCATCAACAAATTTAAGGCACTGAGAATATTTTAACAAACAACGTATTAATATTTAAGGGATACCCATACTAGGTGAAAATTTGTAAGTAGAAATCCTCGAAAGGAGATGTCAATATCCCATCATCCCATTTTGATCAATGAGAAAACGTATCTAAAGAAGTGATGAATTCTACCAACTTTGGAAAGTGGAAATTCACATAAATAAACAGTCATGTTTCCTATTCAACAGATAGATGTGAAAACCCCAATGAAAGTGTTGGAAACATATATAGAACATGAGTTAGGTATGATCAATTTTAATTAAGTTTCTTTTCCGGGACTCACCGTTGTGAATGTCTCACTATTGTGAATGTCCCTCAATTGTGAATTTCTCACTATTATTAATGTCTCACCATTGGAATTCTTATTTTCAATACTTCTCACTACTGAATTTCTCACCATTGGAACTTCATACCATTGGTTGGTCTCACTATTTATTTTCTATGACTTTGTCTTTTCTTTTCATTTCACATTTTAAATTTATACTTATGATCATAAATTATTTATAGTTTATTTTTTTTCTTTCAGTTAAATTTTTATTTTTATTTTGAATTTATCATAATTCCAAATTTTGATTTTTCATATCCCAAAGAACCCAAATGATAAATGTGGAACTTTTTTTAGTTTCAATGCACCTTTTTTGTAATGAATTTTTCTCATGATCCATGAATGAAATTTCTCTCACAACCTTTCAACCTTCCTTTTGATCTTCCTTTCACCTTTGACTAAGCTAAACGATCTGACCTCTATGGAGAGAGTGAAGTAACCTTCAATGTCTTCACCAAAAAATTCACTTTTTAAAAAGAAGAGAAAAGGGTAACTGAGTCATTCTACACTAGTAGAACTAGTTAATACCAATATTTCAAAAATAGTAGTCATTCCATAGAAAAAAGGGGAATATTAATGGTTATTATCTATTAATTCATTATTTCTAAAAGTTATAAATAACCATGGATGGATGGATTGGTTCTCTTAAAACGAGATATTGTTTTATCCTAAGTTGGTATATCCTTTTTATCAGTACATGGAATTAGGTTTTAAAGATGAAGAATAATACTATGTAAGAATCCTTATTAAATGTCATAGAATGGCCTTTTCTTCACAATAGTGGGATGAGTGTATAAAATTTCCACCTGAAAGTGTGTTTAATGACTACCAATGAATGGTTCTAGATGATGGTAATGAGTTCATCTATGAAAAATCCCATACTAAATTCACTGTAGATGGAATAGTTAGAAGGTTGATTACCTTTGAGTTATATAGATAGTGTAGAATGATCATCAAATTTATCTAGCATTTTATATACCCAATAAAGGTTTAATTTTATACCTTAAGGTATCATGATTTAAATTTGTTATTTCTTATAAAAAGAGGACACAAGATAAAATTTAGCAAATATCTCATGCTTCATATAATGGAAATGACCTATCAAACCTCTAGATCAAATTTTCTGATCTACCATAAGTTGATTTAGGTTATGCATAAAAACAAAGGACTATTTGTTAAAGAAGAGGAATATATTGTATATTGTGGTTTATTTTTTATCATAAGGATAATTTATATAAGGATAAATATCAGTTGGAAGCCATGGAAGAAGAAATGGGTAGCTGAAAATGAAATTCAATATAATGAGTTTAATCCTATTGACCACCCATCTAGAATAAAGGATCTTGTAAACCATGTTCCATAACATGATGATATTATTTAATACTCTGATAGTGATAAGGAGGAAGAAGTTGCATCTTCTAGAGAAAAGAGGAGAAGTAGTTTTATGTTGATGAGGGATGAGACTCTCCTAGATCTCCTATTTTGGCATATGGAGCTTTTAGTCCACCAAGGTCTCACCCAAAAATAGAAAATATTTTAAAAAGTGATGAAGAAGAGACCAAAGTCTCTGGAGAAGATTTTTTTAAGAGTAGTTCCAAAAAAGATGAATATAACAGTGATGAAGCAGATAAAGAAGGAAGTGGAGATTGTGATGATGATGGATGATCAGATCCTGATGATTCTAGTGGGAAAATTAGAATAGAGGATGTTGATATTCCTTAGGTTCTTCTTACCACTCCTGGTGGTTTGTCTTTTATATCATAGGATATTCCTAGTTTTATTGATGAAATGGATGTTGCTACTAGAAAAGAAGGATATGAATCTGTTGATCAGGATAAATATCCAAGTGTATATTCTAGTTTTTGGAGTTAATACTATATCTATTGTTGATGGTTAGAAAGTTTTGGATTCTTTTTTTTTTGAAAAGATGTCAGTTATTGCTGTTAATGAGCTACATGAGGCTGAACAGATCGAAGTTGAGAATGTAGAGAAGATTGTTAATGAAAAAAGACCTTTTGTGACCCATTTTGATGTAAATTCAGGATATGTGGTTGCTAATAAGGAAGTCCCTGGTATTCTTATTCTAGTTTTAGTTGTGTACATAGATCCTAATACTTAAATGTTTGAGCCTCCATCTAAGTCATCAGAATGATGGATTGAACCAATGTTAGAAGAATGGCGTTTGTTTCTTGGAAGTTCACTAAAGAATGGTAAAACTTCCATTCAAGAAAAAATATATCATAAGGGGTCATTGATTGATAATATTGATACATCTAATAAGTTGAGGATATTTTCTTCTATAAAATAATCTACTCATGTTGTTCTCCATATTTCTACTGATGTGGTCAGCAAGGGTGACTTATATGCTTTCAGAAAAACAATAATTTTATATTTAGGTAAAATTTTGAAGATTCAAGAACCACATATTACTATGATAATTGAATAATATGAGAGATACGTATTTCAGTTGTCGATTAAGCACATTAAACTAAAGATGATTCACTATATCCAAGAATTTGAAAATGATAATAGAATGTTATAGAATGAGTTAGAATCCCTA
This sequence comes from Viscum album, assembly GCA_963277665.1. Taxonomy (NCBI): domain Eukaryota; kingdom Viridiplantae; phylum Streptophyta; class Magnoliopsida; order Santalales; family Viscaceae; genus Viscum; species Viscum album. The sequence continues at coordinate 1,800,884,780 of OY728123.1, forward strand.
AAATCCACTACGGACAAGATGCAGTATACCATTGCAGCATCTATGGATACCCTAATTGAAAGAGTTGAAAATATTAAATTAGTGGAATCTAGTTATAATAATCATCCTCCATCTATTTTTGATGCTTATCTAATTAGAACTATGATCATAGAAGATCTTAGAGCTACTTTAGTTAGTGGTTCAAGTGATGCTACTCAGCCTCAAGAAACCATAGACATAATAAGGTATAATAGTGATCATGTTCTCAAATTGAATATAGAATATGATAAGGACATGAAGTTTAATCTAGAGACTATAACTAAGGACATTAAGTACTATAACTCAAGAATATATACAAATCATTCCATGGATGCAAATTTCATGTTTCTAGCTGAGAATTTGAGCATGCCTCCTATGACCTGAGATTTTAAGAACCAATTAGATTAGTTAAATGTATTAGATTCTATATTGACTATTTTTATATAATATAATAAATACATATTTGGTGAAATTGATCAATGTGTAAATATTATAATGAAATTTATACACATTATGAAACCATTTCTACATGTGCATGATATTTTTGTTGTATCTCATGAGTCCATCTATTTTACTTCAACATTAACACCTCCTGGTACTACCCTGGAGTAATTCTGAACTGGATTGGCTAGAGACCATCATGAAAATTTTTTAGCTAAGTTATAGCCATTTTATATAACTCCAAGGAAGGTTGTACAACAACTTCAGCCGATCCACATTTGAGAGCCTCATCCTCCTTTATCTATTTCTAATAGTCCTTCATATATCATTTTAGTACCCTCAACCATTCGTACAGTTACTTCAGGACCTGATACTAAGCCCTCTACCACAATCAAGGATAAAAGAAAATCATAGTTGGATCCTTCTAATGAGCCTATGAAGAAGAGTTGATTAAACATTTTTTATTTGATGGGGATTTTATTTTTGTGTAATTTTTTATATGTAACTTTTTACTGGACTTCGATTGGTTTTTTAAAAAGAAATTTTAATGTTATTTTTTATTCTCATTCTCTTTTATTTTCTATTTTATTTTTGTTTTATTAATTTTCCTATTTTACTATACACTTTTTGATAATCCAAAAAATGGGAGAACAATATTATGGATTTTTTCTTGAGAAATTTTCCTGACTACCATATGGTCATATATTCTTCTACCTTCCCTTGATACTATGTGATATCATTCTTTCTTTATTTTCATTTAATACCATACTAATTTATGTAAACACTTTTTTCTTTGATACTATGTCTTTTAATATCCTTTATTATTCCTTTAATTATCTTTGATATCATATATATATAATTTAATTATTTACCATTAATGCTGTGAATATAAAATTCCCTGATTTGTGATCATCAAAATGGGAAGATTGTTGAATTCCATGTTTTAATTATAATCAAATAAATATTATTATTATAATTAATGAGTTTCATGTTTTCTATTATCATTTTATAATATAAAACAAATTGGTAAAATTTACCAAAGTACGAGTCACCATCAGACAAAACATCGCCACAAAACATGTCTCACCACAAAGGATATCTCACATCCAAAAATGTCTCACCATCACTTTGAGACACTATTAAGAAAGACTCGTTTATTTATAAGTATCATCATTTCATTGAGACCCCATAATGGATGAGTCAATATCAGGAATGAGTCACTACTGAGATAAAAATTCAAAAAAGTATAGAAAAGTCACATCGACAACTATGGATCACCTCTAGAATGAAATATTGGCTAAGTGTTAGAAAGAATCGCCACTAGAGTAGAGTCACTATTGAAGAAACCTACTGCTAGAATGACACGCCGCCAGACTCAGACACTGTTAGACACTAACTCACAGCTAGATCAATACATTATTCCAATGTCTCACCATCAGACTTAGTCACTGCTAGAAGTGTCACCAATCCAAGTAGTCACCTCCAGAAGTGTCACCTCTCAAAAGACACACCTCTATTGACTATATTTATTTTTGAATTAAATTTCTCTAACAACTAGTTTATCAAATTTAATACTCATACTTATTATAATGACCATTCCATAATTTTCCTATAGATATTCATTAATGTTAGTGTCAAAACGTGCGGTATGATTAGAATAAATTTTGGTGGATTATTTTTGTGGATGTTGTTGTTAAAGATATGAAGCAGCCCCCATCATGTATATATGAGAAGTTTTGAAAGAAAAGATATATTTGTACATGTGACGATATTTGAGTAGTTGTGAAGTGTTCCATACATGAAAAATTATTTCACAAGATTAAATGTTGAAAAAGAGAAGCCCATTGAACATGTGGACAACTTCTTAAAGAATCGCAAGAAGGAGTTTACGACACTCTCTTATATAGCAGTTTTTTAGAAATATGTCTCAAGCTACATTTCAAATCAAATTTGAGATTCATCAGTTTCAGAGAATATTAGAGGGAGAAACAATATATCTCTACTCATTTTACTTTTTATATTTGTTTATTTATATTTACATTATAAATAGTGTGGATTACTCTATCTTATTTTAACCCAAAATAAATCATAATTTAAACTGGAAGATACATAGATATCTTCTCAACACCTTTTACTCTTTTTCCCACATGTCATGGTAGTGGTTAAATTATGTAATGTTTTATCTGTACTCCCATTATAATGGTAGAATAGGTCCTTGAAAGTCCTAAAATGTTGATATACTATTATAAAACCTAATCTAGGTTCTAAAACAAAAGTATATTTTATATAAATTTCTTGGCATCAAGTGGTTTCCAATTGGAGAGGATTAAGTTTTATCTTGAGACTAAAGCTATTTTATTCAAATTCCTATGTGTGTTTGGTTTTAATTTATTTCTTTTCATTAAAAATGAATTAGTTTTAAACTTTAAAAAAAACCACTACTTTGATAGTTTATCTTAATTAGTGTTTATATAATATTTTGATTAAGTAAATTGATTTAAGTGTATAAAATAATATTATATATTTTTTACCCAATACATAATCAATATTTTTAGAAATATTCTAAAATATTAAAACTTATATCAAACTACTATTTTGGTAAACTATGTTATTTTTTTTAAATTGAGGGAATTCATTTAAATCAATTTTAAAAAAATAATGGTTACTCAATTCACCACCCTCTTGAGATACTCACTATAACCAAAAAAATGAATTATAATTAGTTTTTATTATATCATATAATTTTAATAGATATGTTATTGAAATTAGAATATTTTATTCTACCCTAATACAATATTTATAAAATTAAAATTTGTCACATTTTCTACAATATTCTTAAATTTTAAAAAAATCAGTTTCTAATAATATATTTTATTTAAAAAAATAATATATAATATTACTAAAATAATATTATTTAGATAAATTATATACCAATTAATTGTTTTCAAAATATGATAGATAAAAAAATTCTTGTTTCTCGTTAATAAAAAAATTATATCACTAAATACAAATTTACTCTGATTTTTATATTTTAAACATCCATAATCAAATATTTTTATATTTTATTCCTCTAATAAAAAATATAACCTTGTATTCTTTGTTTCTTTAGTTTTAACATTGTTAGGGAAGATCTACCTCTTGTCCTATTCAAGATCAACTAATCCTTTGGGTGCTTTGGAGTGGCATAAAATCTTCTAATGTGAAGAATTGTGACATCATGGTCTTATGAGTTTCCATTTTTTATTTTTATTCTCGAGTCGTTTATCATTGAAATTTATATTCTTTCACAGTTTCATAGTATGTCTCATGGCTAAGACTCATATTTAGTCTGAATAGTGTGTTAACCATCTGACAAATGATGTGGTTTTAACAGATCCTAGTTGTATGGTTGGTGAAAGGTTTCTCTAATAGTGTGGCCTACTTATGAAAAGTGCTCCCATATATTAGTGGAGGGAGAATAATTGGCACACAATTTGTAATTTCTTACATCCAAACTATGAACAATTCCTAGATTCATTGAAAGAATGAAATTTCACTTTTTTCCCTCTGCGATTGTTAACCTGTTTTCACTCCCTTATCATCTCATTCAGTGCACAATACCCCATGGCTACTTTTAATGGTTCCTAATTCAATCCATGGTAGAATCATGGATCTTATTCATGTTTTGGGTGGATTATTCTAGGTGAAATATTTCCTTTATTCTCCCTTTTTATTTATATATTTTTTTTATCTTGTTCTTTCCTAGTGAGGTATTGTTGTCCATGGGTAGAAGTATAGATTAATTCCTTAAATTTTTTTTTCTCATGGGATTTTTGGTATTATCATGTCCTATCGAGGTATGATATCATTTTCTCTCACATAGTCATTGAGTTTTAATGTATGTAGTCCCACACATATAATTTTAAATTTAGAACTATTATATATTTTTTATTTAAATTCCTTATTTAGTGTTTTAAAATATATTTTAATTATCATAAGATTATTTTATGAAACATATGTTGATTCCCTTGGTTATCATCAATTTCAATAGGATATTTCTTTGTTTTAAATGTTTAAATCCTATTTTGTAAATATATTATTTCCAGATATTTGTTTAATGGGCCAATTGGATCATTTAAATTAATGGTTATATTTTAAAAAAAAAATTGGACTTGGTTTTATTCAAAGGGAATACTTTGATGGAAATAAGTGTTATCACTTTTTTATAATTTATTGGAATGTTTGGCATTATAAGTAAATTCTATGAGGCCCAATTCTAACTTTTAAAATGGGTATCTAAAATAAATACATTATCAAGATATGTACCATTGTATTTGTAATATGTATGTCATTATTTATATGTATTGGAAAGTTCTTGATAAAGGATATTGTGAATTTAATATATGTTATTTATGGAACATGGGGCATTTTCATTTCTAGTAATTAGAGGTGAGTATGTGCATTCATTTTTAAATGTATTATATATAATGCTATGTAAAATTTTTTCAAATCACCTTTACTTTTGATTTGAGGGATGCCTTGGGTATCTAGGAGGGAATTCTAGGTAAACATGCTATAGTAGTTCATGATCATGTTCTTATTTGGGATCTTGATATTAGTTATAGTTTAATTATGTGATATGCCACTCATTTATCCAGTGAGGGTAATAATAGGTGTCTGGGAAGGTTTATGTTCATCATTAAATCCTATTTTTTACTTTTTCATATGGAACTACCTAATAATGTCCCCCATAACTACCAGGTTCTAATGATATTATGTTTGGAAAATTTTATGCTCCAATTTATTAAACATTAGAAGGGTAATTTGTTTCAAATTTCAACATTGGGTTTTTTCCTTTTACTTGTATTTTTTTCTTTTCTTAATACATTAGAATATAGTTTGAATAACTTAATTTATATATATATATATTGGTTTTTTATTATGAAAAAATATTCATTTTCATAAGAACGTTCATATGTTTGTGTTATATATATATATATATATATATCTGTGTGTGTGTGTGTGTTTGTTTGGGTGTGTGTGTGTTTAGGGATAGTTCAAGTGGGGATCTTTTTAATTCTTGGTTTAAAAAAGTATGGATTATTATTGGTTCACCATTAAAATGTAAAAGCCTATTTTAATTTTATACCTATTTTCAAATTATATTTCCATATTTTAGATATTTAATGATTATTTATGGACTAGAGGGTTTTAACATAGTTTTAAATTATGTTCATTCATATTACTATTATAAGATTATCATGTTTGGATAGTTCATTATGGAATTGGTGGATGATAACATATTCTTGGTTTGGGTATAGATAATAGCTAGTGAATTTAGTTCATTTGATTCTTATATTTAGTGGTTGGGGATTATCCACTTGTTCATTATTAATATATAGTATCTCTATTTTATTTTATTTTATGCATTACTACTTCCACTCTACATTTGGATCATTTTCCCTATTTTTTTTGGTTTGTTATATTTTTTTAATTTGTTTTTTTTTTGTATTGTTATGACTTGAAATGACATTTATGTTTTCCTTTGTATATTATTTTTTCTTTAGAATAAAACATTCCCATTATTACTCATGATTACCTTATAATGTGAGACCACCTCGAGATGATTAGTAACACACATTGGAGATGTCTTGGGATGGATGGAATTACCATTCTAATGGGTGGCCCATGCTGGTTCATGAAAAAAAATGTATTAGAGAACCTTTTTCTAGTGAAGATCTAGGTTATTTATTTAACCTTATTATTTTGGAATTTATAGGAAATTAAAGTATGGATCATTGTAATTCATGTAGTTATTCACATATTGGTGATCTATGACCACCAATTCAAGATGATTCCTCAATTCTTAGGTTAGTCCAGGATGAGTATGTCTCGAATTAGAGAATGGTTTTGGATGTTTTGAGATATGTGGTTTTTATTTGAGTGTTTCTTTGTTTTATTGATAATTAATGGGTTATTTTGATAATATAAAAACATTATAATTAGTTTTGGATGAATATTAGGGTATATATGTTTACTCTTATAGTTTGAAAAATAGTTCACAGAGCATAAAAACCCCACTATTTCCTTCTAATGATCTTCACCAGGGTATCACATAGTCAAAATATTTCATACAACCAAAACATACACAAATATTATATTACACATATAAGGTCACTATTACATCAAATTTTGAGTTCTCTATATTTTGGTTTACTATATAATTCCTTAGGTGATGGGGGTTTAGAATTGGAGTTTTTCTAGAAAACATAATAGGAGCACGATTAACATGTTATTTTTATAACCATGCAGCAAACCATGAGAGGGTACTGTAGAAGGTGATCATATAATTATTCATAGATTTACAATTTTTTGTGAAACATTTCATATACCAGGTAAAATAAATGACATAAATTTGGGGGAGATGGTATCCCCATAGAGTTGGTGCACAATTTTTCTAAGTTTGGGGTCCATACTAGCTTAATAAAAAGTGGTCTTTTACCATGTCACCCTATTGATTTCTAACCCCAAAGGCTATTATATTCTACTCCCATAATATGAATCCCCACTTATTATCTTGGAATCTTACTCTCCTCCATGGTGTTATATTCTCCTTTGATTCAAGGTTGTTTGGATTTAAGTGTGTTAGGTCAACTCCAACCTATTTCGGGTGGTTGTCGTCGAAGGTGATGAAGTTGGAATCAAATACGAGGGTGGTGAATATATTTAACATTGTTCTCCATGTATTAACATTAAATTTTGAATCTGGTTTTCTTTATATTTATCAAATTTATATTTTAGTGATTTATGGTTTATTTTTATCCCAAGATTTACATGTTTTTATTCTTGGTATTAAAATTTGGGTGTTCAAAGAGGGTTCTCTAAAAGGGAGTGTCATGTATGATATCCAAATATTTGATAAAATGGATCAAAGAAGATTTAGGGTTTTAAATATATTTAAAAATTAATTTTATAAGTGGTTCTACATTATAAATATTTTTTTTCATAAAATGTGCATGTTAGTTTGTCAAATTGGATTCTGAAGTGGATTTGATTATATGATATTGGTTTTATGATTGTGTGGAATTGAGTAGAGTATGATTCAACTAGGGTGTAACCAAGTAGTTTTATGAGTAACTATGAGAGAATTTGGGGAGGAAGACCAGAAGATAGTCATTTGGTTTCCAAGGGATCATGATAGCCTTTGGTAGGAATACCATTAGAGATTTCATTCAATACCAATAGACCGTGAGATCTCTTGAAGTTTTTTCCAAGGAATACCATTTGAGATTTCAATTTATTTATTTAACTATAATACATAATTTGGTTTTATTCACCTTAAAAACTTATGGTTATATCTCTAGGTAAACCTAATAATACTGAATTGGTTTATATTATTTTATGCATTTTATTGTTCCATGTTCAAGGTGACGATTTATGTTATGACTATTTTCACATATTAGATATTTTATTACTATTTGTATTCTTATAGGTTATTATTACTTTTTATATGGTTTGAGAATTTTTATTACATGTATCACTAATTATTTTATTTGGGTCATATTTATAATTTTTTCAGAAAATATATTTTTTTTAAAAAAAAGTGGAAAATAAAAGGGGTTTCTAGAGAGAAATGATTTAAAATATGTTTAGTTTTCAAAAAAATGAGAATAGATTCATTTTGATATCCTACCGGGCTATGTGCTTTTCACCCTATATATTACCTCCTATGTATGTAAACTATATTTTTATGGATATAATAACAAAAAGGAAACTATGTACCGGGGAATCTATTTTTGATTAATAGTGTCCATGTTTTGTTGAATGATATGCCATATCAATGGAGTTATCTCATGTGGAGTCATTTTTTTAGTTTTCAATCCATTATCATGTTTGTATGGGTATTTTTGGTCCTTTAACAATTCATTTTTGTGTAGATCTATTACATGATATATCATATATATGGCCTTTGTGGCATGTTTTGTATATGATGGGATGTTTATTATTGTTGACTACATCTAATATTCATATGTTTTATTGTTATGGATATTTATTTATTCTTTTTGGAACTGACATTGTTATCATTTCATTCCCATTTCATGGAAAGGTCATGTCGGTTTACCCAGGGTAAAATTATTCCCATGAAATTATTTTTTATGAATGGTTCTTTTCGCTTTCCCTTGGTGAGAATAAATACACTTCTGGACTTGTATTTCACTGGCTCGAGTGACAGGCCAGGTTAACCTAGGTCATTTAATTAAAAAATGGTATCCAATCCATAATTATTTGGGATGTTAATGGTATACATAATATTGGTTCATCATATATCAATAGGTAGGAGATGAGGAGTTATTTTCTAAATCTTATTCAAGTCAAACCTCAAGTTTCCTTGGGTTTTTTTGGAAAAACAAATTCCTCAAGGTAACATTGCATCATTTTTGGGTTGGTTGCGTTTGTTGAAAAAGCAATTTTTCATGGTAAGTGGTCAAGTTCCATAAATATCGTTGAAAACCCTTGTTTACAAAGAACCATGAAAAGGGAATGTAATATATGGAGGTAGTACAAAGTGAATAGATACAAGGTGGTTTAATTTTCCAGTGTTTTCCAAATTTTTGGGGTCTAAATTTTGGAGTTTGGTGAGAATTGTGAAAAGGTGTAATTCCTTGAATATCTCATAAAAATATGTCAAAAGCACTAATTTCATGCATATAGGATCCATGAAGTGTATTTTGAAAAGACATGAAGAATTTTGATGGTGATCTTTATGATTATGAAAAGCTTCATGAACAACATAGATCAAGAGCTCTGCGGGGGAGCATTGAGGCGGCACAAAGGTTTTGACAGAAGTCTCTGTGATTACAAGAATTATAGAATTACAGTGGTACGAGGTGTTCGATGAAGAGAATTGTGGAAAATTCAAATTTCAGTGGTGCATTACAAATGGAATGAGCATTGCGAAGACATTTTTGTCTGATCTGTAAATCACACTGGAAGAAGCGGATCTCTACATTTGACCATGCATATAAATAAGAAGCTACCCCTCTTAATTCCACATGAGCTTAAGATTTAAAATTCAGAATCAATTTCATTTTGAGAAGGAAGGGGTATCCATGAAGAATGGTTTCAAAGAGTGGATTGAGCATTGAAAAAATATCATTCTATTCTTTAACAAATCTAATGATTCGAAGTATTGAGAGCATCAAAAATATGGGGTGTTCTGCATTGGATCATTGATATTTGTGATGGATATTGTTCCGTGAATGTAGTGTGCTTCGTTATGGAAGTGGGTTCCTCGAAGGAAAACTTTATCTACAATTGATTGAGTTTTGTGAAGGCTTGATCTCTTCAAAGTAGTGTTTTCTAGAAAGCATTGTGCTCTACAAAGTAGTGTGATCTACGAAGTTGTGTTCTTTTTGAAGAGGTAGGAACTTCACAAAGGCTTGTTTGAGATTTGAAAAATTTGGAGCTTTGTGAACCAGAGAGTTTTACAAAATTATGTTCAAATGGTATTTCCCAGTGTTTTGTGGAAAAGGGGTATTCATCAGTGGATGAAATTGGGACTTTAATATATCATCTACATATAGTGGAGGATATTGTGAGTGGATTCCTTCCGAGAGCAGTGTGAAAAGGAATAGGAAGATGAGGATCCTTCCTAAAGGTAGTGATCCATAGGAAGATACTTATGGAGTGACCATTGGGAATGCAGTGAAGAGACCCTAAACATTTTAAAGGCATTGATCCTAAGCATATAAGTGGTCTAGCCTAAACCTTGTGATTGGTAGTGAGATTTAGGGGATTTTGTATAGCGGCACATTGTCATTGTATGCTCCTTGTACGTAGCCTAGTGAGGGTGAACCTAGTAAAAATATGTGTGCCTATGTGTTTTCTTTATTGTATTACATTAAAAGCGTCATCATTGTCAAATAAAGAAGGGATGGATAAGATCAACATTAACACATAAGTGAAAAAAGTGACCCCAATAATAAATAGGTCAAGATCCAGTGGGGTAGGTATAATTTTCAAAATAATATCCATAACCTGATCGCCCCCCCCCCCCCTCTCAGGGTATCTAGGACCCATTTGGTCCTAACAATTGGTATTAGAGATAAGGTTTATTTTATCATTTTTTTCTCTGACATGGTTCATTTTTTTGGTGAAAATAATGTTTCAGATTGATCCTAACTTGTTGTGTGATGGAAAAGGGTATAACTTCAATGAAGAAGTAGAATTATAGTGAAATTACTCAGTGTGGAAGTGTCAATAGAAATAGTGTGATTGAGTTGAAGGAAAATGAAAGTGTATCAGACTATGAGGATATTTATTCATTCAATGATAATATATGAATAAATGAATAACCTGATACTCCAAGTGATGTTGGAACTACAGATGATTAAGAAACTCCAAGAAGGTGAAAAGTTGATGTTTTCCATGAAACAAATAAAGTGTCTAAAGATATTAAATCTAAATATATCTGGATCCAAGCATAATAAATTTAATTCAATAAGTTATGAGTTTAAAATCAAAGGCTTATTGATGTGGCTAGTGATCTAAAGAAGAAGAATGATTCTCAAGGAGAAGAACTACAAAAGATGTCTAGAAAGAAAGGGAAAAAAAGATGTTGAAAATGAATAGAATCATAAGTCAAATGAAGTTCATAATCTGAAAGCTAGAAATGATGATATTTCTACACAGTAGTCTGAAGAAGTTCAGAAGAATCAAAGGCTACAGTAATAGAATTCATCTTGTTCTAATTTTGTTGCTCAAGAAAAATTTAAAATAAAGGATCAAAGAGACATGGTGGATAATCTCACACATGAATTGGAAGATGATATGATTAGAGGGGAGAATTTAAAGATATAAATTAAATCTCAACATGAATCAATGTATGTAAAGATTAACTAGTTGAAAAAATAGCTAGATTCAGAAAAAAAATAAGTGTAGAAATCCAATGCCATAGTAAATCCTAAAATGAAGGATGCCTTGCACTTACTATTTGATTATCCTTCAATAAGTTATGATGAAATGAAAAGAAAATATGATATTTCTTAAAAGAAACAAGATCATATTTTCTCATCTATAAAGCAATACATCTTGGGAAAACTTCCATTTCATTTGATGAATCCCCAACCATAAAGGATAGGAAGAGAGCTGTGAACAGTTCCAAAAATAGAAAAATTCATGCAGTTTCTAAAGACAGTATTAAAAAGTATTTTATAGGAACTAATGATAACATGTGTTATTTCTGTTGGATTCATGGTCATACATCAAGATTTTGTTCATAGTATCATGAATACATCTCATGTTGTGAAGATATAAATTTTTCTAAATCTGAGAATAAGAAGAAGCAACATGGGAAATCTGAAAGAAGAGTCTCTCTGAAGAAATTATCCATGAAGTGCATCTATTGTGGAAGAATGGGACATGCCATGAGTATGTGTCAGGAAGCCTAGGATCTCAATTTCAAAATAAGAATGTAATTCGAATCAATATCTCATCTAATAAATTATTAAATGAGGTATTCCTTTAATGGAATATGTTTCATGTGTTCTGGTCATGGGAATTTGGAAAGAAATTGAAGTAATAAGAAAGTAGGAAAAGAAAAGGAATCTAGAAGTAGATCTCAAGCACAAGTGGTATACAAAGAAATGACCAATACTAGAAGACAACATGTTGAGTTGAAAAATAGGTATACACCCTCAGGATAATCACAAGTATCTCATTGAAAATTGTATCAATCATCTCCTCTATTACACTCACAACAACTCTCTTGGAGAGAATGTGAACAAATTTGGAAGAAAAAGGGGAGAGAAAATAAAATGGTGAGTGAGAAGGATGTATGTTCAATGGAGGACCTAGCACCAGCATGAAACAAAATGAAGACTCAGTCAACTGGTAAAATAATAATGATGTAATAATTCCTTGAAAAAACACAATTCATACAAAATAGAGAGAAGTGAAAAAAAGAGAAAGAGCAACCCAATGAAGGAAAAAGAAAGAACATATGACTAGTGAAAAGATTTTGATCAAAGAAAGAGTCATGATAAGTTGCATATAAGTGGATCATCAAAGATAGAAATGTGTACTAGAGGGTTTAAACCCCAAATTGCAATAAATTCCAAGCCTAAATAATCGACATATCATAAAAAGTATCATCATTTGCGAAAGTAATGATTAGTCATATGTCCAGAAGAGTGGATGTTGTCTAGGTAGTTAGAACAAGAACAAAAAAAGTGTAGTGCTTTGAAAGAGAGTATCAAAGGGTTGATCAATCAGGATCGATCAAAATCCTCATCTTGATGATTCTAGAATAACTCCTCTCCCTATGTGTTAAAATGATACTAATTGATGTTCAAGTGTTTTAGGTTTTGGGGAGATACAATCCATGGGGATGTCACATCTGAAGATACAATGCAATGACATAATGTGCTTAGTAATGTCAACTGATTCAAATCAGTTATCATAATTGAAGATGAAAGGAACTGATTGAGTGAAATGAATTGTGATTGTGTTATTAACACTATATATTGTTTCCTATATTGAGTTCCAACTCAGTAGGATTATAGGTTTTGTTGATGGCTCATTTCTAATGGTTACATGATAAAGAAATGATGTAGGAGAAGAAGAATGTGTTTGGGTCTAAATAGTGGGCCTAATTACTAGAATTGTTTCATATCACAGGGGGAGAATTTTATCTCTTAATCAGATGCAAGATCTCAATGGTGTAGAAATGATGAATGTTTATGTTCAAGAAGAATTATTAGGGCACATGTATCAACACTTAGGTTTTTCATGATTATCTATTTTGTTCTAATAATGTGGTATCAACTGACTATTTTCATGATACCAAGACATTGTGAGAGAATATCAACAGTGTTTCAACAAGAAGATGATAAAATTAGTTGAAAGAAATTATGTCACTGAACAATAACACAGTGACAAGTTTTCTGTTGAAAGTGATGAAGTGGTAAGAGACTCATAGGGGAGTATAAGTGAAAAATGTTAATTCAGAAGCAAATACTAATAATGACCATGAGTAAGTAAAATCTATATCAACATAATAATTGAAGAGTTAAGATGAAATTTACTTGAAAGATATAATTTGTAATCAGATAGTGCTAGTGTAGACATGAAGATGAGTACAAGGTTTGTTGGCTGAAGAAGGATTTATATGGGTTGCAGCAAGCCCCAAGAGCATGGTATTCAAGGATATATCAGTTTCTGAAGAAGCATAATTTCTAGTACGGTGGAGTTGATTTTAATTTATATGTGAACAATGAAAATAATAAAAGGATGATGGTTTTGTTGACACAAGGAAATAATGGAACATTTATTTCACAATCTAATTAATCCAAGGAGGTTTTGAAAAGGTTTGTAATGGACAACTCCAAGGAGATGAAGACTCATGTGGCTACCTATATGAAACTATCATGGGATGATGAAGGAAAGGTGATTAATATAACATAGTATAGGAAAATAATTGGAAGCCTGTTGTACATGACATGACTTGAAATTTCTTTCGCCACATGCCAAGTAGCATGATATCAAATCAATCCCAATGAAATCCACATGATTGCAGTGAAAATAATACTTTGGTATAACAGAGGAATTGTGAATTTTGTTTTAATGTATAATGAAAAATCTCAGACAGATTTATTGAGATATACAGATTCATATTGGGATGGTTAAATAGTTGATAAGAAATAAACATCAGGATGTGCTTTATATCTTATAAGATTTTTTATTTATTGGCTAAGAAATAAAAAAGATTTAATTTCATTGAGAACCACAGAAGCTGGATATATTGCGTCCACTCAAGTGTGCACACGGTTATTATAGATGAAGAAGAATCTTGATGATATGGTACTTAAAGTAAAGTCTCTAATCATAATCTATTATGATAATTCAAGTGAAATATATCTTAGAAAAAATCCAGTTCATCACTCAAGAAAAAATCACATTGAGTTCAAATATCACTTTGTAAAAGAGAAGATAGAGTAAGGGACTGTGAAGTTGGAGTATGTGCCTATAAAGTTTCGGTTGAGTACAATCTAACAAATTTTGTATCCAAGGAAACATTTTAAAGGATTCGAATAGATCTGGGAGTTCATCCAACTCCCTGCGCTTAAAAATTGTAAATATGGAACCCCCCGATGTATTATGTGTCTTTATCAAATGTACTAATTTTTGTTCCTTAATCATTTTCTGACCACAAAGTAGTGACCTTTGGGTTCATTGAAAAAGGGGGATAATAGTATGGCTCTTTATGGGGGATAAATAAATGAATATAGAAAACAAATTTGTCAAAGACACTGGGAGAAGCTGACAGGTGGAGCAGTGAGATAGAGGGAGTAGTTAATAGAGGGGGTATTAAATTTGATGATGCTAGAAGTGATTGATCATAGAATATATATCATGAAATCAGATATTTGTAATGAAATCAGAAGATTGGTATTGGAATGGTATCAACAATTAGTTTTCGAAATGAAGTAATTCATTGATGAACTTTTCATACAACTCTTGTTTCTCTTGTCAAACATTTATCAGGTGGTCTAAGAATATGTGTTGAGTAAATCCGTTATCACTATCTGAATTACAAAAGGTGATAGACAGAATATGTTTGAAGAAGCTTTAATGAGTTATCAAAGTAAAGATAATCATTATGAGATTATTTTTCAACAAACCCAAAGGGGGGGATTGTTGGGAAAAATCATTCGAGGTAACATTGCCTCATTTTTGGGTTGGTTGTGTTAGTCGAAAAAGTAGGTTTTCATGGTAAGTGGTTGAGTTCTAGAAATATTATTGGAAACCCATGTTGACAAAGAACCATGAAAAAGGAATGGAAGATTTGTAGGTGGTGCAAAAATATATATACAAGTTGGATCCATTTTCCAATGTTTGCCAAATTTTTGGGGTCGAAAATTTAGAGTTTTTTGAGAATTGTGAAAAGTGTATTTCCTTGAAGATCTCATCAAATTATATCAAAATCCTTAATTTTTTGAAGATGGGCTTCATGAATTGTATTTCGCAAATACATTAAGAATGGTGACAATGATCTCTTTAATTAAGAAAATCTTTGTGAATGATAGAGGTGAAGATATTTGAGAGAGAGCATTGTGGAGGGATACAGGTTTTCATGGAAAACTCTATGATTATGATAATTAGATAATTGTGGTGGCATGAAGAGTTTTATAGAGAGCATTGTGGTAACGTCAAATTTCATTGGTGTGTTACGAATGGAAGTAATGTCATGGGGACATTTTCGACCAATCTGGAAATCACGCCAGAAGAATTGGAGGTCTATATTCGACCACACATATAAATAAGAGGACCCCCTCTTCATTCCGTAGATGATTAAGAGAGAAAATTCAGAATATCTTTGATTTCATGAAGCAATCAATGCTCTCTAAAGCAAGGTTTCAAAGAGATTCTTTATCTTTGGGAAAATACTATTCTATTCTTGACTAAAGTCAATGATTCTAAGTTTTGAGAGCTTCAAAAATATGGGGTATTCCTTATTGGATTAGTGAGATTCGTGTAAGAAGTCGTTCGGCCAAGTTAGTGTGATTCTTAATGGCAGGGGGTTCCATAGAGGCAGTTGTGCTCTGTGATGGATTGAGCTCTATGATGGCTTGATCTCTATAAAGAAATTTTCTCTGCAAAGTAGTGTACTCTACGAAGGTGTGTGCTTTTCAAAGAGTCAGGAAATTCGTGAAGGATTATTTGATCTCTGCAAAATTGGGAGCTTCACGAAGCAGCGTGCTTTGAAAAAGTAAGTTCCAAAGGTATTTCCCAGTGTTATGTGGCAAATGGGTTTTCATCATTCAATTAAAGTAAGACTTCAATATAGAATCTATATACAATTGAGGATGTATTCATTGGTGATAATGAATAGACCTACATGTCTATAAACTATTAGTGGATCTCTTACTGGAGTAGTGAGATAATGAAGAGGAAGATGATGATCCTTCCCATAGGTAGTGAGCCAGAGGAAAAAACATAGAGAGTGAACCATGGAAATGTACTGAGAAAACCCTAAACATTGTAAAGGTAGTGATCCTAGGAATATAAGTGATCTAGACAAAACTATATGATTGGCAGTGAGATTTAGTAGATTTGGAACAGTGGCACATCGCCATTGTATGCTCCTTAGACGTAGGCCAATGAGGGTGAACCAAGTAAAAATCTATGTTCTTGCATGTTAGTTTTCCTGCACTACATTCAAAGAATCATCATCATTAGATAAAGAAGAGAGGAATAAGATCAAAATTAACACATAAATGAAAAAAAAAGTGACCCTTATAATAAATAGTTCAAGATCCAGTGGGGTAGGGATAATTTTGAAAAGAATATTCATACCATGATTCACCCCCCACCCCTTTAGGGTATCTAGTCCATTTAAGCCCTACTAGGTGTTCTGGGATTGATATAACATCTGAGGTCTTTTTATGGGGTGTATAATGATAGTTTGATGTATTTACTGGTTGGTATTGACTCATAGGGATGAGATCATGGGTTGTTCTTAATTTTGTGGTGAAATGGGGAATTCGATAATAGGGAAATGGTTAATTCACACAGTTATTAGTAACCTTGTTCAACATTTGTGGCCTTATCTATTAAGAATCCATTGAAACCTACCTTATTGGTTCATAGTTAACCTCACAGTGTATCCAAATCATACACAGTGGGAAATACTTGATATTTTTTTATGTTTTGCGTATATTTTCATTTAGAGTTACTCTTGATTTTTTTTATTATGGTTCCATAAGATAAGGGTTTCAATTGGTTTATTTTTTATGTATGAAAATGAGTTATTCATTATTTTAGTTTATATTTTATGTCATCAAGACAATTCCTCGTAGAAGAATATCATCCAGATAAAGTGTGGGTGTTATGGAGAATACCCCATAGGTTAACCCTCTTATTTATCCAAGCATGGTAGAGTTAGTTATTCATAAGTTATCATATTTAGTTCAAATGTGTTGTTCATAGAATCACAAATGGTGGGCCAGGCTTATGAGTTTAAACATAGAACCCACTGATGTTTTTTTTACAACAAGACACCCAATGAACCTAAGGAATTGTTGGATAAAATCAAATAGATAATTGGGTTTATAAATACCCCATAGACTTAGAAAGTTTTATTTAAAAGGTTAGAGCTATAAGGGATTGGTATAATGTGGTGGGAGTCAATGATGCTTGTAAGGTGACACGAGGATCTTACCTGGAAAACTTTTAAGGTGGCCTCAATCAGAAGTTCTAAACAGAAAACATGAGGGTGGAAAATGATATAGACTTCTTGAAGATGGATAAAGGGGTCATTTGGTAATATAGTATGCCTCCAAATTTACTATGTTATCACAAATCTCTAGGAATCACCTCAGGAATGATTACCATAAATCTCGCTGTTTTGAGATGGCCTTGAGGCTAGATAATAGATCTATGATCATCCATATTTGTATTCCTAGTTTATCATAGGTAATTCGAGAGTCTTCTATGGAAGATTCATATTTGAATACAAATATAGGTCTCATTTATGATCCTTGATTAGGTAGTATCCAAGTTTCTTCATCAAAACAGAAGAGGAAGCAAGAAAAGTCTTAGTGGGGTAGTGGTAAGAGTTTTCATTAGACATCAGGTACAAATAATATGGTTTCTAGGAGGCATAATCCCATAATTTTCTATTAGTGTGGGAAGGGTGGAATAAAAATGCCTAATGTCCTATAGACTCAGTGGGAATTCCCCCAGTGTGGACACATGGAACATCTTTAGCGCTTCTACCAGTTGTTTTTATAAGGTAGTATTATGGACTCCACTCTCGTGAATGCCTCTCTAGTGCAGGTAGAGGATTCTAAGGGTAGAGGATATCACCCTCATTTTATTGGAGATTATCATCAGGGGAATAAGACCCAAGGTTGGTCTCATCTGAGAAGTCTCCATGTGGTAATGGTTATTCTAGAGGACTTAAACTTTTGACCAGCCACTATGAGAAATATGATGTTAATTTCATCGTCCACGAGATCAGTATTATTTGGGACAGGAACATCCCATTCCATAATTTCACTGGAATTGATTGATTCATTGGTTATGTGATATGATTTGATTTCATATATTTTGGATTTTCTAACCCATTTGGGTAGGAAGAAGGAACATAGGTTTAAGTGAAAATATATTCATGTGTTGATTACTATTGTAGTGGTATTTTGGGATAAACTCAATTTGAACATGGATGTTATTGGCCATATTACTATAATAGATAGGTCAACTGGATTGAAAGTTATGGTTGATTTTTATAACATCAAATTCTGATTTTTCACTCCATAATAGATCACTCTCCTCATTTAGGGTGAATGGGATCCATGATTAGGGAGGGTATGACCAGTTACTTCACAATTCGGTTTGATCTCAATATAGATTCCCATGTCATTTATAGATGCCTCAGAATATCTATTCATTAATTAAATTCCAATGGTAATTAATAGGCTCCTAGAAGTGTTTTTTAAGAACTTTTAGGATTTCCACCTCATCCATGGGTCGATTTTACTATCGATCATGTCACTAGAACAAGACCCATCTCCTTACTATCATACAGGATGGATCTAGACAAGATAAAAGAGTTGAGTATTCATCTAAACAACCTTATAATCATCATCATCATCAAATATTTATTCAAGAAGAAACAAGGGAACAAACAAAGAATATGGAAAAACAATACAAGAGACAAGCAACATGTCACACGGGGACTTGGGTGTCCTAAAGTAATGTAAGCCGAGAGCATATCCTCTTATAAAATTAACCCCCTTGGGTTTCAAGAAGTTGATCGAAGGGAGGTAGGTGATGTTGGATCATGGGATCACTAATGATGCAAGATAATCTGCAACTCTGTTCCCCTCCTGCCATGTGTGGGTCACCCGGACATTGTGAAGGAGGGTATAGAATTTCCTAATCATGTAGGATATTGACTAGGGTGTATGAACTTTACCATTCATAGAGTTATGAAGAATTAAAGGATTAGTTTTTTCTTGAGTGATCACAATTTTCCTCTATTCGAAAAGGGATAGCCCTGTAAGCAGAGCTTTGGCCTCTTCCTAAAGCAGGGTTCCCTTCCCATAAAAAGCAGTGAATGCCAACACAATACTACCACACATATCCCAAACCACACCCCCTCCTCTCATATCTCCCAACATACATGAACCATCCGAGTTGATCTTGCAGCCTGAGACTGGAGGGCACCAGCATATCTATTGCCCCTATGGATTATTACATGAAGGGATAACTGAAGGAGCATTGACCAACAGTAGCTTCACCGAGGGAGCCTCTCACCAGTTTTGGAAGAGCATGACCATGTCCAGTAGTAGATACTGCTTGCTCATGATAATGGATCTTGCAGTAGGCGTGGCACCTTTGAAGTGATCTTGGTTCCTGGCATTCTACATGCACCAACATCCTGCACTAAAAATAATAGATTATGTCATCCTTTCCATGTCTGATAGATTAATCCTGTGGAACCACCTATCCAAGAAGGAGGTATCACCTTGTGATCTAGAGGAGAAAATTTTGAGGGTTCCAAAGAAATACCATACACTGTGGGCCCACTCGCTTTCAAATAACAGGTGGATCGAGCTCTCTTTCTACTGGCTGTGATAGCAGTGACATCTGGAGGCCAGACTGATACATACTTTCTTGACCTGCTCATCTGTAGCCACAACATGATTTCTGCTCCTCCATGTCAGGAAATTGTATTTGGAAGGGATCGTCTTGCACCAAATGGTGGTGTTCCAAGTATCACAAGGTCCCTGTGATGCCGAGATCCTGCGATAATCTTTGGTGGAGAAATGCCTTGAGGAGGACGTAGTGAAGATGCATGTGTCAGGGTCTGAGTTGATACTGATTAATTCAAGGATCTCATATTGTTCTATGTTCATCACAACTTTGATGAATGAGGGGTGGATGCTAACTTCTTTTAAGGAGATAAAGGGATCCTAGAATCCTGGAAAAACAATAACAGAGCCAGCCCAATTATGCCGCCATAAGAGGATCTTACCCCCCCTAAAATCCAACGGGAGTTTGGTTTCAGGGTGTTAATGAGAGGGTAAATCTTAGACCATAATGGGGATGAATTTCCACTAGTTTACTCCTCATCACCCACCCAGTTGTAGGACATGGACTTCCCCCATAGGTTTTTTCCTTTGATCACTTCCCATGCCAGCATGGCATACATATAGTGCATCATGGAGTTAAGGCTCCTCAAATCAAGTCCCCCCTCCTGGATGGGCTTTACCAGTCTTTCCCATGAGACCTAGTGACGCTTCCCTTTATAAATAGAATCCCACATGAAATAGTCCAAGAGATTATCAATAGTCTTGATGACTCCTTTGGGTAGATAAGTGGGGGCCACTGCATGAATGGGAATGGTCGACATTACACAATTAACCAGGGTAATCCACCCCCCGAAGGAGAAGAAATGGTTCTTCTAGTTGAGGACCCTCCCTGTGATCTGGATCACAATATGATCAAAGTCTTGAATCCTAATTCTCCCTGGAGAAATTGGAGTTCCTAGGTAATCCATGGGAAAGGACCCATGGTGCATGTCAATCTTTATACAAAGAGAATAGGTCCTACTACATAGACACTTGTTAGAGATGTAAGGGTTACTTTTAGCATTATTGATAACCTGCCCACTCTAGTAATAATATTCCTCAAGAATTTTCTTAATACCATTAATAGAACTCCTTCCACAATTTATGAAAATCAAAGTATTATACATGAACATCAAGTGGGAAATTGGAGGAAGGTTCAACTTCATGTGGGAAGGAAGTAAGTTACCATTAGATAGACCCCTGTTAATGAGGTGGCTAAGAGTGTCTTGTGCAAGAATGAAGATGCTGGGAGAGATTGGTTATCCCTGTCGAATCCCTTAGGTGGCCTTGAAAAAGTCGTGCATCTTTTCCCTGAAGGATACATCCGTCCAGGAGGAGATAAAGCATCTAAAGATGAGATCTGAGGCCTTATGACAGAAGCCCATCACTAAAAAACCTATGTTAATAAATCAACACTATATTTTGTCATAGGCCTTATTCATATCCAATTTGATATCCATGTTAGATCCATGAATCTTTGTGTTAATATCTCTCAGAATTTCCTAATCCATGCTAATGGCCCCTTGTATTGGCCGTCCTTTAACAAACCCATGTTTTTCAATATAAATCCACTGGGGAAGGAGTTTGTACAGCCACAAATACTAGCCAGGATCTTGTACGGAAAATTACACATACTCACCGGTATATAGTGTGAGAGAGATGAAGGGTCTCTAAACTTTGGTATGAGCAATAAGGTTGTAGCATAGTCGACCATCATAATGCTACCACCACAAAATAAATCCTAAATATAATTATTGATATCATCCTTAACCACCTCCCATGCATCCCTATAAAAAGAACCAGGGAAGCCATCAGGGCCGGGGGGACACTATAATTTGAGATTCATCGTGGCCAAGTGAATTTCTTCCCCAATAGGGATCCTTTAAAGATAAATTTTGTCCCTGTGAGATAAAGAGTTGACCAGTACCTCCCATATGGCCGCTTTTCCACTAGGATACCCCATGGCCATCCTTGGATTAAGACCAGCCAATAGATCCATGAAGAACATATGTGCCATGGTTCCCACTGTGTCTCTGTCATCTCTGTATGTCCCATCTTCGAGCTGAATGTTTGGTTTCATGGGGTACTTTCTTTCCTTCAAGCAAGCATGGAAGAAGGATGAGTTCCTATCACCCTCATGCAGCCACTTTATCCTAGATATTTTGTGTGCCACACTTTCCTTCTTGAGAATCTTATCCACCCTTGAGTTTTTTATGGAAGATAACTCCTCAAACAAAGAGTCACTCCAACTCTCTTCTAGACTAGTTTCCAGACTTTTGATACTCAGTTTCATTACCTCCATGTTCTGTTCAGGATTAGGGGGATCCTTGGCCCACACCTTCAACCTAGATTTCAACTGACGTAGCTTTTAATGAACTGCAACCCATGAATGCCCCTGTGTTGGTTCCCCCCACAGATCGTTGATGATTTTTTTGTAGCTAGGGTTGAAGGTCCAGTAGAGGTAAAACCTAAAACCCTCCGAAGTCTCTGGCCTGGGGTATAGGGAAATTAACAGTGAAGAGTGTTCTGAGATACCACATACAAGGTTATTGACCATGGAATTGGGAAACTTGGAGATGGAATTGATGTTTTCAAGGCAACGATCAAGCCGGATCCAGAACCTTAGCCTCCTTTCTGGTTATTTGACAATGTGAAGGGGTCACCAGATAAGCCTATCTCCATTAAACCATTCTCATCCATGAAGCGAGTGAAGTCCAAGCTGGCCCTCCTGCTAAATTCCCCCTCTTCCCTTCTTCTCTGCAGGATCAGCTATGACATTGAATTCACCTCCCATGATCCAAGAATAGACCCTCGAATCAAAGGAACTAAGATATTTATACAACCATTCATGACCATGAGCATCGCAGCTTCCATACATGAAGGAAACCAACACACTATCCCCACTCTTTGTTACCTTTGTAGTGATGAACTAGTCACCAGAGCATATCAGATCAATTGATATTTCCTTAGACCAGAATAACCAAATGTGCCTGTTATCCGGATCTGATTGCATGGTACCATGAAACTTGATCTTGTGACAAAATTCTTGAATCTTAGAAGTATTCTACTCATGCTCCAAGAAACCAACAAAATCTACTTGTTTCTTCCTAACCTCCATAAAAATGAAGTCAAATTTCACCTGGTCTTTGAGACTGTGATAGTTCCAGATGATTAAGGATAACATTAAAAAATAAAAGTCCTAGATTTGGCCCTAGGCCTCTCGGTATCTCTAAATTGGGAGGCGGAATTCTCCCTTATATGACTTAGTTCTAAACGAGTATAAACTCTTGGACTTGAAACATGGTGATATGTTGTAAACGGGGCCACCGTGGGATCCATCCTGATGGTCTTGCCTCTTACAGCACTAGGGGTACGATATTGAGTTTACGGTATCTCAAGAACTAGAGGATCTAATCCATATAACTGGGGTGCACTGGAAGAATGTTGCACACTAAAATCAACTGAAGGTTGAAGTCACAACACTGACCTGGAATCTTTCATCCATTCGAGATCACTAGGAGGTCCTTTATACATTGGATGTGGCAATGCTTGAGGCATTGAGATCCTAAGAGGGAGACCCATGACTCTTTCCAGTTGTTTCCCTCCTGAAAGAAATTGTCTTAGGTTGAAGAAGTAACCAAAGAACACATGGGCCACAGAGGAGGTCATCGGAGCATAGCATGCCAACTTCTTTACAGTTATAACCAGCAGCTGGAGGGGGACTAAGAGGTAAAAGCTTGTACTTTAGGGCAGGGGAGACTGGCTAGGCCACAACCAAATCTTGAGGGGAAACCTTGTAAGATCCAGACTCATGAGTATCTGAAGGAGGGGGAACACCATAGGGGGAGGGCCAAGGGGGGTGAATCCAAAAACATTGCCTTTGGTTCCTGCAAATTTGAATAGAATGTCCTTGGAGAGAATATGAATTGTAGTACCTGGGGAACACCAGGAATACATGTTCTTGCGTCCAATCCAGCGAGCCTTGCACTTTAAAGGAAATATTTTCCAAGATAGGGAGGGAGATCTCCATCTCCACACAGATCTGAGATTCTAGAAAAACCTCACTGCCTTGAGTTTGATCATCCATTCAAAGAAAACCCCCTAGAGAGTCCCAAATATCCTTGATGAAATCTCCATTCTGAAATAGAAGAGGGAGACCGGGGAGATAGAACCAGACCGCAACTAGAGTACTCACTTTCCCATGATGGCTATCCATTGACCACAACAATAGGTTAAAGCGATAGTGACCAAAGTACCAAGGCACAAAACACAACACACAAACTAAATCCTTTTCTGAATCCAGAACCATACACAAAGAATGTAGATGAACAGATAAAATCCGCACATGATCCTGCAACCCCCAGAAATCCATGAAACGCCTGAATTACAAGAGAGATGGCTTCGCAACTCCAAATTTTGAAAAAATGGTCCACCTAAGGCACTCCACTGCATCATTAAACGCCGATGGAGGAAACTCTGGAGAAATTCAAGAGCCCTCCTATGACATTGATGGGGAGATCAGATGGATTTCATGGAAATATTCTTGTTGTACATGAGACGAGCCACACAACATTTCCCTGAAAGAGAAAGCCAGCCGGAAAATGTTGGGAGAGGCCACCAGCAGCTGTGATGGCTCGACAAAAGCTAGATCGGGTCCAGGATCTAAATACCACGAGGTTGGGAACACTTCCAGAGCACTTGTGGTCATCGCTGCAATGGGTGTGAAGGTTTGAAAAGCAGGAGGTGTGTGGGGCGTGTTCTTCACTGAAGTAATATAAGCCATAAAGGACCTTATGGGTAAGTTTTTTTCCTCACAATCATGTCACCATAGGCTTTTATAGTATTGTTTAAAAAGAAATAATATGAGGGACTCTAAATTTTCCCAGACTATTGTAAGAATAATTAGTTGACCATGAAGAATAAATACCAGTTACCTAAAATTGATAATCTTTTTCAATCATATCATAGGAGACTGTTGTTTTATAAGATATAATTGAGGCTACACTACCTCCATTCGATGGTCTAGGAAGAGGATGTAAATAACACCATTTGAATATGGTATTGTCACATTGAGTATTTGGTTATGCTATTTGGTCTTACCAATGTTCTATAAATATTTATGGGGTTGATGAACCATGTCTTCCATCACATTTTAGACTCCTTTATGGTCAATTTTGTACAAAATATAATGTTGTGATCCAAGAGGTTAAATAATCATGATAATTATATGAATGTTATTTTTTTAGAGAAAATCATGAATATTTCATGTTTCCAAGTTCCAATTTTATATTCAGGAAGTTATGTTCTGGGTCAATGTGATTTCTGAGGTAGAATTTTCAGTGGACCTTTAGAATGTTTGAGTTTTATTGAAGTGGTATAAGCCCAATAATGTGTTTGATATCCATATTTTTTTAGATTATAAAGTTATCATGGGAATTTAATTAGATAATTATTTAGTATAGCATTAACCTTGATGGATTTGATCAGGAAAGGGGTGAATTTTAAGTGGGAATAGAAATGATAAAGTAAATTTTAGCATATACTAGTCCATTTGGAATCCGTACCTATGAAGATTATTATTAAACTTGGGGTGGGTTATGTGGTATATTGTGATGATTCTTGTGTGGGTTAGGGGTGTGCTCCAATAAATAAAAAACATGTTGTTTCATATGAATCCTGATAGTTATACCCTCATGAGAAAAATTACAGTACATAAGAACATGAATTGGAAGTTGTCATGAAGGTGTTGAAGATATCTATAAATTACCTATTATATGGGAATTTTATAATATATTTGGATTATAAGAGGATAAATTATATGTTCACCCAAAGGAATATGAACCTCAAATAGAGTGGATGGGTAGAATAACTCTATAATTCTGATTTCAACATTATGTATAAAATTGAGAAGGAAAATGTGGTTAACAATAGTTTGATCATGAAACATTTAGTGGAGTATATGAAAGAATATATAGATGTGGTGTCTATTGAATATTTATCGACAATTTGGAAATATTGGTATAGGTGGATGGAGAGTAGTTTTTAATGGAAAGTGTGTAGGTCAAACCCATGGTCATGGATTAGGTTAGGGGTGAGTATATATCCAAACTCGAGTTCCAATAGGTTACAAGTGCCTCCAAATGTGGGGAGACCTTATATTATTGGTCATGGTATCTAGATGGTTTAAACCTTTTTAAGAAACATCTAGAAGTTACTTTGAGCTCAAGGTAGTAGGTGATATAGGAGGTGCATAATTCCAGTTGGCCCATTCACCCCAGGGCGACCAGGATTGTCTCTTCTTAGAGAAGTTAGCCTTTAGGGACTGAAATGAGATGTATTGTGGTAGAAATTTTTTTCAGATGGTTAACCTAATAGAGGATCAAATAAGATCATCAGATGCCATCCATGTTGTTCCAGAAACTTCCCATTCTATTATGGAATTTGTATGAGATATTTATGGATTTTTTGATCAGCCTACCTCATACTCCAGGTGGGAAATATTCCATATGGTTGATTATTAACCATATGATAAAATCATATGACTTCCATCACATCATGGTGTCAAAAAGGTTATAATAACTTAGATGCTTATTTGTTCAAGTGGTTATTCATCTTCATGGATTTTCCTCAACTATAGTTTCATACCGGGGTTTCATTTCACTTCTCGGTTCTATAAGGGTCACTAGGAGGCATTGGGAATTGAGCTGAGATTGCACATTTCATATCACCTTCAGAAATATGGATAGTCTAACAAGACCATACAAACTATTTTTTATATGTTTTCATCAAGCGTGATTTATTTCAAGGGATTTTGGGAAAGGAAACTAAAATTTCTTGAGTTTTCATACAATAACTATTATCATTAATCATTCAGAATAACACCAATTGAATAATTTTATGGGTAGATGTTCCAATACTGGTTGTAAAGAGGTGAGGTGGTTGATAATTCTCTATTTTTATCAAACCTCATCCAATACATTATTGAGATAGTATGAGTAGTTTTAAATCAATTATTGAAAGATAATTGTCTACAAAATTTGTATGACAATCATCATCTTTTCCCATTTTTGTTTCAGGTTTGAAATCAAGTGCTTCTTGGGTATTTTTGCGATTAGGACACGATCTCTTGAGTAAGAAGGGAAATATCATAGAATTTTATGTCAGGTTGTTTTGTATTATAGATAATATGATAAAGTTATCTTATCAGTTGGAGCTTCCACCATGAGTAACCTTGATGCATGAATTCTTTCATGTTTTCTAGATGAATAGATACTATCTTGAGCCATATCATGTGTTAGAGTGGATGAACTATTTGTTTAACCAGATTCTACTATTTTGGAGTATTCTATTCATATCATGGATTATCATAACTAGATTATATTTAGCAATATAATCTTGTATTTATGTGTGCTCTATAAGTACGACGGAGATAATCACGATACATGGGAATATTAATCTTTAGTGAGTGAGTAGTGACCCGACATAATTTCTTCTTTATATGATTGAGGACTTTATTGGGGCTGAAATTGGGGTAGTGAAGAGTTTTTGAAAACTTTTGGCTCACTTTTATGTTAAATGTTGAATTTTCATTGACTTTTGGGTTATTGTTGGAGTTACCTTATGTTGGTGATCAGTAATTGGAGTTTTGAGGGAAAACAGACTAGGATCATGGTTAGCTCATGACATGTATAGCCATGTAGTAAACCATGTAATGGGGATGTAGAAGTTGATATTGGACTTTTCTATGGTTTGAGAATGGTTTTTTAAACAATTTGTAACCCATTTGAAACTGTGTGACCTGTATTTGGAAGAGAAAGTATCCCCATATGGTTAGAACATGGTTTATATAACTATTTATCCTAACATTGTAGCTCGATCCACCTCATTATAAAATTTTCATTTAAAATTTCCCCCTTATCTATTTTTAAACACAAAGACCCTCATTTTTTCCTCCCATCATACGCAAACCCTCTCATTGTTGTGTAATCTTCCTACCATCCTTTAATGGTGGATTATAGTTTCATTCAAGGTGGTTTGAATTGAGGTGTGTGAGTTCAACACCTACCAATTATAGATTTTTTTCATCAAAGGTGATGAATTTAGTACTAAATATTAGGTTGGTTTCTCTATTTCAGGGTTTTTTCCATGGATTACCTTTAATTAATGAATTTTTAGTGGTTTATATTTATCAATTTTTCAATTTATTGATTTTTAGTTATTGGTTATCCCATTATTAATATGGTTTATGGTTTGGTTAGGTAATTTGGATCATTAAAGAGGTATTTCTAAATGGGAGAGGAATTTATGCACTATATGTATTTGATAAGATAGATCAAAGAATTTTTATGATTTTAAATGGATTTTAAATTAATTTTAGAACTGGTTTTACCATGCAAAATGTGTAAAAAGGTCATGTTGGATTGTGAAATAGGTATGTGAAGTGTTGTTGATTATATAGTACTTGTTTGTAATTATGTGGAATGGGGTACCACTGGGGTCAAATAGGGTGTGAGTGAGTGGTAATTGAAGGGACTGCAAGAGCCTTTAGGGAGGAAGATCATGAGATTGTCAATTTTTTCTAAGGGACTATGAGAACCTTTGTTAGAAGACTATAAGAGCTTCCATTCATTGATGAGATACTATGAGAGCACTTCAAGTATTATCTTAGGAAGAGAATGAGATATTAAATTTTTTTATCTATATAGAATTCATTATTTATACTCATTCACCTTAGAAAATTATGGTTATATCCCTAGTTTCACTTATACATTACAGATTGGTTTATATTCTTTTACGGATTTTATTATCACTATTTTTTAGTTGATTTTTTTCCCATTTTCACTTATTAATTATATGATGGTAATGCATATAATTATACCAGTTTATGAGAGTGTGTTGATCATGTTAATTCCATGTAGAAAAATTTATTTTATTTGATCCATTTTTTAAAATAATTTAGAAAAAATTGTTTTTTTTAATAGTGGAAACCCAAAGGGGTTTCTAGTGTGTGTTTTGATGTGAAATTATTAAAAGTGGTTTAGATTTAAAATGTTTTTTCAAGATAATTTATTTTTTTCATGGGAAAAAGACTTAAATATATTCATGGTGGTATCCTATTGGGATATGTTCCTCACACTCTACATATTCCCTTGTGTATATGTATACTTTTATTTGCAGGAAACATGTGATGGAAAAGAAATATTTTACCAGGGAGGATCTTCTTCATTACCATTGTCCATGTTTTATTAGAGGTGACATGGCCTCACTAGAGTTGGCTCATATGGAGTAATTGTTTAGGTTTTGTATCTATTGGGATATATGTGTGGGTATTTTTGGGACTTCTCCTATTTTTTATGTGTTTGTCTATGAGATGAGATATCATGTATATATAATTTTTTGTTATGTTTTGTATATGATGTGATGTTTATTGTTTTTATGTAATCTTCTTTTCATATATTGTGTTACTCTAGATAGTTATTTTTTATTGTTGACTTTGATGTTGTTAGAGGGTCCATTCTATTTAATGGACATGTATATTTATTTACCATGGGTGAAACTATCCCCAAGAGATTATTGGTTATGATTAGTTTTTGTTTCTAGATCATGCTTACTGGAAACTTGAGTTTGGAATTGTGGAGTATTGGATTGGGTGATGGGTCTGGTTGACCCAAGTTAGTTCCATACATGTTATTTCATTAAATGTTTTTATATTGAAGTGTTATATGATGATGTTCATTTACACCATATTTCTATTTATTTAGCATGACATTGAATTTTTATTTTATATTTTATATTATATTTTTATTCATTCATGTTGAATTCAAAATGAAAGAAAATATAGCCCTTTTATTATTTGAAAATTAGTCATAATGTGAAAATGAATTTGAAGGGTTTGTTAAATGGACGAGAATTATGGTAAAATAATGGGATTAAATAGGTTGATAAGAAAAAGTGTGTTATGTTTGTTGATATATTTTATTTTTATTTTTGTGAAACATTATATGAAACTCCATCCCTATTTTTATGTTTAAAAATTATTATTTATGTGCATTGGTTTAATTATTATTTTGAATTTTTTATCTTTAACCCAATATTATGTTAATTTTAAAGTAGCATGGGATTTTATAGTTGTTATAAAGGGTGTTTTAATTTTGATTTGTGATTTTTTTATTTATTTTTTTATTTTGAATTTATGATGCATTTTTTATGTTTTATTTTGATTTTAATTATAGGATTCATCCATTAAGTTCTTTGGATTCTAAATAGGGATTTGTGTGTGTGTCTACAAAAGAAAATAAATTGTTTGATCTTGTACCATTAGAATCATTTATCTAACTTACTCTATTCGCTGAGCATATTGGCCAAACACTTCTATCATTGGGTCATGATTTCATTAGAAAGTTAAAATATATAAATCTTTATATCTTCCATGGGAAAATTATTCTCAGTAGTCATAGGAATGGATATAGATAATTGAGGATATTTCGGTCCATCATGAACTCCCCAAGGCTCTTAATCTCATGTATTCTTCCTTCATGCTTGATTTCCCAATTTGGAAGTCGTGGAAGTTCAATTTCAAATAGATCCACTTAGAGACCCTTCTGGGGAAGGATTTAAGGAACTATTTATCCAATTATTTTTCCCTGATTTGGAAATGGTATTAAAGGAAATGGAATCATATACTCTCTATAAAGTCACTTTCTTGGTGTAGGAATATTATCACCAATTCAATGGGATAGTGCCATTACTTTTTTATAGGGATAGAGATCAATCCTTGAAGTCCAGATTTATCAAAAATGTGTCTTTGACCATGTTTTTTGTTAATGCCTTCCACTCTTATCCCTAACCCATATAAATACATTGTGATTATAGAAAATTGGTTTGAAGCCATATTTGTGGGAATTCAAAAACCATTTGATGATTCAATGGTCCCTCAGAGCGGGGGAGGAAGCTTTAGTGAAGGTAATGGGATGTTATCCCAATAAAGGAATCTTTATAGAGGAATCAAGAAGTTATTTTTATTTTTCAAACCAGAATATTCTATAAGAATATTTTTTATATCAGTAGTGTGGGAATGCATGGAAAAATACATATTTATAGGAATCACCTAAGACCTGTCAAACATGTGGTCATCTATATGACTAAAAAAGGTCATGTCATGGAGTAGGTTATAAGATGAAAGGATCTGGGTTTTCCCTTATGGATGGACCTATGGTTTGAATCATTGAACCTTGTATCAATGTAGTGGATATTTAAATTTCTCTACTATTTTTTACTTTTTCATTTATTATTTCCTTTTTAGCATGTGAGGAATTATGAATAAACATATTTTATTCTAATGGTTCAATGTTTTGGGGTCACAATGGTGGTGTATTTATGTAAATTTATTATGTTTGTTCTGAATTTTAATGATGGTAATTAAGTGTAACTTTTATCATTCCACTTTCCTTCCACATTTTTAATTCTAGGGTTTTGATAAGATTCAGATATCCATTGAAAATGTGATGTTTTCATGTGATATTTTTTTGGATGAAATCATTCCTTTCATTGATGTTTTAATATTATAGAATATTTATGTCTCATTATTCATTTTTAAAGGATGAGGATCTAAAGAAATTCATAATATGGTGGGGAGTCCACCATAGAATAATTTCTTTCCAAAATCGATGATCATTTCTCTATTTCTTCTCTTTTATCTATAATTTTTATTCATGGGATATTTTCTTTGATCCCCAATTGACCTTATCCTATTTTTTATAATTGTCAATATTTGACTAGTGTATTGGGATGTGGATGTTCCCAAAGGTAGTGATTGGAAAAAACGGGTTCTTTTTAGTTTTGTTGTGTTTGGGTCATAGAGTTCCTTGTTTTTTATGTTTTTTATATTTTTTATGCAAAGGATGGCCCTTCATTTTTGTAATATGTTACTTCATTAGTATTCCTTGACTTGGTATTCTTGGGATACTCAATTATATGTTGGATATTAATTTAGTTCATTGAGTATGATTTCTTTAGTCATGTGCTTTTCAGTTCATGATTCACCGTATTATTAAAATGATAGATCTCTTATCCTAATCATGATCAACCATCCCTTCTAATACTTTCTGGGGTTATAAATTCATAGAGTAGGGATAATTTTTGTATATCCACAATTTTTAGCTCAATTATGTTATTAATTTCTATGTTTCCATTGTTTATATTTTCTCTAAGGTGTTTTATCATTGAAATTTGGAGTTTTTAGATGGGGAAAATAATCTCACATGGTTAAAGTGTAAAATTAGTCCTAATTGTGTAGAATTTTTTTGATAGGAACTATAATTTTAATAGATTAAAATCATATGGCTATAACATAGTTTCTATAATCATGAAGCCTACCCATGAATAGTTCTCTATGTTCCTAGTAATGGGAACATGGTTTGGTAGATAGTGTGTCCAAACCATTCACAGTTCCTAGATTCACTAAATGTTGGAAATTTCTCTCTTACAGTCTTTTATATTTAACCCATTTTCACTCTCTTATTCTCCCATTTGTTGTGCATAACCCTATAGATAGAGGCTAGTGAATTTTCTTAAGTTGATTCATGGAGATAATGGTTGAGGATTATCCCATTTTTATTTGATTTTTGTATCTTTTCTATATTGACCTTTTAGGAAATTTCCCAATCATGATGTATTTTATACCTTTCCTATATTTCCTTCTAGTTTCTTATTATATTTTATTTTCTTTTTGTGTATAATTTTTTCTATCCATAACTTTTATATTTTCCTTGTTTTATTATTTTTTCTTTGGGTGAAATTATTCCAATTAGTACTCTTGATGGATTTAGAACTTATCACCACCCTGGAGAGATTAGGAACACTCATCGGGGATGTTGTGGGCTAGCATAGATGATTTCTCTATGGGGTATCCCAAGATGGTTTGTGAAAACTTCTATTTCCACAAAATAAGAAGAGATTATTTTTATAAAAGTGAAACACTTTTGTATTTTTATTATAATACTTTAATTTTTCATCACACTCAATATATATGTTTCAAGGTTTATATGATTATCATTTAATAATGTATACATTTTAAACATGTCCATAAGAATAAATTTCTGAAATTCTTTATCCCCAAATGTCACAATAGATTAAAAATACATGAAAATAACCAAATGTTAAGGAAAAAAATACTTCATTAATTTTTTCATAATGATCATGGATGTAATAAAATTATATATAATATATTTTCAATTTACATAACCATTATGTAAAATAGTAATATTATTGATTTTTTTTGTTCTATTTATAAAAAATCACATGATACATCAATTAAAATAATAAACCACCTTATATTAAAAAAGGATTTTAATAAATTTGATTATATCTTATCTATAAGATTTTATTATTATAAAATTATTTAACCTCATTATAGGGAACTCAATCATATTCTCTTGAAAAAAAAATCCAATTTTTGAAATATAAAATATTTTTTATGTTATATATTTATAATATTAAATAATTAAAAACAAAAACATCATTTAAATTACCATATTATATAATTAAAAAATATTAACTCTCTTCTTGAATGAATAGTATAATAAAGAATCAAACCTTCCCGTTTATATTCTAATTAGTATCTTTAAAAATAGTTTCGAATTTGTTATTCATTATTGAGACTAATATAAGGATAAATATTCTTGGGGATTCAAATAAGGATATGAAACATGGATTTTTGATGTAGGTTAACAAAATATAAAAATGAGTTATTTATTCTAGATAAAAAATAAAAAACATAAAAAATATATTTATAACATTAAAATTAAACATATGAAAAAAAAATTAAAAACATATTATGTATTAGGTAGTGTAAAAATACCTTTCTTTAAATAAATAAAATATTCAATGACATAAATAAAATTATAAAAATAAAGGTAATCATACAAACCAGAATAATTTAATGTCACATAATAAATTTCATAGAATTTTAATTTAATTTTTAAAGGATCCATTGTGGTTAAAATAAACTTGTATAAGATGAAAATTTAAGAAAAAGTATATTTTTAAGTAAATACTCAAATAATAACAATATAAATAATATAATAAAATAAAATAATGTTAAAAATAAACCATGAAAATAAAAAACCTTTAAAAATATACAAAATTATTAAATTTGAAATATATCCATCAAACTCACAGTAAAATTAAAATAGATAGAATTAAGAGGATTAGTTGAAATATCCACCCACATTATTTCATATTAAATAAACATCAATGATATATTAAAAAATAAGTTCATATATTATGTTTCATATCAATTTAAAATGGTTTTAATGATTATAAGAAAATGAGGCTGTGACTAAAAAATCAATGTTTAAGTGGTTATTTTTTGGATTTATAAGAAGATTTAAAAATGAAGTAATTAGCAGAGTATCTCAAACTTGGTGATTATTGAAGACATATAAAGAAATTTTATAAGATATAATGATGAAAATGTATGTATCGTACAAAAAATATAGATATGTGAATGATAATACATTGAATATTAGGTATATAAGATCATAATTCATTACAATGTCCATATTAGATGATATTTAATGAATATAAAGTAGAATTTCATAGAGAATATAATGAATCTTTAAAGAAAATCATAATATACCATGAAATTATAGTAGAAGATGCACCTTGATAAATTTAGAATTACTCTTCTATTAAAAAATGGAAATCAAAATGATCATACAATAATAAGTATAATAGAGACAACCTTATGAACTAAACATATAAAATACTAAATAAACAAAATATAATAGAAAAAGGAGACCCACTTATTAATATATAGCCTCACATTAGAATAATCTATACATATTCATCAAATTCTTCCATCATAATAAATTATACCAAGGCCAATGATTTGAGCTATATTCAAAACATAATATCATTACATCCACTAAGGTGCATGTGTATGGAATAATAGTAAAACTAAGTATACAATCACTAATAGTTTCTATAATAATAATTAATTTATATTTTCATCAATTTATGTATAAAGTGAAACATGTAAATGATTAAATGCATTTAAATAATCACACTACTTTTTACTTGATAATGAAACATGAAATTCAACTCATACCAATATAGGATATTATTGGAAGAAAACATATCCTTTAATTTTATGATTATATTGATAAAGAAAGGTTCACTTGTAATGGTTATTTCTCTAGGTATGATGGATTCACCCACATGAGATAATAATTTCCTACCCAAGATCGTCATTATGAATGGAAAATAACTTCAAAAAAAATTATATACAAACATACCCTCTTAGTTTCTAATATAGTATCACTAGTATTGAATTATTTACCACCTATAGTATAATAAGATATTGGTGAATGTGATATCATTAGAAATTAAAAATTGAAATTGTTAATTGATTTTCAACAATCCTTAAACATGTTAATGGTTAAGATGTTACCATTATTAAATAATAAAGGGAATTATTAATGGGTTATATCTAATCTGGAGCTTGTTGTTTTGAGAATGTTATCATTATAATTTAATAAAGGAAATGGTCAATAGGGTATCACAATTTCAGTCTCATGTAATTCATGTCTTACTTATATACATAGAAAACATCCACTAGTATATTGGTATACTGAAAATCATTGGCTTTATTGTAGCCTTTTATAGTCTATAAATATCCTTTA
This sequence comes from Viscum album, assembly GCA_963277665.1. Lineage (NCBI taxonomy): Eukaryota > Viridiplantae > Streptophyta > Magnoliopsida > Santalales > Viscaceae > Viscum > Viscum album. Next base: position 1,800,920,538 of record OY728123.1, read on the forward strand.
AATAGAATCAACAGACACATATCTATCTCTGAGTAGTGAATATAATATCACAATATCAATATAATATGCTAGGATAAAATTATAAGCATGGGGAAAATTTTCATAACCATTATGACTAAGCCAAACACAATGTACATTATTTTTATCATATCATTAGAAATATATCCCCCATCCCTTGACTAAAATGAATTATTATATTATAGGAATATTTTAATCATATACATTTATTAGTGTTCAAACATCACTAACTAAACCCATTACATTAATTAATAAACCCTAGGTTACATCCCATAATATCTATACATTTAATTATAGATTAAATAAATCATCTGATAAATAATCACTACTCTTACCTCAGTATTACATTACAAATATTTTCACAATACCTTCATTGGAATATTCCATTAAGATATTCCCATATCATTAGTCACCCCTATCTAGGTTATATAGCCAAAGAGACTCAACACCAATCCAATCTATTACACTAAACACAATGATGAAATAATATTATAATTTTTAACAGACTTTTAAAACATTACAATAAATTATTTTCTAATCAATAGATACTTTAAAAAGATATAAAATTTCAATTTAAATTCTATTTTATAGTTTATCTCCACCCGATGAACACATTCATTGTAAAAGTGCAAGGAAACACATCCCCAAACCCATACATGGATCATTTCTCAACATAGAGTGTCACAAATAAACACTAAAACCCAACCAGGGTCACATAATAATTAGTTATAGGTTGGATAACCTCAATGTGGTTCCTTAATATTTAACACAAGTGCACCACCAAATTAACATCACAGTTTGACTTAATTTCAAATGGAATGCATACATGATATTTTTCATTACACTATTAGGAAACATGTAATTCTACATTATCACCAAAGCCTCATTCACTATCACTCATGTTAATCACACATGCTTTCCCATATATCCACATCTTGAAAAATATTAAATTTTCTTTAAATGGATACTATTAGGGATCACTTATCATGTCCATAGAGATAAACAGATTATCCATGATGACCAATCCAAATGACTAAGTTGAATCATCCATAAACTAAATCCATAATTCCTTGTCTTTATTATGGTCTAAATAAAATTAATTATTAAATAATTGAAATAATTTAATATTTAAATAATTAATAATTCATTGATTTATAAATCATAGAAGCATACTATGTTAAGTAATAATTATGAATCCTCTTGAAACATAGTGCATACCACTACCGACAGACTCTAAGACCCACTCAATATAATGATATTACATTTTGATAAAATCCTAATTTATTATTATATAATAAATAAACCTCTTCCAAAATGGTGAGAATCTACATGCATTCTCTCTTCCTCAAACTCTACTGTTAACATATGATTAATACTCCAATATCCAAATATATATTCCCAACATTTTATGAAATCACCCACTCAAGACCATAATTTTATCCACTTATATTAGAGACAAATAGAGTAAGAAATATAATATTATCAACCCTAATATAGAGAATAACCCTTTTAAACTCCCCATATACATGTAAAATTATGATTTGGATAAGGCGAAAAATGATGGGGGGATTACCTATCATCTATAATAGACGGAACCCTAAACCTATAGGGGTTATGAGGAATCCCATGAAATAATAAAAAGTCATTTAAATTATTTGGGGTCAGAAAATCACATCTCTTTTTCATTAGGCTCCACAAAAGTTTTTTGGTCTCCATTTTATTTTAAATGGTTCCCCAAGTACCCAATTATATCTATTGGACATAAATTTCAATGATATATAGTCACTTATTAGAAATAAAATTTATTTTTTCCTCTACTAGACTTTTGGTTTCCTGTTTTTATTATTATCTTGGCCACCTCATTCTCTTATTGTAATAAATTTTTCATTATAACTTTTTAACCTATATTTTCACCTCAAAAAACCATTTAATAGTATAAAACATGATTATGATCTATCCATATTGATTTGAAACCTAAAATTTGTATTTACATGAGATTAAGTTCCATCATATCATTTCTCTTTCTGTATCACTCCTAACAATGTGTGTTGTTCCTAAGTAAAAACTTATTATCATTGTGTTTCTCATTCCTAAGGACCATCCCCTTGCTTCTCCATTGAAAAAAAAAATAATATATATCCAATTTCACTTTTCATTACCAAATACCTATAGTTCATGGTCATGAAAGTAATACATAAAACAATTTGTTATATTCTACATGTTGAATGCATTTTTATTTTTCTCAAAAATAAACATTAACATTTTATAAAATCATGTGATTAAATATTATTCCATTTATTTATAACATTACTCATATAAAATGAATAAAATATAAACCTATTATACAAAAATTCATAAAAATTACAGTGATTCAAGAATTGCAACACTGGAAAAAATCACTACTAACATGACAATGCCTCACTTCTAAACAAATTCTTATATTTCTAAATAAAATAATTAAACTTGTTTAAATTATTATTTTATTTTCAAAATGAAAATGATAGTATGTGGATATATTTTATATGATTAAACATAGGTATTACATTTGATTTTTTATGTATAAAATACCCAATATCACAATTTCAATCATTTTGTAAATGTGTTGGAATAGGTTATTAGAGCATGTATGCAATAGAATACTAATATATGAAATATAGGACTTGATGGTGCCACTAGAAATCATGTCGAATTTATTATACATCTAGTTTACAAACCCATCCCACACATTAAATTAGTGAAATGATGGTCAATTTTGGGCTTTAGTTTTTATTTTTCCCCTTTAGGGATAAAATTTTTTTATAAGTTGAATGAGATGAGGAATATTTTCACATTGATCTGTATACTTCCCAATTTATCTCTTTCTGATTTGAGACATTCCATGTGGTTTTTATTCACCAATTTAAGGCTTTTTTCCTCTCATTTTCTTTAAAAATTAATTCTCTTTATTTCCATTAAATTAATTACAAATGATTTATGTACATGGAAAGATATTTTAGATGTTCATAGAGAAATAAATTTCTACAATAGGGTTTCTATGTATAACCACTAGAATATAAATTATAGTGATGAACATATATGGTCATATATAATTTTATGCTTGAAAAGTAACATTATTGATACATTATTTTTTTTGTAATAATGTATTAAATTTCAATATTATTTGATATAATATTTTTTAAATTTTTCTCATACTATTTACCAAAGTGTTCCTTAGGTCCAAGATATGTTATTACAAGAGATTATAATAATGATAGGTCGCCAAATGGTTATACCAGATAATTTCTGTCTTAATAAAATTATTTTAATTAAATATGAATTGTTTAGAATTAATTAAATGTCTATTATAAGGAGTTATAGGATTTTATACCTAGATAAGGGTGGATGAAATCTTGATTTGATAACCGATATTGAATAAAATGGATGAATAAAACATTAAATGGGGATATATCCATAATTGAGGTAAGTTGTAATTAATTTTACAACAATCATATATAATGGAATATAAAATATGATTTTCAATAAGGTTGGTTTGTGGGTTTTAAAAGACTAATAATTATAAGTTAATATAAGTGAGGTTCATTAGGCTTGTAGTGTATATTCATATTTTAAGGACCTAATTATATATTCTCTGAGGTATATGAAACATACGATACAAAATGGGTTAGGGTGAATGTGAATCTATAGAGGGACTATGAAATTTTTAAATTCCTATTGTAACCTAGGTAGGTCTTATATATTATTGTGTTCTCATATAGAGATATGAAAGAGTGAGTCGAATGAGTTATTATGAACAAATAATAACAATATGGTGTTTATCCTTTAGGGTCATCGAATGGGTTTAAATATGTATTGATTAGTATAACCCTATGAGCCTAATAGGAATTAAAAATGGGGTTAAAATAATAGTTTCCAAGTAAGTTAAAAATATTATAATATATTCTCCTTAAGGATTATATTATAGAATGTGGTAATGAGGTGCTCTTATAGTTAAGACACCATTTGATGGGTGACTATTAAGATTGGTATGGGTTGATCATATAGATCAATGTTGGTCTCATTAGTTCATATGCTAAGAAAAACAAAGGGTATAATATCATATTATTATGATAATATGGATATAATGCAGTCACCCAACTTATGATTTATATAATATGATAGTTGGAAGTTGTTTACGTTAGGGATTGTAAAACATTGACTTTTTTGAATATTTTTTTAATTATTGTATTGAAAACATCAATGATATTTAAGGGATTGAATATAAATATATCTATATTTATCACACATTTTGTGTGATGGGTTTTATAGATATGATATTTATGGGTAATTAATTCTTATTAAATTGAATCTATCTTTGTTATCATGTTGATAATATGGTACACCATTAAATATTAGAGGATTTATATACTTATTATACCCGTGTTTGGAAAACAATTATAGGATTCATTGAAGATATATATAATATAACATTTATTATACATGTTTCATTCTATAGTGTCAATATATGATACCAATAAATTATTTTCCACACGTGGGAAACCATATATCACTAGGAACCTATCATTAGGTGGTGGTCTCACATAAATTATAATTTGGGAAAAAACCATCCCACTGGGAGATTTTCATTTAAGTATAGTCCCATTAATATTCTCATATGTGGGTAACCTCATACCACTCTGGATTTAGTATTATGTTGTGGTTAATAATATATTCATATATTTGGGAAACGTGTACCACTAGGAGCTTTCCATTTTTTAGTAGTCCCAGTTATATTATAATTATAGAAAAATGCATCCCCATGGGATCAAATAATTGAATAGATGTCCCAATAGGTTATCATATGTGAGAAACACCATCTCATTAGGAACCATCTATTTAATTATAGTCCAACACATAAAACATAATCAGATAATAGGAGTACCTATCCCATTTTTTGTACTCGTGAGATTTGTATGAGTGGAAAATATGGTGGTTCTTAAGTACACAATAATGATATAGGAGAACACATGTGATTGTTTAAATATTATATTTTATTCAATAAATGTTTTCAAATATATATTCATATATATGAGAGAACCTTTATTTATTCCAAATATGTTTTATTCTATCACCATATACATACAACTAGGTGGATATAGAAATATCATGTTTGGAATGAAGATCTTGGAGATGACCCCCTGTTAGGTTACTAGGCTACAGTTGATCAATGGGGATGGGAGGACTAGTTTGAAGCAAGTTAGAGAATTGGATGCCAAGTTCCCAAAAAAAATTATTTTCATTTTCTTCTGAAAAATATATGATTGACTCATTGAGTGATATTATTTATGTATAAATATTTGAACTATGTGAGAACACATTTTTATATCATGGGGAGTGTTTATTTATTATAATATACCTTCAATTATTAATATTTATTCCATATTCATACATTATATCTATTATATATATTTTTTTGAATTTTTTTGTTATTTAATGTGATGATAGCAATGGAAAAGTCAGCAAAATAATTTTCCATAATTGTTTATCACTGGTCAACAAACCCAAGAATATGAAGATGATTTTGATTGGTTAAATGAAAACTACCGATAATTCCCCTATTAAAAAAATATATGTGAATAAAATAATTATATAATTTGAATCTTTTAAACATTCACGTATGTAGAACATATAAAAAATGGGTACTTAATAATCCCCTTGTATTTTTGACTCACTCTCTCATCATCCATTATTGGAATGTAATGGGATATTTCATGGTCTAATCAAATCAATAATTAAACACAACCAAATCTTTTTACTCCATGTGTAATTACTCTTATGAGTGGGATAGAATTTTTCCAACCATGATCATCATGGTGAAGTTAATATCACCTATCTTTATTATTATAAAAAAACTATTTTTGCCTAGTGATAAAAGGAGTATCACTATTCTCAAAAAATGTAGTAGTGAATAAGTTATCACATACCATTAAGAATTTTAATTGTGATTGTATTCCAACAAATAATGAAAATAATTAATGGTTAATAGAGTAACATTATCTATAAATAAAGGAAATGGTGATAGGTATATCACCAATCATGGTCAATATGTGGTGAAATGTTTATCACTTTCCAAAAACATTGAATTGGTTAATACGATGCAAGGTTAGGTATAACATCGGTAAGGAAATCAAAATCTCTATATAGTTAGTGGTGTATCATTTCACTAATATAATGTTTATGGATCAATTATTAATATTGAGAATTGTTTTACCAACCCCTATCCCTTAAATAAACCCTTAACACCTCATGTGTTTTATATCCAATCATCTCAATCTCTTAAACATTTTCAAACATATATATTTTAATTTTAATCATCAAGTTATCCTATATATTAATCATGGTTAACTCATACCCTATAAAACCATTAATGTTGTTTATAAATAATGGGAACTGTCCCTTAAAATATATACATAAGGTCACAAATTATACTGAAAAAATATTTAGTACAAGATGTGATACCCATATAAATTCATCACTCATAAGCTAACAACATCATTATTTTTATATTTCATCTATTTATTCCCATCTCTTTAGTAATTATTGACATAACCAGAGTGTCCCACCACTAACTCAATGTGATACCATAACCCCTAAGTAAAGACCAATATATTATATGTAACTCACTAGTCAAATGAATTATGAACTTATTTTACAATCAATATCGATCTCACTCAACCCCACACACAAACCTTAGTTTTCATATATTGTTCGTCCCCAACTGATGAACCCACATTATTAATGAATGCTTGAAAAGACTCATCACTCATATGGAACATGTATCTCTACTCCATATGGAGAATATAAAACCAAAAACTATGACAATAATTTTTTAATTATGCCTTTAAAAGATTATAAAATCCCTATATAGTGTCCCTCATTGTTTAAGATAAGTGATATACATAACTAATATCACAAGTAGCACAATTTTAAAAAAAAATATAAATAACTACCACCACAACCATATTAGTTCAATAATAATCTTTAAAAATTACAAATACAATATAATATCCGCTATATTAATAACACATTCAATCCCCTTATTGTATATAAAAAATTACATGTAATTTAATATAAATATAAACAATTAAGATGATTGTACCTAAAAAAATATTCTTCATGTTTTTATATATTCCCACTCAAATTGACTAATCATGTACTCATAATTAATTATATTCACCATGCTATATCTTAATCAAAAACTAAATAAAATCAAATATAAAAAACTATAATAAATTTCACATTTTATTCCTAATTAATTCAATAAGGAGTTAGAAAATAATAGATATCGAGTATTGTAGCATCGATAAAACAAAAACAAATTTGTGGATAAACAAATATATAAAAATAAATTGGGACCCTTGAAATAAAATTCCTAAAAAATATCCATCTCAATTACTCACTTGTTAAATGAAATCTCCTCAAAATATAAATTCAAAATCTCATAAACAATACCTTCACTAAAATGGTAATAAATAATGTTTGATCTCCCCTCGAAATACACTACTATAAGCCATTGAGAAAAAACAATGTATATATAGTTATGTTACCTTTCCATCATAAAACCCATCCATTAAATATATATTTGATTTTCTCAAATTATATAAAATAATGAAGAAAAATAAGATAAAAGGTAAGAAGGGATGATAACTTACCTAAATTAATGGGAGAACACTTCATATATAACTTAGATTCATATAGAAATCATAGGGGTATATAGAAAAAAAAATATGGGTGGATCCTTATTTATCTCAACTATGTGGAACCCCAAATACTTAATATGTTCATAATCATTTTCTTAAAACTGATAAAAATTTCCCCTATATGTATTGGTGGTTGGGGAGACTTAGTATGTTTAAAACGGCCTTCCTCAGACATTTTATGGTGTTATTGGGTCCTTATAACCCACCAACAAAATCCTATTTGGATCTTGACATATTTTATTATCATTATGTTATAAATGCAAATACTGCTACAATTTCTCAATACCTATAATTTCACTTCATGTATTTTCTAAAAAAACAAAAAAAAACTAAAAAAAATTATTTTTAATTATCTTAAATATTTATCATCTCTTTTTTAATGAAAATAAAAAAAACACATCCATATTATCTATATTTCATATGAATTCAGTCGTTTTCTAGTATTTTTTAGACTTATAAATGTGATAGTTTTTATAACTAACCAATCAAGGATAAGAAATGTTTTGAGAATGTAAAATATATGAATGAGTTTTGATCTACTATGTACTTATTTTATTATGATTTTATGGTAGATAATTATATCCTATAAGTGTTTTGATATAATCCATTAAAATAATAAGATTACTAAATCATATCTTTATTATCAATATTTTTTCACAAATGATGATATTTATTATGATTTAAAGTGGAGTGTCAGCCATTTCATTTAGATTTGTTTTTTTTTTCTTTATTTATTATGTACTTTATTACCTTTATCAAGGATTTATATAATGATTTGAAAATATAGATATTAGTAAAACCCTTCCTTTTTTCAGCATTTAAATTATTTATGAGGGATGGAATGAAAAGAAAAAACTAAGAAAAAAATTATTATGCCCTTTTTTCTATTTATAAAACTATAAAATATGTTATTTGGTTGATAATTATATATAAGAGAATATGACTGAAGTAGTTATACCTATTTAGAGACAATCCATAGTTTACTAAGAGGGGAGATATATCATGGTTCAAAGTATAAATTATTTCTATTAGAATGAAATGGATTTAATTTGGTAGAATAATTAATATTCATGATATGGTTTTAAGAGTAAAATGATGATTGGACAAAACATGTCACATATTAAATTTCCCTAACACATTTTTTTAAAAATTAAATAATAATTTTTTTAGACATATATTTTAATATGGAAGAATTTATTTCAATTTTTGAGTAGTTAAATATTTTTTTAGATAGTTTTTTCTACAAATAAACATTTGTGATACATAGAATAAATATAAATTATTATAAAATGTCATATTTATCATAAAGTTTTTCTAAGATAATTTTGATATATGAAGGCTCTATATATTTTCATATGGAAGAACTATAAAAGGGGAAATTAGATTAATATATCTATTCTACTTTTATGAGAGATAAAATCGGGAATATAGTTATTAAATATAGATTCTATGGAAGGAGTATCATGATTTATAGAAGAAAATACCCATACATATCTGATTGATAAACTAAAATATGACGTGAATTTTCGACAATTATTTTAACAAGGAATTGTTTTAATTTGGTTGAAATTTAATTTTTAATTCTTATAAACATCATTATAGGTCAAAATATCAACTATATTGACAAATACTTGAATTAAAATATCTTTAAATCATGGAGGAAACAAATATATTTCATCAATAAATCATATATGGAGTGTATTTATTCAAAACATTTAACACGTTATGTTGTTCTTGAAGACACCTACACATTTATAAACAAATTCAATTCAATATAATATAGTGTGTGTATATTTGAAGATATAGCTAACCTTAATAGGGAGTGATCTCTCCTTATATATTCCATATATGGATAGTGTTCCTTGGTTTTGATTAGACACTATATAAATCCTTTTAACCCATTAACAATATGTTATATTGTATTTTCTTATACATTAAAGAATAATTATGTGAATTCTACTTGGGTATAGCGTATTAAAGGTGAATTAAATAATATAGTTGATTTTTTATTATCTTTACATTAATATTATTAATTATGTAGTTTTTTATTATACATTTAAGGGTGTGATAGATTGAGACACTCTAATTTAGAACATAGAAACAAGGTCTGGTAAGAGGTGAGGTCTAAGAGGGAAATAATTATTAAATTTTGGTATTCACTAATTCACCACCATATTAGAGTTCCTTGGGAATTAAATCATAATTTGATGACTGAAAAATAAATACAATAATACATAAGATGTTTCATGATTTAGGAACGTATAACTTCATCTATATAAGAGATATGATTCTATCTATTAGGTGTGTGTGAAGTGTGTAAATTATCTTTATCTCATTCATTTGATATATAAGATCATAAATTTCATGAAAATTGATGAAATAGTAAATTCTTCTTGAGAATTTTTTTACTAAACGGATAATTTTCTATCTCCCCTTTATCTTCTTGGGTGTCCTCATAGCATGATAATGTATCCACTAGCTAGTGTTCTTCCATGAGGGGTGGAAGCGTTCATTTACTACCTATAACACCCCATGTTTTTAAAAAAGGAAAATAATGTTTGGTGGTGTGTATAGAACACAAAGAAAGCTATAAATAGAATATAATACCTCATGACTATACAATATATTTATTTTTAAAAAAATCTAATATCTTTGATAGCTTGGGATGCATGAAACATCGGTTTTAAACCAAACATGATACCTTGTTAAAATATTGTTATTTAAACATGGCCATCATAAAATATACATTAATTTTGTGGGTATTAATACTAATTAATAAATTAAAAAATATATTTTTTAAAAAAATTATAATTTAAATTCAATTGTTATCAATTAATTATAAATAAAATAAGTATCATTTGAAAGAAAATAAAACGTTTTCTGAAAAACTATATTTTTATAAAATGATTTTTAGTAATTATTTGTGTAAATAAATTGAAATTAATTTTCCAAAAATTTATAAAATTTATTTGAAAATATAAACTTCACTTTTTAAATCTAAATTTAAAAGTTATCTCTAGGTGAAATTTTGAAAATTTTCTAAAAATAATAATTTTTTAACAAATTTTGAAAAAAAACTCTTTTTTAGTGATAACTTCCTTTTCGTTTTAAATAATTTAAAAGTTAAATTATATTTTAAATTTTTTAATTTATATTAAAATTTAAATATTTAGGGTCATCAGAATAAATTTTATGTTGAATTTGGATATTAGTACATTTTATAATTTTAAAAAAATTCTCTTTGGGAAATCACCCTTTCACCGTGTCTGTGGTTTAATTTTAAATTGAATTCTTCTACTTTTGTGAATTTTATTTAGAAAAATGGACTCCATATTTGAATATAGATTAATTTATATTGTCTAATAAGGTAAAATTACATTTTTATCATAATGAATAGTGAGAATATTAAAAATAAATTACTGTTATTAAGGTTAAAATGGGTTTACTATGGGTTAATCTAAGATGATAAGGGTTAAAAATGATATAAAATTTTTTCAAAACCCATTTTATGGACATATTTTGACTGAAACATATCTAATATTCTATAATTACCCATTTTTTGTAGATTGTGAAATGATAAAAGGTTTTTATCACTTTATCCTTTCAAAAATTCCATGTTTTTCATGTCCTCCACTTATAAAAGGATACCCCTATCATCTCTTATTCACACTTCTAAAACATATTGTATTGGAAAATACGTAACCAAATAACTTCCTTGAATACCTAAACACATCCTATTATAATTTTTTAGATCATAAATCCAATCTTGGGAGGATTTAGGTTAAACCTAAAGAGGATACCTGATGAAGAGGCAATGTTTTTTACTATGCCATTTAATTTTAATTCTTCTTATGACTCCTAATAATATTATAAAACTATTAAAAATGATAAAATAATATCTAATTTATATTGATATGTTATTATTTTAATATTATAATGTATATCTAACTACACTTCCACTAATGGGAAATGAAACTGTCGATCGTGTGCAGGGAGAATATCGCCTCGTCAACCAAAGTAATATGTTTACCATCACCACATTTTCAGGATGGATATAATAAATTACTTAACATATTTAAATTATAATTACCAAATTTTATACTTGTAGAATTATTATATAACAAATAACTTCTTACATACCATTTCGTGGGTGACAGGATAACATCACTCATGTGTATAATAGACAGGCACCTTACGAAACGATGTGATTCATTTTTCACTTATGTGTTACATGGAAGTTATGAAAGATAAAGTTAATTAATATATGTTATATTTATTTCCTAAAAATAATTTTGGAAATATAATATCACATCTAACTTATTACCTTACAATCCTTTAGAATACAACAACATTGATCGTCTGTATATGTGGACTACCACCTCCATGTAGTGATATGAAATGTTTTTCATTTAATTTTTAAATAGATGGTAATAAGTATGGATTTGAAAAATATAAATTAAATATATAACATAATAATGATTCTATAATTATTAAATAAAAATTATTTTCCCTTTATTCATTTCATATAACTAAATGTAAATAGTATTCATTCGTGTGTACGGCTTACCATCTCCATGAACGTTGAAATCCATTTTTTATCTATAATATTTTGAGATTACTATAAATAAATACATAATGAATATGTATTATATTTATATAATTTTTAATGTTATGAATCTTATTTATCCATAATCAAATTAAAAGAACCTGAATTACTAAACTAAAATATACATGATAACTAAAGTAATTATCACCTCATACAGTTCTTCTAACAGATTTGTTAATAAATTGGTGATAAAATACGATAAGTAAATCATATAATAAAATATATATATATATTAGTATGGTTATATAATATATCTAAAATAAATGTATAACTATTATATAGGATATTTGGACATATATGAATGAATTCAAACCTGAGGTAAGGGATTCTCATCTTACTTTTTTACTTTTAAGAGACATATTCCATATTCACAACTTATTCCTTTTGTGGTGTATATAATTAAACTTTGATAATAAATATCATGAATCTATTTATATTAATTTTATTTAATGTTTCATTTGATGATTATTTCATTTTTTGGTATTATTATTCATAAGTTACCAAATTGGTAATGGTTAATTTCACAACCTCATCATTATTCAAGATTGTTTTTATTTAAGTATCCCATAGGGTAATTATTTAATATTTATATCATAAATGAATCCTATTTTATTATCCTATTATTATTAATAAAAAATTTCAAGTAATTTTACAATTTTTATGCTCTTTGGTACTTAAAATTATTGAGAAAATGTTTTTAAAAAAAATCGACTTTATTTCTCCCTTCGATTGAAAATCATTTTTCATCAAAACCCATGTTTTATGAAAAAAAATTCACAAGTGATTTTAAAATATTAAAAATTATTTATTAAATTAATTTTTACCATTTTTAAATTTTTTTAAAAAAAACTGAATAATCACATCATTTATAAAATAAGACCAGTTTGGATTTTACTAAAAATGTAAAAAAGGAATCATTCTTTAAACATGCATGGAATTAATGTAATTTTCCACTATAATGACCACTCAATGTTTTAAATCATTTTTTTAATATATTAAAAGATTATTTTCAAGGAAAGGTAATTTCAAAATATTTTCCATGTTTTTTTAAATTAATTTAAAATTGAAATGGTTATTTTCCTCTAAAATGTTTTTAATGAAAAATTTATGGTATTTCTATTCATCAATGAAATAAAACCCAAATTTTAATTATAATGCAATGGGGATATGTTTTTTTATATCATACCTATTATTTCTTTGGATGGTTTTGGATCATTTTGACTAATGGTGAATAATTTTATTATAATTCACCATATTAATATGGATGGTTTATGATTATGTTTATTTGATTGGGGTAAGTATTAACATTTCATATGTTAGTTTTTTATTATTAATATTTATGTTGGTTATGTTTAACTTCTTTAGTATGAATAATTCATTAGATTTATTATTTTATGGGTGTGTCTTGATTATAGATATCCCCTTAATGCATCAATAAGACCCATGAGATAAATAAATTGGCCAATGTAAATGGGTTTGTACCCATAGATTTAAACTGTCTTGTAAAAGGTCTTGACAGTTTTAGATGTTGGACATTATGAAATCCCCCATTATGAGATTATTTATTATTCTACATGTTATTTTTCAATCAGTTATAATACTCATTGAAATATATCAAGCTCATGTTATTATTTATATAGCCTTATTTGATCTTAATTTATTTCTGCCATATTAGGTGCAGTTTATTGATTAGTTGTATGTGTTTCAGTTATTTAGCTTCCCATATTTATTCTTATTATTTAGTCATGATAAATTTTATTGTACGCATATCATTATTGATAATTTATTCTCACCACTTTCTTATGTTTTATTTTCCCCAGGATACTCAAAAGTGTTTTGTGATTGATATACATAGATATGCTAAGGGGAATAATAGTGTTTTTAGAAAAAAAAACCTATCTGTTTAGTTTTTGTTTAAAATAAAATTTTATTTATAGTATGTATCTAGTTTTACAATAATAATAAGCTATTTTCTCCTTTTGGAAGTGATAAATTTTATCTAGTTCCAATGTAATAAATTAGACACCATCTCTGGGTTACTATATTTAGGAACATTATAGTTGGTATCAAAGGAAGTAACATAGAATCCTTAAAAACTATATTAAGGAAAACATATATTTGGGAATATAACCCTATGATAGACATTAAGGATAAGTATATAATTACATCATAATGTTTTTGTAAGAAATATATTATGTGGCTTTTCCTATAAATAAAACCATATCTATATACTATAAGTGAAGTGGTTCTATCATATTTGTACCCAGTTGTAATATCTCAAAAATGTATCATTGTTCATGACCTCATCGTGACCTCGTGCATGCCAATTGGGAATTTTATGAAGTTTTTTTAACACACATTTGGGATAATCTTTGGATAATTTCCATTTTGATTAGAAACAATCATGAAGGATTTGAAAATATTTTTATGATTTGGAAACTTTCCCAAAGAAACAATGTTTATATTTATGAGATAATAAATGCATAATTTTTTAAATTTATGTTATATATTTTGATATTATTTGGATTATACATTATATTTAATATTATTTTCATCTAATCTATTATATTATAATCTTAATAAATGTATTCTAGTGGAAGCAATGGGAACCATATCATAACATGTATACCTTATAGGGATTTCCTTCCTAGGAATGATAATGAAGTAGGAGATGGAGTTATAACTGGAACTAATGAAATTATAACCATATTTGGATAAATTAATTAGGTTATGGGTAATGGAATTTTATTTTATATAGTAGCCTATAGATCCACCATGCGATGTAACAATGTTAGATCACTTTATGGGTTAAAACCATCCATTGTTCAATGGGACTTCAAAACAATTTTTAACTAAGAAACGGATAGGTTCCTTAGATAATATGTTTCTCACTTTGGGTTGTAATGAAATGGATAAGGTTCTCATGGATTTTTATCATGTCTTAGGATATGTGGACAGATAGTTTTCATTGATTCAAAACACAAAGGATGGTGAAGAAATAGAAAAAAAAGGAATGGAATTATTATAATGTACTCTTCTAGGAAAGGTATTTTCCTCTAGATAAATGGGTGGATATAGAGATACAATTAGTGAGTATAAGAAAAAAAATATGAAAATTTAACTAAATATGAATAATACATTACCAGGTTATCAAGGAGTTTCACAGACTACATACACAATCCAAATAGTAAGATTGAATGTTTCTTTTATAAGTTATATCCAATTATTCATAGTTTATTTGTCTACCAATCATTACCATCATATGACTATATAGTATTGTGTGGTATCAAGATATAGAATGTACTTTCCATGTCTTAAGGATTCTATGGAAATAAATTGAAGAAGATAAAGGTAGAAAAAAGTATTGATAATGGGAATGTGGGAAAGAACTATTTTCCCACATGTGATAAAAGTGGAAATAATAACCTAATACTTTCATGAATTAAATTGGAGTTTTCTAAAAGTGTGGAGATAAAGGCCATTGTGCTCATGATTGCAAGGGAAAGAAAGAAGTTTCAATTGATAAATGCTCTAACTGTAAGGAGATGGGGAACTACAAAAATGAATATACCAAGAATCAAGGGAATATACCTTAGAATAATTTAAGGGATCAATGTCAAGATATTACTATAGATACATATGAAGATAAATGAATAAATTTAATGAATATGGAATCAAGAAATTTTTTGTAGAAGTATTTTATCAATGATATTCTTATTATAAGAATCATAAAATGTATAAATATTATACTATATTACTTTTTAATTAAGGATCTGAAATAATATGATGAATAGTACTCATAACCAAGAAAAGGGAATACTTGGAAAGTTTATATTTTTGAAAAACACGTGATTGAGGGAAAATAACCCTTAAAATGTGATCAATGTTAAGATAATAATGATAAAAAGATGTTTATGGGATATTATTAGGGACCAAAAATTTAGTTCGTGATTTGATGGTTTATGTCACTTTTGATAGAGTTTACTGCATGTTTGTATTTATAAAATTTATTTTAAAACCTATGTTTTTATTTTTTGAAGCATTTATATTTACATTATGGTTTTATGGTGATCTAATTATTCACATATTTGGAATATGACATTAAGAGCCTTATTATATTGTCTGGGTAATAAAATGTAGATTTAGTAACCTTACCTCTAAATTGTGTCATACATATTTAGGATGTGCCTTAAAGTTTACTATTTATGGAATTTTTATGTTGAAATTTGGGTGTTATTGGAAAAAAAATCCTAATAATTTTGTATTTGGAAAATATATAGATACATGAGGAATGAATTTTGATTCTAATGATCTGTTAATTATGTTATGGGCATAAAAAACATTTTCAATATTCATTAAATGGTTTTAAAATTCAATTTGGTATTTATTAAAGATTAAATAATTGATGAAATTGTCCCTATTAAATATAAAGGTATCAATTAAGTTTATCTTCATATGTCTCAATCTAGAGAGTAATGGAATTCCTAAACTATAGGAAATGACATTGAAACAAAAAAAAATTCCTAATACCTTCATTTATATTTAATGAATTACCTTTTCATTAATCATATATTTATTTCTTTTAGAACATTATATTTTTAAAATCTTTCACTTTCTTAATATCAATGATATTTACCACTCTCCATAATTATTTATACATTTCTTCAATATCTATATCTTTAATTTCCACCAGTGTTCTCCTATTTGGAAACCAATTATATGTTATTCCAGATGACATACATACATCCAATCCTCTCTTACCAAGAGGTATTTATATTAACCTATTTTTTATTATGTGGTTTTAAGAAGGTTGTTTTTAAAACTCAAACCATTGATTATTGAGATCAATAATAAATTTCAAGCACATAATTTTTTTAAGGGGCGGTGGAATGTTGCACCTAGAGATTATAAAAGAGGAATATCATGTTCAATGGTGTGTATCACATGAAAAACAAACTTATAGGATAATATAACACCTTTATACATTATGATAGATTTATTTTTAAATAAATTCAATATCTTTGATAGCTTGTGATTCACACAACATTGGTTTTAAATGAAATGAGATACCCTATTAAAAATTTATTATTATTTAAACCTAACCATCATAAATTGGCCATTAGGTTGGAAGGTATGAATTAGAAAAACTAAATTGTTAAAATTGTATGGTTTACACATGTAAAAAATAAATTTAATGGTTATCTATTGTTTATAAATAAAATAAGAATAATTTGAAAGAAAATGAAATGTTGTTTGAAAAACTGTATTTTTCTAAAAGGATGTTTAGTTGTGCTTTCGAACATAATTTGAAATTAATTTTTATTACATTTAGAGAAATAAAATTTAAAATTAAACTTTATTTTTTAAATCTACTAATCATATTTATATTAGGGTTAATGTATGAAAAGCTTCTGAAAATATTAATTTTTTGGCTGAATAATGAAAATAATTATTTTTATTGAAAGTTGTTATTTATTTTAAATTAGTAAGAGATTTAAATTATATATTAAATTATTTTAAACTATAATATTTATTCTATATTACAATTTAACTATTTTAGGTCATTTAGATCAAATTAATATTTAATTTTTATGTTGAAACAATATATAATTTTGTGGATTTATTCTTTAGAAACCCACAGTTTAATTTTAAATTGAATTATTCCAGTTAATTGAATTGAATATTGAAAAATGGATTCCATAGTTATAATAAAAATATTTTATCTAATATAATATGGTTAACTTGATTTTTGTACCATAATTAATAATGAAAATAGTAAAAATTAACTATTGCGGTTAAGGTAAAAATGGGTTTACTGGGGGGTGTTAAACTAAAAATATAATTTTTAAAAATGACTTAAAATATTTTAATCACCCATTTGATATATATATTTAGACCCAATAATATATTTTTTATAATGACACATTTTTGAGTATTTTTTCATGAGAAAAATGTGGGTATCACTTTATCTTTTAAACAATTACATGTGTTTCCTCTCCCCCACTTTTAAAAGGAATCCCCACTCCTCCATTATTCACACTTTAAACCCATATGGTTCATAAAAGACCTACACAATTACCATACATAAATCCCTACCAATTCCTATAGTCATTGTGCAATTTTTCCAACCCAGAGTCTACTAAATCGATGCCTCGATCCGGGTCTCCACATGACCTTAGGCATGCCTCTCCATACACCAGAGGCTGCCAACTAGTAGTGGGGGTATAATAAAACATGTGGGGAGAATATAACCTCTTTATGAGAGTATACCACATAAAATAATAATAATAACTAAATTAAGGAAACAATATAACCAATAAACATTCCCTTCCAAACATTTCCCAAAACTTTGTTCAAGCCCACATCCAAATAGTAAATATGCTATGTCATGTCATACAGTTTCAAATATAAGAAAAATACCAAAATAAATACCAGATAAAGGATATAAAAAAGGGGTCTAAACTCCATATCTTAATCACTCATCCATGTATGTCCCATGCCTAAATAAATCAAATAGAATAGGGCATTTTCCTTTATCCTGGCCAGCAAGCATGAATTCTACTCAGGTACCCAACTGCGGCCTGAGCAGGGTGTAATTACAACTTAGTAGGCCACAACCAATAGTGTTTAAAAAATACCCAATCAAAAATATGTGGTGTATTCTAGTACTTAATAATCAACAAGGTAAACAAAAGGTAAACTGGGAACCATTAGTTAATAGTGTTCACTTAAACCGATTCTTTCATTTATTCCTTGGGTTAGGAATTTACATCAATTTCACTTCAGCCTTTGCCACAAAAATAAGAAATGGGTAAGGGGGAGACTCAAGTTCTATACATTACTAGGGTATTTAATTATGAAATCACTTCAGAACACTTACATTGGAGCCTTAGTCAAGGAAGTCTCATCACATACAACCATAGGAGGGATAGAGCCTCAGTCCTCTCCCAAACCCACGCATTGAAGGGTGTTGGGTTTGGTACCTCATTATAACCAAACCTGAGGGAATATATATTCATGTAAAATTCCCACACATACTACCAAGAAATTTTCCCATTCTTCTTAACCATTTCCCACACATATAATTACACAAACCATACTCATTCAATACAAAAAAACATTCACAATTCTTATTTCATTCATCATATAAATTATCTTTATTCCAAAACCCTTAAACACATTTACCATTTACCATTCATGAGACATTTATACATTGATGTTATACAAAAGGCTCCCTTATTCCATGTTATCTATTAATAACAATTAAATCAATTTCATTTCACAATTCATTTTAAAAAATTAAATAAAAATCTATTAGATTTTGCTTCTATAAAGTGGTTTAAACATGTTAAACATAACTATGATTAGTTTTATCTTATAAACCCTTAAAATTTACATTCACATTCCCAAACCCATGATCATGAATATGGAACACCCCATGGGTGGCCACTTTACTAGGTAACTCATCCTCAATGCTTCCCATAGAAATCAGGAGGGGTTTAATTCATTATATAACTAACCATTTATCCTCTCTCACTATATAAACAAAAAGAAAAAAAGGAACCAATATAAAATAAATATACACTTAAACCAATCTCAAGACTATGGGATAAAACATTTATACCACCTACCTCGATTCTAAAGACAACCACATGCTCAACCTTATCCTTTGATTCAGATTCGAGCACCCTTCGAAGCCCTGACCTAAGATCCACTAAAAAAAGATATTTGTAGGGATTGTGAAGAATAAGGAAAACTAAACAATCCCTAATATTGATAAATTAATAAATCAGAGTGTTAGACTTGTGTGGAGTTTTGATTCTCAACCAACAGAGCTCCAAACGGTTTAGAAATGAAGGAGATCGGTCATTAAGAAGCCTAGGTCGATTTGGTTTGTCACTAGGGATGATGGGGGGAGAATGGGGAAAATACAAATTTATAAAACTTATTGCTTGAGAGGGTAAAATGGTAAAAACCAAAAATTAAAGGGGTGCATGGTTTGGCCTCACAGCTGTCCAAACCAAGTTCCAATCAGGAACCACCCTCTATCCAAAAGGGGGTCAGCTCACATATTTTCCTAAGGATCCCACACAGTTTGGAAAAATTTAATGTGAAAGTGTTGAATGGATATGTACAAGCCCTCACTGTTTGGAATCCCCCCTTTCATATTTTCTTAAACTATTCACCCCTCCTCTAGGAAAGCATGGTTGGGGTGCACAGTTACTTCTAATCATGCACCAACTGTGTAACATGAACTAGATGGACACCTTTGCCCCTCTTTTTTGTCCTGAACCCCAAAAACACCCCAAGACTCATCATACACTTAGATAACATTCATTTACCATATTAATGGTATTTATAACAGAATGTTATACAAGAAATTACCCCAAATAAAGTTTAGGGTCTCAAAACCACCCCACCTTATAACGACTTGTACTCAATATTTTCTCCCAAACATCATTGAGTTTTCAAGGTGAATGGATTGGGAAATTGGTTAGTATATCTATCTCCTACTCCAAAGACTCTTCCTAAACTCTACCATGTATCCATAATAACCAAACCAAACATACAGTCTTGTCCCATAATACTTTCTCACTAAGATCCACAATATGAATTGGGTGCTCCTTGAAGGACGTGTCATCCTCAAGCTCATCATCATCAACATAAATCACATGAGAATTATTAGGGTGATACTTATGAAGATATGAAATGTGAACAAAATCATTCATATAACAATAACATTGTATAAGATCCAATCTACACAAAACCACTCTGATCCTCTCTAAATTCTCAAATTCCCCCATGTACCTGGGCGCCAACTTACCCTATTTTTGAATTCAATGCTAACCCAAACTTGGAAAGACTTGAACCCACAAAATTTCAACCACCATAAACTCATGATGTCAACGATGCCGATTCGTATATGATTTCTTCCTATGCATAGTTATAGCCATAAATTTCAGAATCAACTAAACCAGTTCTAATTTGTCCTGCTTAAGATTCATTCCCAATAACTCAGATTCCCCATCCTAAAACCAACATAACAAAGATCTGAATGTACTCCTATATAGAAAATAATAAGGTTCCATCTGAATCATCACTTGGTGAATTTTTTTATAGTAAAATTCAACAAGAGGAAATTCTTTTCCCAAAATCCCCCAAAATCTGAGACACATTCCCTCGACATGTCCTATAGCACTTGAAAAGTATTCTCTGGTTTTCCATCTATCTATGGATATAAATACATACTCAAAAACAATTGGGTATCAAGGAAATTTTTAAACCCATTCCAGAATTGAAAAGTAGAAAGTGAATCATGATCCAAAACTATAGTTTTTGGAACCCCATCAAACTGCACTATCTCTCAAACATACGACTCACCCAATTGTTCAATGGTAAAGGTCTCTCAAATTGGTAAGAAATATTCCTCCTTGTTCAAAAAATCTAGAACTACCCAGATCACATCATTATTTTGTGGTTCCCTTAGAGTAATAACATAAAATCCATCGTTATATCATCCCATTTCTATTATATAATTGGAAAAGGATTTAACAAAACACCCAGTCGTTAATTCTTAACCTTCACCTACTAACAATTACTCTATCGCATCATGAAATCTGAAACCTCTATCTTTATCCCTTACCACCAATACATCCTATGAATATCATGATTAATTTTGGCAAAAATAGGGTGCACATTCAACTATTCATCATATAAATATTGCCTAAACTCTTCCCATATATGAGAAGTAACAAAAATACAATCACGAACATAAATGATCTAATCATCACTAGTATCCCAACCGGAAGGCAACTCCCCACCTTCAATACATTTTCTCAGGGACAAAAACATTGGATCCCCATACTACCACTCATTGATCCAACTGAGAACTGTAGACTCAACTATCGAGGATATGATGGTCACCATCCCTTTTCCATCTCAACCCTCTAGATGCATCTAAGAAAAAAACACCATCATCCTACAATCTAAAATGGATTCCTCAACTACTTGGTTCTGAGTTTTCCAACTAAAAGTATCTATAACATTATTTTCCTTTCTCTGTGTATATACTAGATCAAAATAAAATGACTGTATGCACTCAAACTATATTCACTAAAGAAGGTTCAAATCACACTGGGATAAGATGTAATTAAGGATATTTTGATTGGTATAAATAGTAAACTGTTCTCCCAACATGTAATCCTTCTGACACTTTAAATCATAAACCACCACATCTGACTCAAGATGAAGTGTGGGTTAATTTTGTTCATAAGGCCTCAACAGTCATGAACCATATACTAAAAATGGATAATCCTACATTAACACAGCCTCAAGACCAATACCATATGCATCACAAAACATGGTATAAAACTAAACTAGCCCAAGTAAGATCAAAATTTGTGTAGTTTTTAACCACTTATCTAACTCTTGGAAAGTAGTCTCACATGCCCCATACCATTAAAACATGATTCCCTTATTGGTGAAGTAAGAGAGTGGTTCAACCAAATAGGAAATTCCTTTGATGAACCTTTGGAAATAGCCTTCTAAACCTAGAAAATTTTGGATATCAGAGACATTATTAGGATTCACCCATGATACAACAACTTGCACTTTCTCTAGGTCCACAGATACACCTTCCTTAGAGATGATGTAACCCAAGAAGTTCACCTTGTAAATCCATAAATAACAGTTGGATAGAATGATGTATATTCTATTCTCTCTTAGTGTACTCAGGATGATTTCAAGATGTTTGGAATGATCCTCATGAGTCTTAGAGTAAACCAAGATGTCATCTATAAAGACAACTATGAACTAATCTAGGTACGAGTGAAATATCTGGTTCATCAGAACCATAAACACTTCAGGCGTATTAGTCAACCTTAATGACATCATTACAAACTCATAAAACTCATACCTACTCCCAAAATAATTCCATAGTATATCAAAAGGCCTCACCCTCAGATGATGATGCCCCAATATCAATTCAATCTTAGAGAACATAGAATATCCCCTTAGTTGGTAAAAAAGATCATTGATTTGTGAGAGAGGGTATCTGTTATAAATTTTCATTCAATACAACCTCTTGTAATCAACACACAACCATAAGGATCCATCGGCCTTCTTGGAAAACAACACTGGTGATCCCAAAGGTGACGTAGTCAGATAAATAAACCCCTTGTTGTCCAATTCCTCCAACTGAATTTTATGTTACTCGAGTACTTCCAGTTTTATTCTATATGGTGGATTGAAAACTGGTTCTACAACCTAAAGTAACATTATAGTGAAATAAACATCTTTCTCAGGTAGAATCTCTGATAATTACTTAGGAAACTCATACTAAAATTGGTCTACTATAAGAGAAAATACAGGCTACTCTATTCCCCCATCATCAAGCATAAGACAAGACACATAGTCTATGATTCCACCTAACTCTTGACAAACTATCCCCACACAGCCTGCTCGGATATCCCATTCTCCATGGTGAACATATGTATTCTCCTCTAGGTATGTGAATATTACCCTATAGAGGTAACATTCATTATGGATCTGGTACAACACTAACCAATATATTCCCAATATCAGATCAAAACCTATCATTTCTATCCCAAACAAGTCCCACATGAAATAGTACCCAGCAAACTCAAGGTCACACTCCTTACATTGTCAAATATTTTCTTCTTGAACAACTAATAGTGCATCAATCAACATAACCCCACACATATGATCCACTAATAATCCCAACACACTCACAAAATGAGCATATATAAAGGAATGAGAGGCACTAGAATCAAATAAATCACTAGAAATAGTGGAAACTATAAGAATCATACCCCAAAATATTGATAGTATGGCCTTATGACCTCAATGAGATGGATAAACTACAGGAAGTTGACTTTCACCTCTATCCAAGGCTCCATCCTGGGTTGATGGTGTAGAAATACCCTACTGATATAGAGCCTCTTGACCCAGAGTACCATGTCTTCCACCATGGATTCTACAACCAGTAGATCTCCATCTACCTTCCATATATGAGGCAATCGACCATTTAACTACACTCTACATTGGTCTTGATCTTCCATCAGTGCCCTTTTTTCAAGGGTTTCTACAGAACCTATCTACATGAAATATCCCTTCATATGCTCAAAACTTATCTGGTGGTTAGGGAAACTGACCATGCATGTTTCTTAGCCTACCATACTGATTGAAAAACACATAGTCAGCACCTGAAATGGCTGGTCCTCTTTTCTTACTATTTTGGACACCATCAACCTCGTGAAGGATCTCAAAATGATACTTCCTAGCATCAGAATTTTAACTAATGGATCTTCCAACTAGTTCCACATATCCATCACCAAAATCCTTCATTAGGTTCCCTTCTAAAATAAGGTCTTGATCTACCACCTCAGTAGCCTATTTAAATGAAATATGTTCACATGAGAATTTATCACATATCTAAGCCAATCCTTAAAACACATCTTCATAGTTTTCTCATCCTCTGCCAATGCTGAAACAAAGTGTCTCAAGTTGGTTAATTATCCAACATTAACCATCACTAACATATTCTCTTAGGTTAACCTCATAAACTCTACATAATTATCTTATCTTAACGTCTCTAGATAAAAATGTTCTAGAAACTTTTCATGAAATTTCTTCCACAACATACCATTTTCCTACTAGATCTAAACCAGAATATCCCACCAGGTCTTTGATAGACATGAGAACATATATGATTTCCTCTTTACACTCTTCTCAGGAGGAGTCTCCATGTGGTCCAAAATCATCTGGATGGAATATATCTATAACTCTTATGCCTCAATTCCACCCTCTTTGGAAAACATTAGAGGGTGTTACAACTGAAAATATTTGGTCAGATCAAACATACTTGGAACTACCTACCCTTGGTCTCATTTCATGATCTTCATAAAATGAGAAATGTTCCCACGGACCTACTCCTCCCCTCGGTTACCCTGGATCAATAGGGTCTCGTTCTCTATTACTGGTGGATCATTATCGGTGATATCCACATGCCTCCAAACTAGCACACATCTTCACGATGGAATCTCTTAAAAATTCCAAATATACATCTCAGAACATGTTATATAAAACATTCACAGTTTGAAAAAAAATAAGGATCTCTAAGGGAGATAAATAAGTCATATTTCATACACTATCCCAAAATATATATTCATGTCTCTATTAATACCCTTATACATCCCTACCATGACTCATGGTAAACATGGGGTAAACTAACTCTCATAACCAGAAGTATTCTCATTAAACGTCATTTATAACCATTTTCATTTTCACAACATAAATCATTTCCTTTTAGGAACATCAACATATTCACAACTCATTAAAAACAAAATTTTAAACAATTTATAAATATTTCATTATGCACTATTCTTTAACCATTCATTCATGTTCCTTCCATTTAACCATATTCATTATCCCATTTAGACACCAATTATTTCAAATTTTTCAAATAAATTGAAATGAATTTTTATCCCTAATGTCCCACACATCTTCCCCATATGTACCTACCATAATGCATGCCATGTGTATCCATAGGTACTTAAAATGATGCCTTAATTCATAAACTTATACCATTTCTTTAACTACAAAAATATCATTAAGTATTCACATCACACAACACGTGCATCACCAAATGGTGAAATATCATTCAACTATAACAACACACATCCACAACAACAATCCCACCATGGGTACTTGGGTTTTCCCTCATACATTGGTTAGTTATTACCATGCATGAGCTCATTAACAAGGCTCGACAAATCCTATTCTCTAGTCTACCATCCCCAAATAGTAAGATAATAAAAAATAACCTTCTCTAATACCATTTTGTAACATCTCTAAACTTAATGTCACTAAAATGGTGCCCCGAGCTAGGTCTCCACATGAACCCAGACACACATACCCATATACCAAAGGCTGTATAATTGAATTGAGGGTCTAATAAAAAATTATGTAGAATATACCGACTTTATAAGAGTATTCCACAACTGATAAAAATAATATTTAAAGGAAAATTATAACCAATGAATATGCCTTACTAAACATTTCCCAAAATTGGGTACACTCCCAAATCCAAATATTATATATTCTATGTCACATCTTACATTTCCAAATGTAAGAAAAATACCAAAATAAGAAAAAGATGAAAATACCAAAAACAGGTCCCGACTTTGAGTTCAGATCCCTTATTTGGGCATTCCCCATGTACAAATCAACCATCTAATATGGGTCCTTTTCCCTTGTCCTGACATACAAGCATGATGTTTTCTTGGTTACCCTACGGCGACTTGAGTAGTGTGTAGGTAAAACTCTATAGGTCACTACCAACAATTATATAAAATATCTAGTCTAAATAGGAGGAATATTAAATTACTAAATAATAAATAAGATAAACAAAATGTAAACTAGGTTCCATTAGTTAAAAATTTCACTTTAATAGATTCTGTCATTTATTCCATCGGTTAGGAATTTACATCAACTTCACTTCGGCCTATGATGAAAAAATAAGCAATGCATAATTGGAAGAATCGTGTTCCCAACATCACTAGGGTATTTCATTATGAAATAACTTCAAAATATTTAACTTTGATCCTTGGTCCATGAAGTCTCATCACTTGAAACCATTAGGGGTATGGATCATCAGTCCTCTCCCTAACATATGCATTAAATGGGGTGGGGTTTAGAGCCTTAGTATAACCCAACCCATGGGAATAGATCCTCAATTTCAATACCCAACACATACTTTCAATCTATGTGCACATTCTTATTAAAAATTTACCACATAAAATATTTCACAAACCATACTCATTTAATACAAATAACATTAAAAATTTATTAAACACACGAATAATATTCATGCTTTAACCCATTAATGCATTTACCATTTATAATTCATGAACCATTAACTCAGTAACATTATACCAAACACCCCCTTATTCCTTGTTATGAATTAATTACAATTACATCAATTTCATTTAACTATTAATATTAACAAATGAAATAAAAAACTTATAGATTTTTCTTCTAAATACTCATGTTAACATGTAAAACATAGCTGTCATCGATTTTATCTTATAAAACCTTCAAATTCACAATCACTTACACAAACCCATGTTCATGAATATAGAACAACCCATGGGTGGCCTTTTTCTCGGTCTAGTCATCCTCAATGTAACCCACAAGGATCAGGAGCAGTTCAATTCCTCATATAACCAACCAATTTATCATCTCTCACAATGGACACAAAAAAACACAATAATAATGAACCAATATAGCAACCACATACACTTAAACAAACCTAAATACTATGTGATATATTTTTTATACCACATACCTCAATTATGAAGATAACTTCATGATAAACCTTAGCCTTCGATATGGAATTGAGTACACTTCAAAGACACATCCAAATATCCAATGAAAAATTGATATTTAGGTCTTTAGAAGAAGAAGAAAAATTAAAAAAGGACTAATCTGGGAAAAATAAGAAAGGGTAATGTTAGAATCATTCTGATCATCGATTCACTAATGATATTTCTCCAAATGGATAAGAAACTAAGTATATAAATCCTTGAGAAGACTAGGGATATTTGGTTTGTCACTAGGGTTGTTGGGGTAAGAATAGAGGAAAATATCACATTAGAACACTAATGTTAATAGAGAGAAAATGGTAAAAACTCACTTCTAATATGGCATGAGGTTTGGACACATGGTTGTCTAAATTTTGCACCAAATTTGCACCATCCACTATCCAAAATGGGGCCAAGTTGCACAATTTAATGGGGATCCCACACGCTTTGGAAAATTGTGTGGTGACTATGTGTAATGGATCTGTCCAAGCATGCATGATTTGGCCACACCCTTTCCTGGTTTCTTAAACTCTACACCCCTCCACCAAGAAATCATGGTTGGGGAACATGGTCACTACTAACCGTGTTTTGTGTAACATGCACCGGATGGACACGTTTCCCCCTTTTTCTTGTCCTAAACCCTTAAGACACCCTCAAGACTCCTAATACACCTGAAAAATAGGTAATTTATCCTATTAAAGGTATTTAAAACATAATTTTAAACTAGAACATACCTCAAGGAATTTTTGGATCATACACCTTGGTTAGATCAGAAATCCAATCTAGAAATTCTTTAGGATAAAGCGAAAGAGATTTCTTGCAGAAGAGGTAATGTTTTTAACAATGTGTTTTAATTTTACATCTTCTCCTAAACTCCTTATAATATTATTAGGCTAAGAAAAAATGATAAAACTATTATATTCAATTTAATGATATTTTAATAACCTATATTCATATAAACTTCCATCAAATTGGAGAAATTATTTTTGATAAAGTGTATGACGGACTACCGCCTCGCAAGCCGATGCAATTCATTTTCCATCATCATATTTCAGGGATGAATATAAATAATTATATAAAATATTTATTTGATATTTAGTAAATTATTATACTTCTTGAATTTTGATATTTCTAATACCTTCTTACTCACCATTCCATGTGGGATATAATAACATCATTCATGTGTACTGTGGACTACCGACTTGCGAAGCGATGTGATTCATTTTTCTCTTACGAGTCATATGAAATGTATTAAGGATATATTGTATGAATGTATTTTATATTTATGAGCTAAAAATATTTATTTTAATATAAAAACACCTATAATTTCTTACCTTCTAATCAGTTGGAAAACAATAACATCACTCATGTGTACTTGTGGACTACCGCCACCACATAGTTATGAGAAATATTTTTCCATTTAGGTTTTCATAGATGGTAATAAAAATATATTTGATTAATTAAAATTTTATATATAACATAATAATTACCCTTTAAATTTTAATTAATATTTATTTTCTCTTTATTCAATCCGTTGAGAAAATTGAAAATAGCATTCATGCATATGTATGACTTATCATCTTTATGTACGGCGTAATCCATTTTATATCTATAACTTTTTTAGATTACTCTAAATACATATATAATGAATATATATTATATTTATATCTTTATTAATATATTGGAGATTATTTAACCATGGATAAATTAAAAGGACCAAAAATATTGAACTAAAATATATATGAAAAACAAAGCAATTATCAATAAAAATAGTGATTTCAACAAAGAGTTTTTAATAAAAAGGTGATAAAAGAATATAATAAATCATATATGGAATGATATATAGGACTATGGTTATTTAATTAATTAATAATTAAACTATATTTATTATTCAATAGGTTGGTACATATATGAAGAAATTTTAACCTAAGGATAGGGTTACTCATCTCACATTTTCCTTACAGGATACATACAATATATTCACCAGTTATCCCTTTTTGTTGTGTATATACTAACCCTTTTATATATTATATCAAAAATATATTTATATTAAAGGTATTTAATGTTTAATTTGATTATTATTTCTTTATGTGTATTATGATTCAGATGTTACCAATGTGCTAAGTGTTTATTTTACAATATCTTCATTATTAGGGATTGTTTTTGTTTAAGTATCCTAGGGGGAATTATTTGATATTTATATCTTAAACTCAAAATATTTTCTTCTCCTATTATTATTCCTAAAATTTTTAAAGAAATATTACCATTTTCCACACTTTGGTACTTAAAATGATCAAGAAAATATTTTTAATAAAATCAAACATTATTTAAATCTTTGGTCAAAAATTATTTTTCATAAAAATTCATGTTTTCATAAAAAATGTTTAAAAAATGTGTTCATCCTTTTAAAAAAATATTAAATAAATTTTAATAAAATTATAATTTAAAAAAATATTGAAAGGAATCTTCAGGTCATTTTCATAATAATGCCTATTTTAAATATATTTTTTGACCCTTTTTATTTAAAAAAATTTCCAATTGAAAAGATTGTTTCTATCAAATAAAATTTAATGACATTTTTATGGTAATTTTATTCATCAATGATACAAAACCTTTATTGTGATAATTATTAACTAGGGATATGTTATATTCATATAATCATTATTCTTTCTTCATTTTTTTGATCAGTTTGATTGAGGATATACAATTCTATTACTATTCACCATATTACTTTAGAAGTTTTAGGATTATGTTTATTTAATTATGGTATGTATGGACATATATAATTTTATTTTTTTAATATAAATTTTTATTTTGATTATGTTTCACCCCATTCATATGTGGAATTAAATTTATATAGTATGTGATGGGTGGAGCCTTGATATGATTATCCCCTTGATGAATCAATAGGTCTCACGAGACAAATTAGTTGGCCAAATTTGATAGGTTTCTACCCAGCTGAAAATTAAATTTTTATTTCCAAACACTTTAAGGAAAAGTGTGAACCCACACAACCCTTAAAACCAAATAGGATCCCCACTTAAAACATAAAAAAACAGTCACCTACAAAACAAACCACATACAAACAGACCAGAATAGCATTACATATAATAGTACACATACTCATCTATGCATCCCACACAGGACTCCTCCTCCACAGTAGTTGATTCCCATTCAGAAGCTGGTTTATTCCACCTCTAAAAGATATCTCTTTGATCCTGGTTTCTCAGCTGGTCAAGTGAAGGCTTCACTAGACAAGGATGCTTGACCAGGATGTTCTTTTTGAAAGAAAGAATTACCCTGCTATCCCTCTTAAAAGAATATCTGGTACTCACTGGTAACGGAAGGTGAGAGTAATCCCTTCTGGTTCTTCTTCTTGGTGTAGTAGACAAGGTTCCTTCACACCTATTCAACATTTTATTCCCATTCTACACAATATCACTGAAGGAGAGACCGACCCGACCACTCACATTTTCTTTCTCATCCCCAAAGAGGTCTCTCCCTTTGCTGAGGAGGTTCATTGAGACATTATCCTTGCATCCCTTGGTATTCCCCCTGTCATGATCCAGTGTGTTTCTCTCAATAAAAAAAGGCATATGACCGTAATAAGGGGCTCTTCCTTAGCCATTGGATCTTCCACATGACCCAAACATTCAGAATTGTGCCCTTCCATAGAGGCCACATCATTATTACCTCCTACCACAGTATCATCATTCATAGCCACTTTAACGAAGCCTTTGGAGAGACCATCAAATCTATTTCTCAAAGAAAGAAAAGTCCTAGCCGAAAGTTCCAAACCCATATTTTCCCCAACTCTTCTAGGATTTCACTCCTCCTAATAGATGATTCCTCTATCACCACCCACCATCTGGTCCTTGATCACCTTCTTCGCCTCCAAGAACTTCTCTATACAATTGAACTTAGAGGGGCCCTCCAAATCCTTCCTCAACCTGCTAAGAAATTAAGCTACCTTCAGATTAGGTTGGGGAGTCATAACACTTGGTAGCTGAAATTCATGAACATCCTCAATAGGTTCCTTGAAAACACCACCTGGAAGGTCTTCCACCACTGGACTTGACGACTGAAGACCCCTACCTCTTCCTATTGACCTTGAAGCCTCTTCTTCTAGACCATCCATCACACCAACCTCATGAGCCTTACCCTTTGAATCATCTTTTCTTCTTGAAGAAACCTGGTTAATCCTACGACAAGAATTCATTGCCGGAGCTGGGGCTCCCCTTTGAAAAACCTCTGACGAATTGACCAATTGATTTCAAGATGAGCAGAAATCAGTCCAATTACCATAAACTACATGTTGTTTACATCTGTATTCCTCACCGATAGTAACCCACACTAAATCAAAAGGAAAACGAGATGCATCCATTTCAACACACACTCGGGGGTTCACCGGATAATACACTACTTCAGTGTGACTCTCAGAGTAGAGGTATCTTCCTACGAGATTACCTAACATTCGAATAACTGAGGAATTTTGAAAGGGCAAGGGAAGGTTGGGGAAGCTTACCCAAACCATTGTAGAAGGCGGGTCGTGATTCATGTGAAACTATAAGGACTAGTGCAATAGGAATAAATTAATACCATTGAAGCTATGAGGCTCCCTTGACCATGATCTGATGAGATCCACCTCCGATTTAAACTGAGTCATAATATGATGAATATCGAGTAATCCCACAATTTCACTTTCCTAAAGGTCCCAGGATCCAAAGATGAACCTGTCAAAAGCATCGACTGAGGGTCTCCTTTGCTTAAATCGAGACACTAGGGGAAGATTAAAGAGTGCATAGGTTTCTGAAAACTCATAATTCGATAGCTGAAGGTTTGGGGAATCCATCAAGAAGATACGAAGATTTAGGGATCAACGAATCTTTTGAAAATGGTGGAAGGATGTCTGGGATAGAGAAAGGATGTAAAATCCCTACTCTCTCATGTGACAATGATTCCCCATCCAACACCATGGGGGGAGGAACTGTCATGGAAACCACCGTTGTCACTGAAGGAAGAAAGAAACCCTAGGTCATAGGGCCCGACAGGTTTCTACCCATAAGTATAATTTTTATTATGAAAGTTTATGACATTTTTAGATCTCCATTATTATAAATTCCCTCATGGTGATATCATTTATTTATTTCAATTTTATTATTAAATTACTTGATTATTTTTCTATTGGTTCCATGCTATTGATATTATTTATATGGATTTATTTGATTATCCTTTATTTCTTCCATATTATTCACAATTTATTAATTAAATGGAATGTGTTCTTGTTATTTACCTTTATAAATTTATTATTATTATTTATTCTTGATAGCTTATGTTATACGCATACCCTTACTTAGTATCTGAGCTCACCCCTTTCTTATGTTTTTTTTCAGGATACCATGAAATGTTTTGTGGTTAATATATTGGGATATACTAAGTAGAATAATAGTGCTCTCAAAGAAAACACTTTGTGTGCCTTATGTTTATAATGTAATGTGAATTTAAAGCATGTATCTTTTTTATAAATACAATTAACAGTTTTTTACTTTAGGATGTGATACCTTATATCTAGTTATAATTTAATAAAGTATAAACTTACCCCAGGTAATGAAATTTAGGGTTATTAAAATTCTTTCATGATCATTATCATGTATTATTTTTTTAATATAAAAAGGAATCTTGTATAGTTATCATTTTTAAGGTAAATTTCTTTTATGATATATTAAAACATTATTTAATAAAGAAAGAACATCATTTTTTCTATTGCAGATTAACATAAGATAATTAAATGATACTCATTAGTATTATAAAATATATGTTCTAACTTTTTATTTAATGTATCAAATTTATTTTTTAGTTTTTTAACTTATGGATTATTTTTTGAGTTATACATTTTTTTATGGAACTAAATATGATGGTTAAAATAGGATACCTTTTTTAATCTATATTCTTGCAGAAATGATTTTATTGAATATATTAACTATAATTATTATTTTTGAATACACTGTGAATATTTTTATAATGGAAATAAATAAAGGATATTTTTCGGATCCTTGATATAAATGATATTTGTAAAATTATTTCATTGGGACAAAACATTTGAGTTTTAGGAAACCATAACATGACCTTTTAATAACACATAAAATAAGAATGTATCATTATACCTACCACAGATGAGAATTTTCTTATGTAAAAGGGCATGAATAATTAAATTAACAAGAATAATGTGACCAATTGAATATCCCTATTTTATTTGTAAAAGTTATAGATTCCATTTATAAATTATAGTCCAACTCACTTTTTTATTTATCTTGAAAATATTAGCATGCACAGTTTCACTCGGTGATGGAAAGGAATGATGATTTCATTAAAGAAGATGTTTCTAAATTAAGAAATATTTATGAATAATAACATTTTAATAACTTATTGGAACTTGAATATTTGATTAAATATGTATAATTTCTTGAAATCAATCATAGAGTGGATGGAAAATTTATAGTAGAGTATATTTTTGAAAAACAAATTTTACTGAATGTGGTGATGAGAATGAAAGGTTCTATTTAAAATATGTTTGAAAAGATACAAGTGAAAATCAATATACTCATAAAACATTCACATGTAGTTAAAGATAAAATGGATAAGGGAGAATAACTCTGTTATAAAATGGTTACAATGAAGTCAATTCTCAAAGAGATAATCAAATCTTATAATTATTCATGTTCTATGTTAGTGGATATGATGACAAATTTTATATTTTTCTTTATAAAAAACATTGATATTTAAAATAATCTAATGTATTTATAGGAGAAGAGGAAAATGGTAACTAAACAAATGATTTATTATAATATTCTCATTTATAATAATCATAATATATAATAAGTTTAATCATAAATGATACTTTAAAATTAAAGAGAAATAAAATCAAATATATAATTCTAATGAGGTATTACTATTTTGGAAACATTAGACACACCATGGGTATGTGAATATAGTCCATAAAAATGAATGAGATAAAAACACCTCTTTAAATGTGTCATCCAATGAAAAAATAAACAAGGTATAAATTTATTTAGAGATGATTTATTTTTTTAAACATGGTCATATGGAATGATATTGTGATAATTTGAATGCCAAAGGATTAAGGATAATATAGGATAATCCTCTAAAAACATATATAAAATTTAAAGGGTAAAGAAATATATTTTTTAGAAAATATAAATACATATTTTTGAAAGAAATATATAATATAAGGAAATGGGTTATAAAATATATTGATAGCTAAATATAAATAATAACTATCAAGTAATGCAATAAAACAATTTCAAATATTAAAGAATGTAAATGCTACCATGGAAATATTAAATGTGAATATACAATTGAAATAAAAAAGATGAAATGATAAATTGATATGAGTAAATGGCATTGGATTAAAAATTGGGGAGTTATAAATAATGAATAAGTGAATTAACAAATTCCACTACACTAAATGAAATTGAAAATGACATTTATTTTTGCATGGTTAGTGAAGAATTATGAATGTAGTGAAGGTGAATCAATAGTGAAAACATGTATTAGTGTGATTAATATCATACTAGAATTGTATTCCAAGAAAAATAATGTTGAATATTAAAATACATATATTTAGAAAGAATATTTTATAATTATTTAATCAATGAGGAAATATAAATATTTTTCATAAAGTATTTGAAACAAAAATGTTGTTTCACCAAGACCATCCATGTTCTTCTACTTGATGATTACTTGGATATAACCCTATCCTAATTTAATTATATCTTATAAAATTTATTGATTTAATATAGTTTTAATGGGGGGATACAATACATAAGGTGAATTAATTATAAACTGGGAGCTTAATATGAATAATAATTATCAAACTTATTGTTAAACTATATATGGTTTGAAAAGGTAAATCAAAAAATTTCACACAGAATCAATGCATATTAAATAACTTCAATTAAAGATAATAAAATTCAATTAGTGTCCAATCAGGTTTATAAATCAATAAAATGAGTTGATTTCATTAATAAGTTCCTATATATCAATGTAATATCTAATAAAATCAAAAATAAATTTGAATCAAAAAGTGATAAAGGATGAGGATAACTCATGTCTGATAGAGCATTAGAAACATACAAGGTGTAATTCATGAATTATTTTATTTTGATCCGGAATAAGGAATCATTTTTTATTTTTTATGATATTAAAATATATTTTTGTTAATATACTCCAATGATTAATGTCTTATTTAAATTTTACATAAATCTAAATAAATTAATCATGAGTTAACTTTGAAAAAGAAACTTAAACTTTCATTATTGCATGGTTATCCTTGGAATTGAAATGCTATTATTTTGTAGACTTAGATCATGTGATATCTCTTAATTATGAAAAAGTAGTGTGACTCATAAACATTATGGTTTCATATTAATTCACTAGTATATTAATAATGGTTTTATTGAAATTATGAGGAGACTCTATAATGAATAAATTTATATAGTTCCATGATCTGACAATTTAGTGAGTTAAATGACCAATATTGATATTATTGAATATTTATGTTCTTTCTAACAGTGAGTTTTGATAATGTAGGCATAGTAGATGTTTTTTATATCTTTTTATTGTGATATTTTTCTCCCTAAAAATAACTAATAACTATACATAGATATAAATTTGATAATTTCATTCCTGATTTTTATCAATGGTTTGTTGAACCAAGAGAATGGCATAGAGTTTCAAGAATCAAATCCCATTGATGGAGTGTTGATGGAGATTGGGAAGGAGGAAGGATATGGAGATAATTTCCTAGAGATAACACTCTAATGAATAGATGATAAATAATCATTTCCTTATTAATTATTCATAAGAGGATTAAAATAGAATGTTTTGTGGAATGTTTCACATATTCATTAATAAAGAGAAAAAATACTAGATAAGAAAATAGAATATGATTTTCTTTAATTCAGATTCAATGATGGGGAAATAAATCTTGTGGATTATATTCATATTTTTACAAGATATACCATCGATCTTATAAAGTTTGATTTGGAAATAAATCTATCTTTAATTGAATAAGGATTATTTAGTGTGAAAAAACTAGATACAACAATTTTTTCTAGTATAATATTGTGATATCTTATGAAGTTTGATGTTCTGTGTTGAAAATAATTTTTTTATGGTTCCCACATTTCCCATTAAAGTGAAATATGGAATAAAAAATTATATTTTAATTCATGAATAAATTTTATTTCAAATAACTGGTTTTAGAGAAAAAAAAAGTATCATATGTTTACTTTTTCAATATAATACGTTTTCCAAATATAAATATATATAAGAGAAAGAAATATTTTTCATATTATTTAAAGGATATAATATTTCAAATTAAATTCATTATTTGTTAATGTTTTAGAAGATAATTCACAAGTGATGGAATTTTCCATAATTAACATAGAAATTTATAGATAGTTTTTTCTTAGAATAATTTATCTATTAGTGTGTTTAATTAATATATGATTTAGATACTCAGAAGTGTTATATAACTTGTGAAGTTATTTTATGAATTTTACAATAAAATGGAAGAAATAAAGTCTATAAATCTATAATTTTTATCATAATATTGTATTTGGAACTAATGGGGGAGAGAAATATCATCACTTTTTATAAAATAATTTTTTTAGATAGAACTCTATTTGTGGAAGAATTAAAAACAAATTTAAAATTGGGGAACTTTAGTAATCATAGATTTGATGTTTAAATTTAAATAAATTTATGGCGGTCATAAAAATTATAATGAAATGAAGTTCTCCCAAAAATATGGACAATTCAAAGTGTTAGATCCATTCGGATAGGTGAAGATGAAGGAAAAATGATACCATCCTACACCTAATTAGTATGAAATATTACAAAAATATATTATCCATAATATAATGTATAGAATATATTCATCATAGATTACACTATTTTTTTCTACAAATACATTGAATATTAGTAATGTAGGAGTTAAATTATTCACATTGGTCATGGAATAAGAAAGAAAAAGAAAAATAATGTAATACAATAGTGAAAGAATATAGATGCTAACATTAAAAGGCTTGGGGATTCTTTAGGGATATGATGATTTATTAATTAGTGATAATCCAATTTCATGTTT
The DNA here is from genome assembly GCA_963277665.1 of Viscum album. Taxonomy (NCBI): domain Eukaryota; kingdom Viridiplantae; phylum Streptophyta; class Magnoliopsida; order Santalales; family Viscaceae; genus Viscum; species Viscum album. The sequence goes on from OY728123.1 coordinate 1,800,958,449, forward strand.
TACTAGAAGGATTTCATGGTTGATAATGTTTATTTTATAACATTTAAGTAGTATATAAATTTTAAATAAAGTCTAATATCTTTTGGAGGGGTATATAATCTATTTTTTTGAAGAAGAGAAAAAAACATAATATTCAATGTAAATTAACTAATAATTGTTGGGCCACCACAATTTTCATGATGCATGTCATAGATCATTGTTAGGGAGAATTAAATCATTCTATAAAATATTGAAAAACCATGGTGTTGTATATAATCTACACTATCATCCAACAATTGATGTCATTATTCAAGATGTTTTTAAAAGAACATGTTTTGATGAATTACATGGAAACAATTGGATAAAACACACATATCATTTTTTTCATCATGTTTTGGAAAAATTTAAGAGATTTATAATATTATAAATAGAAATGTAGATAATTTCATCAACATATATTTTTTTTGGAATTCAAATATCAATAATAATATTTTCTTAATTATGTTTTTAATGCACTATTTAATAATAAGATATGTGAAATCATATTTAAGTTTTCCTAAAATTATTTATATATTTTTTTATTATTTTAAGGATTAAATGAGGTGTTAAAAAATTATATACTTTTTTATTCCATTTCGATGCAAAATGGGAAAATTGGTCATGGAGCTGACCTTAGTGCACATTTTTTCATGGAGTATTTGATTATATATTATTAGAATGGATTATATAAAAACTATAGTTTAATTTTAGGGAAAACTTTATATTGTATAGAATATATCTTAATGAAAATAGATAAACAGTTATAATTTTAGACATGTGGAGTTATAATATCCTTTTTTCATAAAATTGAAGATTGAATCAACTATCCATGTCATGGTTTTCTGTGACACACTACTTTTTACATATATACTTCACAAGTATTGAAATTTTTATATATAAAAATATATTAGGTTGTGGTTTATTATTTTATTATTTTACTAAATATGGTTGGACAATTATAAACATAATTAAACATTTCATACATTTTTTATGAATACATAGGATCCTAAATACTCAAATTGATCCAATACATGGGTTAAGATCATAAAAATAGAGAAAAAATAATTATATTATAATATGTAAGAATCGAATAAGTTGGAATATCATTACTAGATATGGTATTTCATTATTAGTTCCATGAAGGATAGTATACTTGATAATTTGGTTTTCGTAAATGAAGGCTCATGATTCCAGGAAGAAAAATGATATATCCAACTACTTAAAGAATAATAATACTATGTTTATTGAAGAAAATTAATTTAAAAAGGAATTAATAATATATATTACTCATTTAAATTGATTCTATTTTTAGATAATTGGTTGTTTTTTCACCAAGTCGCGTAATAAAGTGTTGAATTTATTTTTCTTAGAATCAAGGAGGTGATATGTGAACTACATCAGCACATCATATCTATATTTTATTGATGAAAATTATTTCAATAATTTAAATTATTAAACAATAGATACACATAATTATAATTTATTTTAATTCAACCCAAAATAGTACATTGATAGAGTTGACTATGGAGTGACCCTTTGGAGGTAGCTTATCATCTCTAAATATTTTAAATAGTGGAAATATGTGATGTTGTGGATTGAACACCATGAAAATCAATTTATTCATGGTTCATTATTTTATAGTGTATTATTTTACATATAATAATCACTTATTGTAAGTTCCATATATGTTTCATAGTGAAATTTAAAAAATTAAAAACCCATGTTTTCTTGTGTTCTTTCTTTTATATATGTTCCTTATATATTTTTTGTTGACTAATTTTAAGGAGTGATATAATGAAAAAAAATTAACTTGTAAAGTAAGTAGAACAAAAGATTTGTAAATATTAATATAGAAATAATGTCTATATTGTTTATCGCCTTGATTTACCCCTTATGTTTCATGGGGACACACATTATAACCTTCTTGTCCTAAGCATATAAATAAATTTTATAAGAATAATTACTCAATAAATGATTCTTTGTATATATGTTCATTCATTTAGGATGGATTATTTTATTTCATGAAATGTTTATGGCACATGTGACTTCAGATTTAATTTTAAAAAGATAAAAATAATTAAAATTATAATTTAAAATTTGTTTTATATATGATATTTGAGTTAAATAATATTTAACTAAAATATAAATCCAGTCAACTTTAAAAATTGAATCAAAATGATGTTTATCACAATACCGTGAAATAATGTATCCTTACCAAAAAAAATATAACATGAAGGTAATCTTCATACAAAATCTATAAATGGAATGTTTATACCATAATGTGTAATCAAGAAAAAAAAATGAGAAATAAAATTTTAATTCCCTTTATTTATTAAATACTATAAAATACTTCAAGTAGTATTTAAAAGAGATTCTTTTTTATTTTATTGAAATATGTTTAAAAAGGTAGTAAAAAATAGAAAGATCATTCTATTGATAATAATATATAAAAAAGTCCCAATTATTCCACTATAAAACTTTTTACCTTCTAGTTTCTCATCATCATTAATTTCAATAATCATAGTACAACTTATAGGATTAACAAACTATTTACTATATCCAATAAAATCTTCATTATATGGTTCTTTTTATACTTTTATTTAAATTATTACCCAAAAAAATATTATTAAAAAAATATTTAAATTTGTCAAACATTTCATGATCATTTAAAATTTCATTTCCTTGTGTATAAAAATGCCATTAAAACTAAAATAATATATAAAAAAATATAACATCATCTAAAAAATTTGGTCTATTAAAATATAATTATAAAATGTTTTTAAAAACCAATTAATTGTTTAAAATAAAAATAATAAAATTGTTTTTAGATAAAATAAACATAACAATATATATGGTGGCTTTATTTTATGACTAATCCCATACAAATAATTAGTAGTTTTAAAACCAAATTTTGAAGATAAATATTTCAAAAAAGGGGATTATTAAAAATGAATCATTTAATGTATAGAATAATTTTGAAAGTAAATTTAACATTCATTAAGATAATATTTAAATCATTAAAACATACATAATCAAGGGGATATTATCATCCCATAATATAGGTAAATTAAAAAATGACACATTATAGGCAATCAATTCATACCGACTAAGACTACTAGCTAATAACCTCAAATTTTACAAATCATCACACCTTGATCATTCTTCTTATTTATAAAAACACTTTTTACTTATCATAATATATTCGGATGTTTTTTTCAATCATACCTTATTTATTCAATATAGTTTTATCTTTTATTATATAGATTGAAACCAATTATAATATAAACCAAAATAGTTTTAGGTTATAACTAAGGGCTAATGGTTATGGAGTTAGATATATTTTTTATAAAAATTATATTATTTACAAAATATTTTAATACACCAATAATTATTTCTATAACATAATAACTTATTATTATAGGTTTTCTAATAAGTACATGTATAAGTTCTCTTTATTTAAGATCCTTAATATTTTATTATTTATGATAATGTTATAATTTTTTATTTTTACATAAGATAATCCATTCTCATGGTATCAGAATCATTATTAATATCATTGAAAGATTTTTTATTTACCAAAATGATCTCATTAATCAAAACTCATATGAATAAATTCATGATCTATTATATACATTTTCAAACATACTCTATATCATCTAATTAGTGAATAATCATCTATGATTTTACCAACTTATTTTGCATCACATTTAATAAAATTAAAATTTCTAAAAAGAATATAATTTTTAAAAAAACATTAAATTGAAAATATTTTAGTTTAATTTTATTCTGTAGCTCCTTAGTTTATGTTAATGTATTCATAAATTGAGTTCCATATGTGACATAACATTTTGTATTAATATATGTTTCCTAAAATAAGTTAGAAAAATATATAAAGATAATAATTTTATAGAAATTTCAAGGAAAATAATATTTTTTCTTTCAAAAACACAATTTAATCAAGATATCATCACTTTGGAACATTTGTTATTAATCTAATGGTTATTGTAAATGAAATGGAATTTGTTATTTTTAAGTTACCTTAAGTGGTCACTTTTTAATGAAACACGTTTAGTATCATTACCTTTATGGACATGTGTATATAAATTCAATATATGAAAATATTATTAACATATAAGGCTTAATATGAAAATCCATGTTAATCTATAGAAATCATCAATAAATATGGTTTAATCTATATATTTTAGTGTTGGGTGTTCTTAACAAATCCATTTGAATAATATTTAAAATGTATTTATATACCAACCTGTAGAATTTATATAATAAATTATCTATGATTTTTATCCTTTTTATCCTATATAAAAATTAATGTTTTAATGAATGTTAATATTATAAATATAAGAAAATTCCTTTTTTGTAAAACAATTCACTAAGAATAAACATTTAAATGAACATGTATCATACTCCATATATAATATTCATTGAATTTAGATATTAATCATCAAATATTATATCTATATAAAAAGTAATGTTCCAAAATAAACATCATAAATTATTTCTAATCTATTACTAAGAACTTATTTTATTGAAATAAAACATGAAATATTTAAAAAACAAATGAAAAAAAACATACCTATAAGAAAAATATATAACTATTATTTCATTACATATTTTTTTCAAAAAATATTTAAACATAAACAACCCTATTATTTTTATGTTTATAGTTCAAATGGACATGGATGTACTAAAAACCATCTATGTTATCCGATCTCGATACTCCATAAAGCCCACCACAAGGATTAAGGTATGTTCTTAGAGATTATGTTCTTGGAAAAAGTGTATGAACACCAATTCAACTCTATAAAAATGATTTATCATGATCTAATTGAAAACAATAAAAGTTATTCAAAAAATTATCAAATGTGATAATTCTATAAAATGGATTTTTCAGGCATATAATACAAATAATTCTTCAAAAATGAGAAACCAAACAAGACGCAATGAATTTTAAACATAAATAAACAATGATAAAAATAATTTTATTTTATTCAAACATAATCAACACATTTATATAAATCCATAAAGATTTATAAGTCCAAAAATAAGCAATATAAATGAGAATCATATGTGGTAGATATTGATGGGGTTGAATAAATAAAAATACTAAGAAGAAGAAAATAAAATAAATGCAACTCCATGCTAACCATCACTAGGTGAAATGGTACCTCACTCAACTTATCACCCCCACTATACCTAAACAAATCCAAACTAAAATCTTATACCCTAATTCAATGATTTCTCTTTTACTTATATCAGATAATACATGCATACATTCACATATGGTGTGTATATAGTGTATGAGTTTACATGAAATGTATAATTCCACCACATTTTGTATGTCTAGACATTATAAATTAATTTATTTTCAGTTGGTTAGAACTATAATTATAAATTTAACATGGTTAAAATATTTTATGTTTGAAAACAAATTAGAAAAGGAACTTTATTTTATCAATTAAAAATAAATCTATAAGTTTTTTATTCGAACAAATTAAAGTGAATAAATATATATATACATGGGTTAATGAATAAAAGATAAAAATTAAAATTAAAACTATAAAAAGGAATAATGAGAAACTACATATAGGACTATGATAGATAAACATAGGATACTCATACTATATCAAGACCATATCCATTTACATATTATTGTTTAATCAATAATTGAATGTTAATAGGATACAAGCTTGTATAGAAACCTAAAATAGTTAATTGGCTATAATGGGAAAATTAAAACGTTTATCATGACTAGTTTACCCTAGTTATATTTGTATTATATATAGAAGGGTGAATGTTATGGAGAGATTATTAAAAATCTAGCTCCGTACATGACTTTCGGATTCTCCTAGTAGCCTAAGTATTTCCCATGATGTTCTACCTTATTCAAATAGATTCTATCATGATAAAAAAACATATTGATGAAATACCCATTATCAATTCATTTATCCTGAAAAACATTTCAAATATATTTGGGTATTATTCATAAGAACATGGAAAATTTCAATAGAATGATTAACCCATGTAATAATAACATTAAATATTTTATACATCCCTTTATTTATGAAAACATTTAAAAATACATATAAATCATGATACATTACTATCTTAAAACCCTTTTTATTTGTTCATTGTAACACCATGTTGTATTTTTATCAAACACACATCATACAACATTTCCAAAGTAAAAGATTTATATATTTTGATAAATTTTTCATTACTTGATATATTGAAACAAATATAATATGTTAAAATTTATCAAAATCATATCATTGATATCATATAAACTTGTAGAGTCATTTAATACATGAATTGAAAATAATATTTCAATAATGGTTTAATAAGTATTGGGAAATACATTGTCCATTCATCTCGTTTGTGACATTATATATGTTATCATGGGTTAAACAATAATAAAAAAGATTTATAAACATATAAATAATCCTATAGAATGTATTATATAAATTTAAAGGCATTTTTGAAAAACAAATCCTAATATCTAAAAATGAAATTATCTTACTGATGAATGAAATGTAAATGAAACAACTTTGAATGGGTTGAAAAAAAAACTAAACATTATTACTCATCTAATATCAGAAAAAATCCACATAGATTTTGAGTATTTTTACTTGATATAGAGAATCCAAAAAAAATTGAATACAAAAATTCATGAAGTACATATGATGAAGAACCGAACATGAAGTGGAAAATGGAATGAGAAAAGGAAGATTAAGAAAGTAAATCCAATAGACGACATACCACGATGAGGATTGGTGAAGAGAATAAGAAGGAGGAGGTAACTTCCCCATCTATTGTGGTGTTAATGTGAGATGAAATAGGGGTTCTTCCCCTCTCTAGAAAATTATGATAGTAATAAATAAATAATATAGAAAGAAAATTATTATTATTATTAATAAAATTATTATTTAATAAATGATGTCATAAAAATCCATTATAATTAAAAAATAACATTCAATATATTAAATTTTACTAAGAATTACTATAAAATCAATGAAAATCGTTATATTTCCATAAAATTATAATATTATCTAAAATAAACTTGAAAAAATATTACACATGAAATATATAAAGCATCACTAAAATCCATAATAAACCATTAAAAATATACATGACACTAAATAAAAAATAAAAACACTATTATAAAAACAAAATAACAAATTTTGAATGATTTTTCAAATTCTAGAAATGAAAAATTATTTTTCACATAAATTATTTAGGATATATAATAATCATAAACAATTAAAAAAACATTCACTTTCCATGAATTTCTCACTATATCAAGAATATTATAGTACAATATTTAGTCATCCATTTACAAACCATGAAACCCTCAAAAGTTTCAAAAAATTTAAAAGTTCCTCAATTTTACCTAAAAATCATATTAAAAATTATATATATGAAATTTTAAAAGAGGGGTGCATTATTGTTAATCCATTATTTAAACCTATATAAAATTATCCATTTACCCACTAAGAAACTATTCATTTTTTCTTATATGAACATGTTCATTGACCATACCATTTCTTATTTTAAGACCAATAACTATAACATGAATATTGAATTTATAATAATTTATAGACATAAAATTACTAAAAAAATAATTAGAAATCATAGAATGGACATATGAATATCGATAAAGGGTAACCAAAGAGATTATACATGTTAGAAAATGAAATGTATAAATACAAAATAATCTGAATATATTAATGAAAAAACTAGAAAGAAACATTGAACATGTATAAAATCATAAATTTATATTTAATCATGAAATAAACTAGATAATAACCTTTTCACTTCTATAAATCAAATTCAAATATCATAATATAAAATCACATATGAAAACATAAATACGATAAAACACTAATTAATGTTTCTTGTAATATCATAATTGTATCACCATTAGTCACTCATAATCACACATAATGTACTATCCTATGTAGTTAATTTCAATATATGTTCTTGAGAGGATAAACCACTACCCAATGTATCTATGGGATATATTTTAGGGCCACCCATTATTAATAGTAACATTTATGAACTACAAAATTAATTAAAAATATGAGAGCTTATATTTCAATCTAGTAGAATAACCAAGAAAATCATAAAATAGTAATGAATAATGGAATTAGGTTACTAAAAGATGATAAAATATATTAATAGATATAATTTTATTGAAATAAATGAAAATTATTTGAAGTGAGGATAAAAAATTTGATGAAAATGAGTAAAGATTATGTATTTTCAATTTGTTAATGTAAAAAATTTTGTATGATTACCTTGAATTCAAAGGATTGAAACAATTAGTACAAATAATTTTTAAAATAGTTTAGAAGATTAATTATATAAAAAACAATCTATATAAAATATATTAATTTTGTGAGAGGAAGTGACTAAGTGGAAAACATAAAATAAGAGAATGAAAAATATCCCCATCCCACTATTAAAATTATAATACATTTAATAGAAATTTAAATTAAATAAGCACGATATAATAAGAATAACATATACATGGAATAGATATATAAAATAAAAAATATAGGTAAAGAAAAATCCTCAAATATTTATGAATTAAAAACTATGAATTAATTATAGGGAAATAGTTAAGAGACTTTTAAGTACCCAAACATGAAAAAAAGAAAATAAATATACGGATTTAAATTATAATAATATAAAAAATCATAAAATTATTCTTTGATAAATATAATCTAAAAAATAAGAGGTCAATACAAAACCCCTTAAAATTTCATATTTTATGAGATAAGAATAAATCTAAAAGGATATTATGAAAATAAAGTGTGAATACCCTGAAAAGAGTTGAATAAATTTAAGTCAATATAATAGAAGAGTATACACCATCGAATAATATAGTAAAAGAAAAAATAGTATATCTAAATGTTTGAAATTGAGTTAATAATCAACTTAACTAAATATTTAAATCATCTAAAATTGAAATAAATAGTTTTATAATCAAATTAAGCTATATATACTTTATTTAAAGAACCCTAGTAATATTTATGGAATTTACTATGAAAAAATTATAATAATTTTAAATTATCAATCATCAGATAATAATGGTTCATATATTTACATGATTAATGGATATCTCAGTCTCAATAATCATTCTATGTTATTGAGTTTACCATTTCTAAAATTTCCAGGGTATTAGAATAATAATGTTTTAAAATTTTAAAAATTCAAATATTGTAACAAATAGCATCTTTAAATGTTTGTAATTTTTAAAAGAAAAATTTATTTTTAAAATATGAAGCTATGGGTGTTTTGAGAATTTGGGTTTGGATTATATTTCTAGTTTTCAATAAGACAATATGAGATATTTTTTAGAATTTTTAGATATTTCAATTGAATTCAATGTATTTCGAAAAATTATAGAGGAGTATTCATTAACATGGATGAATATTCTAGTGTCGGTAGTGGGTCACATCATAGTAGGATTTTTTTTCTAGAATAGTTTAGGCGGTGTAAAAGATTAAATCATAGATGGTGGGGCAGGTTATGGTGAAACATGTGTGTTTTTATGATACATCTAATAATGCTATAATAGGCTAAATTTTCCCATGGGGTTTTTCCTTTTTTTTAATTAAAGGGGGTAAGTAATCTTTTTTTTGAAAATGGGGCTCCTTAACACCAATTCAAATGGTGCTTGTATTTTTTTTAGAACTCCACTTCAAGTGGCGTTTGGGGTCTCCCAAATCCCACACACCATCCAAATCTAGCTAACTTCTCCCATGGGTTTTTTTCTTTTTTTAATTAAAGGGGGTAGGTCATCTTTTTATACTGAAAATAAGACTCATTAGTGCCAATCCAAATGGTTCTTGATTTTGTTTTTCAAAATTCCACTTCAAGTGGTGTTTTGGGGTCTCCCAAATCCCACGCCCCATCCAAATCCCCCCCCCCACTTTACTATTTTATATATAATTTTATATTAAAAAATATTATTAAATAAATATAAAATATTTTTTAGTTTTATTTTTATTTATATATTCATAATTAAATTTATAAATATATATTTATAACTATATAAATATAGATTTATTAATAAAAATTTATATTTATATAGTAATAAATATATTTATAAATATAATTACAAATAATTTCATATTTTTAAATATATATTTATATATAGTTATATATATATAACAAAATTAGATTTAAAATTATTATCTGTTTAAATTTATATTAAATTATATACTCAAAAGGTTCGGAAGATAGGCAAGCCCACTCATAAAAATTTTATTAGAAAAGTAAAATTGAAAGAAATACAAAATAAAGATGGATGGGGTCAAACAAAGGAAAGACCTCATCCATAAAGGAAAAAACAAATCAAGTACATGATCAATCCCCTAATCTTGGTCAGGGTCCTCATCATCATCAGTAGTTCCCCACTCTAACTATGAGCTTCTTTGGTTGAAGATCACAAAGTATTTCTTATAGAGCTTTTCCTTCTCTGGAGTGAGTTGGAGGCCACGTCCTCGACCATGACTAAGCCCGTGACCTCTAGTGTAATACTTAAAAATATATAGATTCATATCCCATGGGGTTTCATCCTCCTTCTTAGCATCTCAGTCAATATGGAAACACCCTCTTCCATGAATTTTTGGATGAAATCCCCTTCTCCATGTTTTGATTTAATTCCAAGTCTCTTCTGGTTCAACTATATCTCCAAAGGATTAAAAATTATTCATTATAGGTTCATCATGCTCTTTTATCTCCACATGTGTCTTTTCCTTTTCCAAGATAGATTGTTTTTAAACATGCACCTGGTTGGTCACCACCACATCCATCTCATTTGAAGTATCAGACTCCACCCCAGGTGGGGGAGGGGCCTTCGTTGTCCTTCAAGGTTGTGGATCCCTCTTTATCCCCCTTCTCTAATCCCAAATTCCTCCCTCCTTTTCCCCCATATTATCTTTTCCCTAAGGTTCCATACTTGTTCAACAATTTCCCTAACTTACTGCTTTCAATTACGGAGTTCAATAATGCTTCGGTGCTCCTCAATCAGACTCTGATAGCTCATTTTTCGAAGTGACGACCATCAGTGGATTCTTTCGATCAATCCGTGATTGCCTCATGGGATTTTTAGGAATGAGATACTGTGGGGTTACTTTATAGGAAGAGTATTATGATTCATTTTGCATCAGAATAGGATCTAATAAAAGCATGGGCCTTCATTCCTCGCAGCTACAATGGGTCCCGCTTTTTCATTTCAGGTGGACTTATAAGTTCCACATGAAGGATGATTTCCCCTCAGTGCCAATTTAGGTGATATTTACTAACCTTCCTCTTCCTTTTCAGAATCATTCTATATTTTGGATGATTGTGAACCTAGTTGGTAGGTTTTTGTGTACGGACAGTTGAACTAATGTGATGTGTCACCCGATTAATCCTCGTGCTTGCATGGAGATTGATGCTTTAAGAATCCCGCCATATTTTTTCTGGATAATAGTAGGAGAAGAATTCAGGTATAAGAAACTGGTTGTATATGAATCCTGGGTATATTTATACTCATTTTTTATGAGAATGGTTCATTCTCCAGAGTTTTGTCGGTGCGGTTCTCGAATGTCGGAGATGCAGGGTGCTCTGGATATTTCAGGAGGGGATCCTGAGATCAATAGAGGAATCGCAAGTCAGGCACCTATGGAAGCAGATAAGGTTGTAGGGGTCATTCAAAAGGATCAACTGGATGGAAATCCTTTGGTTAGTGGTATTTTAAGTCGGCTGAGTAAGGATCTGGAGGAGCCTCAGGCCGTTGTGGCAGAGTACATGGAAAGTGTTTGTGTTGTGGATACTTTACCTTTGGAGTCTTCAACTAAGGTGAATGATAGTGGTCTTAGGCCTGCAGTGGGTGCAAGAATGGGGGAGGCTGGAGATGCTAAAGCCTCTAAGTCTTCTTCATATGTCGAAGCTGTGCTTACTGGGCTGGGTTCTTCTGGAAAGGAACATCCTCAGGGTACTGAGAATATTAATAGATCATGCCCGAGGAGCGGGTCTCAAGCCATTAAGTTAGGTAACCATTTTTTGGGGTTGGAGGTTAAAGGATCTAATCAGGATGTTAATTTTCTTAGGGAAGGTTCTGATGATGAGTCATCGGATCAATTTTCTGAAGATAATGATTCAGAAGTTCATGTTCATGAAATCTGTGACCAGCGAATGAGGAAGGGGCGGCAAGGCAGTAAGAAAGGCCGAAAGGATTACTCCCATCTACCTTTACCTATGGCGACTCAATCTTCTAAAAATGTGAAAGCAAAGGAGAAAGAAAATGTTTCCATTTATGATATAATTTCGACTAGTGTGGAGGAGGGGGATTGTGGGGCAGGCCTTCTTAGGGGCGACCAGGTGGTGTGTCCTTTGGAGCTATTATTGCATTCCACAGAGGATATGTTTGAAGACTCTTTTGCGATAAATTCCTCGGTATAGGATGATGAGAAGAAGATGGGAAGGCCTATTCGGGTGGAAACTAACAATGAATAGGGTGGGTAGATAGACAAATAGAATCTGATTTTAGTAAGAGGCTTCAATGATAAGAAGATCACTCAAGAGAAGTACCTGAAAGTGTGGGACCAGATGGCATCTCATGTAACGACCTGAATCCAGAACCACTCAACTGGTGCCCCATAACCGGTTCACCACATGACCTCAAGTACATTTCCCCAAATTCCAGAGGCTTCTGACTAGTAGTGAGGGCCTTGATGAGTCATTAGGGAAACTATGCCCTCATTTGGTAAGGTATACGAGGAAAAGAAAATAACAGTCAATAGAGAAAGTGGTAAATAGTATACAATAACTGAAACTAAATAGAAAAGGCAATGAATATATAGTAATGATGATAATGATATAGTAGGTACAAGTATCTAATGAAAATAGAAAACACAACAACATGCTGAAATAAAACTGAGAAACAAAGTACGAAAAGTAAATAGTAACTCTAGCAGCATTGCAAGCCTAAGCTCGGTCTTATGCTCTCCAGCTCCAACTAGAAATCATGTACCTAAAGTAGAAGGGACAGAGTACCTATCAACACCTGCAACCAAATAACCTGTTTGGTCTGAAAAGAAGGACCCAAACAGGGTGTGAGACTAATCCCAGTAGGCAACCACCACAAGATCGGTGCCCTACTGTCAGTGAGTAATATAGTAGAAGTAATGAAAGTAAATGTAGTAATGAACTAGGAGTACACAAGTAGACAATAATACAAATTAACATTCATATTCATTTAAAAATTAATTCAGTCATTTAATAAAACAACCAAGGAATCTAGCAAGGCTCTCTATCCCAAGGTAAATAGGTAACATAGCAGGCATCAAAAGACTACCTAAAAAACAAGCAGGAAAAAAGATCCAAGATTGTGCTTTGGCTTGGTAGACTCATCTAAACCAACCAAACAATCCACAATCACACTGAATCTCTATGTTTCCCAAACTAGCAGACCACTATAGTCAAGTAAACATACAAAGGCACATACATTATGGGAAGCACTCATGTCGATTCCCATGTGGTCTTGCAACGATAGCTACAGACTCTCAAAGGAAGCTCTTACGTCTAATTACTCATGTGGTCTCGATATGTGAATAAACTAAAGACACTCTTAGGGATAACAAAGTCCAATTCCTATTGGTCCTGTATATGAAACTAATTCCAATAGATCCCCTAGGGGAGCACTTAACCATCTATTCCCTCTTTGGTCTCCTGCACTAGGTTCTCACAGCCCTGAGTAGTCCAGTCGAGCATAATCGACTATCATCTTCCCTAAGTAAGTTTAGAAACTACTTGGATAATAGATAAAATGTATGAAAAATAGAAAAAAGTAGGCAACACATGCAATCAGTTAGAACAAGAAAACTAGCATTGGCAATAGGGTTTGCCTTGCAGGCAAACTGTGCCGAAGAGCGATAAACAGCCAAACAGGGATAACACCCATAGGGTGATCCTAAAACATAAAAACAAGAATATATTATAATCAAATAACCTTAGTCTAATAATAAATCTAAGGAAATTAAATAATAGGACCAAAATCCCTAACCCGAGATACCTGATACATGGGAATCCGGCACATTTACAAAAAAACTCAAAGACATTCAATGTAAGGAAACAATCCACCTACCTCGATTCTAAGAGATTGATATACTTGAACCTCATCCTGTGAATCATCCTATAATGGATTAGATCTACAAAAATTTCTAAAATGTTCAACCTACGATAACCATCATAAGAGGAAGAATCAGGAAACATGGCCAAAGAAGAACCAAGAACTCACCGCTGTGATTCTATTGCAATTGACTATGTTCGATTCAGATAACTGGTGACGAATCGATGGCTCGGAGAAGATTCATCCTCCTCGAATGCTATGTATGGAAATAGGTGAAGAAGAAGATGAAAATAGGGATTAGACACGACCTCAGCTCGTTTAATGAAAAAAAGAAAGTACACGGCGTGTACTTCTGGAGTACATGGAATGTACTTTCCTTTTCCGTACTCTACTTTAGGCGGCCTCCAAGTCACCCTTACACGGCCGTGTGTGTGGCCATGACACGGCCAGCACATGACTTTCAGAAGTATCGAAGTACATGATGTGTACTTATAAAGTACACGACGTGTACTCCAAAAATTTCCAGATTTTCCTCTTTTTCTCAAAAACTACCAGAAATGGAAAAACATACCTAAAAAGAAGATCCGGGTTCTTAAAAACTTCCCCCCTTAACGAAATTTGTCCCCAAATTTCCTTAACAAGGTGGAGAAGAAGAAGCCTTGAACAACTATGGCCATTGTGATTGCATATCGGCCTCCCTCTCCCAAGTCTCATCTAATACACGGTCGTGCTTCCATAGCACCTATACTAGAGGAACAGATCGGCCATGGAGTACCTTTGTACTACGATAAACAATCCTGATAGGATACTCCTCGAATGATGCATCATGCTCTAGCTCAACCTCCTCAGGTTGAAAAACATGAGACGAGTTTGAGAAATAGCGTCGAAGCTTAGAAACATGGAAGACATCATGCATCGCCTGGTACATCTGAGGTAACTGTAACCTATAAGAAACCAGCCCAACTCTCTCCAGAACCTCAAACATCCTGACGTATATCAGTGAAATCTTACCCTGTCTCTTGATCCTCTTGTGTCCCAACCTAGGGGTAACATGTAGGAAAACCTGATCTCTGAACTTGAACTCCAAAGTTTGTCTCCACTGATCAGCATAATATTTCTACCGAGACTGTGCAGTAGCCATCCTTTTCCAAATCAACTCCACCTGTTCCGTGGTCTCCTGAACAAGACGAGGTCCTAGCATAGCTACCTCTCCTACCTCCATCCAACACAAGGTTGATCGGCATGGCCTACCGTACAAAGCCTCGTAAGGTGTC
Organism: Viscum album; assembly: GCA_963277665.1. NCBI lineage: Eukaryota > Viridiplantae > Streptophyta > Magnoliopsida > Santalales > Viscaceae > Viscum > Viscum album. The sequence goes on from OY728123.1 coordinate 1,800,973,881, forward strand.
ATCTGAATAGTTGCTTGAAAACTATTATTGTAGGAAAACTCTACTAGAGGTATATGTATCTCCCAAGAACCTCCAAAATCATGGATGCATGCTTGTAGCATGTCCTCTAGCACCTGAATCGTGTGCTCTGACTGGCCATCTATCTGGGGATGGTAAGATGTACTCAGAAGTACCTGTATACCCAAAGCCCTCTGTATCCCTTTCCAGAAATGTGAGGCAAAGCAGGCGTCCCTGTCTGAAATGATAGTACTCAGAACCCCATGCAATCTTACAATCTCACAGATATACAACCGTCCAAACTCATCAACACTGAAGGTCTCCTTAATCAGTAAGAAGTGAGTAACCTTCGTGAGACTATCAATGACAACCCATACCGCGTCATTCCCTTGAGGCGATCTCATTAACTTGGTCACAAAGTCCATCACGACATGATTCAACTTCCACTTGGTAATGGGTAGCTGCTGTAAAATCCCTGATGGTTGCTAGTGCTTCGCCTTCACCTGCTAGCAGGTGGAAAACCTCACAACAAAACCAACAACATCTCTCTTCATACCTAGCCACCAATACTGGTGGTGTAGGCCGCGATTCATCTTGGTGACGCTAAGATTAACTGCTCAAACTAAGGAATAAAAGTCTCACATCAGCTCCTCGCATATATCTGCTAGCACCCATAGGTGTCCCCGGAAACACAAGATCTCACCCTCGCCTATGGTCCATCCGGAAAGAGGATCCTCTCGGGACACGCTTTACCATATGACTAGGCCTCCAAAATCTGATAGTTGCCTCATTCGAACTCGGTCAAGAAGGGTAGAGGTAATAGCTATATAAGAGAGAAAAGTCGGACCCTATCTGTTGTGCACCTCCTAATGCATTTCAGAGAATAGAGCCATAAGCTGCCACTCGTTGTTGGCCTCCTGAACTACCTGTATCTGAGTCCTCCTACTCAGTGCGTCTGCCATAGCATTGCCTTTCCTAGGCATATAAGCAAGATTGAAATCAAAATACTGTAGGTACTCAACCCACCTCCACTATCATAGATTCAAGTCACGCTACATGAATATATACTTGAAGCTCTTGTGGTCAGTATTTACCACAAAATTCTCTCCGAGAATATAATGTCTCCAACAACGTAAGGCATGAACAACTGCATCCAACTCCAGGTCATGTGTAGGATAGTTCCTCTCATGCGGCCTCAACTGCCAAGATCCATATGCAAAAACAAGATCCTCCTGCATAAGCACTTCTCCAAGACCGATGCCAAATGCATCACAGAAAACTATATAACTCTTGCCCATATCCGGAAAAACTAGAATCAGTGCTGAAGTCAATCTCCCCTTCATCTCCTGAAAGGATGAATCGTAGGCTTCTGACCAAACAAACTTCACCCCCTTCTTATTCAGGCCTGTCAATGGCACTGATAAGAATGAGAAGTCCTATATAAACCGCCGGTAGTAACCATCCATCCCTAAAAAACTTCATACCTCGAATACATTCTTCGGATGCTCCCAGGTAACTACTGCTCTCACCTTCTCTGGGTCTACTTATACTCCTGTATATGAGATTACATGACCCAGGAAGTGAATCCCGTCCATCCAAAAGTGGAATTTTGAGATCTTATCATATAACTGATGCTCCCTCGATGTACTCAAAACGATCTCAAGATGGGTAGCATGTTCGCATCGAGTGTGAGAGTACACCAAGATATCATCCACGAAAACCACCATGAAAGAATCCAAGTAATAATGGAAAACTCTGTTCATCAGCGCCATGAAAAAGGCTGGTGCGTTCGTGATATCGAACGGCATAACCAAATATTCATACAGACCATACCTACTCTGGAAGGTTGTAAGAGGTATATCAGATGGTCTGACACGCAACTGATGATAGCCGGATCTCAAGTCAATCTTCAAGAACACTCTGGATCCTCGAAGCTGATCAAAGAGATCATCTATCTATGGCAATGGATATCGGTTCTTGACCGTCAACTGGTTTAGTTTCCAATAATCCACACAAACTTGTAAAGTACCATCCGCTTTCTTTGCAAACAGAATGGTAGAACCCCAAGGAGAAGTGTTGGGTCGTATAAAACCCTCTTCCTGCAACTCCTCCAACTAATTTTTGAGCTCCTTTAACTTAGTTGTAGCCATCCTATAAGGAGGTATGGATACCGATGCTGCTCCTGGAACAATCTCAATAGAGAAGTCTACCTCTAGCTCCAGAGGCAAACCTAAAAAGTCTACTGGAAAGACATCTGGAAAGTGATCAACCACTAGAGGAAAATATATCTAGGAAGTATCCTGGTCATCCAGATATAAACTATAAATCTGGGCCATAACACCTCCCAAACCATGATGATCTGGTCCATCTCTGCTCGCCTGGACATCCCATTCGCCCTTGTGAAGAAAATATCCATCTTCCGGTGATGTGAAACTCACCCTACGGCGATAGAAATTGACAAAGGCCTGGAAGGTAATTAACCAGTCCATCCTGAGAATGACATCACATCCTTTCATCTCCAAAACATAGAGATTCCATGAAAAACGACACCCACCAACCTCAATGGGGCAGTCTAAGCACTGACGCACGCTAGCAGTTCTAATTTCCAAGGGAGTGTCTAGCATCATCATATCCTCAGAAGTATAAACAGTAAGTCTAACGATCTCCACAGTATGCATAGAGATAAAGCTATGAGAACCTCCTGTATCAAAAAGTGAAGAGGATAAAACTGAGGCTACTAAAATACTACCTCAAACTGTAGAAGGTCCAGTATCCTACTCCTGATGAATCTGCTCTACCACAAAAGTTTGGTCTGTACCTCGGCCCTGTGTAGCAGCATGAGATCCTTGAGTTGACCCTCCTTGAGCCTGACTACTATGTCCACAGCCTCTACCCTAGCCTGAACGACCTGAAGAACTCCATCCCCCAGTCTTCTACAGAACTGGTAATTCTACTCCTGTACGCGGAGTAGAAATTGATCCTCCCTCACTAGTTGTTGGAAGGGAAACCTTGAAAAAACACTGCAGATGACCCATTTTTCCGCAAGATCGGCACTCCACTGGGTCTCTCGAAAACTAAGGCTTATTATTACCACTTTTTCAACACTTATAGAACACCACTTGGTTTCCAGAAAGAATATTTTTTCTACCAGAAGAAATAGCTCTCTTCCTCGAGTCACCTCGTGTAGACTCTCGGTGGCACTTCCTGGTGTCTATCTGAAATGAATCAGCCCTGGGTGTTAAACTACCCTGGTCCATAGCTCCAGTCTCCCTCAAATTTCTCTCTGTGATAAGTGTCTAGTTGACTATCATAGTAATAGAATTCAACTGAAAGACATTCACCTGTGACCTGATGTCCGGTTTGAGGCTTTCCTCAAACATCCTTGTTAAAACAGCTCGCCGTTCCCCAGAACGGGAGTGAAACATTGTAACTCTATAAAGCGAGAGGAATACTCCATAACTGTGAGAGTACCCTGTTGTAGGTTCATGAACTCTCTTACTCTGTCAGCCCTCAGCGTCGCTGGGTAGAAGTAGTCGTATAATGTACACTGAAACTCGTCCCAAGCCATAGCTTGTTGGTGCCCCGCCCACGAAACCACATCCCACCATCTTTTGGAAGAATCTCGTAGCATGTAAGTCGTGAGCTTCACTCTCTTCTCCAGATGCATCTCCAGGTGATCGAATATGGATATCATAGCTTTTATCCATGACTCTGTAGCCTGTGGTCCTCCATCCTCCGTGAACATGGGAGGATACTGCTGCTGAAAAACCCGCGTCAGCTCCACCGTAGAAGGGGAAAGATGCTGAGATCCCTATAATATCTGCATGAATCTCATGAAACCCTCTCTTAACTGAGTTTCGGAACTAGTGTATGGAATCACTATAGGTTCCATGTCTGGAATGATAGGTGGAACTACTGGTAGTCCCTAATCTACCATATCAGGCGTACGGTCACTGCCTGGTTCCTGACGTGCAATGGGAGGACGTCTCGGTGCCATGACTCTGCAAGGTCAAAATCACACTTTAGATCACATTACTAGGTACTGAAAACTAGGAGCATAAGAAGGGAACAGGGGAAAGAAACATTCAAAAATTAAAAATCATGACTATGCAGTGTGTATAAGGACTATACGGCGTGTTCCCTTAAGTCATTTACAGGGGCGTGTACTCCTACCTAACTGGTCGTGTAACACCCCAAATACATGGCGTCTTTTCCCAACACACGGCGTGTACTTGAATTCTCTTCACTACCCGAGTCCTTCTACATGATTAAGCCACATGTATCTCCTAAGATAAAACTACATGGCATGTTCAAGTTATACACGGCATGTACTTAACAGGATTCACCTGGCCCGTGTTGTTAGTAGAACGGCATGTGTGCCAAGGTCACACTACACTGCATGTTTTAGAAGGACATGGTGTGTACTAAGAAGTCCTAACAGACCATGTGGTTAGCTATACGGCTGGCTACATTTCTGACACTACACGGTGTGTTTCAGGCAGACACAGCATGTATGAGAAAGGATAACACGGACCTGTGTTGTTCATGACATGGCTAGGTACCTAGATCAAACTACACGACATGTAAAATTCAGACATGGCGTGTAGGTGAAAATATAACACGGCCCATGTTGTTCGTGACATGGTCGGGTACCTATTTCAAACTTCACGGTGTTCTAAACTAGTGCACGACGTGTTCTTATAAGATTTTTCACAACCCCATGTCCTTGATCGAACGGTCAGTGACACGGCTATAGACTACACGGCATGTATTCATAACATACATGTTGTGTATTCTGGGTTTTTCTAGACTGTAGCCTCAAAACTGCACCAAAGCCCAGAAAACATAGAAAAACAAGCATTAATGTGCCAAATTCCGATCTGTGGGGGCCCATACTCTCCGCGAATCAAATATTGGCATCATAAAAACGCACATAACAAGTAAACAGTATAACAAAGTCACGATCCACCAAATTCCAATCCTCAAGGTCCCATAACACCTATAAGACCAAATTTTGGTTTCCATGATAAATAATCTATAATCAAATGATACTCTATCAACATAGCAGGTATTCTATCACTGCAGCTATCACAACAGTATGCATAGTATATCGGAATTTCTATCACAACAGCATGAAACTTCTAATAAAATCTAGATGGCATGGTAAAATGCATGACATGTGATTTTCTAACAAGTTTTTATATGATGCATGAGATGGCATACCCTCATCTCATCAGGTTGCAACAAAATAGAACCACAATCATATAAATAGTAACAGCACAAAACAAGTGCACCACCCAATGGTGAAGTCAATTGAACTGTAACATTTGAAAAACTCGAAAATTGTAATATTCGAGGTAACCTGGATTTTTCCCTGTACATGGGTTCTAGAACTCCCAATCACAGCTATTTACCATTTACCTATTTCTTCCTATCTCTGTCTAATGTCGCTAAACAGTAATTCAATAGAAAGAAAAGAAAATAACCTGCCTCTGATACCACTTTGTAACGACTTGAATCTAGAGCCACTCAACTGGTGCCCCATACTCGGTTCTCCACATGACCTCAATCGCATTTCCCTAAATTCCAGAGGTTGCCGACTAGAAGCAAGGGCATTAGTGAGTCATTGGGGAAACTATGCCTTCATTTGGTAAGGTATACAAGGAAAAGGAAATAACAGTCAATAGCGGAAGCGGTAAACAGCATATAATAACTGAAACTAAATAGTAGAAGAAATGAATATATAGTAATGATGATAATGATGCAGCAGGTACAAGTATCTATGGAAAATAGCAAACACAACAACTTGCTGAAATACAACTAAGAAACAAATTATTAAAAGTAAACAGTAACTCCAGCAGCATCGCAAGCCTAGCCTCGGTCCTATGCTCTCCAGCTCCAACCAGAAATCATGTACCTGAAGTAGAAGGGTCATAGTCCCTATCCACACCTACAACCAAATAACCTATTTGAGCCAAAAAGCAGGACCCAAACAGGGTGTGAGACTAATCCCAGTAGGCAACCACCACAAGATCTTTTCCCTACTATCAGTGAGTAATATAGCAGAAGTAATGAAAGTAAATGTAGTAATGAACTAGGAATACACAAGTAGACAATCCTACCAATTACCATTCACATTAATTTAACAATTAATTCAGTCATTTAATCAAACAACCAAGTAATCTAGCAAGGATCTCTATCCCAAGGTAAACAGGTAACACGACAGGCATCAAAAGACTACCTAAACAAACAAGCAGGCCAAAAGATCCAAGCTTGTGCTTTGGATTGGTAGACTCATATAAACCAACCAAAAAATACACAATCATACTAACTCTCTGGGTGGCTCAAACTAGCAGACCCCTATAGTCAAGTAAACATACAAAGGCACAGACACTCTGGGAAGCACTCACGTCGATTCCCTTATGGTCTTGCAACGATAGCTACAGACTCTCTGAGGAAGCTCTTATGTCTAATTCCTCATATGGTCTCGACACGTGCATAAACTAATGACACTATTAGGAAGCACAAAGTCCAATTCATGTCGGTCCTGCATAAGAAACTAATTCCAAAATACCCCCTAGGGAATCACTTAACCATTTATTCCCTCTTTGGTCTCTCGCACCAGGTTCTCACAGCCCTGAGTAGTCCAATCATGCGTAATCGGCTATTAGTAGCCCTAAGTATGTTTAGAAACAACTTTCTTAAGAACTAAAATGCATAAAAATAGTAAAACTGTAGTAAACACATGCAATCAGTTATAACAAGCAAACTAGAATTTGCAATAGGGCTTGCCTTATAGGAAAACTTTGTCGAACGGCAATAAACATCCAAACGAGGATAACACCCACGGGGTGATCCTCAAACATAAAAATAAGAATACATTATAATAAAATAACCTTATTCTAATAAGAAATAAAAGTAAATTAAACAATAGGACCAAATTCCCTAACCTGAGATACCCGAAACACGGGAATCCAGCACTTTTGCATAAAAACTCAAATACATTCAACGTAAGGCAACAAACCACCTACCTCGATCCTAGTAGATTGATATAATTGAACCTTGGCCCATGAATCGGCCTAGAATGGAGTAGATCTGCAAAAATGTCTAAAATTTTCAACCTACGATAACCCTCATAAGATGAAGAATCAAGAAATGTGGCCAAAGAAGAACCAAGAACTCACCGCTGCGATTCTATTGCAACCAACAGTTTTCGATTCGGATAACCGGTGACGGATCAGTGTCTTGGAGAAGATTTGGCCTCCTTAGACTCTCTGGACAGAAATAGGTGAAGAAGAAGATGAAAATAGGGATTAGATGCAACCCCAGTCTGTTTAACAAAAGAAAGAAAGTACACGGTGTGTACTTCTGGAGTACATGGTGTGTACTTCTGGAGTACACGGCGTGTAATTCTGGAGTACACAGCGTGTACTTCTGGAGTACACAACGTGTACTTGCCTTTTCTGTACTCTACTTTAGGCGGCCTCCAATTCACCCTTACATGGTCGTGTGTGTGTCTATGAAATGGCTAGAACATAGCTTCCATAGGCATCGATGTACACGGTGTGTACATATAAAGTACACGGCGTGTACTTTGAAAATTTCCAGATTTTCCTATTTTTCTCAAAAACTACCAGAAAAGGAAAAATATAACTGAAAAGAAGATCTGGGTTCTTACATCTCACATTGAAGACCTGCTTGATGCTTCTCCAGAAACATCGGTAGCTTCCCTTTCCTGGAAAAGTTTTAGGGATAAGAATGCTGATAGGGTCAACTTCCATTTCAATAGCTATGTTTTCTCTTTTGATGCATTCCTTAGGTGAACTTGGGGTTTATCAATTTTTCCATAAAAGTGTTTTGATAATAAAAAAATTATTTTTCAGTCAGATTGCATGCTTTTTGATGCCTGGGAATCCCCATGTAGGATTGATATTGGATTCATGTTTGAGACAATAGGATCTTTTGAGCTATACTTATTCAATATCTATCCAACATTATAATTTTTTATTTTTGGTTGGGTATAACCCACAACTATTCTTTTCCACCAAAGTAGTAATATCACCACCACATGTGTTAGGTTCTAATGGTCTTACATCATTGTAGTGAGACTCAAGCACTCCAAAAAAGTTGGAAGTTGTCTCCAGCCTCTCTTGATTAAAACCTTTCAAATTTGACACTAGTGAAGAGTAGGTATTCCTATAGGATACCAGTTTGAAGCCTTTATCATCCAAATATATCCTTCAATTACCTTTCTTCTTTTCAACTAGGTCTTTCTCAAATCATTACTTTTATTTTTAACTTCGTGCAGCAATAAATGTTTCATGCATACCATGCTAATCATCCACATGATATGCATCCACTTCCATGGAATCCTTCTCATCCTAGAGAGTTTTTTTAATGAATTCCAGTTCATTATCATTAAGTGGATCCCTCAAAATTTTTTATCAACCACTGTTAATTCCTCAGAAATAATATCGGACTAGAGCTTTTTATTGCTGTCAGAGCATTATTCCTTGGAAGCCTGTTGTGAGCTGAAAACAGAATTCTATGAATCCTCAACAACTCTACTACCATATGTTGCTGCATCAACAGCCCTGCCAATGTCAACCTATTAGGATCAACCAGTTCTAGAGTAATTGGGACTCTTGCTACCAAAAATATGTGTAGGTAATATATCATTATTCTTGTTATTTTTTGAGTCACGTCCAACACCACATTTAGTAAGAGCTAAAACTACACCTTCCTTAGTAGTGATACATATACCATTATCATGTTGTACATTAGTAACATGATCTGAAGCTCCATCATTTGACAACTATGTTTTTAAACCCATGTTGTCATCATCACCATGCTAAGGCAGAGCAGACTGAACCTATGTATTCTTGCTTCTTTTGTGACATAAATTCATGTCATGGTCATAAGCAATGTAGAATATACAGACAAATGGTCTCCTATATATGGAAGAATCATGTCTAATAAATAAATTACTATAATAAATATATAATTACTATAGTAAATATTTATTAATATTTATAATTATATATTTATTGTGAATAATTATAATTATTTATTTATAAATATTTATTTTATATTTAAAATATATATTTTTTTTCAATTATATTGTAAATATTGTAATTATAAATACATAATTATATAGATATATTATAATTATAATTTTATATAGAAATATTTATATAAATATATTTTTACAATTATAAATAAATATAATTATAAATATATACATATTTATAAATATACATATATAAATATCATTATAAATATATATTTAAAAATATAAAAATATTTACATATATATATATATAATAAATAATAAATATAATTACAAATTTATCTCTATAAATAAAGATTTATAATTATATAATATAAATATATTTATACTTTTATAATTATTAAAATATATTTATATATACATTTAAAATATTTTCATAACTTTATTTAAAATTAATAAATAAAATTATATATTTATTTGCAATTATAATTATATATATATTATATTTATTTATAATTTTTTAGATTATATATATATATATATTATATAATAATAACACATGTTGGGTGTGGGGGGAAGATGGGGATGGGGAAAAAAGCAAAGCGCCAATTCAACTGGTGCTTGTCTGCCCCTTTTCCCAAATTATTAAAACCCTATACCCCTTAAATTAAAAAGAAACACTCATATGCTAATTTTTTCTCCAAATACCCCCCCCCCCCCCACCCACTTTACTATTTTATATATAATTATATATTAACGAATATTAATAGATAATTATAAAATATTTATATTAATATTTACCAAAAGGTTCCATGAGCCATAAGAACCTACTCCTACCAAAAATTAATTGAATAATAAAAGAAAATACATGAAAAAGATAGTAGACGGGTTCAGACAAAGGTTATGAACTCATCCAAATAAGAAAACTACAAATGAAGAGAAACAGGATCATCCCCATAATCATGATATGAGATATCATTAGTAGATTTCCATTCTGACTGTTAATTCTTTTAATTAAATATTACATATTTATTTTCCCTGAGTTTAACCTACTCTAGAGTGAGCTCCTCTCCTGGTAGTCCATCCACGTCCATGTGTAGTTGCCCAATTACCACCATGCCCTCAGCCACCATTTTTTGGATAATGTCCCTATTTCCATGTCTTATTATGTTGGCATGCCCCTTCTAGTTCTTCCCCATCCAAGTGAGAATGTTCTTCATGAGAGTCCACCCCTTAGAGTGAGTAGATGCCACGTTTGATTTTGGGGAAGCATATGTCGCCATATTCCTCTTTCCCTTGCTATATAAGGAACTTTTTAGTTCCTCATCCACTTCCTTCTACACTTCATCCATGCTATTACCCAGCATCACATGTTCCTTCTCAACATGAACCGAACTTCCAACCATAGCTGCCCAGAAATTACTAGAAGAGTTGGACCTGCACTGGGATCCTTACTACTTCTAGAAGTGAAAAAAAATAACTCTAGTGGAGTTTCCATGATCCTCCTTATCACCTTGAACATTTTCCTCCTCAACCAGGGAGTTCCATTCCTTACCATTCATGTTATCATCCCTTACAAGGAGATCAGAAGGCCTTTCATAGGCATCCCCCACCAATGGAGTAGACACCTCTTTTCCCACATTATCTTCTTTAAGCATAGAAGAATTCACAGCTCCCATCTTCGTCTTTTGTAAATTTTCAGCTTCCTTATTCATGGCAGAACCAACTTTGTTCATTTGGATTTTGAATACATGTTTTCATCATGAAACATAATGTCCAACCACTTTTCAAAAATCCCAAAAAGAGGGAAAAAATTCATAATCAAACTCAACATCAATTTTTAATCCATCAACCAGTAGAGTAGATTTACTTGGTCTTGGGTGCAGAAGATCAACATCAACCAAAACCTTTTCATAATACCCAAATTTACCTAAAATGGAATTATCATCAAGCTTCAAAGGTGCCCCTATAGAAAAAGTGACATCATTTAAGATTCTTGGAATCCAAACAATACAACTGATCCCATGAATGTGTACTTAGATCTGTGCATTAGTGTTCCTTTTGTTAAAAGGATTGAAATCGAGCTCCCATGCTAAAAGTTGAAAGGCACCTGTTTGAGATTACAGAAACTGAATTTCCAAGAAGTAGAGAGATTTAATTTATATTTAAAGACATGATGAAAATATACCTTTCCAATTGGAATTATTTTCTAGTCATTGAAATACTAGATTTGACCAAACTTCTATTTTAAACCATCCACAATAATTGGCTTGTCCCCTTTGGAAAGGATCAATTAGCCAATGAGTAAAAATTGACACAGATCAAGCCTTTCCTACAAAAAAGCTCAATCAACAGAGATAAGAAATCTACCATTATCATTTCTAAAGATTTGCTTCTCATTTTAAACCAAGTTTGAGAAATTTCCACCCTCATGGATAAAATATCTACAAAAGAGACACCCTTCCTACAGGTATACTTGCGCAACAAAGCATCTGAAGGCACCCGATCACCAGATACAAAAGAAAACAAAGGGATAGATGAGGTGTCAACGCACAGGACTTCCCCAGCCTAAACATTAGAAGAGACCGCAGCCCAATCTATACTCTTAGGGTTCAACCCAACCCAATATTCAGAGGAGACCGCAATATCTACCCAATCTGTAGATTGAGGGTTCAGAATATCCACGCAAGCAATATCATGTCACTCTCCAACCCAAACTTCAGATGAGACCACAAACCCGATATGTGGATCATTCGTGTAATGATCCCCAACCTAATTGTCAGAGGAGACCTGATCTATAGACTTATGGTTTAGAGAATCAACATTCGCGCACAGGACATCTAGATTGAATCAATCCCCAACCTGGTCACCATCATCCAAATGTGTTATTTATATATATATATTTATAATTATATATTAATAATTATAAATAAGTATAATAAATATATAATTACTATAATAAATATTTATAATAAATATATGAAACATATATTAAATATATAAATATAAATATAATAAATATATAATTTCTATAATATATATTTATCATAAATATATAATTACTATAATAAATATTTATTTATATAATTATAAATAAACCTTATTTTATATATAAATTACTAAAATAAATATGTAATTACTATAATAAATATTTATAAATATAATAAATATACAATTACAATTTTTTAAAAAGATTTATAATTATAATAAATATATAATTACTATAAATAATATTTATAAATATTTATAACTATATAAATATAGATTTATAAATATAGATTTATAATTATATAATTATAAATATATTTGTAAATATAATTATAATTATACATTTATTATAAATATTTAAAATTATAAATATATTTGTAAATATAATTATAATTATATATTTATTATGAATATTTATAATTATATATTTATTATAAATATTTATAATTATATATAAATTATAAATGTTTATATAATGGGCTTTCATGCCCACAGGGCCTACGGGCCATGTAATGGACTTCATGTCCATAAGGCATACGGGTCATGTATTGAATAAATAAGATTTGATGGATGAGCTATCCCCATGGGAGGCTATAGATTTCCTTTCTGGATTGTGTGTCATATGTGTGTGTTTAATTATAATTATACCCCCAAGAATATATTATGTATTTATAAATATTTATTTATATTTATAATATAACTATTTATTTTATATTTATAATGTTTTATTATTATTTTAATTATATTATAAATATTAAAATTATAAATATAATAAATATGCAATTATAAATATAATATATATTTATCAATAGATAATTATATAATTATATATGGATATATTTATATAAATATATATTTAAAATTATAAATAAATATAATTATAAATATATACATATTTATAAATATACATATATAAATATGATTTTAAATATATATTTATAAATAATAAATTATTTTCATAAATATATATATATATATATAATAAAAAATAAATATAATTACAAATCTATCTCTATAAATAAATATTTATAATTATATAATATAAATATATTTAAAATTATATAATTATTAAAATATATTTATATATACATATAAAATATATTTATAAATATATTCAACATTAATATATAAAAATATATACATTTATTTACAATTATAATTATATAAATATATTTATTATATTTATTTATAATTCTTAATAATATATATATATATATTATATAATAATTATACATGTTGGGTGTGGGGGAAACGTGGGGATGGGAAAAAAGGGAAAAGTGCCCATTGAATTGGTGCTTTCAAACCCCTTTTACCTAGTTATAAAAACACTAGAAACCTTAAATTAAAAAAAATCACCCATATGATAAATTTTCCTTCTACAATACATGATCGGATTTTTTTATGTTTGTGGTTCTGTAATATTCAATTTTTTGTCCTCATCCTCAAACAAGTGTACGACCTAGGAATAGATGAACTATCAAACAACCCAACCTCCAGCCTTTCTTATGAAATGCCTTTCTCTATAAAATCCAGCATACCACCATTCCATCACATAGTTACAGGAGCTTGATTTTATATTTGAGTTGGGCATGCAAGAAGTTGGGGGTGATTGTGATACAGTAGCACTATGGGTTCACCAACGAGGTAAAATGAGACACAATATTTATTTATGCATGACTGAGGTTGTGATGATGTGGTGACAATGCCAGATAGCAGTGTCAGAGAATGAGTCGAATAATGGCGATGGAATGTGGTGAGGGTGTTGGTCACCTGAGAGGTCACTTAGGGGTCCTTTTTTAAGAAGGTTATGATTATTTTTATGGTGGCTTCAGGAAGAATCCCCTCCTTGTTTAGATTATTTTTCCTTTTTTTCTAAATTGGGAAAAAATATTATTATTATTATTATTGCCTACATAGTATATATATATATTCCTGATAAGTTTATTTAATTATATATATATATATATATATTAAATATCATTTTTTAAACCTAGTAATTCTAAAATATGTATTCTATTAAATATATATTGGTATATATATTAACACATTAGAACTTTTTTAACAATCAATTTTTATAATGTATTTTAGATATGTGTGTTTATATATATACATGCATTACATCACAAATTCTTAGCAATTATTACCACAAAAAAATATTATATTATTTTCATTTGTAACACCTAAGTATTCCTATTTTAAATATATACATAATATTTAACTATGTTATAAATTATTACCAATATAAATATTAAAACCTAATTTTATGTATAAGTCCATGTCATTTCAAAATCAATAAATTATTTATACATTAGCTTGATATTATTATTATTTCTGAATACCTTATAATTGTCTTATATATTTTTCTTTCAAACTAAATTTTATTTGTTATATTATTTAGATTTCCTCAAATTACTATGTGTGTTCATATATATGTGTGTGTGTGTGTTTGTATACAAATATTTCTTAATATTTCGTTCCTCGTTATACTCATTATATAATTATATAAAACCTATTTTGATTTGGAAAATTTTAATTTTACTTATTATAAAATAATTTTTTATTCATATTTATTAATATGTATTATTAATATTTTATAAAATCATAAATTAATATTTATATGATATATTAAGATCATAATTCTTATAATGTTAATATTTCTTAAAAATATGGTTTACTACTATTTATATAATTTTAATCAAATATTATTTGATTAAATAAATAATATTACTTTAATAATATATTTCAAATAATGGATAATATTTATTGAATGATAAAAATATGTATATATTTATACATAAATAGCTAGGTCATTATAATATCATTGCGTACATGAGACTCATCCTGATTTGTGAGGACTCGACAAGTACATCCAAGAGACCCAAGATCAATTCTAGGTGGAGACATATTTCTAAGTATTGTAGTAGGCACTGTAGTAGGTATTGTAAGAGGTATTGTGGTAGCTAGAACTATTCATACATCTGGGCCTCCAGGCCACCGGTTTGGTCCTCGGGTTCTAAAAGGCTTTCAGGACACCAAAGACCTTTGGTATAGTTTTCTCTCAAGGCCTTCAGGCCACCTTATAGCCTTAGGGCCACCCCAAGGCCTTCGGGACACATGAATATGCAGATGTACCAGTCGTGCTACATAGGACAAGGCTCTAGATAAGGATCAGGGTGGTCACATTCACTAGAGTAGAGCTAACCAGAATTGTAAGAATGGGAGGGTATGGCATTGTCATTGGTATCGGGCCTATGAAGCTTTACATAGTATATCTAGCTGACCAGTCTTGCGAAGGAAGAGTGATGATATCATGACATGTGTTGGGGAGGAGCAGTTTCAAGTTATCTTATCTGTGTGATTCCCTCTAAGACCTAAGAGTCGTGTAATTGTCTCTAAGCCTTCATTCCTTGTTAGGGTTCCACCTCACCCCTTGAAAGGTGGATTATCAAAAATAATAAAAAATGAAGGCCTTCGGTCCATTCAGGAATTACAATATCATTAGGTCATGATTAAGATATAATACATATATATTGGTGTGAAAATTTAGTATTAGTGTATTCTATCAATTTCTAAAAGTTGTTTTTATTTAAGTATCTATAGTATCAAGTTGAATAATGTTGGTATACCTAGAAAGGATTCTGTTATTATCGTTTTATTTATGTGTTAGATGATCATGTTTCATTTAACTTTGATGGAGGGATGTTATACCCCAATCCAAATAGAATTTAATCCCAAGGTATATTCATGTGCCTGGTGTGTGGTTTCTTATGATGGGCTTCTCCAACCACTCTTTATTAATCATTTATTTTCACTTATTATTATTATTTTAAATTTTAATAATAGAAGCATTGATACAAAATTAAACTGAAATTTAAATAGAAGTCACAATAAAAATAAAATAATTAAAAGAAATAAAAATTTTATTAATGAATAAATAAACCCATGGGATATACCAATGAAAATCTCACAATCAAATATTGATTATATTACTATAAACCAAAGTTTACTTCCCATCATACAAGTACATATCGCTTCATCATGCATGTATGATTGTGTAATGTACCAAAAATGATCTAAGCATGTCATATAATCACATGTTCAAATGGATAGTAAACTAAGGACCCCTTAAAAAAGAGGATCTCTGTACTCATCACATAGGTTTTAAATAACACCCTTCCATAATAAAAAAACATCATGATGATTAAGTGATGGAATTTTTTGTTTGGATGAAAAATAAGAATAAATAAGGTGGTGATTTACTATTACCTTCCCAAATCCCTCAAACCTCCATGTATTTTTTGTATAAAAATAAAATAGAAATGATTAAACACTAGATTAAATATCAAATCATCCCCCATGGGATATAATTGGTAACCCCTCTATAAAAAAATATAGATAATTTTTTATAATACAAGAATTGAATTCACATAAAACAAATGGGAACAAAACCTGAAGAAAAAAAAAGAGAAACACTCTGTTGATGTAAAAATAGAAGAATTTAAAAAATCCTAATTTAATCCAACTGAAGGGAAAATAGGACAACATTGGAATCATAAAAAAATATAATTGGAAAAATTCATTATAGGAATATGGGGTTCTCTCTTAATCCTAATGAAAATTGATGTCACACTCCACCACCTTGATTACAACCACATAGATTAATAGAAGGTTAGGGATTTCTCCTTGTATGTATACCAAGAATCATTTCTACTTTAGTTGTGAAAAATTCATCAAATATCATCCAATAATAACTTTCCTTATCATTTAATGTATAAAAGACATATGATAGCTCATATGGTGATTTTATGATTATAGCAGAAAATGGGAATTTGAATTTATATATCTAAATAATACATGATTTATTTTTGTAATTTAATTTTAATATTATATAGGAATAATGATTTTTTTATTAAAATTATGTTTCTACTAGATGATCTATGATACGGTACAATATAGAACACATGATTTAATTTTAGAATCTTCTATATAGACATTGGAAGGAAAAATGTAATCTAACATGAGCATTGTTTATCCATAAAATGTTTCTCCCAGTGGGTTAAATTTTTATTTTCTTTTTTAGTATGTATTTTTTATATAGAACCATTTTAAATTGAAATTTAATATTCTGTAGGATCACATGGCTAAGTTAATTTTCCAAAATTTTTATTATTCTCTCGCAATTCATGCATCATCTCGGTTAGTCACAAATATTTTCAAGGATAAATCCCAGATAGGGATTTAATTACACAGCTTATATTATTCAATTTAATCTCACATAATTTCTATATTTAATATCATTCAACACTTTATAATTGTAATTTAATATCACATAGATACCAAAAATAACTTTATCATCAAAAAAATATTACTTATCTGAAACATCAATAAAATAAATATGTTAAATGTTAGTCTAATTAAACTTTACATCAAAAGTAAATTAAAACATTAAAAACTACAGTTTGATATGCTTTAAATTAAATTCCAAAAATATGTAAATCACATTTAAAAAGTGATAATTTGGGGGAATATTTTGAAATAATAATATAATAAATTTTATCATTTTATCATTTTATCACTCCCTGAAACAAATTTCAATGAGCTACTTGGAAACTCAATAAATTAAAGTAAATTATTATCATGAAATGTGTAAACACAAAAACCAGTGATGTTAAGATAAACTAATCTATCAATTCAGGAAAATTATCATTTATCAAATATAAGTTAAGATCATTTTACCAATTCCTCTTACTCATGTTATTTACCTTTTAATAATTGTTGTTCCACTAATGACTAAAAAGAAAATATTTTTTTATATTCAATAATATAGAATTAAATTTAATGTTGTAATGTTTATTACTAGGATTTATGTGATACACTATAGGATTTCCATGTTTCTCATATCTCTTTTGGAATAGTGATGTGTGATACTCAATAAAAAATCCAAAAAGGTGTTCTAGAGTTCATGGGTTTATAGGATTAAAATGTGAAAAATTTATCAAATGATGAGTATTAATATGTATAGCACAATTCATGTTAAATTTTATTAAGGGTCACACAATGAATACAACTAACCCATATCCTCCCAAAATCATCGCAAGCAACCGTCGGTCTACTTGTTTTTTAGTGGGAATCAAATGAGATAGTGAATATCAATGAATGAATCATCACCTAATTTATATTTTTTAAATATATTTTCTCTATTTATTTAATTTTATTCATATTATGCCCAATTTTTCTATAAAAATATTTGTTTAAGGAAAAAAAAGTTACATGAATTATAATAAAAAATTATAGCTTTAAACAGCACTGTCCATAACCCAGTGTAAAGGCACCTTACACTCAACAAAAAATAATGAACTCATCAAGATAATTATAGTGAGAACACCCTTTATCACACAAATATTTTATATAATTACATGAAATAGAATATGATATAGATGAAAATGATAAAAATATCTTGTAATCTAACTTACTTAATAGGAAATTTCTGGTTCTTGATGCCTAAGGGGGTTAAATATAAACTCCCCCCCCCCATAATATATTTTATAGGGACCTTTATAATTAATTATAGAGTCAATAATACTTATAAAATATGAATAGTATATCTTTAAAAAAATAATCAATTCTTGTTTTGGTTTTATAGAAGTCTCGTGATTCTCCCGAAGTGAATTACAAAAATGAATAATTAAAATAGTATCAGAATGGATCTCGATTAGGTAATAAAATATTTTGGATATTAATTTCCTATCAGGAGTGGTAATATCTATTATAATCATATAAGTTCAAGATAATTAAAATATTAAACCACATATACCAACACTTAGACAAAATCCTCAATTTTGAAATGATTTAAGTTTAAGATCCTAGGATTTTTTGAGGTAAAAATATTTTCTTTTGGGTTTTAAACACTATTTACGTTCCTTTTTGGCTTAAACCCAAATACAGGTCATGGTTTAGATGGGTTGTACTTGGGAAAGAAGAGGAAAATGGGGTTGAAGGCCGACTGCAGGCCGATTGCATGCTGTAAATGCTGGATACACATCATGTAATCCCAGGCCATAACGTTTTAGTTAGGACCCTTCACAACATGTATGGAATTTTATTTATAAAAGGATAATTGGACATTACACATCATGTAGTGGTATTTCACGTTGTGTAATGGCCCACATAGTGTTTTTTAAAAATAGAGATAGTAGCCTCTAATTTTTTATATGCAACATATTTTATCCTTTTTTGAGAACCTAAAACCATCCAAAATGGTTCTTCAGATATAGAAGTCATCTGAACTTTGTTTCTTTCACCATTGGTCACGTTGGAACCGCATCGATAAGTACTCAATTCATTTTTATCCATTGTCTATTCCTTATAAAAATGACTGTGCTATTTGTATTTAGGCTCATATTCCTTAATTTATTGTTCTTCTTATGTTCTTCAAATTTATCCTAAATTAGGATGAATTAGGACTTGATATTGGATGATAAATCTACTACAGATCTATGGTAGTTTGTCTATGCATTTTTTTGGCTTTTATGGTGCTTTTCGGGCATTCAACTGATATGCTTCTCATCATAATTTCCTATGAATCCTTTTTTTGGATCTATTTTCATGTATTTGATATAGGCGGACATAGTGAGGATGATCATAGATTCCGTTTAAGTTTTTAGGCACCTATTTCTCGATTCAAGGTCACCCATTCATTTCTCCTTAAGAAAATAACTTGTTTTATGCCTTTTCAAACCACCTAAGGGGTGTGTGGTTGTGTATTTCTAGTTAAAGGAATCCCGTTAATACCATAGTTGTTTTGAATAACTTTCTTAGGAGATATACTCCCTCCTTTCTTAGTGATATCTTGTGATTCCATTCTTACTTTGATTCAATGGATTAAATTTCAAATGTGATTTTATGGGTGGGTATACCTATATGAATTGACTAATGGGATGTTAAATGGGTAATATGGTGGGTTGGGCCCATATGGTTTGTGAATGATAAATGGAATGCATTGGTGGGTATACTCTTTTCTTGTGCATGTTTCTGTGAGTGGGTATACTCACATGGTTTTAATTATTTAAATTGAATGAATTAAATTAATGTTTTGATAGATTCCATGGACTAATCTCCATGGATCAGGAATGTGGTAGTGGATGCCTTGGGTTGACTCTTCCCCTTGGGTCTTGATTCCGTGGGATACCTCAGGTCTTGCTACCCCATGGTTCAAACTTCCTTTGACTCACATAGGGAATGTCAGTACACATGCTCCTAGGACTCCAACCAATTCCTAGACCGAGATTCCACTGGGATGCCCATGGGACTCGATGAAGATTCCTTGGTCTGTTACACCTTGGATCTGGACCTTCATGGTCTCCACTTCTTACTCGGATGCCCTGGTACATGAAACCTTGGATTCGGACCTTTGTGGTATACACTTCATACTTTGACGCCCTAGTACATGAACCCTTGGATCCAGCCCTGGTGGTCTACACTTCACTCTACGAAATACCCATGGGATACTTGAATTCTTTATATGGCATGGTCGTGGGTTACTTGATATGGATGGTGTATGGTGTATTCATGGGATAATTGATATAGATGGGAGTACGGTGTGGCTATGTGATTTGTTTACTTTTATTAGCCTCCTTGTTAAGAGTTGTCTCTTGTTGTAGGGATCCTTGAGAGGCTTTATGATATTACTTGTTGTAATAGACTTATTCCATGGTCATTCACTTTTACATTACTTATTTAGTTACACTTATTAGCACTTCTCGTATTGATGTTAGAACTGTATAGACCTCTGGGTGGTTACCTAATATGATGTTTATCTCGCACCCTGTTTGGACCTCTTTGGGGACCCAAATAGATTATATTATTTCAATTGATGGTAGGGTAAGGTTCCCTAGTAAAGTTTGTTGATAGTTTCTTTGGAGCAGGAGAGCATGGGACCAAGCTGAGGCTTGAGATGCTACTGGGAATTTTTGGTCCTTTTGTTATTTTTATAATTATATTGCATTTTATTTCTATGTACTATTCTAGATTATTTCTAGATACATGTATCATTTATATCATTGAATATGTGATGTTTTTGAATTATATATATGTATCCCTAACTTTTCTTAATTTTTAGTTGAATATTTATTTATTCACTTCAACTATTTTATGTATTTGAATTACACTATAATATACTCTTTTAATGAGGGAATAGTATCCCCACTAACTCACCTAGGACCTCACTTCTAGTATTTAGCCTCTAGAATTTGAGGAGATGTGCTTGAGGCCTTGTGGCCAACCGAGACCGGGGCACTGTTGAGTGGAATTTGTGTTTAGTATGTTACAAAGTGGTATCAGAGGAGGTTCTTTTCTACTTTGACTTACTATTTGGAGACAATAGAAAGGGATGGGAATGAAATATAATTTTTTAATGAATTATGCTCTGGCGTAGCTAACCTGTGTATGGGGAAAAAACCAAATTACCCTTAATGAAATTTCTATTTCTGTTTTTGAGTGTTACTATTGATTTGATTTCACTATTGGATAATGCACATAATTTATGTTTTTAATATTGATATGATTGGTTATATTTTCATTTCAACTTTATTATATAAGGGTATGTCATATCATTCATCATATAGGTACCTTTTTAGAATCATGTTTCATGAATTATTCCATGCCATTTAGGATGCATAATCTGGTGCATGCTATTGTGATAGGTGTTATGATAGTTGTGCCTATTGTTGTATTATTTTGGGTGAAGTAAATAAAGGACTAAAATAATATTTCAATTCATAAGGATTATGGTCCCTTACGGATTGGGAAATGATGCACCAATTAAATGTAAATGCTAAAATGAAATTGTTATATGTCTGAATTAGAATAGGAACCATGTTTTGGGTTCATGGTCTATTATGGGCCCTCATGGATTCAGAATTGGTAAACCCATGGTGGGATTTTCTAAATAATTTAAACATAAAAGTAAAATGGAAACTTGAAATGATGGATAGATACTTGACCTAGATCAATATTTTGAGTGGGAAAGAGAAATAATTTCTAGAATTTTTGGTTATTGTTCCTTATAAAGTTCTAGATTTAGAAGTAGGTTGTGGGTTGACTTTATTCCTATGAGGGTTTTGAACTATCCTATGCTTTCATGTTGTGTAATTTTATGTTGTTCTTTTCTAATGTGTGTGCATGGAATTATAGATACATGCCACCATGATGACCTCTAGTGGTGTGAGAGGAGGGTGGAGATGACCGCACTCTAGAGACGGTGGTCCATAGGCTACCAGTTGATCCTCCTTTAGTGCAAACTACAGCACTAGAGGCAGTTCTGGACATTAGTGTTTAGTCATAGTTTTTTGAAGGATTATTTAGCTTAATACAGACTTTCCAAGGAGCACTGCAACCTACCTTGACTATGGCTACACTGACATAGGTGTTCTAGAAGTATCATCCACCCACTTTTTCATGTGATAGCAGTCCGCAGGCCGTAGATATGTGTCTTGAGACAATGTTAGTGATTTTTGAGAATCTAGAAACACCTATTGAGAGGTGGGTAAATATCTCTACTTATATGTTACATGGAGTATCAAAGCACTGGTGCGATGTTCTGAACCAGGGCGATGGGTTGTGAGAGATGGGTTGTGCTGAATTTGAAACCCACTTCTTGGAATACTTTTACCATGTGACTCTATGAGAAGATCGGACTAGAGATTTCATACATCTGGATAAGGGTGTGATAATGGTTATGGAATACCCATCACACTTTATAAAGCTACAGTATTTTACACTGATGTACCTTACTGATGAGTTGTTAAGAGTGAGACGGTTAGAGGAAGGTCTCAGAAATGATATCAAGTCACAGGTTAATGTGTTTAGGTTGACTTATATCACTGATATTATGAATCAAGTGCTTATCACATAGTATAACTTAAGGTAAGATGGGGGTATAGAATAGGGGAGTGTTGTTTCTCACCCCAATAGATCTACATCTTCATGTAGTAAGCACTACTTTGAGGTTTCCCGTGATATGAATTCTAGTCAGGTTGTGGGTGCATACATCTTGTTGTATTTTCATCAATGTAGTATGTGAGGCCAGATAAATAATTAGTGTGATCATGACCCATTCGAGTGTCGATCTTGTGGCACGATGGGGAATATGCAGCGTTTTTTCAGGACCTTCCCTCTAGTTGTGAGTGGTAGGGGCCAGTTCTGACATTGGGTTTAGGAGAATGTTTTTTTTTCTCCATGTCAGAGTGGGAGATGGAGCAGTGGAGACTGGTCAGGACAAGTTAGTGGTGGTCATGGACATGGTATCTAGACCCTAGGTCCTTAGAGATAGTATGGTGGATCAGCTCAGGGTAGTTAACCAATGTCACAAGGTTTCAGTACAAGCTGGACTTATACTATAAAACCTACCTAATAAGATCAGGATCCCAGACCATATATGTTGAGAGGTACAATCTTATTATCCTATACTTTTGAATATTCTCTTTTTGATACAGGTGTATCACATAGTTTTATATCTGCATAGGTGGTTAAAATCCTTAGGCTTGCGGTTTTTCTTTCTGAGGGTGTTTTGATGCGAGACACACCGTTGGGAATTAGGATGGGTCATGTGATCCAGTTTAGGGAGTTACCCCTTGATGTTGGTGGGTTTCACTTCATTTGGGATCCTTATATTCTCTAGATTATAGGGTTTGACGGTATTCTCTTAATGGAATGTCTAGTAGCTTATCCAGCATACGTTGACAGTGATCACTGAAGGGTGACTTTCACATCACCAGAGGGTGAAATGTTTATTCAAAGGGGTGAATGGGATGTCCAAGAAATCTCAGATGGACCAGAGCATCATGGTCTGGGAATTATAATAACCCAGATTTCTAGTTTGTTTCTAGATGATCAAGGAGTGAGTTAGGAAGACTTTCCTCTAGTGGTTGACCACTTCAGGGAAATATTTTCCGATGAATTTTTTGGTTTACCTCAATAGAGAGTGGTGAATTTATCCATCTAGATAGTGTTGAGAGATGCAACAGTTTCCATTCATTCTTATGGGATGGCTATGATGGAGTTTCAAGATCTCAAGAGGTAGCTATAGGATTTGGAGGAGAATAGATTTATCTAAACTAGTACTTCTATGTGGGGTTCACCGGTACTTTTTACAAAAAAGGTGGATGGTACCCTTATTCTATGTGTGGATTATCATATTCTGAACCATCTATTGGTTAAATCAATATCCCTTTCCCTATAGAGATGAGCTATTCGATTATCTTTTATAAGATCAAGTGTTCTCGAAGATCTACTTGAGGTCAGGATATCACCATGTACATGTTCAACTTGCAGACATACCTTGTATAGCCTTTCGTAGTAGGTATAGTCTATACAAGTATCTGGTTATGTCTTTCGATCTCACAAACGCACCAGTAGGTTTCATGGTATCAATGAACCAAGTGTTCAATCATTATATAGATTCATTCATGGTGGTTTTTGTGTAAAATATCTTGGTGTATTCTCACAATTGACACGACCATGAAACCCATATTGAGATCATTTTTAATTCATTGAGATAGCATTGGTTACGTGCTAATCTCCCAAAGTTCCAATTTTATATGGATCAGATTCACTTCTTAGGACACATAATCTCAGATACAAGAGTATTAGTGGACTCAGAGAGGGTGAGAGTTATAGTTTCTTGGGAATATCCCAAGAATGTTTTTTATATATGGAGTTTCTTGGGGCTATCTGGTTACTAAAGGTGTTTCATAAAGGACTTCTCATGCTTATAAGAGCTTTTGATGGGATTGAAAAATAATGGTGTGAAATTTGTATGGTCATATACTTATGATGTATCATTTCAGGAAATGAAATGGAGGTTGATATCAGCACCATTCCTAATATTGAAAGATCAGGGAAAGAGTTACATGGTTTACTATGATGCTTTAGGTATTCATCTGGTGGAAGTGTGGATATAGGGGGTTCGATTTGTGGTGAACGGGTCTTGGAAGCTGAGGTTGCATGAGAGGAATTACTTGATGCATGATCTGGAGTTAGCTAATGGCGTTCATACTTTATGTTGTTGGAGATATTACTTACTAGGAGAGTGTTTTGTGGTGTACACAGACCACAAAATCCTCATCTATATATTTACACAGCATGATTTGAATCTGAGGAAGCAAAGATGGGTGGAGTACCTATAGTCCTTTAACATTGATATTTCCTACATTCTTATAAAAGTAAATTCAGTAGCTGATGCACTAAGTAGGAGGACTCGGATACTGGCAGTGAAGATGGCCAGTAGCGAGTGGAAGCTTATGGTGTTGTTCTCTAAGATGCATCTGGAGGTGAATGATAGACAGGGACAAAATTATATATCATCCTTAGATTTGACCTCTACCCTACTGGATAGATTTAGGATGAGGCAGCTATCAGATTCAAAGGGCCTAGTTCTATGATAGAGTTTGGTTGGTGAGGACCCTTCTCCTAGTTGGATGGTAGGCAAGGATGAGATCCTGCATATCCATGGACGTGTTTGGGTTCCTGTGGATAGACTTGAGGATTTGATATGGGATTTATGTGCTTTATCTTGGGCAGTGCATCTCAGTGTCACCAAGATGTATTATGACTTACGTCATCAGTATTATTGGTTGTGTATGAAAATAGAGGTAGTCGGTTTTGTTCTGAGGTGTGCCACCTATCATTAAGTGAAGGCAGAACATCAATGACCAGTAGGGATTTTACAAAAGTTACCTATTTTGGAGTGGAAATGAGATGATGTCATGAGGGACTTTGTGGATGGTTTACTGAGGTCAATTTGAGGTAATGATGTTGTGTGGGTTGTTGTAAACATTATTATAAAGGTCGCACATTTCATGTCGATCAAGGAGACCTTCAGTGTTAATGAGCTTGGTAAGTTGTATATCTGAGAGGTGTTACGTCTTCATGGTGTCCCGTGCACTATCATTTAGGATAGGGATGCCTGGATTACATCTCGTTTCTCGAAGAGTTTTCAGAGGGCAATGAGTGAATAGGTGATTCTGAGCATACCATACCGACCTCCGATGGTTTTCCAGTCATAGCATATGATATAGGTGCTAGAGGACATGTTGTGATCGTGGATACCAGATTTTGGGGGCTCTTGGGAGAGGAACATTCCCCTGGTTGAATTCTCCTATAATAAAAATTATTTGGATACCATAGATATGGAACCTTATAGGTCTTTATAGGTTGGTCATGCTATTCTCCCTTGTGTTAGTTAGAGGTAGGAGAGGCAAATTTCCTGGGACTACGTCTTGTGTTGGAGACTTTTGAGCGGGTCCAGTTGATTTAGAAGTAGATGGTTGTCGCACAGTCTAATCAGATATCTTGTGTTGATCACTGCAGATGACCTCTATAGTTTGATGTCATGGATCAGGTCTTTTGGAGTGTTTCACTGAGGTTGGGACACATGGGGATCAAAAGATAGGGTAAGATTTGAGCACGATATATCAAGTCGTTTGAGATTCTAGAGAGAGTCGGGTTGGTAGTCTATCGGTTGAAGTTGCATCAGAGGTACCGAGCCATGCACGACGTATTCCACATATCTTAGCTTATCTTATATCATTCAGACGCATCTCATGTTTTTCATCTAGAGGAGGTTGAGTTATAGGTTGAAGCATCCTTTGAAGAGCATCTGATTTATATAGTTGATAGGATCAAGAAGGTTATTTGAGGCCTGTCAGTTCCAATAATGCAGGTGATATGGAAGAATGACTATTTATTGGATGAGACTTGGGATAGGGAGGTCAACGTACATTCTCAGTGGCCAAATTTATTCTAAAACAAATATTGACCACCCTTCAGAGAGAAATTTGGTGATGAATTTCTATAAGGGGGTAAGATTGTAAGATCCCATGTTTTTCTTGAGGTATGGATCTTTTATTTTCAGGTTTACATGTTGTTGACTTTACTTGTTGGATTAAAACCCAAGATATATCATGGTCCAGATGTGTTGTACGTGGGAAAGAAGAAGAAAAAGGTTATAAAGGCTGACTATAGGCCAATTACACACTGTGAATGGGGGATACACATTGTGTAATCCCAGATCACGACATGTAATGGTCTAGCCATAACCCTTCATGATGTGTATAGAATTTTCTTCAGAAAAGGAAAACTGGGCATTACACTTCGTGTAATGGGATTACACATCCTATAATGGCATGATGGGTTTTTAAAAAAATAGACGCAGTATCCTCTAATTTTTCACGCACAATATATTTTCTACCATTTCGAGAACATAAAACTATCTAAAATGGTTCTTCAGATATAGAAGCCATATGAACTTTGTTTCTTTCACCGTCGGTCATGTTGAAACAACATCGGTAAGTACTCAATTATTTTTTATTCATTCTCAATTCTTCAGAACAATGAATGTGCTATTTGGAATTAGTCTCATATGCCCTAATTTCTCATTCTTCCTCTATTCATCATATATCTTCTAAACCAGGATGAATTCATACTTGATACTGGATGAGTACTCTATTAAAGAGCTATGGTATGTGGTCTATGATTTTATTTCTCTTTTCTGGTTCTTTTTAGGCATTCATCAGATATTCCACTCACTATAATTTTTGTATTGGCCTCATGTTTTAGCGAGTTTCTTATAGTTGATATAGGAAAACCTAGTGAGGATGCTTGTAGGTTCTGTTTATGTGTGTTGGCACCCATAGATCAATTCAAGGTCACCCATGGGGTGTGCCTTAAGTAAATAGCATGTTTTATTCCTGTTTAAACCACACAAGGGTTGTGATATTGTTCATTCCTAGTTATAGGAAGCTCATTAATTCCTTTATAGTTTTGAATAACTTGTCTAGTAGATGTACAACCTCCTTTCTTAGTAATATCATGTGATTCAATAGTTATTTTTACTAAATGGATTATATAGAAAATGTGATTGTTGGACTCCTCATGTATTGATCATGTTTTAATGATCACAAATCCTATTTAGTCTATAAACCATGTTAACTCTATGTAATCTATCTCACATAAAATGTACAGTAGCTTAGTAAAATCTATCCAAAGCTCTTAAGTTCCATAAACTCACTTTTGATACTATATACTATCTTTTGATTCAATTTATCATGATTTCTATGAAAAATGATTAGGTTTAATTCATTTCATAAATATCACTACTTAAGTCTGAATACAAATATTTTCCTAAGTCTGAGACATTGTGAAGCAGACATCGTGAACAAGACACTGTGACCATGAGACACCGTGAAGCAAACACCGTGAAGAAGACACCATGAACAAGACACCGTGAAGCATTCACCATGAACAAGACACCATGAAATCCAGGCACCGTGACATCAAGACACCATGACATACAGACATCGTGACCACAATACATTGGGACCAATCCAGAAATAATGTGAAGAAGACATCGTTTCCATGATATATTGTGACACTGTTTCCTAATATGTTTTGTCATCTTTTGATTTGATCTCTAACATTCATATTTTAAGATATTCATGCACTGACATAATTAATGTTTCTTTTGTAGACATTTCCTTGACAGTGTGAGGTACGAGGTGTAGAATACATGAAACCTGTCATCTCAAACACATGCACTCCAAGATAAAAGCATAATGCGGCTTAGAAACAAAAAGGGAAGATACACGAGAGCAGTTGCACGATACTGAAAAATAAAACAAGCTAGTTGGCATGAGCGCAACAACAGAATACACTTAGAGAATTGTCTCATGCAACTCGACTCTACTGAAGAACACACAAAGAATACTGGAATCCTAGAACCCTGAGAACATCTTAGCACTGTAAAAAACCACAAAGAACACAATATAGATCTGTCTAACTTGCGACACTCTATTTTCCATATGAGTACTTGAGTTCTGCATTTGCCTCATCTCAAAAGTCAAGAGCTGCAAAGACTAACACTCATAGCACTTCTAAACCTATCTCAATACTTCTGCTCTATTGTGTATCATTTTATTAAATTTCGAGCAAAGTGTGTATCTGTATTAAAACACACTATGTATCCTACATTAAACTAAAGTATATAGGATATCCTTATTCAAATATTCTTTTACACTTGTGTATACCCACGATAAGTGTGGAAGAGGTACCTTTGTAGCCTGGTTGTTTGTACCCATGAAGAACTGTGGAAGAGGTCCCTGTGTGTCTTGGATAGTCTTGTGTACTATTGTTAACCCCAATCCAGGGTGTGGATCAAGTTTATTTATATAAACTTATTGGTGGAAGGTGATCACCAAGTGGAGTGGATTAGGTCTCGACTTGATACTGAACCACTTGTTTCATATCCATTGTGATGATTAATTTAGTCTTCTAGATTTTACTTCTTTACTATATAATTCAGATATCAGTAAATTATCTTTGATACTTAATCTTGGAAAGAAGTTATAATTGTCTTATCTTAATATAATAGCTTCAAAATTTATCTTAATAACTGACATTAATATTACTAAGAACTAATCAATATTCTAAGAAGTTATTTAAATAGTCAAACCTTTATAATAGTATAACCTTGATTAACTGGGTTGTATTTAACCATTTAGGGAAACCTTTTATAAATAATTTTTTATCAGAAATTTTTATAGATACTCAATTCACCCCCCCCCCCTCTTAAGTAATCTACTCCGACCAACATTTGGTATTAGAGGTTGTTTATTAAGACTTTGTTTAACCTTATTCAATTGTGATTAAAGTTGTACTTTAAAGATCGGTAAATTTCTATTAATTTTACAATTATAGATCTTTAAAAGTATATCTATAGTATAGATAATATATTGGAAGGTGTTTCAGCCAAAAAACCACCACCCTTTAATGGAACCAACTATGATCAATGGAAAATTAAAATTAAAATGCACTTAGAGAGTATGGGTTTTAAAATTTGGTCTTTCATTATAGATGAATATAATATTCCTAATACTGATATAATCACATGGGATGAACCTATCAAAACTACCTAAAATAACAATTGAAAAGCTATTAATTCTTTATACTACTCCTTAGGAAATGAAGAATTCAATAGAATTTCTGCTTGTAAAGCTGCCCATGAAATTTGGGATACTCTGTCTGTCTCACATGAAGGAACATCTAGTGTAAAAGAAATGATAATTAATACTTATACTATTAAACATGATAACTTTAAAATGAAACTTGATGAGCCTATATCTGGCATGTATCTTAGGTTCAATGAGATTTTCAACACAATGATTTCTCTTGGAAGAGAAGTCACTAACAAGGAACAAATCATGAGAATTCTCAGATGTCTTCCTGAAAGATGGAGAGGAACCTCTATCTCTATTATATAATCATTTGACATCAGAAATATACTTATAAAAGAACTCATTGGGAAACTGATGATGTATGAAGAGGAACTAAAATTCAATAAGGAAGAGAAGGATAAACCAAAGAGGAAATTTGTTGCATTCAAGACTACCACCTCTAAACACAAAGGAAAATGGAAATTGGAAGCTTCTGTAGAAATTTTCAGTATTGAACAATCATCACCTAACAGTGATGATGAAATAGATCAATTAGCTAAAATATTCAAGAAATTTTACAAGAAGAAGAACTTTTTTCTAAAGCCCAACTTCAAGGGAAAATATGACCAAAAAGGAAATTGGAAGAAGGATTGGAAAAGAAGTGACAAGACTGATGAGATTGTCTACTATAAATGTAAGTTTAAAGGACATATCAAGGATTAGTGTCCAAAGATCAAGTACAAAAAGATATATGTTGACAAGGACAGAAAGCATAAAAATGCCATGAAAGCAACCCAGAGTACTTTTGAGGACAGTTCAAGTGACTCAAAAACATCACATGATGAACAGGAAAATAAATCCAATATGTGTTTTATGAAAAAAAAACATCTGAGGTAACACTGGACTCTCCTGTAAATAATTCATACTATTCTGAAAATGAGAGTGACTTTGAAAATATGACTAATGAAGAAATGTTTGAATATTGTAACATGCTTGAAGAAACATACAATGAACTAAAAGACAAATATAAATCATTAAAGAAATAGTATTCTCTTATTATGACTAATAAATCTTAACTCACAACTGAAAAAGATAAAAATTCTAAACTGCTCAAAGAGAACAACAAATTAAAAATGTCTAATGAGAAATTGAATAATGACCTAGAAAAGTTTACCAATTGGAAGAATACGCTTACTCAAATACTAGGAACAAAAATTGCCCTTAAATGCAACACTGGCATTGGTTATCAACCTGGAAAAAGAAATCTTGGTAGAACAAATTTTGTTTCAAAATCTATGACATATAGTTTGACTCCAAGTTCTACACACAAATCAACTAATTCTATTTATGATACATCTTCTACTGTTTAAAGTTTTTCTAGACCAAATATAGTTTATTTTTCAAATACTTTACTTAATGCTTATAGGAAACCTATGAGGTACATATGGGTTCCTAAAGCACTTATTACTAATATTACTCGACCCAAACAAGTATGGGTACCGAAATCTGTTTTTGCTTAATCATTTTGTATGAAATCTGCTTAAAGAGTTCCTGTAAGTGTATGGTACTTGGACAGTGGATGTTCAAGACACATGACAGGGGACTACTCGTGGTTCAATAATCTATTAAAAATATATGGAGGACATGTCACATTTGGTGACAATTCCAAAGGAAAGATCATTGGCCTCGGCCAAATCGGTAACTCTAACTCGGTTTTAATTTCTAAAGTATTTTTTGTTAATGAATTAAAATATAATCTGCTTAGTATCTCACAATTATGTGATGATGGATTTAATTTTATATTTAAATATGATTCTTACAATGTCTTTAATTATAAATATGAATTAGTTTTTTATGCATTAAGAAATGAAAATGTTTACTCTGTTAAATTAGATTCTTTAGCTTCTTAAAATGCTTCATGTTTAAGTGTATTTCTTGAAGAGTCTTGGATCTAGAATAGGAGACTTGGACACTGTAATATTCACTCTCTTAGAAAGAAAACTAGAAAAATCTTAGTTAAAGACTTACCCAAACTTGATTTTCCAAATGAAAAAGTGTGTAATCCATGTCAAAAGGGAAAACAACACAAAATTTCCTTCAAACCAAAGAAAGATGTATCAACATCTTAATCTCTCGAACTGATTCACATGGATTAATTTGGACCATCTAGATTTTCTAGTTTAAATGGGAAGTACTATGTTTATGTTCTTGTAGATGACTTCTATAGATATACTTGGACCTTCTTTCTGGCTCACAAAAGTGAAGCCTGCTCTTATTTTACTAAATATGCCAAGTCTGTGGAAAATCATAGTATAAGTAGAATTAAACCCTTAAAAAGTGATCATGGTCGTGAGTTTGAAAATCAAGAGTTTGAATACTTTTGTTCACAAAATGGTTATAGTCACAATTTCTCTGCCCTTAGAACACCTCAACAAAATGGAGTTGTATAAAGAAGAAATATAACCCTATAAGAGATATCTAGAACAATGCTTAGTGAATATGACCTACTTATTTATTTTTGGGCAGAAGCTGTCAATAAAGCATGCTACATAATCAATAGAGTGTTAATCAGACCTATTCTTAAGAGGACTCCTTATGAGTTATGGAATAATAGAAACCCCAAGGTTAACTACTTTAAAGTTTTTGACTGAACAGTATATATTCTTAATACTAAGGACAATCTTGAAAAAATTGCATCTAATAGTGATGAAGGTATCTTTTTAGGATATTTTATATCCATTAAAGCCTATAGAGTGATCAATAAAAGAACTAAATGTGTAGAAGAATCTGTCCATGTCAAATTTAATGAAACAGATCCACATGATCCTAAAACAATTCTAGAGAACCTAGAGGATGGTGTATCAAATCTGAACATTTAATCCAAAATCTACAAACCATTCTATGAAAGAATCTATGAAAACTTCTAGTTCTAGAAATTCCTTAGACTCAAGCCATAATGAACCTGAAACTATTGATGAACCTGAAATCACTAGTCCCTCCTTTTCTAGATCTGTTAGAACTCTTAAGAACCATCCTTTAGATGCTATTGTAGGAGACCTAGATAAAGGAACACAAACTAGAGATTCTCTTAGAAATCAGGTTGAACATCAAGTCTTCTTGTCACAACTAAAACCCAACAACATTAATGATGATATTAATGATAAATTTTTAGGTGATGGCTATGAAATAAGAACTTAATCAGTTTGAAGGGAACAAAGTTTGGAAACTTGTTGAAAGACCTAAGTACACATTCAACATAGGCACTAAATGGGTGTCTAGAAATAAGGTAGATGATGCTGGTGACATAGTTAGAAACAAGGATATATTTGTGGCACAAGTCTATAGTCAAGAAGAAGGAATTGACTATGAGGATACCTTTGCACCAGTAGCTAGACTTGAATCCATAAGAATCCTGCTTGCTTATGTTGCACATCTGAATTTCAAACTATATCAAATGGATGTTAAGAGTGAATTATTAAACAGGTTTATAGCTGAGGATGTATTTGTTGAAAAACCCCCTGGTTTTACAAACCCCCATTTTCTAAATCATATTTTTAAATTATCAAAAGATTTATATGGTTTGAAACAAGCTTCAAGAGCTTGGTATGATCGATTGAGTACTTTTCTTATTTCCAAAGGTTTTACAAAAGGAATAGTTGATCCTACTCTTTTTATAAAATGAATTTAAAATGATTTTTTAGTTGTTAAAATCTATTTATATGACATCATTTTTGGATATTTAAGAAATTATTTATGTGTTGATTTTTCTAAAATGTTGGAAAATGAATTTGAAATGAGTTTAATGGGTGAACAAGAATTATTTATCGAATTTTAAATCTTTCAAAATAATTATGGAATTATTTTTACTCAAAGTAAATATACTAGATATCTTCTAAAACGTTTTGGGTTGGATAGCACTAAAAGTAGTGACACTCCTATGAGTACCACTTGTAAGTTGGATCTTGATGAAGATGGAAAATCTGTTGATCAAACCAATTATAGAGGAATGATTGGAAGTTTACTCTACTTAACTACTAGTCAACCTGACATTATGTATAGTGTGTGTATGCATGCTCATTTTCAAGCAAATCCTAAGAAATCTTATTTAAATGATGTAAAGAGAATTTTCAAATACCTCAAGTATACACCCAATCAAGGACTATTCTATCCTAGAGGACAATCATTTGAATTAGTTAGATATTCTAATGATAACTTTGGTGGTTGTAAGTTAGATAGAAAAAGCACCTATGGAACATGTCACTTTTTAGGTAATTCATTAGTATCATGGTGTATTAAGAAACAAAATTCAGTTGCATTATCTACTACGGGAGCTGAATACATATCTATTGGCAGCTATTGTTCACAAATCTTGTAGATGAAACACACATTACTAGATTATGGATATCAATTTAGGCATATACCTATAAATTGTGACAACAAAAGTGCTATTAACATTTCAAAAAATCATGTTTCACATTCTAGGACAAAGCATATTGATGTAAGACATCACTTTTGAGAGATCATTATCAAATGGGTAATATCACTTTGGAATTCATTGGTACTAAGTATCATCTTGAAAATATATTCACCAAACCACTAAATTTTAAAAGAATGGACTACATCATACTGGTTTATATCTTACTAGTTTATATCTTACTGTTTTATATTTTACTGTCTCATTGTAAATTTCATGTTTACTGTCTCACCATAAAGTTCATGTTTATTGTCTCACTATAAATTTCAAGTTTAATGTATCACCATAAAGTTCATGTTTACTGTCACACCATAAAGTTCATGTTTACTGTCTCACTGTAAATTTCATGTTTAACATCTCACTATGAAGTTCGTTCACTGTATCATTGTAACATTTATTCTCTATCTCACCATAAAAACCCTATATAGTCTCACTGTAATGATTCTTTATGATTTTTATTTACAAATTAAAAACAATATCATGGTATTTATTCATTTCACCTCTTTATTTTTCTGCGTTTTTACTTTTTCGATGTTTGGTATTCATAAATGATAAAATAAACAAAGTATCACTTGTACTTCACTTGATCTCTATTCTAATCAATCAATTTGTAACCCTTCTTCAACCCTTCAACCCATATCTCTCAAACCTTCAGTGAATGCCCAGGATGAATCACCCTTCATTGTCGACTCCTGAGAAACGTAGATCAAAGAAGAAGAAAATCACACCCAAGCTAGCACCCGAAGTTCCTCTAAACCCAAATCTGGTAAACCGAGTTGTAGTACCTCAGAAAGAGGTTTTCCCAAAATAGATTCTATCAAGTAGGTCTCTGGTTCTGAAATTTTTAAAAGAGAAAGGCTGGTTAGAGTGGTTTTTGAAGGAAGATAAACCTATCTATCCTAAGTTAGTGGCTCAGTTTTATCAATATGTTTAGTTCTCCTTTTATTCTGAAGATGGGTATGTTTTAAAAAGATGGATAAATGGCTAGAAATTTTTTTTTTTTAAGGTTATGGGATGCATGCCTTATGATACCTCATGAAGGCATCTGTGAGGACTATCAGAGAGAACCTCCACCTTCTAGTGAGTTATTTGTGTTGGAAGATGCTCTGAAAAGAGTAATCGAAAATGGAACCAGGATAAGTGACATTGCTGCCGAACTAGATAGAGAATCAAGATTGTTTTTTAAGTTTATACAGAACCTAATTAGCCTTAGAAAAGGTGATTTTTCTATTCTAAAATATCATGATGTGCTTTTAAATCATCTTATGAAAAATTGGTATAAGATCAACCTTTGTGAGTATATCATACACTATATGTGTGAACTGATCAAAGCCACATCCAAGTCAACCTCCCAGTTTTACTCTCGGCTTATCTCAGCTATGCTTCATGACAAATGTATTTTTGGACCTAATGAGGAATTTATCAAAGATTGTGAGTTCTGTCTTTCGAAAGTCACTATCAAGAAGATGAAAATCAATTGGAATCCTTGGAAAAAGTCATGGGTGGAAGACAATGATATAATTTATGAAAAATTAAATCCAGTAGAACATCCCTCAAGACCAAGAGATGTTTATGATCCTAGTATGGGACCATATGAGGATGTTGAGTATTCTGAAGAAGAATAAGAAGAGGTTGTTGTGCCTCCCAAGGAAACTATTTCTGATAAAGAATACATTACTTATGTCCCTCTTGTAGTAATTAAAGAAGAAGTCGCTACTTCTAAAGATGTTGTTAATCTGGAAGATCAACCTGAGGTTGAAACAGAATCTGTTTTCAAAGAAACTGAAAATAATGTTGTGGAAGAACCTATAGAAGAATAATTACCTGTTATGCAAGAAGTTGACCTTGATGAACTCCCAGTGGAACAATCTGTTCCTGAAGTCATTCCTTCGGCTGAGGAAAGGCTTCAGCTGGCTTTTCAGCTAGCGTGTCAAGAAATGGGTGAGAAACTAAGAGATGAGTTTGTGGATTTAGATCAAGACCCTAAGATTCTTAGTACTCATAAATATGTAACTATTGAGGGGGAGAAACCCCCAAATCCGGAATCTAATAAAGTATCAAACTCATTAGTTTCAAGCCCTTTAGACACTCAGTATATATTCCCCAGATTGTATGATGTGGATGCCTCTTAGCAAGTTTCAGTAAAAGGCATTGACCATTCTACTATGTTCCAACTAAATTTTTCTCTAATATTTCCCTTGAGAAGTAACCTGAGCCTATATCAATATCTATTTCTGAACCTTCATCAGAAAATCCATACTTGGTGGGTAAAGATGATCTAAAAGAATTTGGAGCTACACTTTTTTCTGGAGTTGAAAAAGTCATGAATTCCCAACCTGCTCTTGTAACTCATCTAAGTGAGAAAGATGTCTCACTATTGTTGGAAAAAGTTATTTGGAATATTCAACCCAAGATGCTTCATGATATTCAGGAAGTAAGAGTTGAAAACAGACTGCATAGTGATGAAGTGAAGACTCTAAGAGGTATGATTGAAGAAATTCATAAAGAGATGCATTCGAGATCAAAGCTTACTTCTCATCCTGTAGAACGTGTTGTTCCTCAAACCCTATAAAATGTTATGCCCCAGATTCAACCTCATTTAGCTTCCTTATCTAAAAAATCCACTGAAAGGAATAAACAGATTGTGAGGGAGATGAGAGAGCTTGTTTTTAATCTTAACAAGCTCACTAATGAATATACGTGGTGTCTTAAAAAAGTGCTAAACCAACTGAAATCTATGAACTCGGCTGTCAATGCTTCAAAGGAATCTTGGAAATCATCTCAACCATCCCTAGACAGTGACCTGCTCAGAACAATGGTCAAAGAAGAACTTTAGACTATGATTAGTGGTTTTAAGAATGATTCTCTATATGAAGTATTCAAGAACAGTGATATAGTTCTTGATCTAGTCCAAATCCATTCATAAATTTCTAATGATGCTCAGTAAGAAATTTCCAAGAAATTGGAATTCTTATTCAACTAAATCTTCTCAAATACTGAGAAGGACAATCACTTTAAATATCTTGTAGAAAATCTGAGGATTCCTCCTATTACTCAAGCTTTCAAGACCCAGGTTCAAAAGATCACAGAGTTCACTCATCTGTTGGATAAGTTTATGGAAAACAAGGATGACTTTGAGAAGGCTATGAAGTATGGTGGAGAGATCATTGTGGATTTTATCAAACTTATTAGTACCTATCTTCATGTCCATAGTATAGCCATTGTTTCTTCTGCAGCTGCACCTCTGAGACCTAGTCAGCCTAAATTCACCTCTGCCCGAGCCTCCACTTCTATTTCTATCTGTCAGGCACTGAGTCAGATTAGTCATGTGATCCTTGATCAACAACTGCCTCGGTCTTCTACTGCACCTACTATGGCTCCTTATATCTTTTAAGGTCTTCCCTTACCTTCTCTATCAACAAGCTCACTCCCTTCTTCTACTTCAACTTCTGCTCATATGGCTTCCACTTTTGTTGTTGATGCTAAAGGAAAAGAGATGACTAGTCAGTGAAGAAGAATAGTGTTTACTCTATTTTTATGGGGGTCTTGTTTCATTTGTTTTACTTTTTGTAATGTCACTGTTTTTATCTAATACATTATGAACTTTTCATGTCTATTTTGTCTTTCTTTTCCCTCCTACTTTTTGATAATCCCAAAAGGGGGAGAAATATATGAGAAATATATGAAAAAATATGGGAGAATTATATGAACCAAATATGGGAGAAATATACGAAAAAATATATAGGATAAGAGAACTCTCACTCTATATATGTTATATGCATTTGTTCTATATTGTTAGGACAAATATACACTCTAAATCTACATGGTTTGTGATCGTCAAAAAGGGGGATATTGTTGGACTCCTCGTGTATTAATCATGTTTTAATGATCACAAATACTATTTAGTCTATAAACCATGTTAACTCTATGTAATCTAACTCAAACCAAATGTATAGTAGCTTAGTAAAAGCTATCCAAAT
Organism: Viscum album; assembly: GCA_963277665.1. Taxonomy (NCBI): domain Eukaryota; kingdom Viridiplantae; phylum Streptophyta; class Magnoliopsida; order Santalales; family Viscaceae; genus Viscum; species Viscum album. The sequence continues at coordinate 1,801,012,317 of OY728123.1, forward strand.
CTCTTAAGTTCTATACACTCATTTTGGATACTATATACTATCTTTTGATCCACTTTATCATGATTTCTCTGACAAATGATTAAGTTTAATTCATTTCATAAATATCACTGTTAAAGTCTGAATAAAAATATTTTCGTAAGTCTGAGACACCGTGAAGCAGACACCGTGAACAAGACACCGTGACCATAGTCCACCATGAAGCAGACACTATGAAGTAGACACTGTGAACTAGACACCATGAAGCAATCACTATAAACAAGACACTGTGACATCCAGACACTGTGACATCTAGACACCATGACATCCAGACACTGTGACATCTAAACATAGTGACATCCAGACACTATGACATCCAGACACCGTGACATCCATACATCGTGACATTCATACACCGTGACATCCAGACACCATGACGACAAGACACCGTGACCAATCCAAACACCGTGTGAAGGAGACACCATTTCCTAATATGTTTTTTCGTATTTTGATTTGATCTCTAATGGTCATATTTAAATATTTTAATGCACTGACATAATTAATGTTTCTTTTTTAGAAATTTCCTTGATAGTATGAGGTATGAGGTACAGAATACATGAAACATGTCGGCTCAATCACATGCACTCCAAGATAAAGAGTAATGCGGCCCAGAAACGAAAAGGGGAGATAGGTGAGAGTAGTTGTACAATACTGAAAAAGAAAACAAGATGGTGGGTGTTAGTGTGACAACAGAATACAATTAGAGAATTTTCTCATGCAACTCAACTCTACTAAAGAACACACAGAGCATATTGGAATCCTAGAACCCTGAGAACATCTTTGCATTGTAAAACACCACGAAGAACACAAGATGGATCTTTATGACTTGTGACACTCTGTTTTCCATAAGATGACTTGATTTCTACATCTGCCTCATCTCAGAAGTCCAGAGCTACAAACACTAATAATCATAGCACTTATAAACCTATCTCAATATTTCTGCTCTATTGTGTATCATTTTATTAACTTTCGAGAAGAGTGTGTATCTTTATTACAACACACTCAGCCTTCTGCATTAAAATAAAGGATATATGATATCCTTACTCAAACATTATTTTACTCTTGTGTATACCCATGATAAGTGTGGAATAGGTCCCTGTGTGGCCTGGTTGTTTATACCCATGAAGAAATATGGAAGAGGTCCCTGTGTGTCTTGGACTGTCTTGTGTACTATTGTTAACCCCGATCTAGGGTGTGGATCAAGTTTATTTATATAAACTGCTTGGCAGAAGGTGATCACCAAGTGGAGTGGATTAGGTCTCATCTTGAGATTGAACCACTTGTTTCATATTCGTTGTGCTGATTACTTTAGTCTTCATTATTTTACTACTTTACTGTATAATTCATATATCACTAAATTCTCTTTGATAGTTAATCTTGGAAATAATTTATAATTATCTTGTCTTAATAAAATAGATTCAAAATAAATCTTAATAACTAACATTAAGATTACTGAGAACTAATTAATCTTCTAAGAAGTTATTTAAATAGTCAAACCTTTATAACAGTATGACCTTGATTAACTGGGTTGTATTTAAACTTTTGGGAAAACCTTTTAGAAATACTTTTTAATCAGAAATTTTTATAGATACTAAATTCACCCCCCCCCCCCCCTCTTCAGTATTCTAATCTGACCAACAGTGATGTTATGGGTGGGTATACCTATATGAATTGACTAATGGAATGTTAAAGGGGTAATATGAGAGGTTAGGTGTCTATGATTTGTGAATGATAAATTGAATGCATGAGTGGTTATACTCATGTCTTGTGCTTGTTTATGTGAGTGGGTATACTCACATGGGTTTAATTGTTTAAATTGAATTAATGGTTTGATAAATTCCATATAATACTCTCCATAGATCTAGAACGTTGTAGTAGACATTTTGGGTTGACTCTACCCCTTGGGTCTTGATTTCGTGGGATACCTCAGGCCTTGCTACCCCATAGATCCAGCTTACTTGAACTTGTGCACAATATGTCGGTACAAATGCTTCTAGGACTCTGACTAGTTCCTAGACAAAGTTTCCACTAGGATGCCCATGGGACTTGATGTGGATGCATTGGTCTTCTACACCTTGGATCGGGCCCTTTGTGGTCTATACTTCTTACTTGGATTCCTTGGTACATGACACCTTGTATCTGTCCCTTTGTGGTCTACACTTCTTACTTGGATACCCTAGTACATGGAACCTTGGACCCTACCCTAGTGGTATACACTTAGAGATATGGAATGGTCATGGGATACTTAACTTCTTTATACATCATGGTCATGAGTTACTTGATACAGATGGTGTACGGCGTGGATGTGGGACATTTGTTACAGATGGGAGTATGGAGTGGTCGTGTGATATGTTTAATTTTTTTACCTTCCTTGTTAGGAGATGACTCTTTTATAGAGATCCTTGAGATACTGTTTGGTATTACTTGTTGGAGTAAAATTATGTCATGGGAATTAACTTTTACATTACATCATTACTTACACTTTCTAGAACTTTGAATATTGTTGTTAGAACTGTATAGACATTTGAGTGGCTACCTATGGGGATGTTTATCTCACACCCTATTTGGACCTCCTTGGGGACCCAAACAGATTATATGGTTGTAGGTGATGGTAGGGTAATGCACCCCTATATAGGTTGTTGGTAGTTTCTTTGGATCAGGAGAGCATGGGACCAAGATGAGACTTGTGATGCTACTGGGACTTTTTGGTCTTTTTCTTCTTTTGAGACTTGTTTGTATTGTATTTACATGTACTATTCTAGTTACTTTCTATATACATGTATCATCTAAATCATTGTATATTTGACATTTCAGGATTATATGTATGTATTCTTGTCTTGTCTTACTTTTTAGTTGAATTCTTATTTATTTTCTTTTACTATTGTATGTATTTGACTTTCGTTGTGATATACTCTGGTAATGTGGTCATAGTCTCCCCACTGACTCACCTAGGCCCTCACTGCTAGTAGATAGCCTCTAAAATTTGGGGAGTTGTGTTTGAGGCCTTGTGGACATCCAGGATCGGGGCACTTTTGAGTGGCATCCGGGTCTAGACGTTACATTAAGTCCACAAAATGGAACGACATAGTCACATAATAGGATAGCTTCAATTCTCAAAAAAATTCTAGTATTTAAAAACACAACATAAATTAAAATCAAAATCAAGAACATGGTATCCTAAAACATTATTTAGACCCCCCCCCAACAATTATCCAATTACTCATCATTTAAGCATAATCATGATGCACCCAAAACTTATATAGTGATCAAAAAAAATACAACCTGATTTATTAACATGTTGGATCCTTTAGATAATATTTTAATTTAATACCACAGTTTCATCTTAAAAAAATTATGGAAAACTAAAAAAATAATATATATTATTAAATGTAAATAATAAATTATGATAAAGGTAAGTAAATTGATTCTTATGGAATTCACCCAAATGGTTGTGTTTTGACTACCTTCAACCTAGTAGTTTTTATGGATTAATCCCAACTAAAAGGAGGGTTATGTTATTGTATTAATAACCAACACATGTTCCTTTTTCCAGTTTATTTGATTGGGCACTATTTTTTGGATTCCTAATGAACATTGTTTATAAACATACACATTAAATGATTAAAAAGTTGAGGAAAGGGTAGTAATAAAATGAAATGGGTCCCTAAAATTGTTTTATTCTATTCTAGTTTGTGTTCATGGTATTTTTTAGGATATTGTTGCTGTATGATTATTCATAGGGTATTTTATTCCTCTTAATTTACCTATGGGTATATCTTCATTAATTATATGACATATTTGTATAGATAATATAAAAAAATTATCAAAAATGTAAACATTGGACTGCTATATTTAAAATATATTAAAACAAACTTAAATTGTATCTCATTATTCTACATTAAAATGGTCTGATAATGATGTTATTTATCCATTCATATCCTCTAGGAACTCTTCATCATTAAAATACATCACCATTTCATCTTCAATTGTGCACTCATATTCATCATCTTCACTCTATAAGGCCATATATGGATTTTCCATGTCTGAATATTTGAAAAAAAAAATAATAAAAATGATTTTAAAATGATGAGAAATTAAAATAAATGTATTATAATTAAATATATTCTAATTTATACTATTTATCTATGATATATTACTCTCTAGTATACTATTATCTATGTAGTTATAAATTTTTTTATAGAAAATGACTTTCATGTTTATCTTTCACCACACCAATGTCTTATTTATCAATGATAATATTAACTTATTCCTCTAATTCTTCATCCTCTTGTGAACTTGCCTCCATTTATGATTAGATATTGGTGACCATCATTGTTATCATATCCATTGGTTTACCCATATTAATTTTTTGATCTATTTTATTTTGATTAAACAAACAGGAACTTATTACTTCCTTTTTAACATCAAATAGTGTTGAATCTTCTATAGAATGATGGTAGGGGGGATTACAATGTTAATGTTAATTAGTTAAAATGGTATAGTATAATTCCTTGACCCATAATTTTTTAAACAATTATGATGTATCATTTCATTTCCATTAAAATTAGTCCCCAGACATCTATTCAAAGACAAAGTGTTTTCCTAAGAAATCCTTAAAGATTTTATCCACTTATTTGAATGGGAAATGTAATTTGTAATCCCAGATAGATGTTTGGTCACACTATTATTTTTATCCAATATTTCAATAAATTAAAGAGATAAATAAATAAAAAATAATGAATATAATAAAATTAAATCAAGGAATATATATAGATATTAAAAAATAGTAAATGAAATGCTTGACTCATGGGAAATGGAACCCAATTTTATAAAAGGATTTATTTTAACCACTCCAATAAGAATTTAGTCCCAAGGTATAGCCTAGTGGATGAAATATATTATATCACAAAGTGAATCACTAAACACTCAAAATACTATAATTATTCTCACTAATAAATATTTTTAAATTTTCAATTAAAAAATGAATTATAGTGAAATGAAATTTTAATTTAAATAGAACACACAATGAAATAAAAATGAAGAAAAATACATATGTTTTCAATTATTGAATTATCACATAGGGAACACAAAATAAAATATTAATTCCTCCTATTGATTATAATTCATTCACCCAATCTTCATTCCCACAACCATGTACACATCCCACCATTACTTTTGTGTGATGGTTTAATGCATTGAAAACATACCAAGCACATCAAACACTCACCCCTTTAATGGGGTTGTGAATAAATGAGTCATAATATAGAATCATACCCCACTAATGACCCTAGTGTACTACCATACCCATTAAAAACCCCCTATATAACCATCCATCTAATGTAAGATAGGTGTGAAGTGTTTGTTATAAGAAGAACAAAAAAATACAGAAAAAAATGAGTCGATCTACTTTTTTATACCAAGATCCCAAAAACCACCCTAAATTTTCATGGTGGATATAAAATAGAAATTATTGAAAAAGAACTTTAAACTCAAGGCATTCCCTTATGATTGATACATATATATACATCCATTCAAGAATGTACATAAGATATTACAATATTGGGGTATGATTCATATAAAAGATATAAAGAAGGCCCGAAAAGTTAACAACAAAATATTGATATTAAAATATAATAATTAAAAAAATCCTAATCTAATATAGCTCATGTAAAAGTGGTAAAGATAAAAATCTGTAAAAAAATAAATTGGAAATGTTTTTATATCTATCATGGATCCTTCCTTCATTATAGTGACAATTAGGGTTGTGTATCTCCTCCTTTAATTCTTCCATGTGGACTGGCTGAGAGGTATTAATTTCTCCATATATGTGTATGTTGTATCTCCCATGATCCCCTACTAAAAAATTCCTCCATGATCATCCCATCATCACTTGACATATTTTTTAATTGATGAATGGCTCATCTAAGCTCATTTGGTGATTTCTTGATTTGGTCAGATAATAGAAATGTAAATTTTAAAATCAGGTTGATCTCTATCTTCATTATATAATTTGGTTTTTATATTTTTTTGGAATTACATTTTTTTGGTTTAAAATGACATGATTTTAGGAAAAAAATTCAAAGGGGGTGACTTGGCATGCATGATTCACTTAGATTTACTACAATTTTGCTACTAGAAGGGATTATTTAATCTATTATGAGAGGTGTTTATTCATACAAAACTTCTCCCAAATGGTTAATAAAATATATAATATTTTGTGTCTATTTATTCATATAAAACCATAAAAAATTGTAATTCTATCTTATATAGGGTCCTCTAACTAAGATAATCTTCCATGTGTGGGATTATTCTCATAATTTTTCCTTATATAATAATTTTTTCATATGTATGTGTTGGGTTTAGTCTAACATAGTAGTTTATTAATAGATTCAATACCTCATATATAATATTTTTCTACTTTTTATTATATAGTAGCTTTAGTTAGTCTCATGGATCCCTTTGAAATTGTGATTAATATAACATATATTCTCAAAATCTCTTTTAATCTTCCATAATTATATATTTCTATTGTAAAGATACAAAAAAATCATTTTTACTTTTAAATTATTCAAAATTAATTTCAAAATCAAATAAAAATATAAATATAAATTTTATTTATGTCACCTTAAATTTATAATTTTCCCATTTTTTTAATATTTATTACCATTAATGAAGAATGATTATGGGGGGAATTTAGATATGATAATCAAATAAAATTTACACTTTTTAAATTTTTTCTATTTTTGTCAATATCATTAATAATAATAGATAATGTTGGATTCAATGTTTTCATAAGAAGAAGATAACTATTTGGGTAATTAAGTTCATTGAGATTCATTCATCAGGATACAAAATAATGATCCTCATGTTATGTGAGGACCCAGAAAGTGATTATTTATTGAATGATTGAATGGATAATATTATAGTGGGAAGTGTCTTACAAGTCTTTTGGTGGGTGGCCACTTTGTCATAATATAGAATGAGACAAATATTGTTAAAAGAAACCACAAACTATAACATCCATATATATTGATATGTTGGATTATTTATTTTAGTTTTTTGAATGGATTTATTAAATAAATGATCCAAGTTGATTTCATGTGCCTCGTGAGGTATTTTTGTTAAGAAATTGTGTCTCAGATTGAATTTGATATTGAAATTAGTTATAATATATTTAGATAATTTTATAGAATATAAAAAAAATAGCACATATATTCACATTGAGTTATGTATAAAGGGGTGTGGTGGTAAAAGAATATTTTTAGAAAGGGTTTGTGTGCATTCCAGATCAGATCAAGAGTATTAATAAAGGATAATTTATGTATATTGGTTGTATGAAATATAGAGAAATGTCTCATTTTAAATAAGAAATATGTAATTAAATTTGATATCGATTGATGTGTTTATAATTTTGAACTCTCCATTAATGATTCTTAGTGATGAGATTCTTAATCATATGGTTTTTTTAGTGCCTTATGTCATCATAGGTAAATATGTTCCAATGAAAATTTGAATTATAGAGATATAAAATCCAAAATGTTTTTAGAATCCAGGTTGGGATTATAATTCTATGATTTATGCCATCTCTAAAATTTTTCTTTTCTTTGTTTATGACTTTTTATGTAATTATAGGTGTATCATATCTATATTGAAGGAGTTAGTCTTGGTATGGTGAAATTCTAATATAGGCGGTTCACATCACTATAGGGGACAATGTGATCTAGAATAGGGATTGAATAATATTAAGTTATTTACCATGGTGGAGATAAATACACAATATGTGGTTCAATTGGGATGTCCTTGATCTTATAATAATTCTTGTCTGTACTTTATTGGGGCTTCTCTATATATGTGTATTATGTCGTGAACTATATGAACACACCATAATGTATCCCTGGACTATGGAATTGAATTATGACCCTCTAGGTTATTACAGAATGGATCTACATACAATATTTTTTTATTTTGAATTAGGTAATTGAAATATTTTAAATTTATCCTCCCCATTCTGTTCATTTAGTCAAACAACCATGACCATTCCCCCCTCTATATCTCATTTTCTCCTTCACCCCCTCCACTTATTAAGAACTTGGATCATAATATCGATGTGAATTATGGTATATAATGAGGTAAGTGGCTCCTCTCAATATGGTTATGGTAAGACTTTGAATCCTATCATTTTTTTAAGTATCACATAAATTTTTTTGATATATAACTCATTTTGGATCCAATTTTTATTATTTATTTCTTTTAAGTGAAATCATACAAATAAAAACCATGATATCAGACAATTTAATTTTTATAATCTCAAGGTAGGTAGTTTCTATTATGTTTCATTATATTTTTTATGTTTTTATTTAACATGTATGTGTGTTTGTTGATGTATATGTTTTATAATTCAGTAAAGGTTCATAGTAAGTCATTAACCTTGTGATATACTATGTTAAATATTTATAGGGGAGGAACATATACACTTCAGAAGGTTGGGATATTTTAAAGACACCCTATGGATATGATTTCAAGGTCTATAACCTTGAGTTATGTTCAAAAGACATATAAATTGTCTTGGATAATATAGTAAATTAGAAATGTCCTAGGTCGAACCTAAATGAGTTGGTCTATAGTGTTTTTCCTAGTTAAAAACATGGTTTAGGATTCATGGGAGTGATGATCCTTGTGATATATAAAATAAAATTACTTTGAGTGTGCACTTAGGAATGTAAAGACTATTAAAATTATATATTGATAATGGCATGGTCTCTCTAGGTTTAAAGTCTCTCTTCTGATTGAAAATTTGTTATTATATTCCATGGCTCTTAGTGGATTATTTTATAATATTGATTTGGTTTATACCATGATGGATTTCAGTGAGGGTTTGTATTACATGTAGATGTGATTTTTTATTATATTAGGCTTCCTATTTATGCCTAGGTTATGGGGAGAGTTTTTTGGATTGTATAGTTTATGTAGAATGAAAATAATGTATAAAATAATATGGGGTTTTCCATTAGTTTCATATCATGCATGTTTCATTGGAATTTCATGAAAAGGTATCTATATTTCTTCTCAATAATCTTCTGCTGGGTTTTTGTACATATTAATGACTAATAATGTAATATTAAGATGATGTGTTATTTATTGAGTAATTAATGGCTAGTTTACCACTCAAGATTTTTAAAGTGACTGGGTGTATCCATATGTAACCATAGGGGAGGAAATATATATTATTCATTGCATAAATGATTTTGTATCATTGTTAGTATCATATTTCAATGGGTTGTGTTTTGATTGAATACATATAGGGAAGTATGTTAGGGAAATTTTCATCGAGTTCCTTATGAGATATACATTAATAACGTTCCAAATGAGGATTATTGTTTATATGATAGCTTTATGTTGGGATATGACTATTATAATTTTGTACTGCATATTGAAATTTTTCAAGTAGGTGATGATATAGTTAGGGTTTATAGACATAGGGATCAATTTGTAGAGGTAACCTGCCCTGGTGATCTTTATTTATTAGTTTTTAGATGATCATGGGTAGTGTGAACTGATTGGAATTTATTTAAAAAAAATATTTCTATGTATCAAATTTCTAGTGAAGCATTTCATATGTGTTTTTCTAGTGATGATTATGTAGTTTTGAGTTGGGAATGGAATTAGACCCTTACATCAGGGTGTAGGTTAACATTAATAAGGTGTTATTCATACAATATGTTGGATAGAATAGAGGATAGAGAAAAGATCCCCAATTATTCTATTATGTTGATCATGCTACATTTCTCCATTCCCATGATGTGTTTATTATGTTTTACTTTATCAATGATTTTATTATGATACATCAACAACAGGTATTAGCTTATGAAGGTGGGAAAAGTGTCTTATAGGTAGGGTTTGTACATAAAAACCTGAATTTTTTTTGTAACATCCAGTTACATTGATTTAGGTAAATCTAACCCCTTATTATAATCTATTGTTTTTTGGGAATGTATCATGGTATTTTGGTGATGTTTTAAAAATTATAGAGGTTTTTGGGGATATCCAAAGTTGGCACATTGTTAGGGAAAATAATGTGGTTTTTTCCAAAAAAAACTTGCACCCTTTTTTGGTGCATTGGAGGAGGCATGGTTAATAAAAATAGTGCATCCTCTCCCTCAAATAACAAATCCTTGTATAGTGTTTTACTTTTCCAGTTGGTACATGGTATGATTTATTATGCATACAAATCATGTTCCCTTTCCAAAATCCCTGTTAGGGCGCATGTTTAGGGTGAATAGTTACTAATAATTGTGTGTCTTTACTAGGAAATTGTGTGCCTGAGTTTTAATGTAACATCCCAGTATTTTAAAAAGGAAACATAATTACACATCATGCTTAAATAAACTACTAAATACAATGTGACATTTATAACCTAGCAGTTAAACTTATTTTTTTCACTTTTGTGATATGAATTTTGAAAATCTAACATACACGGTTGTGATCAGTAAGTTATTTGGGGTCTGATTGAACAAACTTAATTTTTTAGAGAATAGTAACCTACCCTTATGAATAGTAACCTACCCTTATGAATAGTAACATGGCCTAATGAATATTAATATGGCCCTTCTGAATATTAAATCATCCAAAAGAATAGTAACCTCACCCTTCAATGTATAAATAATATTTAGGCACCTTATAGTTGACAATATGACCATAGTAAAAGTATTGGTATTTTTGTAAGCCATAAATAATTAATTACAATTAATTATTTAATTAAAAAAAATATTTAACTAAAATGTGTTTATAAAATAATGATTTTATATATTCTGGTTTAAAGATGATTTTTGAAGACCTTCTATGATTTTAGAAAGCATTATAAAATAAGTTATAATTTTAAAATCTGTATTTTTCATGTAAATTATTATTTTAATTAAAAATTAAATCAATCATATTTAGAAAATTATTTTTAAAAAATGGAGTTATTTTTTTTATTTTAAACTCTTATAAATGTTTAGGGTGTATTTTTGGGATTTTATTGAAATACTTGAATCTTTTATGAATAGTGAAATACTATAATTTACAAAATAAGCTAAATACATTAATTATAGAGTCATGGATGATGTTCTGCCGATATAATCCCAATAGGTTCAAACTCACATGAACTTATTAATATTATTGGTCATGTAATCATCAGTATTTCTTATCTTGTGCAGAAATAATAAATTAATGAATATAATATTGAGAAAACCCCTCTTCCCTCTACTATAAATATCACCCCTCACACCCTCATTACTTTACACCTCTCAAGCTTCAAGACTTGTCTAAATCCTTCCCAAATATCTTCTCTATCCCCTCCCCCAAGTCCAACATCCCTTGGTCTAATAAAAAGTCCAAAACCTCTTCCATAAAGACGCTCTCAAATAATATATATTCAAGAGGTGATTTCTCTCTCTTTTCGTTCAGTTTCCTTTCAAATTTCATTTCTTTTCTTCTATTATCCACAAATTATCTTATACAAATTTCATGATAACTCTAGTATGATTAATATAATGGTATTATATCATGTTAATAGAAGATTATTCATTATACACTTCCCTCTCTCTCTTTTTTTATAAAAATTAAATTGTTGCCCGTGATGTGTTAATTTACCTACATCATGGGAAATGCACTTCCATTTTCCTTCAACTCCTTCAATATTGTAAATGAAATAATTAAATGGAAAAAACCATATTTTATTATGTATTTTTTAACCCCTTTTATTTTCTGGAATCAAATTTTATTCATAATACTAATTGACAAAACAAAACATGTTTTTTGTGATCTGAAAACCGCCCAAATTAACCTAAAACGATCATCATTCATCATAATTTCAATTTTTATTAAATAATAGGAATACAAAACAACTACTAAACCCAAAAAACCCTCAGTAAATGGACTAATGAGGTATAAAATGGTTAAGGATGAGGGTATCCCCTGATAAGGTTAACCCCTTTGGGTTTTAGAATATGGATATTATGTAAACAAACCAGATCCGGCCCAAAGACCTCTAAAGAAGCAAAGTGGTCCGCAACTTGGTTTCCTTCCTGCCAAGAGTGTACCACTTTGGTTTTGTTGGTGATCATACCTATAAAGTTTCTAATGATATAGTTAATAGACCAAGGAGTGGGGAAAAGGCTATGTAAGGCATCGTGGAGAATTTTTGAGTCTGTTTAAACCTCTAAAATGGAAATACCTTCCTAGTGGAAGAGGCTGAGACCCAGAAACAGAGCCTTAGATACGACATGAAGAGCGTATACTTGGCTGAGTTGAGAGAAGAAGGCCAACTAGATCTAACCCTATAAGTCCCGGATAGCCCCATCCCCTCACAAGACCCGCATAATGCAAGATCCATCATTTTTTAGCATGAGACCCCTGTATGGGGGGTTCCAACGGACCCAATGGCCTCTTTCACTAGTGTCCACCGCTTGGGTTCCTTGATGCCTTGAATGAATCCAAAAAAGAAAAGGAGCCTCTCGCCACTTACTGAAGAGATAGACCAAGTCCAGAAGAAGGTTCTTCGTGCAGATGATGATTGACCTACTAGAGGATTGGACCCCGCCATGCCTTTGATTATTCCTAGCCTGCCAGATACACCAATAGTCGGCCTGTAGGATCAAGGTACAAGCCAATTTCTTGGGGACCCTGTCACCCGAGTCGTGAAACCACCTATCTAAAAAAGTGAGGTCTTCCATGTTGATATCCAGGATACCATTGTACTCCCCGAAGTATATCCACATAGTGCATGCCCATTCACCCTGGAAGAAGAGGTGTTTCAAGCCTTCCTCCTAGTTATCTCTACAATAAGGGAAACTGGATATATTTGGGATCCCACATAATTTGACATTATCATCCATGGGAAGGGATCTAGTCCTAATCTGCGATAGTAGAAAATTATATTTTGAGGGGGTGATGTTATACCACAGGTGACATTATAGGAATCTTAAATCTTTATCATTTCTCAGGTGCGTCGGTAATCACACGGGGTGAAGACCCCCCGAATGGGAAGGAGTGAACTCACAACGGTCTAGATCCAGAGACAACTCAATGAGGTTGAAATTGTTCTACTATTATTCATCCAACATAGTGTTGATGAGGGTTGGTTATGTTCTGGCCTCCCTAAAAGTAAGAGTATGATAAGGACAGCCCAAGAATCCAATCACCTCCCCATCCCAGTTGTCATGCTAGAATGATATTTATCCCCTCCCGATAATCCATTGAGAGTGCTGATGAAGATCAGAGGTTATTTGAGAAATAATAGACCATAAGGGAGATCTATGACTTTCCAGTGCAGGTTGGATTATATGATATGAGAGCATGGTTTTCCCCTACAGCGAGTATTGTTATAATACTTCCCAGGCTAACTTTTCATGTATGAATGTGTACAAGTGAACCATTCATGAAAACTAAGAAAAAGAACACTCCCGAACAATGGATTTAAACTCTATAACTCATCCAAAGGCCCATAAAATAAATTAATGAAACCATAATGAAATATATTCATTTATAAAAGGTTATGTAATTGATAATTAATGAATATAATGTCATTATACATGATAATAAAGTGAATAAAGCATTTAGATACAAGGTAAGGGGAAATTCTCAAACCCAACTCTCTTTCTTTGGGTTTTCCCTCTTCAACCCATTTTCAGTATGGATATGCCTTAAAATAATTTAGTCATCATTATATTACCACTTATAGGATATACATGTTCTCTAATTGATTTTATGAAAATCCCAATGTTTTCCAAAAGAACTCTTATTTCAAATAAACACATCCTTTTTACTTCTCAAAGATTGTTTCACTATTCACTAAAGGTTAATGGTTCTATGTCAAGAATAAAATTCCCTCTTTATTTTGGTAACCAAATTTTTATGAATGTATGATTTATGATGTAAAAACCATTTCTTTCTATGTGTTATTTTATGTTAAAGTTTGAAATATTTTTAATGTGGCATGTATGATAATGTAAATGTTATGATGAGATGGGTGCACCTGGAATTATATATCACAATATGAAAGTTTTAATGTGATGGGTGCACCCAGAATTATACAGTGCTCTAATGCATTGGTAAAAGTGATGAATCTCATGTGTTAAAGTTAAATGATGTGTGAACATGATGCTAGTGTTGTTCACAACTATGTGTGGTAGTTGACCATGAAGACATGATGTTTTATTTTTATACATTGTCATATTTCCTATCATGTTTATAATCTTATGCCTATGTTTTTATTTTTCTCACCTCATGTTATATTGTTTCATGTTCATATCTATCCTCTTACTGGGATTTTAGATCACCCCTTTTTTGATGTATATCCTCAGGTGGTTACTTGTACTAAGGAGTTTTAAAGGGATAATAAGAATCTAAAGAAGAAGGAATTAAATAAAGTTTTATGTTTTAATATGTAAAATTTATGTACGGTTTGTCTAATACTCTAAAAACTATACTAGAAAATATCCTGGAATGTATTAAATGTTTTGTATTTGTTTTGTTGAATTTTATAAAATAAATACACAGCATTTATTTGTTCTTAACCTGGAAGAGTAGGTTCTGGGGCCTTATAGTTGGTATCAGATAAATGGTATAGAAAACATTGAAGACTAGACGTTGTCGTTTCTAAAAGTTTAACGGTCCTAGTGTTTCTTAATTCTGAATATGGAAATTCAGAATTATTTTTAGTCCAACGAAACAAATTGCGAGGGCGCAATTCTTTTTTAGGGGGGAATAATATAACATCCTGGTATTTTAAAAGGAAACACAATTACACATCATTCTCAAATGAGCTACTAAATACTATGTGACATTTATAACCTAGTTGTTAAACTTAATTTTTTCACTTCTGTGATTTAAATTTTGAAAATATGACATACACGGTTGCGATCAGTTTGTTATTTGGGATATGATGGAACAAACTTAATTTTTTGGCGAATAGTAACACACCCTTATTAATAGTAACTCACCCTCATGAATATTAATATGACCCTTATGAGTTGTAAATTGTCCAAAATAATAGTAACCTCACCCTTGAATGTATAAATAATATTTAGGCACCTTATAGGTGACAATATGATCATAGTAAAAGTATTTGTATTTTTTTAAGTCATAAATAATTAATTACAATTAATTATTTAATTTAAAAGAAAATTTATTTTACTAAAATGTGTTCATAAAATTATAATTTTATACCTTCTAGTTTTAATATAATTTTAGAAGACCTTCTGTGATTTTTGAAAGCATTATAAAATAAGTTATAAATTTAAAATCAGTATTTTTAAAGTAAATCATTATATTAATTAAAAATTAAATTAATCAAATTTATAAAATTATTTTTGAAAAATGTATTTAATTTTTGGATTCTACACATCGATAAATGGTTAGGGTAAATTTTTTGTATTTTTCTGAAATACTTGAATTTCTAATGAATAGTCAAATACTATAATTTACAAAATAAGCTAAATACATTAATTATAGAGTCATGGATGATGTTATGATAATGTAATATCAATTGGTTCAAACTCACATACACTTATTAATAATCTTGTTTATGTAACCATCACTATTTGTTTCCTTGTGAATAAATATTAAATTAATGAATATAATATTGAGAAAGCCCCTCTCCCCTCCACTATAAATACCACCCCTCGCACCCTCATTACTTCACACCTATCAAGATTAAATCCTTGTCACAATTCTTCCCAAATATCTTACCTAGAACCTATCCCACGTCCATAATCCATTATTCTAATAAAAATACCAAAACCTCTTCCCTAAAGAGTCTCTCAAAAAAGATATATTCAAGAGGTAATTTCTCTCTCTTTTCTTTAAATTTTCTTTCAAATTTCATTTCTTTTCTTCCCTTATCCACAACTTATCTTATCCAAATTTTATGATAACTCCAGTATGATTTATATAATGGTATTATATCATGTTAATGGAATATTTTTCATTATACTCTTCCCTCTCTCTATTTGTTTATGAAAATGAAATTGTTTCCGGTGATGTGTTAATTTACCTACATCATGGGCGATGCACTTCCATTTTCCTTCAACTCCTTCAAGTATGTCTATGAAACCATTAGATGGTTGAAACCATATTTTATTATGTATTTTTTAACCCCTTATATGTTCTGTAAAAAACTTTTATTCATAATACTAATTGATAAAACAAAATATGTTTGTTTTGATCCAAAAACCACCCAAATTAACCTAAAATGATCATCATTAAATTTTAACTAATGAATCATCCACATGGTATATAACATAATTCATTATAATATAATTTAAACTCCTATAATATCATTAATAGAATGTAATATCTGTTTTTTATGTTTATCCATGTTCTACATGAACTTCCATTCATGTGTATGAGTGAACCGTTCATGAAAACTATGAAAAAGAACAATCTCGAACAATGGATATAAACTCTCTAACTCATCCAAAGGCCCATAAAATAAATTAATGAAATAATAATGATATATATTAATGTATAAAAGGTTATTTAATTTTTAATTAATGAATATAATTTCATTATATAGGACAGTATGGTGAAGAAATTTTTTGGATACAAGGTAAGGAGAAATTCTCGAACCCAGCTCTCTTTCTTTAGGTTTTCCCTATTCAACCCATTTTTAGTATGGATATGCATTAAAAATAATTTATTCATCATTATATTATCATTTATAGGATATAATTTTTCATTAATTTATTTTATGAAAAAAAAACCCAATGTTTTCTAAATGAACACTTCTTTCAAATAAAGACACCCTTTTTACTTCTCAAAGATTATTTCACTCTTCAATAAAGGTTAATGGTTCTATGTAAAGAATGAAATTCAATCTTTATTAAGGGAACAAAATTTTTATGGATGTATGATTTATGATGTGATGCCCATTTCTTTCTAGTGGTTATTTTATGTTCAATTTTGACGTAGTTTCAATGTGGCATGCATGATAATGTAAATGTAATGATGAGACGGGTGCACCAGGAATTATATAGCACAATATAAATGTTTGAATGTAATGGGTGAGCCCAAAATTATATATTGATCCAATTCATTGGGTAAAGTGATTAATCTCCTAAGTTAAATTGAAATTATTTGGGAACATGATTCCAGTTTTGTTCACAACTATGTGTGGTAGTTGACCATGAAGACATGATGTTTCATTTTTATACATTTCCACATTTTCTCTCATGTTTATGATCCTATGCCTATGTTATTATTTTTCTCACACCATGTTATATTGATTCAAGTTCTTATCTATCCTCTTACTGAGCTATTAGGTCACCCCTTTTTTGATGCATATCATCATGTGGTTACTTGTACTAAAGAGTATTCAAGGTCCAATAAGAAGCTAGAGAAAAAAGAATTAAATAAATTTATATGTTTTAATATGTAAAATTTGTGTATGTTTTGTCTAATCCTCCAAAAACTAGACTGGAAAATTTCATGTAATGTATTAAATGTTTTTTATTTGTTTATTTTTCTTTTATAAAATAAATATACAACATTTATATGTTCTGAACCTGGAAGCATAGGTTCTGTTCCTTACATTTAATCCCACAAATTTTTTTATTAAAAATCATGAGACCCCTGTTTAAGATTTTGAACAACTCCATTCAACCCAAACTTGAACCTTTTTTTATTATGGTGGATTTTTAGAGGATTTCTAGGATCCTCTAACCTCTTCTATTGCAAATAAGAGTTTTAATAAAAGATTCAATCCCACTCAAGTATGTTTTTTCTCTAATTATTTTTGGTTTTCTATTATATCAATCACTCCATTTTTAGAGATCTTAATCTCATTACTATTACTGTATTATCTCTTAGATTTTATGGATTTGGTTTTTATGTTTTATTTCTTGATATTATTCTCCTTCGTTTGTTATTTGTGTTTCCTATCATGGGTGTTTATTTAAATATGATATTAAAGGTAAATGGTTCCATAATCCTTTACCTTACTATTGAAACAATGAATTTCTTTATTGATTTTAAATTAATTTTTAATGCATTTAAAATACTTAATTTGATTTTATTTGATGTTTGATTTTAAAAGGTCATGGAAATTATTAAAACCCCTCCAATTTCAATGGAATTAAAATTTCATGGAGGATTTTGAGTAAAATTATTTCTTGAATTGAATGATTATTGATGAAATGATTATGATGTTAATACTTGATAATATGGTCTTTAAATGAAAGATTATTTGAAAAGGCATAATTTTGATGAAAACCCATGAATTGGTTTTGAAATTTAAATGTAATATTAAATTTGAAAATTGGGAAATATAATTTTGAATGTTGAATTGATTTGAAATAAATTATTTTTGCATGAAGGGGTGAATTATTTGATTTATTCAAGAATATGTGAGTATATTTAGTTATAATTTTATTAGGACAAGTATGTTAGGACTCTGACACCCTTAAAATGGATTGGCATTGACAAATATAACTAAACCTTATTCAGCACGATTGTACTTTATGTGATATTTATTGTTTTTTCCCAAAACCTAGAGCCTTAGTGGTGTGTGCACACTTTCTTCATATGTGATTAATGATTAAGTTGTGTGAGGATCGTATTACCAGAAACTAAATAATGTCAGGGAATATGAATGTGGTTCTTTCTTTGGTGATGTGATGTATTATTCAATTCCATTTTTTATAGAACCATTTTATTCATTCCAGCTATTTTATATAATTTTTTTTATTAAATTATCATTTAATATTTGTTTGATATATTTGCTATCTATTTATTAGAAACATTTTTGGATTTAAAATATTAAATTAAATTTCCATGTCCTGTTTTATTTAAGTTGTAAGCATTAAAGGTTTATTGTTATGTAATTTATTATAGAACACTTGGTGTGACCCTAATAGGATTTATAGCTCACATATTATTTTTTTGTTTTAGAATGAATAAGGTGAAGAGATAAGAGGGCGGGGGGATTTCTATCCTTTTAAAAATAATAAAAATTTTAAAATATCTTTCTTGAAATAAAGCGATCATATCCTTCTCTCTTTATGATGTGTGATCTAACAGTGAATAAATGAAGGAAAGTACAATATATGACGACGTATAATGGTTAATGGAACCAAAATACTATACGAAACTCCACCAATGGTCTCTCTAAGAGAATGGTAATTTTCACTATAATGTTCCTTTTTCCTGGGGACCTCTATAACTGAATACATGATGTTAACACCATACAACAAAGATTTTTCCATGCCTTCTAGTTCATTTAAAAGGGACGATAATATCTGTATATTTGTATCAGAAGCTGATACTCCACCATTATGGAGTTCAAGCAGTCGACACTTCATATAAAATATATGTGATATAGATGGTTGACACAACTTCAACATAGAGTTGTATAAGAAAATAAAAAATGTAAATGGTCATAAAGAATTCATAGTAGCAACAAAATAATATTTAAAGTCACACAGGATTCCTTATTATTTCAACAGTATCAGGACACCATTTTTCTTCTTTAGTGTAGGATTTCTTCTTCTTATTTTTCTTCACACTGTGTGAGAATAATGTACATATAGTGTATTTCAATTATCTCTTCATAATGTTGAACAAAAGAATGAATATTTGACATAACATTATTTCTATTTATTCAAATTAATTTTATTATGAACTGTGTTATTAACCAACTAGAGAAATATATATAAGGAATAAATAAATATCCAATAGTTTCAATGGTTCTCCCTTCATTGGATATTCAAAATAAATTGATTTAAGGGCTTCCAAAAACATATTCATAAAAAATTATAGCACCATAGACACTTTATTTCTGAATAATAAATATATAAAAAATAAGTTCAGAAAATATTTGATAACTCTTCCGATAATATCTTCATAATATTAGAATTTTTTAATTACCCATTGAAACAGATTGAACTAACCATTAGCAGAAATAATTCTAGAAAAACAGTAAAAGCATTCATAAGAGAGTTCAAATATTTAAATTTAACAAATCGGTTTTCATCCACATATTTAGGAAAATGATGTTAAAATAATATGGTAATTTTTATATTTAAATTATTCATAAAAAATATTCACAAATAAATCAATAATATTCTCTTGAATATATGAGAAATTATCCAGTTGATAAACTACTGAAAATATTCTATATAAAACACAGCTTCTAAAATTACCTAGAAAATTGTAAAATAGAGTACCAAATTTTCTTCCAAAATAACTAGAATATATAGAATAGTTTTTGATATGTCATTCTATGATTTAGAATAAATTTATAAATTCTCCATCCATCTTTTTTAACTAATCAAAAACTCTAGATAAAACTGTGAAGCTTATACTGCATGAATTCTGATGCTACACAACTCTATTTCAGACTACAACCTAATGTAAATTTCTGAGTTCCACATTCCTAATAGATATTATTATTTTTGATATAAATATACAACTCCTATAATATTTCTATTTGGTCGAGATATCCTTCACAACCTGTAAATAGTTCGTGTTGTAAGCTCGATACATATGAGGCACATAAAAAGCATTCCTAATTCCATGTAAATATCTACATTCATGTTTTTACTTCATGTGATGAATCCTTCTGTGAAAATATTATAGAGCCAAGAATGAGATCATTTAGGTGCTATATATTTTTTACAACAATCTTGCATCATGTGATGAATCTACATGATATTTTCGATCCAAACATTCTTCTTCATAGTGTCATTCTCAAGCTAAAGATTCATTGATTTCTCGTAAAACCCTAGTACTGCATGATCAAGTTCCTTTATATTAAAAAATAAATAAATATTCATTCATGTTGTTCATTTTATCCTTCATTTCATACATTCATACCGGAAGAACACGATTCCACACTTTTCATCATCAGTTTTGGTGTCTAGTATGCAGGTGTACAACAATAGAAAGGGCGCAACACAATGTAGTAGATCGTTTTTTCAATTTAAATATTATACATATCATGTTATACTCTTCATCATATTTATACTTTAGTTTCATTTAAAAAATTTTGTAGACAAGATTCTCAAGAAGGTCACCTTCTTTGGATTAAGTACAATCAAGTTTCAGATTAAAGTATCATGTAGGAGAGTTCTCATAAACATGGAGATGGACATATCCTATAGCTCATGTCATGTACAGATCATGGTGCATTGTATTATAAATCAAGTATCTTTTCTATCATTTTCTCATTCTAATATGGATGAATAAATATTATTTATCTTTAAATCGGCAGTAAAGTCTAGATTCATTTTTACAAATGTTGGGTACAAATTATAGGTTTTTAAAGCTCATTTTTAAATCAAAAATGGGGATCATTTCATGAAATGTTAGTTTTCAGTACCTCACATTCAAATCAATTGTGGGGATAATTTTTGAAATTAGGTTTCCAAACCTCACATTTAAAAAAATGAGATGATCATTTTTATCAAATGCAAGGTTCAAATTCTGTCTCTAAACTGAACAACTAACTAGAAAAATTCAATAAGTTTTTATAGCATTTTAAAATAGATTTAATGTTCATACAAGAAGTATTATATTTGGTAAATATTGGGAACTTTCCAAAAGATCATGAATCATATCAATAATACATTTATATATCTTGATATTGTTGTAAAATTGTTGTGACAATATTTTGGAAATCATCAACTCATATTAAACATCACAGAACATCATATATTTTATTGATAATCCAAGAAACATTTTTTAACTTCAATTAAAATTGATAAAGTGAAGAAAAATTTATTGGATTTCTATCACATTATGTTGTGATGGAAAAAAAGGATAATTTAATGAGACGAGAAATAAAAAATATAATACATGTAGTAATATACACTTCCCTTTAATCATGATTCCTTTAAAATGATGAAATGTTTTACTAAAAGAGCCACAAAAATATTTCAAATATTATTCAATAAATAAAAAAAATTAAAGAAATTAAAATATGTACCAAATAATTTAATTCATGTCATAAAATATTGAACACATGCTAAAAATATTAAATCCCCCCAATATATATCATAAATATTTATGATATTCTCTAATTAAAATAAAATATTTTCATTAAATTTTAAATTATTGATTTTTGAGGACTTTTAAATAAATATACTGCTCAATTTATTCATGAAAAAATCTTTGTTTTATAATTATAGAAAATTTTATATCATAAAATAATAGAGTGAATCAAATGATTTAATAGTTTCAGCATAAGAATAATCAAATGAAAAAAAATAAAAGCATTTATCCCCTATATAAAATAGTTAGTGCATATAAATCACGTATTAAAATGGAAGTCAAATACTTCCTAGATTTTAAAAATTATATATGAAAGGATATATATTTTTAAATAACAAAATACTACATAGTTTAATGAAATTTTTATAATAATAAAAAGAACAAAAATTTGAAATATAAAAATATTCATGTATTTTAAGTAGCCACTTAATGATAGAACAATGAAATCTAGTTGTATACACCTACAATATATCAAATATAATCACCTTTTGGAACCCATATTATTTTGGATAAGTTAGTGTTTTTAACTAATGATTTAGGTAACTTAATTAGTTTATTTTGAGTAAAGATTTCAATCATAGATTCAGATAAAGATTTTGAATAATGAACCTGATTAATACCAAAATATTTAATATTTATAATATAGAAGTCATTAAAATAAAATCCATTAATACCATATTAACAAAATTTAACATCAGAAAAAAAATTTCTTTTAGAACAGAGAATTAAAAAATTCCTATATAATTTGTCCTTTTCACTATTAATGCTAATATAAATCATACCATTATTAATTATATTTTTTCCA
Organism: Viscum album; assembly: GCA_963277665.1. Classification (NCBI taxonomy): domain Eukaryota; kingdom Viridiplantae; phylum Streptophyta; class Magnoliopsida; order Santalales; family Viscaceae; genus Viscum; species Viscum album. The sequence continues at coordinate 1,801,035,184 of OY728123.1, forward strand.
AGATATTAATTCAAATAATTATATATCTAAATAATAATCCTTGAATCTTATTTTAAATTATCATCTTCATCCAATAATTCATTAATTTTATTTTTATTCAACGAACATTATTTTTTGGAAGGATTGGGTCAAAAATATTAAATATGATTTTACAAAACTAACTTTTTCAATAAAAATTATGTCATGATTTTTTTTTTGAGTTTTCTATGATCATTGTTTAAAGATTCAAAATTATTTTGTTGCATAAAGCAATATTTATTATGTTCACTATATGAAATAATTCCATTATCATAAATTTTATAGAAAGATGATTATACCTCATTAGTGTGAGACATAATATATACATATTCCTTTTTATTTTCATGATTAGATTTAAAGTTTATAAAAGATTAATCTCCTAAATCTTCAAACGCACTTCAAGTCAAATTCTTTGATTTCTTGCCTTTTCTTTTATAATCATCTTTAGTTTGAACTTTATGAAATGGAAAATCAAGTCTCAGATGTCCTTTTTTTTATGTTCATGGAATCTGACTTCCTTCTCTATATTAATCATTATTTTTTCCTTTATCCATTTATAAATATTTCTAATTTTTCTAGAAATATATAATATCTCATCGCTAAAAAAACAAATCACTAGAATATTAATTTTACAATTCATCCATTGAACCTTTGATTTTATCATTTTCCTTTTTGATAGAAATATGATTTTCAACTTCAGCTTGCATATCATATTTTTTCATTACCAAGGTTCAAATCAATTCTTTCATCTTTAGATCTTTAACTGGTGTGGATTTTCAAATAACATCAGATATTATATGTAACATCCCAAGTAAGTAATGAATAATACAAATTTTTTATCTATGTCTATTAATGAATTAGATATTGTTTTAGAGTCTTAAAATGAGAATAAATCCAATCTTAAGCACGGAATACACTAATATTTTTAAAAGATTGTTTTACTGCCTTTTAATGGAAAGCCATTTTTAAATCAAACTTTTGACAACTTTATAAGCTCTATTTGTCAAAATAAACTTATTCTTTATTACTGGAACATTGAAATTTACTTTGGGTAAATTTTTGGTATTTTTCCGATAAAGTTCATTTTTTTCAAAACCTATTTTTAATCTAATTTATTTATATGATTAGATTATCTTTTGAATTGGTTTTAAAGTTAAATTAGAATATATTTTTACCATTTAATCCAATAGTGTTCGTTGGAATTAATTTCACTTTGAAATTGGACTTAAACTAGTGTCAATCTTTTGATACTTATTGTTTCATAAAAACACGCTATTTGTTCTGACAGCGGGAATTAATTATTAAATTAATTAATGTAACTTATATTTTTTTAATTTTGTAAAATAGATATCATTTTTTATTTCGGAATATCAAATATAGCATAGGGTGAAGTTTTGTTATTTTTCTGAAAAACTTCAATTTTTGATGAATAGTGAAACCACTAAGTGCTACTTAAAAAACTGATTTTTCGTTTAAATGAAATTTTACCACCTCTGTGTTTTGAATTTCAAAAATCCTACATACATGGTTGCCATTGAGAAGTAAAATTTGGTTCAATGGGATCAACATAATTTTTTGGTGAATAGTAACTTTTAAGTTTTTAATTGCGATTAGAGGTAATTAGTGTAATTTAAGGTAAAAATAATGTTTTAATAATATGAAATGACCAAGACACATGTCCTACCCTTATTCGATGTATCATGGATGACCAATAAAACACATGGGTAGATTTTAGGGACCTCATGGAGCCACTTGGGTAAGATAATGACATTAATGACTTGTATTTAATGTTAAAGTAAAAATGTCACAAACATGAGTTGTTTTACTAAAAAAAATTTAAATGGGGTTATAAAAGTCATATTTTTGACTATAAATATTAATTATAAAAATAAAAATCTTTCCTACATCATAGTATTTTTTATACAATTTTTAGACATTAAATAAATTAAATTATTTATGACACCATGATAATGCAGTGATTACCTCATTATTTAACGATTTACATAAAATGAAAAGATAATGTAAAATATAAGACCTAAACATGTCAAAAACCTATTGTATGGGTGTATTTAGAACTATTATCACCTTATCCTCGAAATATATAATTTTGGGACCTTTTAAATCCGAAAAGCATTTTATAATAAAGTATCCTTTTATACCTTTCCAAGAGTGCCCCTCCTCTCCTCTTATAAAAGGCCCCCACCTCTACCACCTTACCCACACTTCCAAAGCCTTTGGCTCGGCCAAAACCTACCTATTTTGTCTCTCCACATCCCTCTCTAACTCCTAGAAGCCTCAATTTTGGCAGAAGTCTTCCCAAGGAAGCCTTTGAGCTCAAATCAAAAAGAGTTACCCGATTTAAAGGTAGTGTCTTCTATTGTGTTCTTATGTTTTATTTTGCTTCTCCAACCCCCTAAAATCTTTTTATTCATTTCTTTTGTAACAACACCAGTATCTTACATATATTAGGATGTTGTTATAAGAAGTATTCTAGCTACACTTACACACACCTACATCTAATGGTTAAAGAACATACTGTTTCCGTGGATAGAGAATTTCTGCCTCACGAAACGATGATTGTTCAATATTATTTTAACACCTTAAAAGGTGGCCATTAAGATGACACTATATTTATATATGATATATAATATGTTTATGTTTTACTTAAGCTTCTTTATTTTTCATTTATGACTTACCTTTATGGTTTCCATTATGGGTAAACGTGATATCTTCATTTTAGGAAGTGCGGACTACCGCCCCCTCAAAGTGATATGATTTGTTAATGCCATATGTGGGATGTATAAAGGATGTAATTAATGATATTATATATTATATTATAATGGAATTATAATATACCTTTAATATCATTATGATTCCATTCTATAAAATACGAAATAGAAATGAAAGTAGTGTTCATGCATACGTACGGCTTACCGTCTCCATGAACGGTGCATTTCATTTCTTACCTCTAAATGTTATGTAATATTATAAATGCATGTATATACTGGATATATATGATATATATGATATCTACATCATGAGTATAACTCTGTATATAATGGATACATGAACAACTTGTAATTATAAAGAGTTTATTTTTGACTCAAGTACCAATGATCGTTAAAACAACCATTATTAACTTAAATAATTACATAGTGTTAATGACATGGAAATAAGTGATATAAAAGGAATAATGAACTTGAAAAGGGTTCTTAAACAAGTAGAAATTAAATCAAGTTTATTATTCAGGAGGTTAAAGAATGATCGAGTCAAGTCGGACCCGAGGTATGGGACTTCGTCTCAATCTCCTTTCATTGAGGCATATTTTTTTTTATACACAACCTTCTTTTATACGATGTATAAACCCCTTTTACATTTAATTTTATCCAAAAGGAATCCTTTTTTTATAAGAAGCTTTTACTAAATGACAAAAGAGAATGTTTTTGTCGTACGTATGCGGCGACAACGACTTCTCCGCCGCTGTGACCATTATTTGAGTTTCGACTTCCTCTACAAGCCATACCTTTTTTTAAATGAAAAATAAATACCATGTTTTACTTTTATTTTATTTTGGTATTTAAAATGGTTTTCATAATGTCTTTATTATATCAATGTGTTGTATTGATATCTTGTTATTGAAATGTGGAAATGTTATGTTTCCTTTATGCATGTTTTATGTGATACGATTATGTTATGGTTCTTGGGAATTGTTATGAAGACGGGTGGTTCTGTGATAAACTAAGGGCGGGTGAGCCCGATATAGCTCTCCAATGCATTGGGTAACGCAAAGGAGTAAAATGTTAAGGTTTCTCCGAAGAGATTTAGGGAATATACTGTGATGGGTATTCCAAACGTAACCAAGAGGGTTACTCCCTACGTAAGAATGTTATGAATGCCTCAAGTTACCTTTATGTCTTATGATTTCTATGATTTATTCATTATTTGATGAGTTATGTTAAAGTGATTATGTTTTATGACTAGAGTATGATTTCATTGATTCTTATGTATACATGTACTCATGTTTCCTTTCCATATTTTTATATCCATTACTGAGCTTTTTATGCTCATCCCAAGTTTTTGAAATGTTTTTCATAGGTCAAGGGAAGGGTACATGATATGATGACAGTGTCAAGGAAGTGTCAAGAAAGAATCCATGTTTTATTTTAAATATGTTTCCGTTGATGGGAAAAAATGAATACTATCTTTTATGTAACCACTTTGTTTAAATGTGGAATGTAATACAAGTTTTATGATCTAATTCTATAAAACTCTAAACCTAAAAATATCCTCAATGTGTAATCTTGTAATAACTCAAGATTAAGTAATGTTTAAGGCTGGGGCCTTATAGTTGGTATCAGAGGTCGGTTTAGATAATTTTAGGAGTTAGAATTTTATTAAATGATTATCCAAAAATATCTTTTTTATGGTCAAATTGAAATGATATAGCATTTAAATATTACCATGTTGCTTTATCTAAGACATGTTTGTTCAGAATGGTTTTTCATGGAGGAAACAGAACAAATTTTCTAGGAAGGCATACAAAGGGAAATGACCTTTTAAATCAGTATCCTGAGATGTTCAAAATCAGAACTAAACAGTTTGTTGCAGTGATGGCTTAGTTGACTCAGGTGAAAAATGTTGGTTGTGTTTATTGATGATATTTTGGTGTTTTCTAAAAGTAAAGAGAAGCATGAAAGACATTTAAGGGTTATTTTGAAAACCTTAAAAGAAAAGAAATTGAATGGGAAATTCAGCAAGTGTGAGTTTTGGTTGCAACAAATTTCTTTCCTTGGTCATATTGTTTCTAAAGATGGGATAACTGTTGATCCTACAAAAACCAAAGTTGTTGAAGAATGGCCAAGACCCACAAATGTAACTGAGATTTTTAGCTTCCTTGGTTTGGCAGGCTATTACCGAAGGTTTGTTAGAAATTTTTCACGGTTATCTAGTCCAATGACTAAGCTAACTCGGAAGGGTGTTAAGTTTATCTGGAAAAAAGAATGTGATGATTGTTTTCAAGAATTGAAAAGAAGATTGGTGAATGCTCCAGTTTTGGCACTTCCTTCCAGGAATGGTGAGTTTGTTATCTACAGTGATGATTCATTGAAAGGACTTGGTTGCGTCCTAATGTAGAATGATCAGGTAATTTCTTATGCTTCACGACAGTTGAAAACTCATGAGGTAAATTACCCTACACATGATTTGGAATTAGCTGCTGTTGTTTTCGCTTTAAAAATTTAGAGGCATCATTTATATGGAGTAAAGTGTGAAATATATACTGATCACAAAAGTTTAAAGTATATATTTACTCAGAAAGAATTTAACATGAGACAGAGGAAATGGCTAGAATTAATCAAGGATTATGGTTGTACAATTCATTGCCATCTGGGAAAAGCAAATAAAGTGGTTGATGCTTTGATTCGAAAAAGAAATGCTTCATTAACAATGTTGTGTTTGGAACGTGATCCTTTGGTTAAGGATTTGATAAACTTTGGCATAGAATTTTTTGGTGCAGGATGTTCTTCTGTTTTGTTTCAGGTATCAGTGAAATCTTCTCTATCAGACAGAATCAAGCAAGCACAGAAGCAAGACAGTGAGTTGTAGAAAAAGGTAGAGCTGGTTCAGAAGGGTAAGTTGCCTGAATTCAACATTGATAATGATTGTGTTTTGAGATTTGGGAAGAGATTGTGTGTACCTTTTGATTCACAGTTGAAGAGAGAGTTGTTATGTGAAGCTCATAGTTCTCCGTTTTCAGTTCATCCTGGCAGTACTAAGATGTACAGAGATCTGCGGGAGTATTACTGGTGGAATGGAATGAAAAGAGATATTGTTGATTTTACTGTGAAGTTCTTGACATGTCAACAGGTTAAAGCAGAGCGGCAGTTACCGAAAGGGATGCTTCAGCCTTTACCAGTGCCAGAGTGGAAATGTGAGAATATATCCATGGACTTTGTTGTGGGATTACTGAAGACATCTAGAGGTAATAATGCAATCTGGGTTATTGTTGATCGATTGACTAAATATGCTCATTTTTTTCCTATTCGAGATACTTTGTCTCTAGATCAACTTTATCGGTTGTATCTTAAAGATATATTCAGGTTGCATGGAGTTCCCCTCTCCATTGTATCTGATCGTGATCCCAGGTTTACTTCTAACTTTTGGAAAGGCCTTCAGAAGTCATTGGGTACTAAATTAAATTTTAGTACAGATTTTCATCCGAAATCATATGGGAAGTCAGAATGAACAATTCAGACATTGGAGGATATGCTACGTGCTTGTTCGATGGATTATCAGGGAAGTTGGGACCAACATCTTTCCTTGGTTGAATTTTCATATAATAACAGTTTTCATTATAGTATAAAGATGGCACCATTTGAGGCGTTATATGAGAAGCGGTGTCGAACTCCATCTTTCTATGATGAAGTGGGTGAAAGGAAGCTGATGAGACCAGAATTGGTAGAAGAGTTGGCAGAAAAAGTTCAGCTGATACAGAAACACATGAGAACAGCTCAGAGTAGGCAGAAGAGTTATGCGGACAACAGGAGGAAGGATCTCTCTTTTGAGGTAGGTGATCATGTTTTTCTCAAAGTCTCACCATGCAAAAGTGTGATGCGATTTGGTAAGAAAGGAAAGATGAGTACAAGGTTCATTGGACCATACGAAATTATGGAGAGAGTTGGATTAGTTGCTTACCAAGTGGATTTACCTCCGATTTTATCTTAGGTACACAATGTTTTTCATGTTTCATTGTTAAGGAAGTACATGCCAGATCCATCTCATGTTTTGAGTCCAGAGGTAGTTCAGCTGGAAGACAACCTATCTTATGAGGAACAATCGGTCCAGATTCTTGACCACAGGGAGCAAGTGTTATAGAATAAGGTGATTCATCAGGTAAAGTTTTTGTGGAAAAACCACATGGTTGAAGAGGAAACATGGGAATCTGAAAATGCAATGAGGGCTAAATACCCCCAATTATTCGATAAATAAATAAATTGCGGGGACGCAATTTTCTAAAGGGGGGAAGGATGTAACATCCCAAGTAAGTAATGAATAATACATATTTTTTATCTATGTCTATTAATGAATTAGATAGTGTTTAGAGGCTTAAAATGAGAATAAATCCAATCTTAAGCATGGAATACACTAATATTTTTAAAAGATTATTTTACTGCTTTTTGATGGAAACCTTTCTTAAATAAAACTTTTGACAACTTTATAAGCTCTATTTGTCAAAATAAACTTATTCTTTATGATTGGAACATTGAAATTTACTTTGGGTAAATTTTTGGTATTTTTTTGATAAAGTTCATTTTTTTCAAAAACTTTTTTTAATATAATTTATTTATATGATTAGATTATCTTTTGAATTGGTTTTAAAGTTAAATTAGAATATATTTTTACCATTTAATCCAATAGTGGTCATTGGAATTAATTTCACTTTGAAATTGGACTTAAACTAGTGTCAATATTTTGATACTTATTGTTTCATAAAAACACGCTATTTGTTCTGACAGCGGGAATTAATTATTAAATTAATTAATGTAACTTATATGTTTTGAATTTTGTAAAATAGACATCATTTTTGATTCCGGAATATCAAATATAGCATAGGGTGAAGTTTTGATATTTTTCTGAAAAACTTCAATTTTTGATGAATAGTGAAACCATTAAGTGGTACTTAAAAAACTGATTTTTCGTTTAAATTAAATTTTACCACCTCTGTGTTTTGAATTTCAAAAATCCAATATACATGGTTGTCATTAAGAAGTAAAATTTGGTTCAATGGGATCAAAATAATTTTTTGGTGAATAGTAACTTTTAAGTTTTTAATCGCGATTAGATGTAATTAGTGTAATTTAAGGTAAAAATAATGTTTTAATAATATGAAATGACCTAGAAACATGTCCTACCCTTATTGGATGTGTCATGGCATACCAAGACAACACATGGGTCGATTTTGGAGACCCCATGGAGCCACTTGGGTAAGCAAATGACATTAATGGCTTTTATTTAATGTTAAAGTAAAAATATCACAAACATGAGTTGTTTTACTAAAACAATATTTAAATGGGGTTATACAAGTCATATTTTTTACTATAAATATTCATTAGAAATATAAAACTACTTCCTACATCATAGTATTTTTTATATAATTTTTAGACATTAAATAAATTAAATTATTTATGACACCATGATGATGCAGCGATTACCTCATTATATAACGATTTAAATAAAATGAAAAGATAATGTAAAATCTAATACCTAAACATGTAAAAAACCTATTGTATGGGCGTATTTAGAACTCTTATCACTTTATCCTCGAAATATATAATTTTGGGACCTTTTAAATCCGAAAATCATTTTATAATAAATTATCCTTTTATACCTTTCCAAGAGTGCCCCTCCTCTCCTCTTATAAAAGGCCTCCACCTCTACCACCTTACCCACACTTCCAAAGCCTTTGGCTCAGCCAAACCATGCCCATTTTGTCTCTCCACATCCCTATTTAACTCCTAGAAGCCTCACTTTGGGCATAATTCTTCCCAAGGAAGCCTTTGAGCTCAAATCAAAAAGAGTTACCCGATTTAAAGGTAGTGTCTTCTATTGTGTTCTTATGTTTTATTTTGCTTCTCCAACCCCCTAAACTCTTTTTATTCATTTATTTTGTAACAACACCAGTATCTTCCATATACTAGGATGTTGTTATAATAAGTATTCGAGCTACACTTACACACACCTACATCTAATGGTTAAAGAACATACTATTTCTGTGGATGGCGAATTTCTGCCTCACGAAACGATGATTGTTCAATATTCTTTTAACACCTTCAAAGGTGTCCATTAAGATGAAACTATATTTATATATGATATATAATATGTTTATGTTTTACTTAAGCTTATGTATTTTTCATTTATGGCATACCTTTATGGTTTCCATTATGGGTAAACGTGATATCTTCATTTTAGGAAGTGCGGACTACTGCCCCCTCAAAGTGATATGATTCGTTAATGCCATATTTGGGACGTATAAAGGATGTAATTAATGATATTATATATGATATTATAATGTAATTATAATATAACTTTAATATAATTATGATTCCATTCCACAAAATACGAAATAGAAATGAAAGTAGCGTTCATGCGTACGTACGACTTACTGTCTCCATGAACAGTGCATTTCATTTCTTACCTCTAAACATTATGTAATATTATAAATGCATGCATATAATGGATATATATGATATATATGATATCTACATCATTATTATAACTCTGGATATAATGGATACATGAATAACTTGTAATTATAAAGAGTTTATTTTTTACTCAAGTACCAATGATCGTTAAAACGACCGTTATTAACTTAAATAATTACATAGTGTTCATAACATGGCAATAAGTGATATAAAAGGAATAATTAACTTTAAAAAGGTTCTTAAACAAGTATAAATTGACTCAAGTTTATTATTCAGGAGGTTAAAGAATGATCGAGTCAAGTCGGACCTGAGGTATGGGACTTCGTCTCAATCTCCTTTCATTGAGGCATATTTTGTTTTATACACAACCTTCTTTTATACAGTGTATAAACCCCTTTGACTTTTAAGTTTATCCAAAAGGAATCCTTTTTTTATATGAAGCATTTACTAAATTAAAAAGAGAATTTTTTTGCCGTACGTATGCGGCAACAACGACTTCTCCGCCGCTGTGACCATTATTTGAGTTTTGGCTTCCTCTACAAGCCATACCTTTTTTTTAAATGAAAAATAAATACCATGTTTTACTTTTATTTTATTTTGGTATTGATAATGGTTTTCATAATGTTTTTATTATATCAATGTGTTGTATTGATATCTTGTGATTTAAATGTGGAAATTTTATGTTTCCTTTATGCATGTTTTATGTGATACGATTATGTTATGGTTCTTGGGCATTGTTATAAAGACGGGTGGTTCCATGATAAACTAAGGGAGGGTGAGCCCGATATAGCTCTCCAATGCATTGGGTAACGTGAAGGAGTAAAATGTTAAGGTTTCTTCGAAGAGATTTAGGGAATATACTGTGATGGGTATTCCAAACGTAACCAAGAGGGTTACTCCCTACGTAAGAATGTTATGAATGCCTCAAGTTACCTTTATGTCTTATGATTTCTATGATTTATTCATGATTTGATGAGGTATGTTAAAGTGATTATGTTTTATGAGTAGAGTATGATTTCATTTATTCTTATGTATACATGTACTCATGTTTCCTTTCCATATTTTTATATCCCTTACTGAGCTTTTTATGCTCATCCCAAGTTTTTGAAATGTTTTTCACAGGTCAAGGGAAGGGTACATGATATGATGATAGTGTCAAGGAAGTGTCAAGAAAGAATACATGTTTTATTTTAAATATGTTTTCTTTGATGGGAAAAAAATGAATACTATCTTTTATGTAACCACTTTGTTTAAATGTGGAATGTAATGAAAGTTTTATGATCTAATTATCTAAAACTCTAAACCTGAAAAGATCCACAATGTGTAATCTTGTAATAACTCAAGATTAAGTAATGTTTAAGGCTGGGGCCTTATATTATATTCCACGTAGAAGGTAAATCTTTAAGTACTCTTAACATCTGATCCAGTTATAGAATTAGAGTTCCTAAGGTAAAAACATCATTAACAACTTGTATCAATCTACCATTAAACTGAGTGATGATTTTCTCTTACTATATCAAGAATGTGTGAAATTTAATAATAACAGTATTATACCATAGTTTTTGAACATTATTTGTTCATTTAAATGAAACAAAAATACTTTTCAATATTTCATAGGCATTACAACATTATGAAATGCGATTAAACTCATTAGGAACAAGGCTTCATATAATTGTATTCATGTATTTCGAATTAACATCATATTCAGATTCCTTTAAACATTCCACTTTTATGGTTCTCCAGGGATTACATAAGGACTAAAAATCAATATATATACATGTAGACAATGAATATAAAAATATATATTCATGCAATATTTCTATCAACTATAATTATCACCACTAAAATAAGGATCATGGATCATCGATATAAATTCTCTTAGATCAACCATTGAAATTTTTCTTCCTCTGGATCATTAATTGAGGCTTGTTAGAGCTAAAATAAATCATTAATATTATCTAGAATAACAACCTTATGATACCACTATCTTTCATAATGAAATAGAATAATATTTAATTATTTCTAGAAGTAGAAATATTTCAAATAGATTCCAACCTCTAATACCAATTTTTGTGTTAGAATGATGATGGATAATACCCAATTATGGTGGGGTGAATTGTTTCCTTTAAAAATACTAAAAAATTAAAAATATTACTCCTAAAATGATGAGATATTATCCTTATATCTTTAAGATGGGTGATATAGTGGAAAGTAAATAAAGGGAAGAACATGAAATGATGATGTATTGCAGTTTGCATCATATAAATCCACTAGTCCACTCCACCAATTCTTTCTCTATGAGTTTTGTAATTTTCACTATGTGGGTTCTTTTCCCATGGACCTATATAACTTTGTTCAGGTAGGTAAATCCTCTCAACAAGGCTTTTACCAAGCCTCAAATTACTCTTATGGGGAAACAAAATATCCATAAATTAGTATGAGAATATGACACTCCACCATGACTGAGTATAAGTAGTTGACACTTTATAAAAAATATATGAGATATATAAATTTGATAGGGCTTCATAAAATAGTTTCATAAGTAATTGATAGATGTAAAAGATCTTTATAAATTCATAGTAATAGAAAAATAATATTCAAATTTAGGCAGGCTTTCTTCTTATTCAAATAGTAGCAGGATAATATTTTTATTCTTTAAAACATTATATCTTCTTCTTCTTGTTCTTCACATAGTGTGAGAATAATTGATATATAGAGTATTTTAATTCTCTATTCATAATTTCAAACACCAGAATGAATATTTTTTATCCCTTTATTTTTGTGAGTTTCTTTATATTATTTTCTTCCATAATGTGTTTTTAATTTGAAAGAGAAATATATATAAAGAAGTAATAAATATCCAAAAGTTGCAGCATATTCTCCTTCTTTATATATTCAAAATAAATTCAGTTAATTTATTCTATATATTTCAATATAAAAAATTGTACTATCACTGCCTCTTTATTTATATAGAATAAATATCTAATAAAATATTCAAAATAATTTGAATAACCCATCTGATAATATCTCTAAAATATTATTAGTGTTGAACAATCCTCTAAAACATATTCAAATTCCAATTCCAATCATCCATTAAAATAGCTAAAATAAATCCTAAAAACTAGTGGTTGCATTCATAATAGAATTAAAACATTTAAATTTAAACAACATGTTATATTAGTTTCTTTAGTAAGAATGGTTTTATAAGAATCCATTCAATATTATCATTAAATTATTCATCAATATCATTAAAAATTGATAGATCATAATCCTTTTAATTTATGAGAGATTATAAGGTTGAAAAACCACTAAAATATTCTAGATAAAAACACAGTAGCTAAAAATACCATGAAACTTATAAAACAGAGTACTGCATTTGATTCCAAAATAACCAAAATATGTATAATATTTTTCCTTTCATTATTACATTATTTGTGATAAACTAATAAATAATCCTTCCATCATTTTCAAATAATCAAAAAATATAGACAAAATTGTGAATATTATATTGCATGAAGTCTCATAATATACTATTCTTTTTAAAACCACAACCTAAGGTAAAATTTTAAGTTACGCATGCTAGCTTGATATTATTATTTTAGATTGAATTTGACAAATACTGCTATATTTATATTTTTTTCAAGATATCCTTCCACAAAGAAACCATGAATGATTCCATGTATATCTCCACATTTATAATCATCCTTCATGCAATAAATCCTTCCTTGAAAATATCAAGGTGAAAGGGATGATATACTATTGGTTCAAGATATTGTATGCAGCGATCTTATTTTAGGTAAAAAATATACATTATATTTGTGATCCAAATAGTATTCCTCACAAATAAATTATCAGTATTAAGCTTCACCAAGTTCTCATGAACCTACAGTACTAAAATCTCAAGTTCCCATACATTGTGACTTAAATCAAGATGCATGTATGGTACTACTTTTATCCTTCATAGTGTATGGTCATATCATTAGATTACAACATCACATATTTTGATCATGAGGTTCGACATTCAGTATACAGGTGTACATCCATGATGAGGTTTCAACACATAGTGATCCATATTTTTTCATTAAATATATTATCCAACTTGAGTTACACTATTCACCATATTCATCTATTGTTTTAATTTAAATTATATAGTATAAAAGATCCTCAAAAATTATATCTTCTTCAAATAAAGTACAATCAACATTTAGCTTTAAGTATCCTATAGGATTGTTCTCATCAACATGGAGATAAATATTTCCTATATCTCAAATAGTGTAAGAAACATGGTGTTTAAAATCATACAACATGTATACAAGATCTTAGACACTAATTCTAATATGTAATCTCATAAAATATTTATATTTAAAGTATTAGTAATAATCTAGGTTCATTTTTTCAATTGTTGGGTACAAATGTTATGTTGTTAAACCTCATGTTTAACTAAAAAGTGAGGATAATTTCATGAAACATTAGTTTTATAAATCTCACATTTAAATCAAACATGGGGATAATTTTTAATGATATGTTGTTGAGAATCATTTTTAACTCAAATGTGGGGATCAATTTTTAACCAAACGTATAGTTAAAATTACATTTCAATACTGATCAACTAACCTAAGTATTTAGTTATTTTAGAGTTTTAAACAATATATTAAGTGATTGTACTGGAAGATTTATATTTATGAAATATTCATATATTTTCAACAGATCAATAGTCACTTAAATAAAACATCCACAAATCCTAATATATTTGAAAAATAGAATCAACAAAATTTTTAAAATATGTGGCTCTTCTAAAATATCACAAAAAATAAGATATTTTACTAAACATAAATTTTTTTCACAGTTCATTAAAAAAATAGAGACTAATGTATTGGATTTCCATCACACCATGTTTCATGTGATTCAAATATTTTTAGCTCATGAAAATAAAGAAATGTTATAGCCATATAAATCTATATTCTGTAGAGACTCTAAGAAGTTGAACCAAATTCAGTGAATTTTTAGAGAACCAAACATAAATTTTCAGACCTCCTCATAAAATAATGAAATTTATATAAATGTCTTGGATACCCAATATTAAATAGTTCACATTATTAGAATAAATGTAGCATGATATATTATCAAAATGCAATGTTGGCTTTAAACTAACAAACCGCAGAGTCACCAAACAACATATAAATCCTTCAATGATTTGTTTCACCATTTATGCAAATTAATTAGCTTTCAACATAAATATATGAAATGAAGATAATTTTATAATATTTTCAATGGAGAATACAATATAATAATATGATCAATATCAAATTAGATGTTGATAAAATAAATAGATATAGTAAATATAAAATCACATAAAAAAAATATTAGTAAACAAAAAAGATGTGTTGAAGTAATTATCAAAACCAAAATTTTAATGGAATGGATCCACTCAACACTTTTTTCATTGTTTTTTTAGATTTTTGTATTCTAAGTCATAGTAAAGGGAAATTTAAACTTGGATTTGGTGGGTGTTCTTGATTCGTGGGACCTATAATGTTAGAGGTGACTAGTGGAGATATGATCTATCATTTACATGGGTTTTCCTGTCACTTGTTTTGATAGATTTTGTGACTTTTAAATATGAACCATTTTTTTATTTATTTATATATATTATTATTTTAAATTATACTTGATGAGTGTTGAGAATAATGAATGTGTATTTTTTATCTTATGTTGTTCTATCATTCCTATGAAAAATATTTCCCTTTAACTATGGTTGATCCCAGGTTCTAGTTTCTAAAGTGCGAGGATTGGGAGTCACCTTAGGTCTATATTGGGGTTGGATAGGTTATTAGTGTATTATTTTATCCAAGCTAGTTAATGAAAAAATGTATTATATGAAATTTTTTCATCTCTCCATGATATTGGTATGTAGTTTTCATTGTCCTAGTAGACATGAGGTAGTTTATTCAGGACATAATAGGTAGTTGTGAGTGATTTTCTAACCAGATCACGTCATAAAAAGTATTAAGTCACTATTAATCCTAGGGAAAAAGTTTATTTTTGGACCAAGTGATCTTATTTTAGTATTTTCACTACTTTTGGTCTGAGTATTTTGAAATTCTAGGGCATAAATTTTGTTCGACAGAATTGGTATACATGTATATCTTGTTTAAGTGATTATTTGAGAAGACTTGTTTATATATTCATATTGACTACTGATGTTGTGTAGAATCATTAATATGATAATTCGTTTGAATAGATCATATTAGGATACCTATGGTTGACCAAAATAATTAAATACTATAGTTTTATAAAAATAATGTTGAGATAGTGGTGCATGATTTCCATTACCTTAGATAGGTAGTTTCACCCTTTCCCATTCAAGATCCTATAGTTTGAACTCGAATAGATGAAGAAAAAAATTGTTCTCAATAGTGTATTCACTATAAACCATTAGTGTTCTAAGGCTCAAATAATCCTCAAGATGAAAAGGATTGGTTGAAAAATATTTCTTCTTGAGTTCTTAGAAACACTTGATTCAATTATAGTTAAATATGCCACCTTCATACTTGAGGGGCCTATCAGGAGATAGTGGAATTCTATAGTGACAATGAATAAACATGAGAGGTTAGAGTGGAAAGTCATTATAGTTCTTTTAAAATAGATGTTCTGCCCATAATCTATGGTCTTGGAAAAGTCCAAAGTGTTTCTCATTGTCCAGCAGGGTAATCAGAATGAAAATCAATACACAAACTATTAAGATGAACTGGTTCAATTTTATCTGATGGTAGTGAGAAATAATAAACTGAAGGCTTGAAGATTTGAGATGTGTATTCAACCTAACATTTTATCTAAGGTTTTCAGGATAAACATAACTTCTTTTATGCACATCCAATATAAAAATATAATCATTTATCATAACCTAGATGGTATTTTAGGGTTGATGAAAGTTCCCTTTTTGATATGTGTCAGTTCAATTACTTTATTTAAAGGAAAGAGAAATCATTAGTAGTCTCATGGTGGATCTTAAGAGTAGGAATTGCATAGACATACTATAGTTCCTATAAAAGGGTTATTGAATTGATTCCAATATGGTAATTTTGGTCAATAGAAACAATTTTTTATTAGGGAACCCAAGATCTATGGTTCATACAGATAATTGTGACATATATGGAAGTTGTGAACATATTTTCTACTCCATATAGTGGCACATGTTCAATATAACCTAAAATCATTGTAGTGAAATCATATTATTCATGAACTAATGGGATCCTACCAGAAGCATGTGGAATGAAGAATCTTCACACAATGGAAGAGTCTCTAGAGGAAATTGATGTGGGGACAATGATAGTGATAGGTAACATATCTATAGATTCATCTTTAGTTACTACCTATTTTATACCATTTTATCTCATTATTATACATCAAATCATGTTGTGTAATTTTTAAATATTCCATCATATATTATGTCTTATGTGATGAATATTTATATTCCCATCAAAAAAAGAGGGAAGGGTCTTTGATTCTCCTCTTGTGTTTTCTATTAATTAAATATTGATCTCATCTATAATATCTTATTTATTTACATGAATCCACTTGACATCATTTTCATGAAGTATTGGCTGATTTTTCATAATTCCTGAAAAGACTGTTATCAACAGTGGGCCTCTTTTACTACTCATCATCATCAATGTTACCATTTTTATTCAAAGAAACATGAATACAACACAAACAAGGAGCGCCAAGGCTTAGGGAGGCCGGAAATAATGAAGACCTAGGTCATCCCCCCGGATCAAGTTCACCCCCTCGGGTTTAATATGAGAAACATGGGAAATACATTGGAATGGGGTACCTGGGGTCACCATAGAAGCCAAGTGGTCCGCCACCTTATTCCCCTCCCTCCACATGTGAGTGACTCAAGTATTACTGTCTAGTAGGGATGTAAATTTTCAGATTGTGTAAATAATAGACCAGGGTATTATACCATTACCATGCAAGGCTTCGCAGATTAACATTGAGTCTATCTCTATATGTGAGATGTGAAGCTCTCATTGCCTACATAAGGAGATTCCTGAAAGAACAGATTGTGCCTCCACCTGCATAGAGTTACCTTCTCCATAATGCGTCGTGAATGCGACATACACACTGCCTTAAAATCCCAGACCACTCCTCTACCACACATATAGCCCAAAATACAGGACCCATCTGTATTCAGCTTAAGGCCAAAACCAGGAGGATTCCATCTCACCCTTGTACCTTATTGTCGAATACCCACCTACTGGGCGGGATTATGAAGTACATACATCCTATGGAGTGAAGGTGAGTCTGACCAGAAATCCTCAATCCCGCACAAATCAAGAAGGAGGAATCTCGTGCTGGTAATGATACTGATGCCCGAGGTAGGTAGACCCTCATACCTGGCCCAGTTCTGTGCATTCCACAGCCCCCAACACCCCGCACTGAAAATAAAAGTACACGCCGAGCTCTTCTTCACAGTCCTGGCCGCCCCCTAAAACCAACCCTCCAAGAAGGCCCTGATACTAGCCACCCTATGAATGTAACCAGTGAAGATCCTGAAGAAAGCCCAGACCTGCCTGCCCCACTCCCCTTCGAAGAAAATATTCTCTATGCCCTCCTCCCTTGTTCTCTAATAGGAATGGCATCTAGAATCCATACTAATCTCGAGCCTTTTGACATTATCATTAGTTGGAAAGGCCCGGTGCTGAATACACCATGTTAAGAAGTTATACTTATTTAGAATCTTCTTGCACCACACCTGACCGAACCATCCCCCTTGTTGCCCCTGACTAGGGCTGAGGCTGTGAAAATATTTCACATTAAAATGGCCCAAGGTGGAGGGAGTGAACACACATCGATCTGAAACCAAGATCAAGGTGATGGAGTCATATTTCTCCCACTGGTTCGCATCCAGAATTTCTCTGAAAAACTAGGGAAACTGACTCACCTCCCTGAAAGAGATCATAGGGGCTGGACAGCCCGGATAACCAAGGACTCTTACCGTCCAATTTTGATACTAGAAAAGGAAATTCCCCTCCTCGATGATCCACTTCGAAGAATTTAATAATATCGGAATATTGCTACACACTGAAGACAAAATCGGGGAATCCCTCCCCAAAGAAATTTGAGAATTGTCCCCATAACGAAGAGCCATAATCTTTCCCCACAAAGTTCGCTCTTCAATCACCTCCCAAGCCAGCTTTGCATGCATGTACATGATAGTGCTCTCAATACTTTTGACATTGATCCCACCCTCTGTGATGGGACGAGCCATATTTACCTAGGAGACCCAATGTCGCTTCCCCTTCGAGGATGTGTCCCATATGAACCGGGCCAAGAGTTTATCAATGGCTCTAATGACTCCCTTCGGCTCATTGGTAGCTGAAAGAGCATGCACAGGAATGGTTGAAAGGATGCTATTCATGAGAGTAATCTGACCACCAAAAGATAAAAAGTGATTCTTCCAATTAAGAATGTGGCCCGTAATCTTACTCACCACACGATCAAAACCTCTAATGCACATTCATCCTAGAGATATAGGAGTACCAAGATATTCCATCAGAAACGAACCATGACACATACCCAATCTAAAACCCAAATCATCCACCCTACTCAGATTACATGTGTCTGCCACATAGAAGCCACTCTTTTCTTTGTTAATTTGTTGACCACTCCAGTGGTAGTACTCCTCAAGGATCCTGATCATGACCTTCATGGAATGATTTCTCGCATTAATGAAAATAAGGGTATTATCTGCAAACATCAAATGAGAAATGGGAGGGAGCCTCAGCTTCCACCGGTAAGGAAGAGCATCCCCTCTTGCAAGCTTGTTGTCAATCAACCTGCTCAAGGTGTCCTGCATGAGGATGAAAATGCTCGGTGATAACGGATCACCTTTCCTGAGACCTCTAACCTTCTTGAAGAAACCATGGGTATGACCCATAAAGGACACTGCCATCTAAATCGAGCTAAAATACCTGAACATGATATCACAAGACCAGCTGGAGAAGCCCATTTTCTACAAGACCTTGTTGATGAAACCCCAATCTATCTTGTCATATGCCTTGCTCATATCAAGATTTATGGCTAGATTGGAGCCTCGGGATTTGAAGGAAAGGTCCTTTAACATCTTCTAGTCCATTGTTATGGCTCCCTGGATGGAGCGATCCCTCACGAAACCGTGTTGTTCCTTGGATATCTATCTATCCAGATTCCTAGCCAACCTCCAGTTGATAATACCTGCCAGAATTTTGTAAGTAAAATTACACATACTCACCGGCCGGTAATGAATAAGGGATGATGGCTCCTTTACTACTCATGATGTGGTGTTATGCTTTTTTAGGGAGAGTGAGACCTAAGGTTTGGTAGGGATGAACATTATTTTTATAAATGGGGAAGTGTAATATATGTGTTTTTATTTTTCTTAGAGTAAGAATATTTGAGTTATAATCTCCCTCCAATTTTCATCAATTATCCTATCATGTTTCCATTTGACTTCTGTATTAATACAATAATAATAGAATCAGAGTATTTCATTGAATTGGTAACTAGTACATAGCCAGTATCAATTCCCTCTTATTATATGGAACCAAATTAATTGAAATAGTTGAATACTCAATTGGATGATCTGATTAATAAAGATTTATTTTCCCAAGTGTGTCTCATTGGGTAGAACTTGTTATTTTTTAAAAGAAACCAGATGGTATCATTCACCTTTTTTTACTAGAAACTTAGTTGAGTTATGGTATAGAAAAGGCAACCATTTCCATAGATCATTTATTTTTTGAACAGTTGAAAGGGGTGAAGTAGTTATCAAGGTTTAAAATTTGGTCGGGTTAACACCAATTAAGAAATAAAGAATATGAATTTACAAAAGTTCAAGATATGGTATGGCTATTATGAGTACATTATTATGATGTTTGGTCTAACCAATACTCCAATTGTTTTCATGGTGTTAATTAATAGAATATTCTATGAGTATATTGTTATGTTCTTTTCAGTGTTTGTTTATATCATTTTATTTTAGTCTATAACATAGGAGGATCATGTGAATTATTTAATAATAGTTCTATAAATATTTATAAATCACCAATATTACATAAATTTTTCGAAATTTAATATATGGATTCTGAAGTGAGGTTCTTGGGACATATTATCTCATAACATGGAATTTTAGTTGATCCTTATAAGGTAAAATCTAATATGAAATGATATAAACAGAATAATGTTTGTGAAATTTAATTATTCTTAGTATTGGTGGGGTATTACCTATGGTTCTTTAATTATTTCTCAAAAATGGATTCTCTATTGATGGATCTCACTCAAAAAGGATTGAATTTTTCTAGGTATTTTAAATTTTATAGTTTTCTGATGATTTTAATCAGCTCTTAACTACTACAACAGTTTTTAATATTCCAGATGATGGTCATGGAAATGTGGTTTTTTGTGGTGCATCTGGTTTTATTTTAGGATGCATTATAATGCAGGCTAATCACATTGTGGATTAAGGTTCTTGAAAACTTAGGTCACACAATAAGAACAATTTGACTCATGATATTTCACTTACATATATGATGCATGATATTTTGAGTTAGAGGTATTACCTTTTAAGTTAAATCATTATAATTTATTCTAAAAGAAAAATCATAAGTTTTATCTTCTCTAAAATAGATTTGATATTTTGGAAAATATGATGGGTGGAGTACCTAGAATCCATTGATTTTGAAATTGCATATATCCCTGGTAAGGGGGATGTATTTTCTAATGCCTTATATAGAAAAATTATAATGCATGGCATGAATGAATCATTAGAAGTGTGAAAATTGATTGCTCTCTTTAATCGTATTCATTTTAGAGTCTAGGAGGATGCTACCTAGATTGTACTGGTATGTGTTTAGTTGACCACTAATATTATGATAATGATTATTTCAGAACATTAACCTAATGAAGAATTCTATGGAATTAGGGACTCTCGTTTGGTGGGGATACCATCCATGAGTGGTATTTCTCCTCTGATGGTATCCTTTGTTTTCAAAGTTGATAAGTCATACCATTTCCAATGATATAAGCTGTGATGAGGGACTATGATAATTCCTAGTGAGTGGTGAACCCTAGAACTATGAATATGTTCTATGATATTCAGTGAATATTTTGGAATCTAATTTTGAGTCAATAAAATTAAAAATAAATCTCATTGTTATACTTGTCACCATGTAAGGATAAACACCATAAAACTTTTGGTTTTCTTCATCCCCTTCCTATGTCAACATGGATGTGGGATGAGATTCCTATGGATTTCATGGTTAGGTTTCCATGTACTCATCAATGAAAAAATAAGATATATATAGTGATCGATAGGATAACCAAATAATCTTATTTCATACCCATTCATGATAAGACCAAAGTGACAGAATTTGGGAGTCTCTATATGAAAGTGACTATCCTTTTTCATGGAGTTCCATCTTCTATAGTCTCTAATAGGGATCCTCATTTTAATTCAAAATTTTGGAGACGCCTCCAAGAGGAAATAGGATCCCATATTTATTGGAGAATGGCATATCATCCACACATGTATATCATGATAGAACAAGATATACATATTCATGACGATATATGTCATTATAGTGATCCCAACTTTGGAGGAGCTTGGGATGGAGATCAGGGAATAATTGGGTGTAACAACCCTGACTTTAGTAACCCAGATCCAGTGCCTAATTTTTTACATTTTCTTAGATATGGGGCATCAAATCTAGAATAACCGACCAAATTTTTAGTTTTGAGAACTAAATCCATACCTAAAACCCATTTTATAATGTGAATATGAAATAAATCATAACAAAATCAATAGCTCAACATTTTTCATACTCATTAAAAGGATTCATCTTCATAACCTTAGGAAAGGAAATAAAATAATGGTGTGGTCAAATTATAAGTAAGGGTTACATACAACTAAAGAAATCATGAATTAATAAATATTAATTAGTTTGTCAATGTAAATAACTAAACAAACAATCCACTAATCAATAACTTTACTAGCATAATTGGATATAGAATAATTAATATAGAAATGTAAATAACTAAAAACACATTCCATTATTCAATAAACTATGAATTAAATATCTCTAGAGATAATATCAAAGAGAAGATATTATATATAATAATAATGAATAAATTCTTAAAGAAGTAAATTCTTAGTTATTGGATTTCGTGATCTTAGGCATCATGATACCTCAATCATCATGTTCATTCACAAGACAATTTATAACTATTGGGTAAAACCCATCAGATTTGACGAACTGATTTGTCTGATGAGACATGTTAATGGATTGAGAGGCTATCTATAATCAATCCCCGTTAATAAATTCATATCCATATCATTCCTCATATATCGAATAATCTGTTTAAATCATTAACTATTTCCTTACCAACAAATATTTTTCTTGAATGAAAATATGGAATTGTAAATATTTCTCCACTTAATCAATTAACTTAAAAGTATACACCATATTTTAAAATGGTATATAGGTTATGAAATATGAATATAAATAATAAAATAATATGTATTTTATTAAAAATTTAATTTACAATGAAAAATTATTACAAGAGTGTGAATATTTCAAGATAGAGTTAACGATCACATAAGAAAGTGAGATTGTACAATAACTTTTTCCAATTGGCAATTTTCAGGTAAAATCCCCTTGGTTGAAATAATTAAAATTTAAACTTAATATACCATGAATTATTAATCATTAATGATATTACATGGAAATGGTGTATTATATACACCATATAAAATTAATTATGTGCATAACATTACTATATACCTCAATGAAGGTAAATTGAGACAAAGTCACTTACCTCACACTTACTTTTGGATAAACATGGTTCTACGTACTGTATAATTTTTCAAAACATGTTATTAATTTATACTAGAAATATATTCATATTTTTAATATCATATATTATCACTTAATAACATTTTACTACTTTTTTGTTAATAATATTTAGTTATTTTCATTGCTTCAAGTGTTAATTACCTTGTTTTATCATGCTTGATTTTCTATGAATTTTTTTGTTATTATAAATAATATATAGTTATATCATATCCATAATGATATTAATGATATAAATATCATATTTACTCATTATTTAATTTTTTTAATAATTATTAATGGTTGGAAATGGAAAATGTATCGCATCGTCTCAATGGGATGGTAGGCCATACATACGCACGGGGAAAGATATCAATCCCTTAATGAGTGAATGAGTAAGGAATTAGGTGATATATTTATATTCTATTATTTATTTAATGTCATATATATAACATATATTCCTGAAATTTATCCTTATTACCTTCCATATAAGTGTAAGTGAAAAATGAATCAGATCACTTCGTAAGGTGGTAGCCCTCCGTACACATGAGCGGTGTTATCGTATTTTAAACAGAATAAAAAGTAAGAAGGTATATGTAATATTATAATTAAATAATTATAATAATATCATAAATATCATATAAATTTGTTAAATCCATCATTCTATCTATCCTTTAAATGTGGTGATGGAAGACGAATTATATCGGTTTGTGGGGCGATAGTCCACCGTATACATGATTGATGGTTTTTTTCATTTTGATGGAATATAGGATGGATATAGGTTATTAAATTAAAATAATTAAAATCCTTTTATTTATTTGACACTTATGTAGTTATATTATCATTACATAATATTATTTTAGGTAGGTAGAAGAATAAATAAAATGAAAATGCATGTTTAAGAACATTACCTCTTCTTCAGGGTAATTCTTTTAGTTTTCATCAAAAGAATACCTAGGATATATTTATGATAAAAAATGGATCTATGATGTTTAGAAGGGATTAAATAAGTGATTTTAGTAGATCTTTTCAAAATCAAATGGCTATTTAATTTTGAAGAGGGGAGGATAGGGGCATCCTTTTATAAGTGGGGGAGAGGACACACATGGAATTCTTGAAAATAATTAATTACAACCATGTTATTATCTTGTAACAAGCCTCAAAAATGGTTTATTATCAACCATTATATATGATAAGGTCTATATATATCCTTAAAAGTTTTTATTAAAAGTTATTATTTAATTTTTAACACCTATCTTCTTAGTTTATTCCCCTGGTATATTAGTTTTTAATATAACTACGATAGTTAATTTTTATTGATTTCACTATTCATAATGATAAAACATTATCTGGACCGTATTAGATATTATAAATTATGGGTATTTAAAATATGGAATCATTTTTTCTATATTCAAATAACTAATGGGGCATAATCAAATTTAAAATTATACCCATAGATGTGAAAAAAAAGTGGGATTCCAAAGAAAATATTCTCAAAGTATAGAAGGTTTTAATATCAAAATTCAATATGAAATTGATTATAATAACTTAAAATATTTAAATTTTAATATAATTTAACTAATTTTATATTTTAACAAATTTAAAATGTTATTTATACTTGTGAATTATTAAAATTAAAATAAATTTTTCTATAAATAATCAATATTCTTCCGTATTCATCGAAAAATGAAACATTTCACAAAAATATCAAAAATTAACCCTATGATAATTATTATATGTCAATTTTTTAAATTCAGTTAATTTTATCAAATAAATTTTCTAAATGTGGTAAAAATTAATTTTAAATTATGTGCGCAAAGGGATACTAAACTGTTTTTTTTAATACAGTTTTTCATAAAACTTTTCTTTTTCTATCAAATGATTATTATTTTATTTATAATATATATATATATATATATTGTTATACATGTATAACCAATAAAATATTAATAATTTATTTAGTACTATTTGTTACCTCAAACTTAATGGCAAGGTTATAATGGTCATGTTTAAATAATTTTTTACGAGACTATTTTCGTTTAAACCTGATTTTTCGTACATTGAAAAATATTGATAAGATTCAATATTTTAAAAGGAAATAAGTCATAAAGTCTCAGGGTATTAAATTATTCCCTCTTATAAAACTTTTTTACTCAAAATATTATGCATATTAGATTTAAACAAATGAGGGTATTTCTTCTTCTTAACATTCTCTTGTTCCCACATGTATTCTCCCATTTAGTGATTTATCAAAAGTACATTTAATAAATGAGTCATCCAATTCCTCAGAACATGGTCTCTAGTATCAAGAATCTAGATGGGTTTTCTATATTAAGATATATTAGGTTCTAATTCTATTTCATCAATGGTGATAACATGCTTTGGTTCTGGAATGTACATCCTTAAAAATGATATATGAATCAAATCAAGTACTTTTGAGATACATGGTGTCATTTACAAATGATATGAAATAGATATAATTTTTTAATGACTTGAAAGGGTATGATGTACTAAGGTATTAGTTTCCCTTTCTTACTGAACCTTATAACACCCTTACATGGAGAGATCTTCTATAATACATGATCCCCAACTTGGAATTCCAAATCCTTCCTCAGATTTTCAGTATAACACTTTTGCCTACATTGATCTTATTTAATATGATCCTAAATAAACTTTACATTTATTATTATCTCTTCAAAAATCTATAGGCATAAAAGTTTCCATTCTCTAAATTCACCCCAATAAGTTAGATTTTTTCATCACTTTCCATATCATGCTTTATATGACACCATTTGAATACATGAATGGAAGTTATTATTATAGGAAGACTCTACAAAAGGTAAATAAATATACCGCATACCATGAACATCATGTGTCCATGACCCCAACATGAATTCCATTTTATTAATAGTCCATTTCGACTATCCATCAGTTTGAGGAAGTTAGACAGTACTTAAAAAAAGATAATTATCAATAACCTTTTGAATAATCTTCCAGGATATTTATGTAAATCATGGATCACAATCAGACATGATCAAAAAAAGTATTCCATGAAGTCTTATAACTTAATTAATATAGATCCTTATAAGGTTATCAAGTGGTAAATATTCTATTATAGGTAGGAAATGTGCCTATTTTATTAGGAGATCAATGAGAAGCCATATTGAATCATTAATTCTTGGATTCATTGGTAGTCCTATGAAAAACTCCATAGTAATTTCATACAATAAACACATAGAAACTGGAATAGGTTGTATGAATCCTCTAGGATGATGTTTTTTATATTTAACTTATTGAAAAATCAAACAAATTGACACAAAATAATAAATTTTCCATTTTATATTCTCCCACGAAAAATTTCCCCTCAAATCCATATACATATTTATGCTACAAGGGTGTATAAAGAAAGTAAAGATATGATTTTAAACCAACAATTCTATTTTTAGCACTGATATATATTGAACACATGATCTCTTTAAAAAAATTAGAACAAAATTCTCACAATAAATTTATACTAATTTCCCAACATTTACAACTTTAATCTTCTTCTAAATTTTCTCACTAGAATATTGAGAACATTTTATATTTTATAATAATTATGGTTTGGAAATAATTTGAATAATGAGTGACGTCTCCTATTCCTTATAATTCCCATATCCATATTTGATATATCTATGAACATATTATCTCTCCCAATCCTCATTTGGGTCATACTTCCACGATCTTCCCTACTTAATGCATAATCTACCATATTTTGTTTCCATTTTTGGTAGTGTATTGAGAAGTCCTAATCCATGGCTAGCTTGATCATTCACTTTTTTCTCAATTTGAAATTTTCTACTAAAATATTTATTTTAGTATTTTATGATCCACACATATATCACATAATTTAACATAGATATAATATCTCCATATCTTTAAAAAAATTCTAGATTCCAACTCAAGATCATGGGTTGTATATTTCTACTCACAAGTCTTTGATTTCCTTAACGCATTGGAAATTACTTTATCATTTTTCATTAGGAAACATACAATTACATTCTTTTAGGAATAACTATATATCAAAAACCCATCATTTCTAGATTGTAGATTTAGAATCAAAGCATTGTAAATCTCCTATTTAGTTTATAAAAACATTTTGACCATTCCTTTTTTGCAAAAAAAATCATATCCCCTTTATGTGTAACATTTGTTAATGGGTTTTCCAATTAGGAAAATTTATAAACAAATCATCAATAGTATTCTTCCAACCCAATGAAACTATGTACCTCAGTAATGTTCATTGTTGTAGGCAATTATTTGGATTTCTTTTTCATTATAGGATCAATTGAGTTTCATCCTTGAAGACCGTATGGACAAGAAAATAATCTTATTGAATCCAAAAATAACACTTACCAATTTTAGAATTTAACATTTTCTCTATATTATTCTCAAGAATGATCCAAAAGTTATTTTTTTGACCCTAATATCTATTATAATATCCCACAATACTATCAATGAATACAATAACAAAATCATTAGGATATTCCATGAATTATATGTTCACTAGGACAATAAAAACATATTGTGAATTAGTCAATATGAATGGAATTACTTTAATATTTTAATATCCATACGTTGATCAGAAAGCTGTCTTTTGAATCTATTATTTCTTTACTCAAATTTTATGGTACCCATAATGAAGTTCAATCTTAGAATAATATTTCTCTTTATGCATTTGATCTAATAATCAAACAATTAAAGGTAGAGGATACTTGTTATTTATCTTAATATCATTTATTTCCCTATAACTAATTCACAACATCATGGTTCCATATTTCTTATTAATGAAGAGAACATGATATCCCCATGTAGAAACACTAGGGTGAATAAATCCCTTTTTACACAACTCCTCTAGTTGTTTCTTTAACTCCACTAAGTACACATTGGCCATTTCTTTGAGATTACTTGATATTATTCTTGCATCATTGATTAAATAAGTTGAAAAATCAACTTTTCATTTTGGGGGATATCCATGTAATTCCCTAGGAAATACGTCAATGTGTTCATGTAAAATAGGTACATACTCAATTTTAAGATTACTTTATCCGTCCCTAGATTATGTATACTCTTCTTCCTAATGAATATTATTCAGTATAGATAGTGGGGTTGGATCTAGATATATCTCATATGAATATGACTCTTCTCTAAAGATATGGAATTCGATATCTTTGTCATGAATCGTAATTTTATTATTCTTATAATTACGTTTTGCATAATATTTTATAAATCCAATGCATAACAATTATTATATAAATTTCAATCATAGGTATGGTAATAAGGACTAAAAATAAAGCATGTTTATGTGTCATAATGGGGACTTCCTGACATATCCATGTTGTAGCGAGGCTTCCACAAGTAATTTTGACTAAAAAATCCTTTCTAAAAGTATTTGGTAAATATATATTTTCTTTAAAATCATGGAAGATATAAATAGTGTGAGGATCTATAATAAAATAAATAATTTTCTATATTTGAAGATAAGATTAATGTACCTACCACCACATCATTAGGTACATCCTCCTCAATTTTATTGATCACATAATGTTTTCATTCTCCTATTAGCCTCTAATGTGGTAGATTCCATTAATTCTTGGGAAATTATTTTTCATAGTTCCCCATATCTCTATAGTAGAAACACTAAATAGGATTGTTTTCTTTCATCCCTATACATTATCTTGTATGATATACTATATATATACAATTATAAAAAACTCCCAATGACTTCAATAATTTCAAAGGATGATTATTTCCAAAGTTTTCACATTGTTAAAATTTCTTCTCTTTTTTATTTTTCTTCGAAGCATTGCCTTTTTCTTAGTTCTTATTCAACCTATTATTTTATTTATTTACCATTTAAATGTAGGATATAGATGATTAATCCTTTGTTTATATGTAACGTAATACTATTTTATCACATAACAAAAAAAATTGATAGACCATCACCCTTCAGAGACATGGATTAATCCCTTCAATAAAATGGTCGATATTACACTATGTGTTTTATATATAATACATAGAATCCATGGATATCCTTATTATGGTAACATAATAATCATAACCACTTTATTCTTCCTTTTACTTTAACCTACATGAATGGCTCAAATGCATTATTTTTTATTGATTTTTGATAACCCCCTTTCAAGGGATGCGGGGAACCATTACAAGTCTTGTAGGCTTGGAGATTACATTTACCATAGGCTTAGAGACATTATAGGACACATAGATCTTAAGGAAATTATACATACTGTAACTACTTGAAACCGCCCCTCCCCATCATTTTCATCGTGATCAGCTCTCCACCTTTGCATAGTTGTACAGCTAGTTGTCCTGTGCAGAGACGCATAGGCCCAGTACTGGTGGAAATGTCATACCCTCTCATTCTTCCAAATCCATTTTTCATATACTATTGAATTAGTAGCTTTACAAAATTTTGGGGTATTCTTTTGCATAAAGTGATCCAACATAGGATAATCTCACTTTGGAATGGGTTGATCCATCTAGGGGAGGTAATTTGTCATAACATGATTATGATTTTATAATATGGATATAATTTCTCAGTTCTAATACTAGCTATATTAGATTCTTTAGTAGGGAAATATCTACTTTTTCCATGAGTATTGATACCCTTATTCCTTCTAGTAGCCATTTCTAAACAATGGCATATACTGGATTAGCTCAAAAAATTATGAATTTTAAAACATAATGTATAATTCTAAATATGGAGTAACACATTACATAAAATTAAATTTTTTAATTGATAATATCAAAATCCATTACTTGGTTTCATTGGGGATATCTTTATTTTAAAATACTTTAAAATGGTTTATAATGAATTTGTGAATTGTCCTAAGAATGTCCCCTGGTAGTTTCAAACTAGGTGAATAGTAATGCTCATTGTTGTGCACCAAGTGGCAATCAGGTCAAGCCCAATGACCTCTTCTTGAGTTTATTACACCATGTTACCTCTATTCTTGAACCACATATACTTTTAGTATCCAAAAAGGGATTTATTAGTAGGAAAAACCACATAATATCTTCCTTACCAAAATATTAAGATGTTTTCTATACTTATCCATAAATTCAGTTAAAGGGTTATGTTCCTTAAACTATGTTTTCCTTAATCCAGTTCCCATGTTTTATACTAATATTTATATGATGCTAACTTTAACAACCCTGACTCTAGTAACCTGGAGTTTGCGCCTAATTTACAACATTGTCTTAGATACAAGGGATAAAATATAGAATAATTCATTAGTTTAGTAGTTTCAGAAAACTAGATACATACATTATAACAATTTTAAATTGGGAATATAAAATAAATCCTAACAAAATAAAATGATCTGCATCATTGAAACTCATTCAAAGGATTCATCTTCAAAACCTGGGGAAAGGAACCAAAATAAGGGTGATCTCAAATAATCAGTAAGGGTTAAATAAATCAGAAGTTAAAATGAATCAGTAAATCATAATAATTATAGAAAGGAAAATAACTGAGTTAAAATTCCTTTTAACCAATAACTTGAATGTCATAAATAGATAAGGCATAATTAATATTTCATGGTAAATAAATAAAAATACATTCCATTTAATCAATAATAAGAGAATGAAATGCCTTCCAAGATTATATCATAAATATAAACTCATGGATAATAATAATAAACGAATTTTCAATGATAAAATTCTTAATTATTGGATTTCATGATCTCAAGAATCATGAAATTTTAACTTTCATGTTCTTTCACAAGACAGTTTAAAACTAATTGTTAAAAACCCATCTGATTTGTCTTATGAGACGTTTTTATGAATCATGTGGATATTTTTACCATTCCTACACATGTAAATATATGAAAAATTCAATCGTATTATATTGAATAATCAATTTGAATCATGAATAATATTCTTTACCATCATATATCCTTATTCAATTAAAATACGGATTTATTAATATTTCACCGGTCAATCAAAAAATCAATGTAAAAAACTTTTTAAAAAATTTATATGGTTTAAAAAATAATCATATAAATCATAAAATAATATGTATATTTAATAGATTTCTAATTTCCAATTAATAATGATCACAAGAGAGTGATTTTTTCAAGAGAGAGTTAACAATCACAAAATAAAGTGAGATTGTACGATAACTTTTACCACTTAGTAATTTTAATGTCAAATTTAATTGGAATAAATAATTAAAATTACAACCTAAAATAATATTAATTATTAATTAATCATGATATTACATGTCAAAGGGGAATTATATACACCATATAAAATAAATTTGGTTCATAATAATGTAATATGTCACAATAAAGGGAAATTGAGATGAAGTCACTTACCTCACACATCCTTTTCGTTTAATTTTCCTCAAAATCATTTATAATGGTTTTAATCATGTTAATAATTTATACCAAAACAATATTCATATTTATAATGACATATATGATACCTTTATAAAATTTTACCACCCTTTTGTTAATGATATTTCATTATTTTCATTATTTCGGGTGTTATATGCCTTATTTTCTCATGCGTGTTTTTCCAAGAAATTTATTGTTCTTGAGTATATTATATTTTTACATAACCTAAAAAATGATATTAATATTATAAATATAATATTGAATAACAATATACATTTTTATAATCAGTATTAATAGTTGAACATGGAAAATGATTCACATCTCATTATGGAGATGGTAGGCCTTATGTACACATGATTGATGAAATCATTCCCTTAACAAGTGAAAGGGTAAGGATGTGAGATATATATTAATATTAAATAACTGATATCATTTCATATATATGACATATATTCCTGTAATTTATCTATATTACCATCCATTTAAAGTGATGGTGAATAACCAATCACATCAATTTGTGAGGTAGTAGTCCACTGTACACATAAGCGATGTTATAATATTTTAAATGGAATTAAATTTAATATAGTATATGTGGTATTATAATTACATAAGTATAAAAATACCATAAGTATCATATAATTTTTTTAAATACATCATTATATCTATCCTTTAATGGTGGTGATGTAAAAGAAATTATATATTTGTTTGTGAGGTGGTAGGCCTCCGTACACATGATTGATGATTTTGTTTCCCATTTTATGGAAGAGGGGATAGATATAATTTATTAAATTAACATAATAAAATATCATTATATTTTAGATATTGGTTTTATTATATTATAATTATCAATGAATATTTTAGTGAAGTGGAAGATGAAATAAAATGAAAATGCTAATTTAAGAATGTTACCTCTTCTTCAGGGTATTTCTTTTTTTACTAAAATCCATCCTATGATGGATTTATGATCCATAAAATGGATCTAGGGTGTTGGTATGGAATTAAGGATATTATTATGGTAGATATTGTCCAAAAAATTAATTTGTAAGTGTGAAGAGGGAAGGATAGGGGTTGCCTTTTATAAGTAGGGAAGAGGAAATTCATAGAATATTTAAAAATAATCAATTACACCCACATTTTTATCTTGTCACAAGACTCTAAAGTGCATAATTCATGACCTTTAGAGGTTATAATATCGAAATATGACTATAAAATGGGTGTCAGAATTGTTTTTAGGTCATTTTTAACCCTTATTTTCCTAGTTTATCTCCCGGGTGAATCTGTTTTTACCTTAACAGTAGTGATTGTTTTTTTTATTCTTTCACTATTCATAATATTAAAAAATTAAGTAGGAATTAGAAGCTAATATAAATTATTTTGATTCCAAATTTGGAATCCATATTTCTAGATTCAATTAACAGAAGTGGAAAATTCCAATTTAAAACTATACCCACATATGTGACGAAAAAGTCAGATTCCAAGGATAAAATTCTCATAAAATAGAAGTTTTAAATATAAAATTGAATAAAATGAACTAAAATAGTTAAATTTATATATAATTTTACTAATTTTACTTTAAAAAAATTAATTTTAATTATAAATTGTGAATTATTTTATTGAAAATGTAGTTTTCAATAAAAGTATGTATTTTCACTATTCATCAAAAAATGAAACATTTAATAGAAATACCATAAATTAATCCAAATATAATTATGATATAATGATTTAAAAAAATTAAAAAAAATATCAAATAAACTTTATAATATTTGGAAAAATTAATTTTAAATTTTGTACGCCAAATCTTGACTAAACCGTCTTCTAGATAAAATACAGTTATTTCAGAAAACATTTCATTTTCTATAAAATGGTTATTATTTAAATTTTAATATAAATATATATATATATATATATTATTTTATTCATTCATATACCATATAATTTTCAAAATTTAGTCAATACTATTTATACCTGTTAATGTAACACTATCATCCCATTATGCATTTTAGGAACTCCATTGTTCAAGATTTGTTTATAATCCTTGTTTGGATACATTTACAAGATTATTTGGGATTTAGAGCATTATATAGGGAAAATAACATAATGTTTTATGATTTATATTTTTTAATTAATAGATTCTGGGTATAAATTTTTTAATTTCTATGTGGGGTTCTCTCCAAGTTTGGAGAACATCTCGACTGTTATTGTGTTTTTATACTAAGAACTAGGTTGTTTATCATCTGATGGGAAATTACATTCTATGTAAAGTCATTTAACATCATGTAATGGTATCTAGGATGATGTTGTAAATATGGATTAGGGTTTGAGGCATAAAAATTTTATTTGGATTTCACATTGTGTAATGGCTAAAATCAAGTTTTTATAAATAAGGGATACGTTTTCAGGCATTTTCATCCTTCTTGGAATTCACATCATGTAATGGGATTACACAAAATATAAATATTTAGAGTTATGGATTTTAGGGTGTCATATGAATTATTTTCATTTCATTCAACCGCGCATCTTCTCTATCTCTACCTGGAGCTCACCCTAGTCGATTTTGGAGATCTCTACTCCATTTAGATCACTCATTTGGTGATTGGTCATCACGGTTGTTGTGGTGTACATATCTAGGTAATAATTGAGCATAGTTATTCATTACTTTGGTTTTGGATAATACATTGGTTGTGTTTATGGTTCAAATTAAAAATTAGATAGTGTTTTCTATTGATCCTTTTTAGTTTCTTGGTGTTCCTTATATTTCGAAGGCCAATCTTTTGGTTTTTAATCACCATTGTCAAAGGAGTCTAGGTTTACAACATTTTTACATATGTGTTTCTATAGAAAGGTTTAAATCAATGAAGTTATTATTGTTCTTGGTAAATTCATTTTGGTTTTCTATTAAATTGATGTTATTTATGGTTTTAAATTATTTCTTGGAAAGATAAATGTTTTTAAAGGGGTTTTCATTAAAAATGATTTTTTATTCAGAAATGGGGTTTTCAAATACAAAAGTGGTTTGATTGGATTATAAAATGTTTTATAAAATTAGAAGCATGGTTTTGAAATGTTATTTGAAAATATTGGAATTTTGGGAACATTGGGTGTGTTGGGAAAGAAACATAGGCAACCTTAGTGTGTGAAAAACTAGTAGTGGTTGTTTTATTGATATCTATAGACTATGGTAGGTTTTAATATCATTTGGATCCAACGTTTGTTATAATTTAGGTTCTTTCAAGTCTTTTGCATATTTTTACCATATTCTAGATCACAAATTATAGTTTTCCTGGAAAATTGTGGATTTTTATCACGTGTTAGTTTTTATCATATATAGTTTCTCACATTTTTTTTATATGAGGTTGTATCACATGAAATCACATGATGATTTTTAATAGAAATGTGTTTAATTGATTTACTTTTTATACATGGATGTGCTTTACAATTTTATCACTTCAACTTTTTATATATATTTCCTAAGCATATGAAAGGATTTTATGAAAAACAAAAAGAGAAATGATTTATAAATGGGATTAGATTTATTTAAATGATTCAAAAAAAACTATTTTTGTTTTGAAATTTGAAACTATTGATTTCTTAATATTAGACCTTGTATAGACTCTATTGTGGTATCCTATTGGGTTTTTTTGATCACATCCTACTTTTTCTTTAGGGAGGTTGTATATGTTATATTTCAAGATATAGAAAATGAAAAGGGAATATTATATCATTTTGGACCCTCTTTTTTCATTGCCTTCATTCTGGGGTGGTTTAGAGGTGACTATTGGTCACTTGGAGATTTTTCATAATTTAAGGTTTAGCATGTTTTAGCTTGGATTGTATAGTTTTTTTTTAACTATTTATTCCACATGTAATCTGGTTTTATGTATTGTTTTTTATATTAAATACTTGTTTCCTTTATCTTTGTTTCACCTCACCAAGTGACGGACAACCCAAATGTATGGTTTTTTTATCCCAAGTTGATCTGTTACAATTTTTTATTATAGGGAAAGCTCAGTCTGAAGTGTTAACACTTCCTGAGTTTGGTTTAATGTATTATGTAGAAAATAGTTTCAACTATCTAAATTCAGATAGTAAGTGTGGGAAAGGGGCCTGGCCATCTCACTTATGTGACGGAAATCAAGTCGTCATGGGTGGTCAAATAATTTTACCAAGTTTGAGACTTGGAGTTTGAGGTCACTAAAATGAAATTTTTTGGATATTTATTTAAATTGAATTATTCATTTTCTGCGTTTTTCTTTTTATTAGTATAATTCATTATTCCTTTAAAATCTAGTTGTATTAATAAATTGGATTATATTATAAAAGTGGGATAATGATTTTGGAATATTCTCATGATCCAATTTATTATTATCTTGTGTTTATTAGATAATACCTCCAAGAAGAGATCTTATAAATCCAATAGAGAATGATTTAAGAAAGGTTCCACTATAGAATCCTCCAGTGGACCCTTATTTGGTTGAAACTAGAATCTACATTATTCCGAGTATGGGTTAGGTGGGTGTTGGGAACACAAGAAGTGTTTCGGATCAGGGATATGAATTTACTAAGAATTATCTACTCATCTTCCATGGTAATAATAGATCACAAGAATCTGAGGAGTGACTTGAGCAGATTGAGAGTATTTTCAAATTCTTGAAGACTCATGATGAATCTAATGTGTGGTTTTCCACATACATGAGTGAGGGACTAGGAAGGAGATAATGGGACTCTATTTTTCAAGATATGTTATATGAGGATATTATATGGTCTTCATTCAATAAAATATTTAACCATCATTTTTATCTTGATATATTATGTGGGGTGAAGATATGGGAGTTTTTAACCTTGGAACAGGTGGAGCATACCATTCTTGTGTTCTCTACCCATTATCTTAAGATGGTGCATCTAGAACGGAGCTAGTCATAAATTATTACCTAAAGTCTTATATGTTTGATTTGGGATTGAGGCATGATACTTAGTTTATGATGATTATCATGTTCCTTCTGACCTTTGTGGTGGTAGTTGACAAAGCATCTTTAGTTGAGGCAGAAATAGTTGGGAAGACTAGTTTGGGTGGATCTTTGGTTGGTGAAGTTGTTATCCAAGTTGTATCTTCTGGCCAATAAAGGAAGCAAAAAGGTCGCTGATTTTCTTCAAGATTAGTTTCAGTATATTTTTTATGGTATTAGTAGATAGTTTTTGTCACGACCCGTCTCGGTGGGGCCTGAGCCGTAACTCCCCAAGCCCACCTCCAATAGGCCAGCGGCTGGTGACTAGCACTGAGTAGGCATATCACTAACATGGGAGGCATTTCCTATAAACCTGTACACACGTACACACATCTCCAAGCCCACAAAGATGAAAAGTAAAAAACTACTAAAAATGGAAATGCATGCATACACTAAAATCCCAACCAACAGAGTACGACAGGAAAGTAAATTACAGTAAGGTAAAACCATGGTCCAAAAGTACAATCCCACCAAGAGAGAGAGTCTGCAAAAAAAGTCTAACCTATAAAGAAAGGTACTGGGACTGCAATTCATAGCTGTAGGAACTCACCTAGTCCTGTCTGAGCTCACTAAACACCGTCCGGTCTTGGTCCACCTAGAATCCTATCAAAGGCTCGCTCGTCTGCACAAGACACGACACGTGCGGGCAAAGATCGTGTAGGGGTGAGTATAACAATACCCAGTAGGACACCCCGAAAACCATAAAGGAATAAAACAAAATAAATACCACAAAGGAAAGATATAGTCAGATCCACACAGTATATGTCTATAGAAAATATAACAAGAATATCCAGATATACTCATACACGATCGACCATCGCGAACCCCCCACTAAGATCCAGCTCGAAGATTCCACTAATCATGTAATAAGGAGAACACACTCCTGGTCTAAAGAGAGATATATGAAGTACTCATTTTGGGAGAACACACTCCAAAAGTACTTGAGAATATGAGGTTCAGATGAGGATCACAACCAATAGCTATGGGGTGATTCTAACAACTCAGTCTGAACTAATCCGCTAATCAGAGGATCAGTGCCCGGGTAAAGTTGGTCACGTCGATACCAAGAACTCTACTTAGGGTTCCAGAAATGAATAGAGGATCTAACTCTAAGTCTCATAGATGGGATTCCAACAACTCTATTCAGGAATTCCTTCTAAAGGGGTCATACTCATGTACGTAGGAAATGATACCAGAAACCTTCAGGAGAAAGACCAAGGGGACGAACCCTAAGGAAACTAGTCCAAGTCACATAAAGAAATTGGATCGAGCCATGTAAAATAAGTTACATGGCATGTAGTATGGCTACACGCCGTGTTCCGTGAACCCGATTACTGCCCGTGTAACATCCCTTGTTGTAAGAACCTGGTTCTTATTTTTGAGGTACGGGCTTCTTCTTTTCCTTTTTCCTTAAGTGTTTTTGAGAAAATATGGGAAATGGGGAAGAATGCTAAATTTTGAAACTACACGCCGTGTACTTTGTCCACACGCCATGTACTTTTGGCCGTGTTGGGATAATTACACAAGGCGTGTAGCCTCGCCGGTGACAAAGGGTGTAGGAACCAACTACACACTGTGTAGGGGTCCTTTACACGTCGTGTAGTCAGTCGGTAGGTTAAAAAGTGAGGCGGTGAAGTCACCTACAGATGGGCGGCAGTACACGCCATGTACTTGGGAGTACATGTTGTGTACTCTTGTCGGCAGATAAACAGTGTGGCGGTGCCGCCAATTGAACAGTTAAATGAAAGGATTACACATCGTGTACTTTGAAGTACATGTCATGTACTTTGTTTTTTTGGTTTAAAACAGGCAGTAGCCTCCTCATTTGGCAGAGGAGGCGTTTGAGCCATTTTGGAGCCAAAGGAGGAGGCTAGACCTTTGAAGATCCGCCGGGAGTTTGTCTGGAATCCATTTCGGCTTCAGACGATCTCGTTGGAACCGCACGGGTAATCCCTTTCTCCTCCTGGTACCGTTCTTGCCAATTCTTCTCCCAACGTAAGTTATTTACGTTTTATTGGGTTTTGTTCTTCGTTAGATCTACACCGTTCTTGGGCGTTTCTGGAGCCGGCGTTCGGGTATAGTGTTCGTTGGCACATAAGGTAGGTTGCTAGGTGTTTATTTTCCAACTGTCATGCGTTTTTGTGTGTTTTCGTGCCACGAACCCATGTTAGGGTGTCATGTGGATGAGGTCGTTGCTATATTTAATGCCAGGAATTTCATAGGTGATTAAATTGTGATAATAAAATGCTGTTTGGGATCGTTTCTTGGATCTAGGACCATCCTGAGGGGTGTGTTCCTCTGTTTAGCCGTTTGGCCAGGATACCCGAGGGTATGCCTTAAATGTAGTAACTATAGAATTGCCTTGATAGGAATTGCTTTTTTACTACATTTTAATATGTTGGGAATGGCCCGGTTACCTGTTTATCCTGAGGGCGTTGTTGTGATTTGCCTGAGGGCGTGACTGTTTTAGCCCGAGGGCTGTCGTTATTCCGCCTAAGGGCAACCTTTCATGCCTGAGGTCTTGACTTCTGTGCCTGAGGGCGACACTTCCTATGCCTGAGGGCGAGAATTCTGTTATGCCTGAGGGCAATACCTGCGGGTTGGATTCTGTATGGCCTGAGGGAAATCCTGAGGGCGTGGTTTACTGTTTTAGCCTGAGGGCATGGTTCTGGTTAGCCCGAGGGCTTGGTGTTGTTGAGCAAAAAAATGGTACTAAATTTAAGGAATTAAATGAATAATAAAATGGAAATTTAACTATTAAGTTAGTTACTTTTGAGTACTGCTTAGTTATTGCATTTTACTACTACACACTTGTTGCATGTTTTACGCACAGTTGAGCACGGGCCTTTGGTGGGTGCCTACTGAGATATATTTCTCACACCCTGTTTGGGTCACGCTTTTCAGCCCAAACAGATTACGTTGCTGCAGGTGTAGATAGGGGCAAGAGTCCCTATACTGGTAATTGACTGTTTCTGAGGAGTAGGAGGGCATGGGACCGAGCCTAGTCTTGCGATGCTGCTGCCAGCTGTTTTGCTTGCATTACTATACTCTGTTTTTCTGCTGTACTGTATTGATGTATAACATGTTCTGGCTGTTTTCTTAGAATTTGAAACATGTATCATCATCATTCACATACTGTTGGTTATATTCACTGCTGTAGTTTATTTCAGTTGTGTGTGTTTACTACTTCCGCTGTTTGTTGTATGCTTATTTTAGTATTCCGCTGCGCTACACTTTGACAAATGAGGGCATAGTTTCCCCACTATCAAACTTGGTCCCTCGCTGCTAGTCGGAAGCCTCTGGATTTTAGGGAAATACGCTTGAGGTCATGTGGAGAACCGGGCTCGGGGTACCCGTTGTGTAGCACCCGGGACCGGGACGTTACAAATTGGTATCAGAGGTGTTTATTTTCTTCGACTTACTGTTTGGAGACGTCGTCAGGGATAGGACAAACGGTAGTTGGTAATAAGCTGTGCCCGGGCGTAGCTAACCCGTGTACAGGTAAAAGCCAGTCTACCTCATATTCTGCATTATTTGATTTACAATTTTGCGGTTGATATGTTTTCACCGTTGGGTGACACACTTGGATTGTGCTGTTTATATTTTATTGGTGGGTTCTAATTAATTGCAACCCGATGAGATGAGGGTATGTCGTCTCATGCATCATATAGGCACATTCTAGATATCACATTCCATGCATAGTTTCCATGCCATGTAGGTGCATTAGAATTTTCATGTTGTTGTGATAGTTGTTGTGCTAGTAAAGCATGCTGTTGTGATAGCTGCTTGATAAATACATTCCTTGTGATATGGTATTTTTGTTTGAGCTTGTTTATAGAGTGGATGCCAAACTTTGGTTTTTAGGGAGTATGGGCCCCCATTGACCGGAATTTGTTGGAACATTGACTGTTTATGTTTTTATAACACAGATAAGTTGTCAAACTTTGATTCGTGGGGAGTATGGGCCCTCACGGGTCGGAATTTGACACTTAGGTGTTGTTTTCAGTATTTTTTGGGTTCCGGAGAAGTTTCTGAGGAATACTGTCTGGAAAACCCAGAATAAACACCGTGTAGGACCTCATACACATCGTGTGTGTTCTTCTGTTCGGGAAGAAAAATGAACTTTTTGAGTACACGTCGTGTACCAGGGGTACACGCCGTGTAGTCTCTTCCCGTGTCACAAAACGTGTGGGGGAGACACAGGGTAAGGAAGTCCTTGGGGAAAAACCACGCGGTGTAAATTTTGTACACGCCGTGTAGTGAGACCTGGGGACTCGGCCGTGTAACTAACAAACACGGGTCGGTGTCACCATTCCTTGAACATGCCATGTACCTTTGGAGAACATGCCGTGTAGTCTTGTCCGAGGACAGACCGTGTGGAGTTAAGTCGAGTAGTCGGCCGTGTCACAGACGATACAGGCAGTTGGAAAATAACATCGTACACGCCATGTAAGTATTATACACGCCGTGTAGTTTTGTTGAACAGAAACTGTGTGGATTAGCCGTGTAGAAGGACCCGGGCAGGGGAAAGGAAGTCAAGTACACGTCGTGTAGTCATTGTACACGTCGTGTAGTCTTGTTTTTCCAATTTTGGATACCTTCTTCCTCTTGTTCCCTTTATGGTTCCTTTGCTTTCAGTCTTAATAATCTTGAATATGGGGCGTGATTTTGACCTTGTAGAGTCATGCCGCCTAGACGACCGCGAGTTTTTCGCCAAGAGAGCGGTGACGATTATACTCCGGAGATGGTGGGCCATGGGCTACCAGTTGATCCACCAGCAGAGCTAGATGCGGCACCAGCTGTTATACCGGACACGGGCGCGGAGGTGCAGTTCCGTGAAGGCTTATTGCGGTTCATGCAGACTTTTCAGGGAGCACCGCAGGCTTCCACATCTATGGCTGAGCTGACGCGTATCTTTCAGCAGCAGCATCCGCCTACATTCTCAGGGGATGGCGGACCACAGGCTACAGAGTCTTGGATAGGATCGATGCAGACTATTTTTGAGAATCTAGAGATGCCTCCAGGGCGGAGGGTCAAGCTTGCGACTTACATGCTACGTGATTCTGCCAAGAGGTGGTGGGATGTTACCACCCAGACAGAGAATCACAGGGACATGGCGTGGGAGGATTTTCAGACAGTCTTCTATGACTTCTTCTTTCCCGAGACGCTGAGGGAAGATAGAGCTCGAGAGTTCATGAATCTATAGCAGGGTGCTATGTCAGTGATGGACTATTCTGCTCGTTTTACGAAGATTCAACGCTTTGCACCTGTGCTGGTGGGTGATGAGACGCTAAGAGCCAGACGTTTTGAGGATGGTCTTCGGTATGACATCTGAGTGTTGGTGAATGTTTTCAGGTTGCCTACTGTACACATGATTGTGAATCAGGCGTTGATTACAGAGACGAACCTGCAAGAATCTGGTGGTGTGGGCCAGGGTGGTTCGACACCAGTTACCGGTGCTATTTCTGCTGGCAAGAGGAAGAGACAGATGGACTTCTCTCAGGGTGGCAGTACCAGCCAGGCAGCTTCTTCGGGTGGCCCGATCAGGTGCTTTTGCAGGGCGTTTCTACCAGTGGCTAGTGCGAGGGGTTCTGTACAGACTCCGCGTGCAGGAGCAGGATCAGTGGCTTCTTACCAGTCAGGGAACTAGAATACGTCAGGGCGTGGAGACAGAGATGGTGGTCATGGCCGTGGTAGCCAGACACCAGGATCTCAGAGGCAGCAGGGCGGGACAGCTCAGGGTATCCAGGCTGTGTCGCAGGGTCGCGGCACTGGGTAGGCATATGCAGTGCAACAGACCCAGCAGGAGAAGGATCCTGGACCTTCGACAGTCAGAGGTACTATTCTAGTAGCTTCTATCTTGTCTTCAATACTTTTTGATACGGGTGTTACACATAGTTTTATATCTATACCCATTGTGGAGAGCCTTGGGCTCAGTGTTTCTACTTCTTCTGATATCTTGATGCTAGACACTCTGTTAGGGACTAGGACGGTTGGTGTGCGTCATTGCAAGGAGTGACCCCTTGAGGTTGGTGGGTGCCACTTCCTTTGGGACCTCTATGTCCTGGAGATGACGAGCTATGACGTCATTCTCGGGATGGACTGGTTGGTTCCCTTTCGAGCCTTTGTAGACTGCTATTGTTGTAGGGTGTTTTTCACGTCACCAGAGGGCGGGGAGTTTCTATACAAGGGCGAGTGGGATGTTCAGGTGAGTCGAGCTGGACCAGAGCATCATGGGTGAGGTGGAGTCACAGCCCAGATTGCGAGCTTATATCTGGATGACCAGGGGACTTGTCAGACGGATTTCCCTCCAGTTGTCGATCGTTTCAGTTATGTCTTCTCAGACGACTTTTCAGGTCTACCTCCGGTGTGTGAGGTGTATTTCTCTATCGAGCTTGTGCCAGGAGCAGCATCAGTGTCCATTCCTCCTTATAGGATGGCCACGCCTGAGTTTCAGGAGCTCAAGAGGCAGTTAGAGGATCTATATGCGAAGGGTTTTTCTCCTTGGGGTTCTCCGGTCCTTTTTGCGAATAAGGCGGATGGTACCCTTAGGATTTGTGTGGATTATCGAAAGCTGAACCAGTTGACGGTTAAGAACCGATATCCCTTGCCGAGGATAGATGATCTGTTTGATCAGCTTCATGGAGCACGAGTGTTCTCGAATATTGACCTGAGATCCGGATATCATCAGTTGTGCGTTAGACCATCTGATATACCTCTCACAGCCTTCAGGAGCAGGTATGGTCTATATGAGTATATGGTTATGTCGTTCGGACTCACGAACGCGCCAGCAGTTTTCATGGCTCTGATGAATCGTGTGTTCCATCTGTATCTTGATTTATTTGTGGTAGTATTCGTGGAAGACATCTTGGTTTACTCTCACACTCGACACGACCATGCCACCCATCTTGAGATCGTATTGAGTACACTGAGAGAGCATCGGTTATATGATAATATCTCGAAGTGCCACTTTTGGATGAACCAGATTCACTTCCTGGGTCATATCATCTCAGAGGCAGGAGTTTCAGTAGACCCAGAGAAGGTGAGAGTAGTAGTTTCCTGGGAGCAGCCCAAGAACGTGTTTGAGATACGAAGTTTCTTAGGGCTAGCTGGTTACTACAGACGTTTCATACAGGACTTCTCTCACTTAGCAGCACCGTTGACAGGTCTTACTAAGAAGGGTGTAAAGTTCGTTTGGTTAGAAGCTTGTGAGACAGCTTTTCAGGACCTAAAGGGAAGACTGACATCAGCACCGATCTTGATACTCCCAGAGCAGGGGAAGAGCTATACATTTTACTGTGATGCGTCAGGGATTGGGCTGGGAGATGTTCTGATGCAGGGTGACCGAGTTGTGGCGTACGGGTCTCGGTAGTTGAGGCCACATGAGAGGAATTACCCGACGCACGATCTCGAGTTGGCTGCAGTGGTGCATGTGTTGCGCTGTTGGAGACATTACCTGTTGGGAGAGCATTTTGTGGTTTTCACCAACCATAAAAGCCTCAAGTATATCTTTACTCAGCATGACCTGAATCTGAGGCAGAGAAGGTGGGTCGAGTACCTACAGTCCTTCGATTTTGAGTTTGCCTATACACCTGGTAAAGGTAATGCAGTAGCTGATGCACTGAGCAGGAAGACTCAGATACAGGCAGTGCAGGCGACCAGTGGTGAGTGGCAGTTTATGGCTTTGTTCTCTGAGATGCATCTGGAGGTGCATGACAGTCAGGGACAGACTTATCTTTCCTCGTTAGCTGTGACTTCTACCCTCCTGTAAAGAGTGAGGATGTGGCAGCTATCGGTTTCAGAAGGCCTAGTTCTACGGGAGTCGGTGGTAAGTGAGGACCCTCCTCCCGGTTGGGCGATAGGCGATGACGTGGTTTTACATTTC
The DNA here is from genome assembly GCA_963277665.1 of Viscum album. Taxonomy (NCBI): domain Eukaryota; kingdom Viridiplantae; phylum Streptophyta; class Magnoliopsida; order Santalales; family Viscaceae; genus Viscum; species Viscum album. The sequence continues at coordinate 1,801,079,560 of OY728123.1, forward strand.
CATGAACGAGTATGGGTTCCAAGGGATATACGCGATGAGATGATGAGGGAGTTTCATGCTTCATCTTGGGCAGTTCATCCCGGGGTTACCAAGATGTACCGAGACTTGAGACGTCAGTACTGGTGGCTGGGTATGAAGAGAGAGATAGCTGGTCTTGTTACGAGATGTTCCACCTGTCATCAGGTGAAGGAAGAGCATCAGAGACCAGCTGGGCTGTTATAGCAGTTGCCCATTCCAGAGTGGAAATGGGATGACGTCGCGATGGATTTCGTGATGGGGTTGTCAAGGTCACCTCGTGGTAATGACGCCATGTGGGTTGTCATGGACAGACTCACAAAGGTAGCTCACTTCTTGCCGATCAAGGAGACCTTCGGTGTGGACGAGCTCGGAAGGCTGTATATCCGAGAGATCATGAGTTTGCATGGGGTCCCTCGTTCTATCGTTTTAGATAGGGACTCCCGCTTTACGTCTCGTTTCTGGAAGAGTTTTCAGAGGGCGCTGGGTACACAGGTGCTTCTGAGCACAGCATACCACCCTCAGACTGATGGCCAGTCAAAGTGGATGATACAGGTGCTAGAGGACATGCTGCGCGCATGCGTCCTAGACTTTGGGGGCTCTTGGGAGAAGCATATACCCTTAGTCGAGTTTTCCTATAACAATAGTTTTCATGCGACTATTGAGATGGCACCATATGAGGCTTTATATGGTAGGCCATGCCGATCACCTTTGTGCTGGTTAGAGGTAGGTGAGACAGCTTTATTGGGGCCACAACTCATGCAAGAGATATCTGAGAAGGTCCAGTTAATTCAGAAGTGGATGGCTACCGCGCAGTCTCGTCAGAAGTCTTATGTTGATCGTCGCAGACGACCTTTGGAGTTCGTGGTCGGGGATCAGGTTTTTCAATGTGTTTCACCGAGGATAGGACACAAGCGGATTAGGAGACAGGGTAATCTTTCACCGAGGTATGTGGGGCCATTCGAGATTCTGGAGAGAGTCGGGCTGGTTGCCTATCGGTTGCAGTTACCGCAGCGGTACCGAGCCATGCATGACGTCTTCCACGTGTCTCAGTTGCATCGCTATCATTCAGACCCGTCTCACACCTTTCATCTAGAGGAGGTTGAGCTTCAGCATGATGCGGCCTTTGAGGAGAATCCAATCCGTATCGTTGACAGGAGCACGAAGGTTCTTCGAGGACGGTCAGTTCCTCTCGTACAGGTGCTATGGCAACATGGCTGAGTGCAGGACGAGACCTGGGAGCAGGAGGCCAACGTACGTGCTCAGTGGCCAGAGCTGTTCTGAGCTTTATCTTTTCCACCTTGTAAGGGAAATTCAGGGACGAATTGCTATAAGGGGGGAAGTTTGTAAGAACCCGGTTCTTATTTTTGAGGTACGGGCTTCTTCTTTTCCTTTTTCCTTAAGTGTTTTTGAGAAAATATGGGAAATGGGGAAGAACGCTAAATTTTGAAACTACACGTCGTGTACTTTGTCCACACGCCGTGTACTTTTGGCCGTGTTGGGATAAGTACATAGGGCGTGTAGCCTTGCCGGCGACAAAGGGTGTAGGAACCGACTACACGCCATGTAGTGGTCCTTTACACGCCATGTAGTCAGTCGGTAGGTTAAAAAGTGAGGTGGTGAAGTCGCCGCCAGCTGGGCGGCAGTACACGCCGTGTACTTGGGAGTACATGTCATGTACTCTTGTCGGCAGATGAACAGTGTGGCGGTGCCACCAATTGAACAGTTAAATGAAAGGAGTACACGCCGTATACTTTGAAGTACACGATGTGTACTTTGTTTTTTCAGATTAAAACAGGCAGTAGCCTCCTCATTTGGCAGAGGAGGCGTTTGAGCCATTTTGAAGCCAAAGGAGGAGGCCGGACCTTTTAAGGTCCGTCGGGAGTTCGTCTGGAATCCGTTTCGGCTTCGGATGATCTCGTTGGAACCGCACGGGTAAGCCCTTTCTCCTCCTGGTACCGTTCTTTCCAATTCTTCTCCCAACGTAAGTTATTTACGTTTGATTGGGTTTTGTTCTTCGTCGGATCTACGCCGTTCTTGGGCGTTTCTGGATCCGGCGTTTGGGTATAGTGTCCATTGGCACATAAGGTAGGTGGCTTGGTGTTTATTTTCCAACTGTCGTGCGTTTTTGTGCGTTTTCGTGCCACGAACCCATGTTGGGGTGTCGTGTGGCTGAGGCCATTGCTATATTTAATGCCTAGAATTGCATAGGTGATTAAATTGTGATAATAAAATGTTGTTTGGGATCATTGCTTGGATCCAGGACCATCCCGAGGGGTTTGTTCCTCTGTTTAGCCGTTTGGACAGGATACCCGAGGGTATGCCTTAAATGTAGTAATTGTAGAATTGCCTTAAGAGGAATTGCTTGTTTACTGCATTTTGATATGTTGGGAATGGCCTGGTTACCTGTTTATCCTAAGGGCATTATTGTGATTAGCCTGAGGGCGTGACTGTTTTAGCCCGAGGGCTGTCGTTATTCTGCCTGAGGGCAACCTTTCGTGCCTGAGGGCTTGACTTCTGTGCCTAAGGGCGACACTTCCTATGCCTGAGGGAGAGAATTCTGTTACGCCTAAGGGAAATACCTGCGGGTTGGATTTTGTATGGCCTGAGGGCAAGCCTGAGGGCGTGGTTTACTGTTTTAGCCTAAGGGCATGGTTCTGGTTATCCCGAGGGCTTGGTGATGTTGAGCACAAAAACGGTACTAAATTTATGGAATTAAATGAATAATAAAATGGCAATTTAACTGTTAAGTTAGTTACTTTTGAGTACTACTTAGTTATTGCATTTTACTACTGCACACTTGTTGCATGTTTTACGCACAGTTGAGCACAGGCCTTTGGTGGGTGCCTACTGAGATATATTTCTCACACCCTGTTTGGGTCACGCTTTTCGGCCCAAATAGATTATGTTGCGAAAGTTTTAGATAGGGGCAAGAGTCCCTATACAGGTACTTGACTGTTGCTGAGGAGTAGGAGGGCATGGGACCGATCCTAGTCTCGCGATGCCGCTGCTAGATGTTTTGCTTGCATTACTGTACTCTGTTTTTCTGTTGTACTGTATTGATGTATAACATGTTCTGGATGTTTTATTAGAATTTGAAACATGTAGCATCATCATTCACATACTGTTTGTTATATCCACTATTGTAGTTTATTTCAGTTGTGTGTGTTTACTGCTTCCTCTATTTGTTGTATTCTTATTTTAGTATTCCGCTGCGCTACACTTTGACAAATGAGGGCATAGTTTCCCCACTATCAGACCTGGGCCCTCGCTGCTAGTCGGCAGCCTCTGGAGTTTGGGGAAATGTGCTTGAGGTCATGTGGCGAACCGGGCTCGGGGCACCCGTTGCGTGGCACCCGGGACCGGGACGTTACACTTGTAATTCGTCCAAGTTGTGTAAAACTCAACTACACGGCGTGTAGAAAGATCACACGTCGTGTTCCTTGACTCCGGGTACTGCACGTGTAAACAGCCCGTGTCTGGAATCGAAGTAATATAGTAAAGAATATACACGACGTGTAAGTCGAAGCACACATCATGTCCTGTCAACTGGGAAACACCCGTGTACCCTAGTCGTATGCCCGTACATGGAGTCTGTCCGTGTCACCTACCCATGTACCAGTACACGGGGTGTCCCGTGTATCTGGTCATGTCTATCCGAGGAAGGGTATACATGTCATGTCCTTGGTCATGTACCCAACCCGTGTTCATGTACTCCCAGAGTACACGCTAGGTGATCCTTGATGAACACATGCTGTGTAGCCCATACTACACGTCATGTAGTCGGAAAAATTTCCAGAATCGCGTCTTCCTCCTCACGCCTCGGCCGATCTTCCAGATCTCGATTTTGACGTCTGTTTTCCGTGAAACTCATGGTGCTGGTTCATTTCATCATCCTAACACTAAATCCAAGTGTTTCGGACCTTCAATTGGTTCAATGAACAACATATGATCTTCCAATGAAAAATGCCCAAAAATTCATATTTCTCGATCTGCTCTGAATCATCTGCTGAAATCGTCGTCGCGGCTCCGGATCATCCTCCTGAGGTTGGATCTACAATCTCAGATCATTGAGCCAACAAACGAATGTGTGATGATCGATTTCCTCCAAGAACACATAGAACGCACATGAAGAACGTGTAGAAACCGGGGAAGAAAAGCAGAACAATCGAGAGGGACAAACCTCGATCGATGTTCATGTCGATCTTGGTTCGTCACCATTAGAAGGTTGAACGAAACCAAATTTACTCCATGAATCAAATCCCCAAAATCCCCACAAAAGCCCATCCCAAAAATATGATTGATCCGCGGGCTAATATATTTGTGGATTAGTCTGTGTTCGTTGTAGGAATCAAGAACATGGAAGGAAACCAAGAACAAACATCCTACCTGGATCTACAGCATTCGTTGGAAAAGATCTGGTCATCGCATCGTCGTCACCGGCGAAATTTGTCAAGAACGTCGTTGTCACCCTGGGGGTTTCCTCCAAAGCTTTCCCAGAGCCTCCAGGGGTTTCAGGGTTATGAGATCTGTAACCCTGGACCCCTGCGCAAGACTCTATTTAAAAAGGATAAATAGATATTTTCCGTAATAAGATTTAATAAAATATTTTAATTAAATATTTTATTACGGTTACGTCCAAAAACCAGATTTCACCACCGGTCTGCGCCAGCTGATGTTAGGTCTCTTCTAGGATAAAATCGCTACTCTGGATGCAACGGTGCCATTTTATTTCCAATCTGAGTACCCATTCAGGAGTTATTCCACTTTTTTAGGAAAACCCCATGCGCGTGTAAATTAAATTATTTAATTTAATTCAAACATTTGTTCTGGGCTCACCGGGCCTCGGAACTTCACGTCATCTTAAAGCCTGGTCTCAAAATAGTTCCCACATAATATTAAAATAATACATGGAAAAAAATCTGGGACATTACATCACACCCACCATAGGGATTTTACGTTCCCGAAAAGCCAAAACAATGGCTACTCAAAAAGATATGGGTACTGCACATGAATCTGAGCCTCCCGCTCCCACGTGCTCTCTTGGAGATTCTTGTGATTCCACCAGACACACACTAAGGGAATAGCTCGACCACGAAGGATCTTCTCCTACTGATCCTCGATCTCCACTGGGTACTCAGCAAAGGTCACTCCATCATCGGTGTCCAGCTTGCCCCAGTCGATAACGTGCGACAAATCATGCATGTACCTCCACAGTTATGACACATGGAAGAAATTGTGTACCCGGTCCATCTGAGGAGGTAGAGCCAAGCAGTACGCCACCTCGGCAACTCTACTCAGAATTTGAAAAGGGACGATGAACCTCGGAGATAGCTTGCCTCCTCGGCCAAATCTTTGCAATCCTCATCGAGGTGAGACCCTAAGGAATACATGGTATCCCTCCTCGAACTCCAAGGGCCTACATCTACTGTCGGCATAAGACTTCTGCTGACTTTGTGCAGTATTCATCCACTATTAGATGACCTGAACCTTCTCTGTAGCAGCTCATAGAATCTCTGGGCCCATGAGTGCTGACTCTCCTAGGTCAGTCCAGCAAAGTGGTGACCTGTAAGGTCACCCGTACAAAGCCTCGAATGGTGCCATACCAATAGTGGAATGATAACTATTGTTATAAGAAAATTCCACCAGTGGTAGGTGATCCTCCCACTATGACTGAAGTCAAGTATGCAAGTTCGTAGCATATCCTCTATAACCTAGATGGTCCGCTCTGTCTGACCATCAGTCTGAGGATGAAACGATGTGCTCAAGCATAACTGAGTCCCAAAACCTTCCTGCAATCCCTTCCACAATTGGTATGTGAAACGAGAATCACGATCTGAGACAATCGTAGATGGAACTCCATGAAGTCGAACTATCTCCTGCACGTAGAGGTGTCCCAAGCTCTCTACCAAACTCTGCTCCCGTATGGCTAGGAAGTGGGTCGACTTGTTGATTCGATCAATGATCACCCATATGGCATCATGACCCCTAGATGTATGTGGTAAACCTGTCACGAAGTCCATGGATATCCTATCCCACTTCCACTCTGGCACCTCAAGGGCTGAGTCAATCCTGCTAGCACCTAGTGCTTAGCCTTTACTTGCTGACAAGTAAGGCACTGAGAAACAAACTCTGCCACACTCTTCTTCATTCATGGCCACCAGAACTGACATCGAAGGTCCTAGTACATCTTTGCCATGCCTGGATGCACCGCCAAAGGAGATGTATGGAACACCCTCATAACCTCATCCTACAATGTCACTGGTACTATTGAGAACCCTCTAAAAAGAACAACGTGCTCCCCAACTTTTGAATATCCATCGGCAGCATCACCTATGGATATCTGAGCATGTAGATTCTCACATCTAGCATCCTTGTGTTGTGATTCCCTGACTCGCTGTAATAGTGGAGGGGTAACAACAATCAACTGAAGTTAAGCTCCCTCATCTCTATCCATGAAGGATAACTGTAAAAAGGCCAATTGTCTCGTCCCCTCATCCAGCAATGGAGAACTAGATTTCCTGCTGAGAGAATCTGCCACAACGTTCCCCTTCCCAGGAGTATAAATGATCTCAAAGTCGTAATCCTAGAGGAACTCAAGCCAACATATCTGTCTCAAATTCAGATCCTTCTGCAAAAAGATATATCTGAGACTCTTGTGATCAGAGTAGATGATAAACCGCTCACCTATCAGGTAGTGCTGCCACATCTTCAATGTAAAGACTACCGTTGCTAACTCAAGATCATGGGTCGCATAGTTCTACTCGTGTGGCCTCAATTGTCATGAGCCATAGTCAATCACTGCTTGCCTCTACATCAGGACACAACCAAGACCGGTTCCTGATGCGTCGCATAACACTACATACTCGACACCCACCTTCGGTAATCTCAAGATCGGGGCGCTATTTAGACTCTGTCTCAACTACTAAAAAGCCTGCTGGCATCTCTCAGTCCACACGAAAGGCTTCCCCTTTTGGGTCAAAGATGTCATGGGTGATGAAATCCTAGAGAAATCATGAATGAATCACTGATAGTAGCTTTCCAACCCAAGGAAACTCTGCACCTCCGCCACACTCCGGGGTGGATCTCATGCTAACACTACCTCTACCTTGGCTGGGTCCATTGCTACACCATCTGCTGAGATAACGTGTCCCAGAAAGTGGACCTCCAGTATCCAGAATTGACACTTTGAGAGTTTCTAGTATAACTGGTGCTCTCAGAGTGTATCCATAACCATCCTTAGGTGCCTCACGTGCTCCTCCTCAGACACAGAGTACACAAGGATATCATCAATGAAGACCACCATGAACTGATCTAGATAGGGCAGAAAGATCTGGTTCATGAGTCCCATAAATAATGTTAGGGCGTTCGTCACGCTGAAGGGCATCACCAAGTACTCATAGTGACCGTAACGACATCTGAATGTCGTCTTCGGTATATCCTCATCTCTTACTCATAACTAGTGATAGCCTGATCATAGATCAACCTTCGAGAACCATTGTGCCCCTCTTAACTAGTCGAAGAGGTCATCGATTCTCGATAGTGGATACCGGTTCTCCACGGTCACCTGATTCAAGCGCCGGTAATCCACACACAGCCTCAAGCTCCCTTCTGCCTTCTTGGAAAACAACACTGGGGAAACCCTGGGTGAAACATTGGGTCTCATGAATCCCTTCATCTGAAAGTCTTCCAGCTATACTCTCAGCTCACGAAGCTTTGCAGGAGCCATCCGATATACTGATGCTAATATCGATGTCGTCCCGGGTTGTAACTCAATAAATAAATCTATCTCTTGATGGGGAGGTAGTCTGGGTACATCCTCTAGAAAGACGTCCCCGTACTCAGCTACTACTATGGGAAACTGGAAACTCGTGAAATCTACTGCGCCAAGGGCTAGGCTTGCCAACTGATGTGAAATCGATTGTACCTTCCTACGCACGAGTCCATCCTGCGTTGCCTGGGTCTCCTTTTCACCGACGAAGGAGAACCTCATTCCATCACTGTGAACACACCACACCCTTCACCTAAAACAATCAATCTGGGCATGAATTATGGATAGCCAAACCATTCCAAGAATGACATCGTAAGGCCCCGACGCTACCACCAAGAGGTTTCAACCGAAACTCTCAACTCCAAGGGTCAGGTCACACTGTCTGCAAAGGTGTGTGATCTCTAAATCTTCTCCATTCGGTGTTTCTAAGCATAAGGTTCAAGTCAACGGCTCAACTAGAATTTCAAGGTCTCAAACAAGATAAGAATCTAGAAAAGAATGACTAGAACCTGTGTCTATCAGTACGGTAGCCAAAGTAGAAAAGACACAGATTGTACCTCTAATAATTCCAGGAGTACCTGGGTCATAAGCCTCTGTTGCCTGTAGCTGCCCCTGCCTCTGTCCACCCACTCCCTGAGCCTAGGGTGGACCTCCTGGGGGTGGTGGTGGAAAGAGGTCAAAATGCTGACCACCTCCAACTGCTCTCCCAGCTCCTCTACCATGTCCGTCGCCCCGCGGATCTGTCTGCTCCACACGTTTCCTCTACCTCAGTGGTCCATCCACTGCTCCCATGTCATTAGTATGACAGGTTGGACAATCTTGAGCAATATTTCCCCTACTATCACATGAGTAGCATCGCCTCTCTCGAGGCTGGCTGGATGCGCCCTGTGAACCTTGTACAACAGATCCTCTGTCCTAGGATCTCCTCTGAAAACGTCTCCCACGCCTGGGTCCCTGACGTCAGCTCCCTGCTATAGAGTTCTCTGCTTCAGGTCGCTCATTACTGACAACTGCTGGCTGTCTCTACTCTTCCAAGAAGCTCTCAACCACCAAAGCCCACTCGATCACCCCAGCATAAGTAGGAATGCTCATAGGAATGATTCTAGCTCTGATGTCTCTATGCAAGCCCCACTCAAAAGTCTGAGCTCTGAAGTACTGATCCCTGACCATATCCATTGAGTACCGTGAGAGGTTGGTAAACCTCGATTAATAGTCATCCACCATCATGGTTCCCTGCTGAAGCTGAAGAAGCTCATGTATATGTATTTCTCTCAGGGTAACCGGTGAAAACTCTTCTCTAAAGAGATTCTCAAACTCTAACCATGCAAGAGTCACCTCGTCGTGGGTCTGGATAACCAAACTCCACCATCGCTCTACCGAGCCCTGCAGAAGGCTTGCTGCCAGGATCACCATCTGGTCTGTTGGTGTCCTGACCAAACAGAAGACTCTGGCCACTGCCTCAAGCTAGTCCTCTACTGCCTGAGGATTAGGCTCGCCTCGAAACCTGAGGGGTCTCTGTCTCTGAAACTCATGGAGTGCGCTCAACCTGTGCTCCTCCCCTACTGGTACAACAGGCACTAAACACTACTCCACAGGTGGTGGAATAATTTGCAAACCACCAATGGTAAAACTGGGGGATATAGTCCCTGTATTGAAGCTTCATCACTAAGGGGGTTATCCTCGGGATCAAGCTGCTGGATCCTAGCGGGTGCACGTCACGGTGGCATCTTATAAAGAAACAATATGTATCTCAGTCAGTGAGTATATCTGGAGAGCTGACTCAATAAGGACATAGAAACCACAACCCATTCCTACATGATTCATGTACCATTATTTTTCCCCACAACTAGTGTTCTCGTGCTCCGAGTCAAAACGCAAGTTATCCGAGTCCTGGTGTATGGATACGTCGGTCGCCCGCACCAACACTGGGGTCCCTAGCTTGAAAGATGAACTCGAAACACTTAACAATATTGCCCCAAACCAACTCACAGACTCTCGGTCCTAAGGTAGAACTAATCGCCTCTGATACCACTCTATCATAACCCGTCCATGTGGGGCCTGAGCCGCAACTCCCTAAGCCCACCTCCAATAGGCCAGGGGATGGTGACTAGCACTGAGTAGGCATATCACTAACATGGGAGGCATTACCTATAAACCTGTACACACGAACACACATCTCCAAGCCCACAAAGCTGAAAAGTAAAAATTACTAAAAATGGAAATGCATGCATACACTAAAATCCCAACCAACAGAGTACGACAGGAAAGTAAATTACAGTAAGGTAAAACCCTGGGCCAAAAGTACAACCCCACGAAGAGAGAGAGTCTGCAACAAAGTCCAACCTGTAAAGAAAGGTACTAGGACTACAATCTGTAGCCGTAGGAACACACCTCGTCCTGTCTAAGCTCACTAAACATAATCCGGTCCTGGTCCGCCTAGAATCCGGTCAAAGGCTCGCTCGTCTATACAAGACACGACACGTGCGGGAAAATCCCATACAGGGGTGAGTATAACAATACCTAGTAGGACACCCCAAAAACTACAAAGGAATACAAAAAATGAAATACCACAAAGGAAAGATACAGTCAGCTCTACACAGTATATGTCTACATAACATATAACAAGAATATCCAGATATACTCATACATGATCGACCATTGCAAACCCCCCACTAAGATCCAACTCAAAGATTCCACTAAGCACGTAACAAGGAGAACACACTCTTGGTATGAAGAGAGAGATACAAAGTACTCATTCTAGGAGAACACACTCCATAAGTACTTGAGAATACAAGGTTCAGATGAGGATCACAACCAATAGCTATGGGGTGATTCCAACAACTCATTCTGAACTAGTCCACTAAGCAGAGGATCGGCACCCGGGTAAGGTTGGTCACGTTGATACCAAGAACTCTACTTAGGGTTCCAGAAATGAATAGAGGATCTGGCTCTAAGTCTCATAGAGGGGATTCCAACAACTCTATTCAGGAAGTCCTGCTAAAGGGATCATACTCCTGTACGTAGGAAATGATACCGGAAACCTTCATGAGAAATACCAAGGGGACGAACCATAAGGAAACTAATCCAAGTCATAGAAGGAAACTGGCTCAAGCCATGTAAAACAGGTTACACGGCGTGTAGTATGGTTACACGCCGTGTTCCTTGACCCTGGGTACTTCCCGTGTAACGGACCGTGTCATCCATCCAAGTTGTGTAAAACTCAACTACACGGCGTGTAGAAGGATCACACATCGTGTTCCTTGACTCTAGGTACTGCCCGTGTAAACGTCCTGTGTCTGGAATTGAAGTCATGTAGGAAAGCATATACATGGCGTGTAAGTCGAATCACACGCCGTGTCCTGTCAACAGGGAAACACCCATGTACCCCGGCCGTATGCCCATACATGGTGTCCGTCCGTGTCTCCTACCCGTGTACCAGTACACTAGGTGTCCTGCGTATCTGGTCGTGTCTGGTCAGGGAAGGGTATACATGTCGTGTCCTTGGTCGTGTACCCAACCCGTGTTTGTGTACTCCCAGAGTACACGCCAGGTGATCCCCGATGAACACACGTCATGTAGCCCATACTACACACTGTGTAGTAGGGAAAATTTCCAGAACTGCGTCTTCCTCCTCATACCTCAGCCGATCTTCCGGATCTCGATTTTGTCGTTTGTTTACCGCAAAACTCAAGGCTCTGGTTTGTTTCATCATCCTAACACCGAATACGGGTGTTTCATACCTTCAATCGGCTCGACGAACAACATATTATCTTCTGATGAAAAACGCCCAAAAATTCATATATCTCGATCCACTCTGAATCATCTACCGAAATCATCGTCACAGCTGCGGACCATCCTCCCGAGGTTGGATCTACAATCTCATATCATTGCGCCAACAAACGAATGTGCAATGATCGATTTCTTCCAAGAACGCATAGAAAGAACATGAAGAACACATAGAAACCAGGGAAGAAAAGCACAAAAATCAAGAGGGACGAACCTCGATCGATGTTCGTGTCAATCTTGTTTCATCGCCGTTAAAAGGTTGAACGAAACCAAATTTACTCCAAGAATCAAATCCCCAAAATCCCCGCAAAATCCCATCCCGCAAATACGATCGATCTGTGGGCTAATCTGTTCGTGGATTAGTCCGTGTTCATTGTAGTAATCAAGAACAGGGAAGGAAACCAAAACCAAACATCCTACCTAGATCTGCGGCATTCATTGGCAAAGATCTGGTCATCGTGTCGTCTTTGCCAGCGAAATTCGTCAAGAACGTCGTCGCCGCGCTGGGGGTATCCTCTAGAGCTTTCCCAGAGCCTCCATGGGTTTCAAGGTTATGATTTCTATAACCCTGGACCCATGTGAAAGCCTCCATTTAAAAAGGATAAAAATATATTTTCCGCAACAAGATTTAATAAAAAAATTAATTATATATTTTATTACGGTTACATCCAAAAACCAAATTTCACCACCGGTCTGCGCCATCTGATGTTAGGTCTCTTCTAGGGTAAACCCGCTGCTCTGGATGCAATAGTGCCCTCAGATTTCCAATCCTAGCACCTATTCAGTAGTTATTCCTCTTTTTTAGGAAAACCCCACGCGAGTGTAAATTAAATTATTTAATTTAATTCAAACATTTGTTCCGGGCTCACCGGGCCTTGGAAATGCACGCCATATTGAAGTATGGTCTCAAAATAATTCCCACATAATATTAAAATAATACATGGAAAAAAATCCAGGACATTATAGTTTTGTATTAGTGTGTTCAGCCTGATCATACCATGAAAAATTGTGCAGATGCTCCCAAGACATTTCACCTTTGTAGGTAATATAGCCATCTGAAATAAATTTTTGATGGGATATCCTAGGTAAGTAAGGTGGGATCCAAATTCCCCAAGGGTTTTTAGGCTCATACAAATGATCACAGAGGTGGTGGGACCTATCTATGTCCTAAAGGGGATATTCATGAGGCTAGAGAATCATAGGGAGGAGTTGAGACTATATGTTTATATTCAATGGATTGTGCACCAAAGGAATCTAATTTAGGGATAACTACTATTATAGGTACAATGTTTATTTCATCTTCTATAGTGATAAATTTTTTTGATATGGGTGCTACTAATTATTTTACCTCATCCAAGATAGTTTATGTGTTGGGATTTCATTTGAAACATATGTCATAATTGTTGGATTTTTTCATGCATTTAAGGAAGAGGTCCGAACAATTTTTCATGTATTGTGTGCATCAGGTGATGATATCTGACTCTGAGGTAGATTGGGACTTCTTAGTGCTTGATCTTGACATATTTGATAGGATTATCAACATGGATTGGATGATCATTGTAAAATCCTGGATAGAATATTATCTTCATCTGGTATAGTTCTTATCTACCTATAGGGTCACTCATGTTTTTAATGGAGAGTAGGATACTAGATCGGGAAGGATAGGGACTTCTGTTCCTTATGTGTTGGAAATCACAAGCCAGTTGTCAAAGTTATTTCTTGATGTAATTATCACTTGTTTGGATGGTCAACTTTCTATAGTGGTTTTTTTGTACCTTGATGTATTTAAGGATGTTTTTTCTGGTATACCACCCTAGAAATACATTTATTTTATAATAGACCTACTCCCCGGTATGATACCCATTTCTATACCATCTTATCAAATGGATACTAATATATTAGTGGAGATTAATTTCTAGATTGAGGACCTATAGGAAAAAGGATTTATTCATCCTAGTGTTTTACCATGGGCTTCCCCTTCCCTCTTTTCTAAAAAGGTACACTAGGCCTTATAATTTTTATTTACTATCAAAAGTTTAATTGGATGACCATTAAGAACAAATATCTTTTTCCTTGGAATGATTTCCTTTTTTACTAGCATTTAGGGATATATTGTTTTTCAAATATTGACCTTAAGTCAAGTTAAACCCAGTTGAGAGTCTGAGAAGAGTATATACCTAAGAAAACATTTAGGAGTCCATATGGGCATTATGAGTTTCCAGTTTTTCCATTCGATCTAGATAACTCTCCTATAGTGTTTATACCATTGATGAAACATATATTTCAATGGTTTTTGGAAACTTTTAATTTTTAGTTCATGGATGATATTTTGGTTTACTCTAAGATATAGGTAGAGCATTTGGACCATTTAGATATCATTATTCAAACATTAAGGGAGCATTGTTTGTATGGGAATATTTCCAAATGTGATTTTTGGATATAGTAAGTGAAACTTTTGGGGCATTTCATATCTAAGAGGGAAATATCAGTCACTCCTAAAAAGATATTGATAGTTATTTTCGAGTAGAATCCCATAAATGTGTTTTAAATCCTGAGAATCTTGATTTTGGCATGTTACTATAGATGTTTTATTCAGGATTAATCCAAGATTGAAACTTCAATAATTTATTTAACCTATAAGGGTGTAAAGTTTGAATGGAATGAAAATTTATCAAGATATTTTTAGGATCTAAAGGCAGGGTTGACATCAGCAGCGGTTTTGATTCATCTATAACCATGTTCGGGTAATGATGTTTTCTATAAGGATTCTAGTGTGGGTTTGTGGTGTGTATTGATGTAGGGGAAACATGTGGTGACCTATGGCTTACATAAATTATTCCCTCATGAGAAGAACTAACCAACCCATGATATTGAGTTGGAATTAGTTATGCATGAAATGAAAATGTGGCAACACATCCTCTTTAGATAATAGTTTACTATATATTCATATTATAAGAGACTAAAATTTATTATTACTTAAAGGTATCTAAACAAGAGACAGAGACACTTTGTGTAATACCATAAAAATTAGGTTTTTTATATTTAATTCACTCTTGGGAAAGGGAATATGGTTTCTAATTCATTGATCAAAAAATTTCTAACAAAAGTTGTAAAGGAATTAGTTGAGGAGTTGTATCTAATGAGTTTGTTTCCTAATATGTTATTAGGAGTACAAGAGGTTAGAAGATAGGTGTTCTTGTATTAGATGAAATATGAGACATATTTGGATGACTGAGTTCAACTCAATAAGTTGAAAGTAACTTGGTGCCAATTCTTGGGTCAAATCCATTATGGTGGGGAGACCTCGAGTGACTGGTTTCAATCTCCTAGTGGTGCATTGTTATTTTATAGTGGGTTTATTTTTCCCTTTTCTCTGAGGTAGTAGTTTATGGATAGTGGACCTCGATCATGTTGGTATATTTATCCTGGGGATAACAAGATGTATACTAATTTGAGACATCATTATTGGTGTCCTAGGATGAGGTGATCAATTGAAAATTTTTTCTCACAATATCTTACTTGAAATTGAATCAAGGTGGAATAGTAGATACATGTGGGTGTGTTGAATCCCTTACCCATTATGTTATGAAAGTGTTATGGGGTTTCCAATAATTTTTTCATTGATTTTAAATAGACT
This sequence comes from Viscum album, assembly GCA_963277665.1. Classification (NCBI taxonomy): domain Eukaryota; kingdom Viridiplantae; phylum Streptophyta; class Magnoliopsida; order Santalales; family Viscaceae; genus Viscum; species Viscum album. The sequence goes on from OY728123.1 coordinate 1,801,094,769, forward strand.
CCAAGTAAGGAGGAAACAATTGGTGTGATCATTGATCGACTCAAGAAATTTGAGAATTTTCTACCTATCAAGGAGATGATGATTGGGTAATATCATTGGGACTTGAATGTATAATAAATTATGGTAATTTTTGGAGTTCCATACTAAGTTTCATCTGATAGGAATCCAAGGTTAATGCACATGTTTTGGAATGGTTTATAGTGTGTGATGGGTTCCCATATTAAATCGATCATGGATTATCATCCACAGACATATGGGAAGATAGAGAGGGTTATCCAGGTTCTTGATGATATGTTATAGGCATGTGTTCTTGACTTCAATGGATCTTTTGTAAAGAATTTTAAACTGGTCTAATTTTTTTATAAAAATAGTTATCAGGCCTCAATTAATATGGTGTCTTTTGAGGCATTTTTTTTATGACCATGTAAATATCTCTTATACTAGGCAGATTTGAGAGACAAGTCCTTAGTTGGGATAAGTCTTGGTCTGGAGATGATAGAGAGGTTACATTTGATCCAAAAGATATTGATCACAAAAAATAGTCATCATAAATCTTATGTTGACTATCATCATTTTCCGCTTGAGTTAGAGGTTGGTGATCATGATTTTCTTAGAGTTTCATCTCATTTGGGACTACATTATTTGGGTTAGTAGGGTAAGTTTCCCCCGATGTTTTGTGTCCCCTTTGAGATGATTGAGCTACTGGGAAATTTGGTCTACTAGTTGTACTTTCCTTCTAGTTTTATTTCTATCCATGATGTTTTTCATATTTCTCAACTCTGGAGATATATACTAAATCCTTACCATGTGATTTGACGTGAGGATTCTGATCTTAAGACCTACACAACTATGGTTGAGTATCCAGTTCAGATTATGGATCACCAAGTGAAGGTTTTTTGTGATAAAATGATTCCTCTGGTTCGAGTACTACAGAAGTACAGATAGGATATCCATGATACTTGGGATTGGGAATTTCTAATGAGGCAGTAATGGCCTTCAGGTTTAGTGAGTCCAGGAATATGGGGGATCTCTAGGGGTATAATCATTTATGATGGGGATATTATAACATCCCATTATGATTTTTTGGTACTCCCTTGTTCTTGTTTTGTTTATCTCCCTTCTTTGGGTGTGTTTGCAGGATTCTTCAGGATGGAGAGCCTTTTCTTGGGAAAATGACATAATTTTCAAGGATGTATGTTTTTTTTTTTTTGAATTAATGGAGTCTGGTTATAAATGTGTTAATTTATTTGAGGGGTTCTCTCCATGTTTGAATAATGTCCCTAGTGCATTGGTTTTTTCGACTGAGAATTGGGCTATTTGATGTCTTCTAGGTGATTAAATGATATGTAAAGGTATTTCCCACCATTTAATTATCACCAGGAATATTTAGTGAATCTGGTTTAGGGAATGAGGTTTACATGCTATGTATTTTTATTTTGGGTCATGTAATGGCTCAAATAAGTTTTTTATAAAAATGTAATGCATTTTCCAATGGTTTCAGACTTCATGAAATCCACATCCCAAAATGGGATTAAAGGTCATGTGAATATAATGAGTTTTGTTTTTTATGGATCCATACAAATGATTGATATTTTATTATACTGTGTATCCTCCCTCTCTCGTACTAGAGCTCATCCTAGGTGATTTTTGAGATCTCCACTCCTTTTGGATCACTCATTCGGTGATCGGTCATCAGGGTTGTTGTTTTTTGATTCTACAGGTAAGTTTTTATTATTGTTCTTCATTCCTTTGGTCATGGATAAAGTGTTGGGTATGTTTATGGTTCAAATTAGTGATCAGATACTATTTTTTATCAATCCTTTGAATTTTCTTATAATGCCTTGTCTTTCTAAGGATTATATTTTGAGGTGGGTTTTTCAATATAATGGGTTAATTCGATGAAATACTTGTTTTACATTATAAATTCTTTTGGTTTATTTCCTGAATAGAATATACTTTTGGTTTCAAAGGATTTCTTGTAAATATAAATGTTTTAATGGGGTTTTCCTTAAAAATAAATTTCTTTGGATTCAGTAATGGTTTCTTCTAATACCAAAGTAGTTTTTCTAGTCATTGAAAATGTTTTATAAATTGTGAGAATGATTTTGAAATGTAATTTTACAAACATGGAACTTTGGGAACCTTGGGTACATAGGTAAATTGAAAAAGGAAACCTTAGTTTGTGTTGAGCCACAAGAGGTTTTTTTTTCTATCTATAGATTTTGGTAGGACATGATATCAGTTGAATCCAATTTTTTTCCAAATTTAGGCTTTTTCATGTCTTGTATGTATTTTTTCCATAGTCTAGATCCCAAATTATAGCGCTCTTTCTCATTTATGGATTTTTATCACATGATTTTAATTATCATGGATTGTTTCTAACATATTTTTATATGAGGCTTTATCATATGGAATCACATTATGGTATTTTATGGATACATGTTTACTTTATTACCTTTTAATACATGAATGTGCTTTCCTATTTTATCACATCTAATTGTTATATTTTTTGATTGAGAATATGAAATGATTTTATGAAAAACCAAAGGAAAAATGATTTATAAATTGGTTTGGATTTATGAAATTTCTTTGTAGAACTTTTCTTTTTTAAAAGTTATAACTGTTTCATTTTGATATTAGACCTTGTATATAGTCTATGGTAGTATCCTACTGGGATTTGTACTAACACCCTACTTTTTCCTTTGGGTGATTATAGATGTTTTATTTTAGGATATAGGTAAATGAAAGGGATTCTTGTATCATGTAAACTCCAGTTTTTGAATTTCCTTTATAGTGGGGTGGTTTAGAGGTGACTGTTAGTCACATGGAGATTCTTTATACTTTATGGTTTAGCCTATTTTGGCTGGATTGTATGGTTTTTTTATAATTTTCTTCCTCTTGTAATATGATTTTATGGATTATTTTGGATATATTCATGATATTTTTATATTGTCTTTGTTTCACCTCAACATTTTATGGTCAACCTAGGTGTATGGTTTGGTTAACCCGGGATGGACTATTACATGAAAAATAGCTTATAATTCTCATGTCTAAATAAAATTTTATTATAGTTTTTCTCTTTAACATGGTGTATCATGAATCACAATCTATTGATTATATTGATATTATTTAAAGGTAAATAATTCATAAAAACTTGGTGTGTTACATTGAGTTTTATAGTAATAACAGTTACATGTTAGTGATCAGAATGGATCCTTTTTATGAGCTATATTGGATGCCTTTTTGATATCTTGTTTATTGTTCAAAGATTTGTGAAGTTTCCCAAGATAAAGCATGTTTAGTTGAAGATAAAATGACAAGGATTCAGCTAATTCATTAGATAATGGTGAAAACACAATGCTAATATAAATCCAATGCAAATCATTTATATTGACCTTTATAATTTTCAATTTGTGATGTTATTTTTTTTAGAGTATCACCTCAGTTTTTCACTCATTACTTGGGAAATAGGGAGATTTTGTATCATTATTTGTGGGTCCTTATAAAATTATAGAGTATGATGGGAATCTATAATGCTATTTATAACTTCATCCTCAATTGACTTTGATCCACAATGTGTTTTATCTATTTGAGCTCATAAAGTATCTTTCTTGGCATCCCATGTCTTGAGCTGGGAAGACCTTGATATGGATAATAATTTATTCATGATTAAGCCTGTATTTCATGTTATTTATTCATAGATAAAGGGTCTTCATTGGAAGTATATAACTTTTCTCGATGTGCTATGGAATCATGGTTATGATTCACCTAAGACATGGGAGTTTGAGGCATGGATGAAATACCTATGGAATCATCTCTTTTATAATGGATCTTATTTATATGATTTATGAGGACATAAAGTGTTTATGGAAGGGAGATTTTAACATCCTATAACCTTATTTTAAGTACTTCTACACCTTTTTATCTCCTACTATTTGGGGACTATCTGCGGTTGTTTTTTTTTTTGAATTTTGAAATGTTATAGGGGATTTTAGGGATTTGAAAGGTTTATTGATTATTAGGAAAAACAATGAGGTTTTTCCTAGAGAATTGTGTGTCGTATATTGGTGTAGTTGATGTGTGTTGCATGGATAGTAAAAACTATGTGGGATCTCCCTCAAACTAGACAACCTTAGATAGTGAGGTTTTATAAATTTGGTAAAAAACCATTCTAACCCTGTGAAAAATCCATTCACCCTTTCTATAATCCTCTTAAGGGTACATGTTTAGGGAACATAGTTACTACTAATCATGCATCTTAATAAGGAAATAGTGCACATAGGTTTTAATTCCACCAAAAAAATTATTAAAAATACATGTTCCCATGTTTAAGATTCCAAACATACCCCATTCAACCCTAACTCAATCCTTTTACTTCTGGAGGCTTTTAAGATGATTTATTAACTCCTCCAACCTCTTATTATGTGAATCTATGTTCTTTTAGAAGATTTGATCCCTCTCTAGTATGTGTTTTCTCCCTTGATTTGGGTTATCATTCCCCCATATTTCTATCCCTTTTGAGAGTGGTGGATCCTTGTGTTATTTATGGATTAGATCTCTGATTTGATGGATCATTATTTTATGTTTTATTCATTAATATTTTTAGCTTCATTCTTTTTTGGTGTTTCCCATTTTGGGTGTTGATTTGACCACATGATTAACATAAGGTGGTTCAATAGGTATTTACTTGACAACTGAATCCCTAAATTTTATGATTGATTTGAAATGATTATTTAATTGATATAAAAACCATAATTTGAGATGATATGGTGTTTGATTTAAAAAGGAAATAGAAATTGTGAAAACACCCCAATTTTAATGGAATTTTAATTATCAGTTGCATTTTAAGAAAAATGATGGATTGAGTTGAATAATGATTAGGAAATGATTTTGATCTTGATTTTTTAGAAATGGTATTTAAATGAAATATAATTTGAAATGAAATGAATTTGATGAAAACCCATGATTTGGTTTTGAAATTAAAATGGACTATTGAACATGAAAATCAGCTTATTGAAATCTGAATGATAAATTAATTTTTAATGAATGGTTTTCCCAATAATTTTTGATTAATTTTATTAGTTGAATCACATGTGATCTGGAATATTTAATAGGAGATTAGGACAAGAAATATAGTACCCTGTCTCCCTAGAAATGGATTGATGATGAAAACACTAAAAAAACCTTTTTTAGAATGATTATCCCAAATGGGATATTGATTGATTTTTACCAATATCATTAGAGAATTGTGCACACTACACGAGTTATGATTGATGATTGAGTAGTGTGAGGATCGTATATCCAAAAATGAAAGAATATCAAGTAATAACTATGGTTATTTATTTTTTTATGTGATTATTACATTCCATTCCATTTTTATAGAACTATTTTATTCATGATAATTTTTTTATATAAATTTTTTGTAAAAAAATTTATGTTTGACTTTTTAATATATCTTTCATATTTAAAATATATGGATATTTTGATTTAAAATATAAAAAATTCTTTACATGTCTTGTTTTATTAAAATTTTATGCATTAATGGTTTATTGTTATGGAATTTCTTATAGTACACTTGGAGAGGTCCTACTGGGAAATTTATCTTACACCCTACTTTTTTCCTTTAGGTTTTTATAGATTATGTTATTCCTAGTCTATGTAATGGGAATGAACCACTTGGAGGTGGTGGTATGTGTTATTGATTTGAGTGACATGGAATGTTGGAGGAGACTATTAGATATGTGTTCTACTCATTACTGGATTTTCTTATTACTTGTATTAATAGATGTTGTGTAATTTTATGATGTACCCTTTTGGTATTTCAATATCAATCAGGATTTGATACTTTCTCATTGATGATTGTTGAGTATACCAACTGTGTATTGTTTTATATTCCATTTTTCTATCATTATTTTTTAAAAATCATTCTATTTGACTTTTGTTGATGCCAGGTACTAGTCACTAACTTGTGGGGATTGGGAATGACCTTCATACTGTGTTAGGGTCGTCTCAGTTATCATTTTACTGGGGTTCCTTGAATGGATCATGAATTTTTTTTAATATTGATTGTTATTGTTTTTATTTATCATTAATGAAAACTATATATCGTGGTGTATCTGGGGAACCCCATTGGTGGTTACCTAATAAACATTCATAATGTGATATTATTAAGAAGATATAAGTATATAAATGATTTTAAAGGATATTTATGTTTATTATGTTAGGATGTACATTTTAAAACATGAATTTAAAAATTTTCAAGATATTTTTGAACAAAAAATAAAGGATTGTCTATGAGAATTTATATAAATGGGAAATAATTATATTAATTTATTCATACATGAAAAATTTAAAAAAATCATGAGATTTATTTATAATTACCTATATAGGATTGATATATATGTATAATTAAGGAATAATGTTTTTTAGTTATGTCTTCATTTTTAATTTTTCATTGTCTATTAATACAATAAATTACCAGTGGGAGATTCATATGAAAAGTGTATATTTGTTCTAAATTCATTTTTTTATATATAATTATTTATTTTTAATGACTATTTATGATTTTCTTTTAGTTTTAATACAATTTTTTGAGTATGAAGTTATTTGATGTTTCTATAATTTATTTTTTCTTATACATTATAATATCAATAGTATAGTCTACCCATGTTTATTATAGACTCTCACTATAAGTCGTACACCCCTAAAATATAAGGTATCATTACTGAGGTCATGTTATTTCATTGAACAATTTGTGGTTTGGATTTTCCCATGATGGGGAGTTACACTTGTTCACCGAATCAGATTTACAAACATGGTTCATAAGAAAAATAATATATCATTCTCATTAAGGGAAATTATACAAATAATAAAGAGTTACACTGTAGCAACATTAATTTAAATGTTATTATTGAATGATTGTAATAATAACTTAAATTTATATTTTATATCATATATTATTAGTATTACTTTTCTATTAACACATGATGAATGTTATTTTTGAAAATAGAGTAACATTATTTATATTAGTGGTTGACCCAACCCAAAAAATGTACAACAAAAACGGGATGATTATAAACCCATCCATATCTTATTATCACAAACGCATTTTATATATAATAATGTTTGTTTTATTTTATTAATATATTAAATTACACTCATATTTAAGTGGAGGAAAAAAATAACAAAGAGAAATATTGAGGAATATGGTATTCATATTGAAGAGTTGAATATTCACTTAGGGACTTTAGATTATGGAGATAAAACCTAGATTAAGGTTTTATATTGAATCTAGAAATGGATAAACACTTTTATACATAAGAGTTATTGGATTTTTTTTAAACACTCATTTCTTAATAGGTAATAAATATAATTTAATGAGGAAAGTGACTTATTAATGGATAAACTAAATGTGATTCATTTGTTTCTCATTATAATAAGTCTCGTGGTATATTTTTATGATTTTTAGTGTTAAATTATTAGTATCATTATATTCCATATATATAAATTTATATAGATAATATTTTATTTTGAGTTCAAATATGTTTGGAAAATTTCTTAATTTGTGTTTTAAGATACACATCTAAACATAATAAACATAAATATCACTTAAAATAAATTATATACTTATCTATTCTTAATAATAGAACTTTAGGAATGTCGATTCATTACTTTGATCTTCTCTACTGATGAAAAAAAAATGTTCATCCTTATAAAATCATTTTTAATGTTGTTTTTTATATAATTATAAAATTCATGAATTTATAAAAAATATATTAATTATTTATTTTTTATATATTTAAAACATTCTAATTCTTTATATTCTCCCATAATTACCATGATATTACACATGAGCTACCAATTGTGACTTTTTCAATACTATATAATAACTAAATCACCATTACTTATTCATTTGAATAATTTTTGGCTGATGAATCAATTTTTTTATTTTATAAAATTTAATTTATATTTTGAATACAACTCATTTTATTATATTTTCCTTATATTTCTAAAATTATCCAAAATGGATAGGATATAAAATTAATAAAATGTAGCACAATTTCATTTAAACATAAACTTTAACATTAGAAAAGTGATAAAATTTCAATTCAACCTTAAACCAATTTATATTTATACGTTGAATTGAAAATTAAATATTTTATGTGTATATAGTATTATAAAACTTTTTAAATACTCCTTATTTCATCCAATGTTCCAAATATAGTTTTAATAATGGGTCGCATTGTTAAATTTAAACATGAACTCTTATTTTTAAATGAAATTTTACTTTGTTTCTAATCCTCTATGAAAATGGGATTTTGATATTATATGTTTTCAAAAAATTATTATATCCAAATTATTGAAAATATTATTTATATTTTATTGTAGTACCAAAATATTTCAAATACATAAAAATTAATGAGTAATAAAATTCAAATTGAAATCAAACTCTTATTATTTTAGTGGGAATCCAAATTAAAATTTATCACTAAACTTATAGAAGAATTAAATATAGATATTATTAATAAATATACTTGTTTAAATTAGTATAAAATTAAATTTTATTAAAAATATACTATATAGATCTGTATGGTAAATTTTGAATAAATTTAATGATTTTAGATGACCATTAATATTTAATTCCATGCCTTTTATTTATAAATTTGTTAACATTCTATATCCCAATAAATATTTATATGATGATTCAAAATAAAAAATTAATTTCAATAAATAAATTTCTAATTGTGAATTATTATGTTTTTTGATTAAAACTTATAATGTATTAAAAAATATTTCTTAGAAAAATAATTTTTTTCTTTTAAAATGAAAAGAAAACACTTTCATTTTTTGTAAAACATAATTATTATTTCATGTTTAATCATAATAATAATTATCTATTAAAAATAATTAATTATTAATAAGATAAATATGATCTATAGATAATTAGTAATGAAAATAAATACATTAAGAAGTTCCAAAAATATTAAATCTAAACAAGAATCATTATTTATCCTTTAAATAAAATTTATTTTTTGATAGAAAGTTGAAATAAAAAATATTAATATAAAATCAGTATCTATTTGATAATAATATATTTGACTAATTTATCATGTATTGTGTGTTGTACAACAAATATTTACAATCATATAAAAAAACAACAATTCTCATGTAATGGATACCCTGAATCATCATATAATGACTAAACCAATAGGTAATATGATGATCACATTCCCATTTTCCATTATTATAAACAACCTTAAATTACTCAAAAAAATTATACAATATATTGCCTCGTTTGATTCATATACTTTCTATTTCATTTAAAATACTTTTCATTTTTTCCATAATTATTCTTGGTGTTATTTTTATCATGGGAGACCATGGGGAATAATATTTGAAGCATGTAGTCTATTGATTTATATATTATTTTGATCCACCTATATTTTTATAAAATGTATTTTATATATATTTATTTTATTATATTAATTATTATTGACTTTAATAATGTGTTATACTGCCTTATTGGAATAAATCATCATTCATTTTATATTTTTAATTTTCATGAGATATTTTCCACTTGAGTACATTTTTGAAAGATAAATATATAATATGAAAAAATAAAATTTGATTGATGAAAATTTTTACTAATGCCTAATATATTTCATTCTCACAAGCACATTAAAATTGTTATCATAAAATCATAAGTTTCCCTCATTAATGATAAATTTGTGATTGTATGCTTAAAATAGGAATGACTACATGTACATATTCTATTGAGATCATAGTATAAATTTTGGGGACAAGACCATGAAACTCATCATTACCATAAATGTGTTAATATATTAATACATTCATTAGTCGAAACTTCTTATACCATATATATCTCATTACTGGGTATTTTTCACCATTTTTATGATGTATTTTCCATTGGATATTCGTAATTATCCACGAATTGATATTGAATTATTATATGATTTAGGAAATGAAATGGGTTTTTCGATATTGAAATTGAGCATTAAATATAAGTGGAGAGATCTCATTGAATATTAATATATTATCAACATATGGATATCAAGGTTTTTTGTGTGTATCATCTAATAAATATAAATTTAATAATACTTATTTACATGGGTAAAAATTATAATGCGACTGGGTGTTTTCATGTAATACTCAATTACCATTCTTTGTGGTTCTATATCAACAACCATATAAAACTTGAAATATGTCTGGATCCGACAAAAAATATTAAGTTTACCTTTTACCCATTTATTTTAATGTTCCAATTTGGTACTATTTATTGAAATTTAATCCATTTATACCTTGGTATTGTAGGATGTCTACATTTCTTTTCCCCATTAACCCTTATTTTAGTTCATTGGTTTTAATAGTTCAAAAATTATTCACATTTTAGTCATCCAGATTTTATTGGTAAATTAAGAACATTTATTTTCTTCTTAAAATTGATCAACAACATTTTACTATTATAATAACCATCCTTTTACTGACATTATTTTCTAAAGATGAAATAATATTACATTCCTTTGATAAAAATTCCGAAGTTTTATTTTTCAAAATATTGCATTGACTGGATTCTTTCCACCCAATTTATTATATTTTTATAAATACAATATCCATATCTTAACATTATATTTTTTTATTGTAATGAATTATTTTAATTTTTATAATCTGATTCTAATATTTTATTAATATGTTATTATCTATTATCATATGTTATTTAGTATTAATATTTTTTCTTGTTTTATTATAATTGTATATTTTTATTATATAAATTCTCATATATTATTTTATGAATTATTTTCTAGATTAGTTTAATCAAATAAAATAAGATTTTAAAATTTGTAATCAATTTTTTGAATGTATCACCTATTTTTATATTATTCATACATGAGTTATTTTACTTAGAATTTAATTTCTTTTGTTTCATTAGAAATCTATAGGGATTATATTAATTTATTTAACTATAATAAAGTATGAATCAGTCATTTTGATGATCATAATTTTGTTCAATGTCACTACTTGATTTTTATCTTAATGTATATTTCATATTGCATTAGATACTAGTTTTTAATGACATATTAAGATACAATAGTTAGATTATTGATATCATTCAACCATTATAAATAAAATAAATTTATTTTTTTATAAGTCAACTATACCAACTACATAATATGTTATGTATAGGCTTTAAAAATGGCTAAATCATGTGATATCAAGATAATGCAGAATATTAGAATGATGTTTAGTATTTTGATAAAGGAATAAAACTTATTATGATTTATTGGTACCATATGAAGATATATTTTCTATCTAAAAATATTTCTAGGTAATACATTATGAATATATGTTGAACTGTATAAAGTTTAAGGAACCTTAGTGTAGTGATGGATATACCTTATGATGATAGGAGTTAGAATTTTTTACTATATTATAATCATTAATAAGAATATAATAAACCTTATATTAATATGATTTGAACCATACATTGATAGTATTATCCTTTTTATTTTATTTAAAATATTATGAACCCATATAAAATGAAAAATCATGATCACTAAATGTGAATGATGATAGTGAAACTTAATTGTTTAGTCGTTGTAGTTTGTGTGTCATGACTCATGCTGAATAGTGTATTAAAAACAAGATCTTAGTGAAAAATAATTTCACATGAATGTTAGTTCACTAGAATATATACTATTATGCATTAGTCCACTTAATGTGGTACAATATATGTGATATTCATGGTCATGACTCAAGGATTTAAATTTACATAATAAACAGATCATCTGATCATTGTATTACTAAATAATGGAGGGCCCCAAATCCACTCACATAATAAAAATACAAGGTATTAATAAAATGATAACACTTATAGAACACAAGTTTGTATTATTTAATCTCATATATAGTTAGGTACCATGAGAAAAATGAATATAGAATTAAATCGATGCATATAGAATGATCACTATATGGTATTTTCTATGAATCTGAAACTAAATAATGTTCATTATATGTATATCACATTACATGACATACTAGTATGTGAATATAAAATGTGGACATAAATATAGATAATGTATTTATAATATCAAAACATATGTTTTAATGTTATCATAAGACATGAACTGGTCCAAACATGTTACGATAACACGCACTATTATCTATTATTTTTAAAATTTTAATCTGGTGAAATGATATATATAATATTATATAGGGTTTTTCACATTTATATTCATCATTAAATTCAAGAAAATATATTTTAAATTACTATAAATAATTTTATATATAATTAATATAGGAGTATTATTGGGTGATTTAATGATACTTTACATTATCATAAGTTATTCAGAAGATTTGAAAACTAATTTATATAGATATTTAAATATTCATTAAAGGTATCAATTATTATATGGATATATAAAATTTGGTCAAATATTTAATGATTATTAAATATTTTAGGATGAATTCAAATATTTATATCTATATATATATTTATTTCTATATTTTGCAGGAGAAGTTAGCAATGATGGAACTATATTGCAGGTAGAATTTATTAGAGTTTTTTATTTGTTTATTTTGAATAATATTACAAAGGAATGAATGTGAAATGAATAGAATTTTTTATTATTATATATTTTTTATTTGGATCAATATCTAATAAACTACAATGCACATTAAAAAAATATTCTAGGAAATAATTTGAAATGATTTACTCTATAAATTAAATATTCTCATAATACTGGTACTGATTTAATATTATGACTAGATAAGATAATGTGGATACATGAGAAAGAAGAAATAATCCTATACTATAGTTAAGAACACATTATTGCTTATTTTATGATGATTGGAGATTATATACTAAAAATTATTATTCAAATTGAACCTTAAAATTTATTCCTTATCTGGAGGACAATCCAACTGCTATTAGTTGTGGATATATCTGTGTGTTAGAATTGTATTCATTTTAGAATATAATCTATTACTTATAATTAAAAATTTCTTGTACTCAGTTTTCAATGATGTTTAATCTATATATTCTTAGTTTTTGTTAGGTGTTAACTACCAATACTCAATTTTCAAGGTCCCTTGTAAAAGGACATAGTGTTCTAGTTAGACTCCTTGAACAAAATAGTAGTTTTTTACGCTCATTTATCAAGATTCCAAGTAAAAGGATATGAATAAATCCATAAATCCCATGTCAAGATTTTTTAAAGTAGAATATGGGATTTTTTTAGCCTTGAACCACCATAGAACCCCTTGTATCCTGTAGTTTACATTAATTTTTTTTTTATATTACATTATATTATTAATGATTAAATAAATAAATAATATATTTAATAGAAAGTTTAAATCATAATTTTTTAATGGATTCAACTATCTCCAAACTTGTGTCTCTGACTACTTCATCCTTGGGACAATAGTTAGTATTAGAAAAAAAAACTATTATAGTAGATTGAATCTTGAATCCTACACTTCAAAGTTTTAACTTTTTGCCCTTAAATATCGGGAAATATTGATCAGAAAAAAATATAGATATAAATAAATGATAACAAAGAATCTATATTGATGATTAGAGAAACTTATTTTAATGGTGAAAATTATTTTTACTGGAATTCTACAATGATTATTTTTTAAAATAAACATAGGATAGAGTTTTATTTGAAATTAGTTAAACCCTACAAATTTCATGATGGTAAACCTAAAAAATGTAGTTCATATTAGGAAGCAGAAAATGATTTGAATTCAAAGACTATAAATTCTATTATTTATGGGTTAATATAGGATGAATGTAACAAATTTTATTAGTGTAGTATAACTTATGATATTGGGGAAACCATTTCAGTTTCTAATGAAGGAATGGAAATTGTTAAAAAATTTAGGTATGATAATCCAAATCTCAATATTGATACATTAATGATGTTGGATAAAGAAATTGTTTCTCATATAAATGGTTGACTCACTGAAATAGTAAATGATGTTTCTAATTTATGAATTTCAATACCTACATCTAATTAAGAATTAAAATTTTATTGAGTTCTACATACTAAATTGAGTGGAATATATGATAATGTTTTAAAATACACAAATATTAAATAGTTGAAAGTAAATTATTTTAATGAAACCATTATAGTTTATGAATCCAAGATGAAAATATTATTTTATTTTCATATTTTAGTCAATAAATAAAGTGATACTCTAAAGGTTTTGTATTCTTCATCATTTGATTAATATTTTATTATTTTTAATTCATGTAATGAACATTCATAAGTTGATAAAAATTTAGGCATGTTATATAATAGGAGAAAATAAAAATTAAGAAAAAATGATGAGAAAGAGGTTATATTCTATGAAAATATAAAAAGTGGATATTTTCCACATGGATACCTTATTCATAAATTAAAAATTAAATATATAAATGTAGAATATATGATGAAATAAATGAAATCCATTAATAATTCCTAGGTTGCATCTTATGATTCATGTAATTACTCAGATTATTATAGTGATGATGTGGATTTAAATAAAAAGATTAATCTATAATTTATTGTAACACCCTATCTCATATTTCTCAAATATCACACTAGTGGAGACGCTAAAAGAACTCATACATTCTTACCCCTACATAAAAGGCTTCCAATAGATAATGAGGGTCTAAGGATGTGGTGGGGATACTATACCCAATTTAATCATATACATAACCCATAAACATAATAATATATTATAACCTAGAATATCACAAAAGAAGATAAATAATGTATAATTCTATAACCAATTTCACACATGCTATACAAGTAAAATGAACCAAACTCCCAATTTTGTGATAAAAACCAACTACTAGTAAAAAAATTAAATATAGTAAAATAGTTTGGATTGTGTCATGTTATCACCTCTAACTCTATTACTCCTTCTTCTCATCACCTTTTCATAGGGATCTTTCCCTTCATTGGATCCCTATTCAACATGAACATCTACTTTCCCATGTTTGATGTGAGTATAACCGAGTAGGACACCATTGTTTTATCTTTAACATAATTTAATGTGTATATATAGGTGTGCACAATAATTATGAAATAAATTTACACAAAAGAAAACAACACAATATTGAGTGTTCCTATGCTATCAGATCTGTAATTAACCCTAACCAACCCACTTCAATGCCATAATAGAATACTATATGAATTGTAGGGGAATTCCATAAGTGGAGGATCTATACACATTATTAATTAGTAATAATACATACCTAATTCCATAGTTCAATCAAAATAATTCTATCATGCCCCATCTCCATGACCAATGTCATAAGTCAATTCACATAAGGCTATCATAACCTATTTTCAGGTCCATAGGTCAATCTACAAAAGGATGTCATACCCATTTTTAACTGCTTCCTATTGAGTCAATTCACTGAATTTCATTATTCCACCAGCAAGGATACACAAATAAATCATTCTTTATCATTTATCTTTTAGTTTCATCATGTCCTATGCAGCGTTTAAACATTCTCCCCCTCTAGGACCACCGATTCATGATGGGTCCACATGTCACCTTATTACCATTAATAGATAAAAAAATATAGAAAATAAATATAGAAAATAAATCACATGTAAATATTGTAATCATATTAGTCACATATATCAAGTGGTATACAAAAATAAGAATGGGTGTTACATGCTACAAACATACATACACATACAAACCATATCACAAAATGCTTCTATATGATATGCCTACTCATGGGATAACATGTCATGTCACATAATATATATATATATATGTATATTCATGAACATTAAACTATAAATGGAAATTAAATCAATATCAAGTACCTATATGATTTGGACTTCTTATATTAATATCATTGACAACAATCTCTGAGACTCGTCGATAGATGATACCCGGGGCACACCCATCCACAAACTTGATCGTGCCCACACACTAAGGAATCCTAGAACCGATCCCAATTAAATAATATAATGGGTTATTCAATGATAATAAATAATATTATAAGTGTAATGGATTTTATACACACCAATGTAACTCTTAGGATCTACTAATATCGCTACATCTAGGATTGATCAGATGAAGGCCACCAGCACACTAGATTCATCACTCCACTATAAATAATCCAACAATTTAACATTAAATGGAATCAAAATCCATATATTTTTCAATGACATTCTTTATTGGTGATTATTATCAAGTTAATAAAGGTATATATATAGGAAACTCGATGAATGGATGTTCGTAGATCACATTACATAATTTAATAATCATTAAAAAGCATAGATCCATCAGGATCAAGATTAAAAGGGAAGGAAACATCTATTGATAGTATTCAGGGTATCTATGTTTGAGAGGGGTGGAAATAGGAATAAAAATTTGTAATATATAGTGTATTATGGTTATTAAAGTGGATTTTGGGATTATTAATATATTTACACATGGTTTGGTCACACATTTTTTCAAAATGTGTGTGAACCATGCACCCCAAATAAGGCCCATAAAACTCTACAAAACTAACTAAAACCCCTCAAAATACATCCTAAAAAATTAAAAGTTAAAAAAATATTAAATTTTATATTAAATAATAAGGTGATAAATAAAATCCAATTACATCAAATTATCCACCTAAAATGACTTCTCATCCTTATGAAGCATCTATGGGAAACTTTCTTGAACAAATCAGGCCATTGAGGCTAAATATCTCACTCTATTTCACATGATTCCTCTAGGATATGACCGTACTACCAATATAACTAAAAGAGATTCACTATTTTACCCCACAATATATTCTCTCTTCATTCTAACGCCCACACCAGAATCTCCACAAGTGATGAATTAGGCCCGAGATCTATGTCCTCATAATCGATCACATGCATATAACCAGAAATATAAATACAAAGTTGAGACACATGGAAAAACATAAGAATACATCATTACCATGGAGGAAGGTTTAAATGGTAGGATATTTTCATAAAATTCTTGATAATCTTGAACAACCTAATAAATATTGGTGATAGATTCATTTTCATCTACAACCGTCGATGTCCTAGTTGAGGAGTGACCCACAAGAAAACTTGGCCACTAATAATGAACTCCAAGGATCACCTCCTGATATTTTCAAATGATCACTTCTCACTCTGAGTGATGACTTTCCACTTCTAGATAAACTGCAAAATTCCAGGGGTCCCATGTAACATGATTGACACCACCATAGCTGACTCACATGCCTCATTCCAACATAGTGGTGAATAACATGGATGACGATATAGAGAATAAAATGGTATCATCTGAATAGAATCTTGGAAGTTGTTTATATATATGAATTCAACCAAGGATATATGTTTAAAAAAAGATCTATCAAAATAAAAAATGCATGCCCACAGTATTTCTTCCAATATCTCAATCATCCTCTTTGATTGATCATCGGTCTATGGATGATACGCAGCACTCAATTTCAAGTGAGTACCCAAATCCTTATGCAAGCCCTTCCAAAACCATGGCATGAAGCCCATATATCTATTAAATAAAATTCTAGAGGGAACATCATGAAAGAATAAAATATCTCATAGATACAATGACCCCAAATAATCCATAGAATGGGTCCATCAAATCTATTAAAATGATAAGAATTCATCAAATGATCAAATACCATCAAAACTACAACACGACTCCTTAGGGTTCTGTGTAACCCCATCACAAATTCCATATTCATGCCATCCCACTTCTATATAATAACCAAAAAAGAATAATTAAAACCACTATTATATGTATTATTATCTTTTATCCACTTGAAGTAAATACATTGTGAGACAAAACTAGTTACATCTCTTTTAATACCTGGCCATCAAAAAATAATTTCAAATATTGTGGTACATAATTGTTGACCCTGGATGCACTTTTCATTATGAATCATGAGAGTCCTTCATCTTCTCCTTCATCATGAATTTTTGTAGAACTAACCTCATATATAAATATATCAAATTATCATCATCTAAATACTATTCTAGAACTTAATCGTGTCCTTCCAATCTCCCCATATCACAACCCACTAAGCATATAACTCATCTATCTCTTTCACAAGTTCCACCAAAGAAGAAATTACAACCTATGTTTCATATTTCATAACACCATGATCCATTGATGTATACAATAGATAATCAATAATCATAATCATCAGACACCATTCCCATTACAGAGGCTACTCTCTTAGTTCTTGGGTCACTGGTGTTTTCTCTCTAACAATGTCTACAACTACATTACATTTCCATAGAAAATAAAACATTATAATGTCAAATGTTTGTAGATACTCTAACCAACATATCAAACTCATATTTAGATTATATTTAGAGAATATTTATCACAATCTATTATGGTCCTTTCATATGAAAACCCACTCACTGAAGAGATAGAACCACCAACACTCATAGGCATAGACCAAAATTACACACTCCAATTAATTTTTCATATAGTTCCATTAATGGGATCACAAAAAACATGACCAATAAATTAATAGATTACCCCTTGTATAAAACATCTTATAGAAAAAAAACTTAAGGTATCATAATACACTTCAAAATAAATCCTAGGCTCTAGAACAGTCAAAAATGGGGTTGTTTTCAATATTCTCGATGACTCTTGGTATAACTCTTACCACTAATCTAAATAATCAAAATTCACCCTTGTTTTGTTCATACCTATCATTTGTGGTAAAAAATAGATATTTCCTAGATAAAATTTTGATAGTTCCCTACAAGCCTAAAGAAACTATTAATATCAAACACATTCCAAGGTCATTCCCAAGACTTCATAGCCTCAACCATCTCCAATTCCATAGAGAGGCCTTCCATAGAAATCACATTGAAAAGGAATCAAAACTCATGAATTGAGAAGTAAATCTTTCACATTTTTTTATAAATACAATTTTCTTAAATATTTTTCAATACAATTTCCAAGTTCCTAAAATTTATACTAGATTTCCTAAAGTATATCAGAATATTTTATAGGAACACAATGATGTAAGAGTCAAGATATGAATATAAAAACTATTAATGAGAGAAATGATCATTGGTTAAGAATTATTCATCAAAAAATACAATAAAAAACTTATAGATTCCATAACTAATACTAAAAATCATCTCAAGAATATTCACTTATATGACTCATAGTTAATGGTAGTCTAAATGAAGATTTATGTTAGAGAACCATAGAGCTCTCCATAATTGAACTAATAGATCATAAATGATGGGTTAAGGATAAATGTTCTTTACCATAACTTGATTAATATTTTTTATCCAAAATAGAGTCATACAATACCATCCAGCTTCTTGGAAAACAACATGAGAGAACCCCATGGTGATTTTACTGATATGATAAATCCATACACCCCCAAAAATTGTATCTATACCTTTAACTATCTCAAATAATTTGGTTATAATTGATAATGTGGAATCAATATAGGTTTGACCTCATTAATAATCTCAATATCAAATTTTATTCCTCTTTTTGGAAAAAAACCTGAAAATCATCTTGGAAAACATCCTTATAAAAATCAACTACTTGAGGAAAGATTAACTGAGATTTAAATGACTATACAATAATAGTAAATGAATCTAATTTAACTATGATATATCCAAACTGACTTATGTCAGGTCCTATCCTAAATTCTCCTAAATCACACTCAGTATTCAATATATACCTCTGTCCTCCAGTTAGGGTGAAAGTTACACATATCCCATAACATTCGATGAAAGAATGATAACTTGTCATATAGTATATCTAAATGATCACATCAAATCTAGGAATATCATGTATTATGAAATGATATAGATATCCATAGTTTCAAAAACTACTAGACTATTTTGGAGCCTCTAAATGGGATCATATTTCATTCCCAATGGTTTTTATAGAGAAATAAACTAATAAGACAACAAAATTAGTATTTCATGAGAAAAAATAAACAAGGAAATATATAATTGAATGGGAAGAACAAATATAAATAGAGTATTATAAAGAGTAGATATTATCAATATTTTACCTCTAATGGTCGATCTTCTCCCTCGATGATCATCCATAATATTATCCAATGTATACAACTAATTTTCCTCATATTTGTGACCCTATTCCTAATAACCATGACTCGACTGAGTCTTCATCTCCTGAGGGTTCTGAACCTACTACTGAGGACCCTATCTAGTCTCATGCTTGATTCCTTTTTCTAACTCAAACCCCTATGAGACCACTTCTATGGTGGCTTCAATAATAAATGTTGCATATGTCGTGAATCGGTGTATCATTCTATAGGGATTCAAAAAATTCTTTTGGTAATGTCCACTATACCCATTGTTTTAATATTGGGAGGAACCACCTCACCTATAGAGAACCAAATAAGACCTACCATGCACCATATTCTTATCACTATCTTGCTAGATATCTTCAAAATGCTTTTCATTACATAACTTTAATTACTCATAGTATAAATTCATATCCCATATATCAATACACTAGGAACTAGAAGAATACCTTGTACATAGTCCTATTATAACAACTCACCAATGGTTAGATACTTTCACAACACCTAATGGTATGTTTTTTGGTTTAATAACTTAACTTGAAATCTTTTCTTCAAAGAAATACCTATCTTGAGATACCCCTCTTTTTATCCTTAGTTTTAGACTAAGATAGAATAAAAATGAATAAAATTTATGAAAATGGATGAATATGAAGATAACTACATCATTACCTAATTATGCTCCATGAAATACTATTATTTATATAGCTTCATTGTGTTAATAAAGAACTCCTCTTAGAATACATCCTTAAAGTAATTCTACACCAAACCTTCACATTTCCTAGTTTGGATCATGATACTCCACTATCTCTAAGTGGATCCCTAAAACATAAATGTTTTCAACTTAATCCTATGGTCTTCAAAAGTCTATACCAATTCATTAATTCCCCTAATTTTTACAATCCATTGCTAGGTACCCTAGGGACCTCTAGTGCCTTAAAAATATCAAGGATGTTCAATCTAGAAATATCAAGCCTAATTAACCATATACCTTTATGTTCCCCCTTCATTAATGAGAACAATATGATAAAATCAAATAAAATTCGTTTATTCTACCTAAATCAATAGATAAGGTGTTTGAGTACACTCAATACACCTTCCTTAAAATTTTCTAGGGGTACATGGGTGTTCTCCCTTATGGGAGAATTTTGGTATGCTACTACAGGTGGTCTTGTCACACCCTGGTATGTGGAACCATGTATAGGGATGATTAATTTTATATTTTTTTTTATTCCTCATATGTTAGGAGATGAATATTTAGTAATTCTTGGTAACATAAGGCCACTAACAAGTCTATGAAGGGAACCATCTCACTGGTTCTAGCTTACAGAAATCTTGTAGTTCTGCTGGTTCCACTGGCCAATGGGTGGACTCCAACCAGCTTTCCAGTGGAGCCTTTTATTCAAAAAAATCAATGTATTTAGCCATAGGATAGTTGTAGGTGTTTTAGTGATGAAAATTTGTAAGGTACTAAGTTCATTTTGGAACAGAATATTTTATTAAACAACCTAAATTCAACTCTTCAAACCAAATTCATTTTCCATCAATTTTAGAGGCTCCTTGGTGAAATTTTCACTCTCCCCCTCTTTTATAGAATCATTGTTTGCATTGAATACTTTTCTTCCATCATCCAGGATTCGGTAATAAGAATAATTCTAATATCATTTCTCCTCTCATTCTCCATAAGTTTGATTTCTCAGGAGAGTATATCATCATATCATTCATATACATGGTTAATTGACCATGTTTTCATCAAATCATGGTTCTTAAGGATATATTTTTCTTTATTTACCATAATAAATATTAAAGATTCAACATTTTTGCATCATTATAATGTTATGTTTATATATCCTATGGTATAAAACATTTCATTATTGTTTTCATTAATTCTCTCCTTTGGTTTTTATTATGATATTTTTTAAAATGGGATAATGGTTTTTCAATAATGGAAACTACTATGGATTACTATATAATTTTTTTTATTAAAATTTGGTCTTAGATAGGAAATATATTATCCCTTATAAAATGTTCATGAAACATGGTATTCGATTTTTTCTTATAAAATGTTAACGGGACATTATTTTAGTTTCCTTTAACATAATGATGACATAATTTCACATTTGGGATACCTTGGGGTATTGGGAGAAAATAAACACAGGATAGCCTTATTAGAGTTAGATATGACTAGGGGTGGTTCCCTAGATGTCATAGAGACTAGGGGAATCCTTTCTAAGGGACTGAGGTTCCTGGAATATAGGTGTCACCTATTCCAGCAAGTGTTCCTTTGAGATCCATATAATATTTTTTATGTACACCCTCATGTCATGTATAGTCAACCTGGATGCTTTGAGGTTACATTACATTCATGTTCTTTTTATATTCTTTTATACCCACTTGTACATATTGTAGTAAATGGTTCTTGAAAACTATTTATTTATATTTTTGTGCAATTAAAAGTGTGAAATGTCATATTTTTCTATTTTATAGAATATGGTATAATTAAGAAAGAAAAATAAAGGATGTTTTATAAATGGAAATTGATTTCTTATAATGTGTTCTATAAATTTATTTTGAATTTGAACTATTGGATACATGTGGTTATAAATTTAAATAATTATTTGGTGGTGTCCTACTGAGAATTTTTTCTCACACTCTACTTTTAAATTTTGGAGTTTGTACCCATGGTTTTACAGGATACGTGTAATGCGAAGAGTGTCAAATAGAGGATGGATTTCCTTGTTTGTATTTCCTACTGGTGGGTTGGGATATAGGCTAATTATAGTCATGTGGATTTGGACTCGTGGCTTTATTTTAGGTTCCTTGTTGTTGATAGTCTTATTATTATATTTTTATACCTTATTATATAGATGTTTGATGTTAAATTTTTATTGATGTTCTAAAATGTGATGTATTACAATTTAATTCTTAGTACACTATTTGTTTCTTTTAAATAATATCACTATTGAGGTTGAAATTATACCTAGGTTCTATTGTATGATACTTATGTGCTTTTCACCAGCTGGTGAAGATTATGATTGTGATTTGAGCCTTGTGATGGATTAGTTTATGTAAAGTTATAGGATTACCTTAGTTCTCTATTACAAATTTTTATCAGAGGCTTTGGTGTTATTAAAGGTTATACTCATTCTAGTGTATCATGCTATTGTGTCTAGTGGATCTTGATGTAAATGAGATAGGAAATTAAGAACTCAAACTGTAGTGTAGAAATGTTCCTTTCTAGCTCAATTTCATGAAAATACTTGATTTACCATGGTAAGTAAAAGTATTTTCTACATTCTTGTCTAAGGGTTTAACCTTTTATCATTTCTTATTTAAATTTAGTTTATGTTAAATAAATTAATTATATTAAAAAATCAGTTCTCTGATTTTTATATAATTGATCATCTAAGAAGAATACATAGTATTTCTAGAGAGGAAGCTATGGATAATTCCCCACAGGTGAATCCTCTAATTGATCTAGTTCTGGTGGAAACTATCATTTGTATTATCCATTCCATAGGAAAAGACTCAAATGTTGAACTATAATAAAAGGAGGACCATGATTCAGAATTTACTAAGAATTATCCATCAATATTATGTTTTTACAAGGGTCTAGAAGAATTTTATTAATGAATAAAATAGATAAAGGGGAATTTCAACTTTCTCAAAACTCCAGAGGGATCCAATTTTGGAATCAGCACATATATTCTCAATGTTTCATGGAGTAACTTGTGAGAATATTTCATTCAAGAAAATTTATAAAAATATCTCACATAGCCTACCATCAATAATTCCTTAAACTAATAGTTTTATCATGTGACACTTATTCTAGTGAAGTCATTAGAGTTTGTTACATTGGATCGAGGATATTGTTTTGTCATGAAGTGTGGTACTTGGTTTTCAAAATTGGTGTATCTATCTTGGGATCCAAATTCCTATGATAATCTAAAGTCACAGAGGTTTGAAATGGGTTTAACGGTATAAATCCAATCAATTTCAGATAATATGTGCTTACCCACCTATATAGAAATTGAATAAAGGGAATTTACATCTATGGTAGACATAGCATACAAGACATGACTCTTTAGAGAAGCAGTGAGAGTGGGAGGTATTCATATTTCACTTCATTGGCATAGATAAAAGTGGGATTACCAATACTGTGGTAGAAGAAGTATTTTACAACAATAATAAATGAAGATTTAGATGTTATATTACCTATATTGTAAAAATGGACACCTCACACTTGACTATCAGGCTACACCTAGGGTGTTTCACACTTATGAGAAATATAGTATTCTTCATTGGTTCTCCAAGAGATCATCATTGGGAATAACTTATAGATTCACCTTCACCAAGGTCTTTCGATTTAGACATATAACAACTAGACCAGTGAGATCCCAACCTCATGATAAATGTGATGATCATATATAAAATAAGGGAAATGATGAGGATGGAAATCTATATGCATTACAGTGTGTACTAGTGGAGAAATAGGTAGTACCATTAGTCATGATAGGTATAATGTTGATAGAATATTTTATTGTTAAGAATTTTTTTGATATAGTTGAAACTAAATATTTTATATCATCTATGATTATCGATACATTGGTATTGCATTTGGAGATCATGAATTTCATAATGACTCTTTCTAATCCTTTGGGGAAGATATTAGTGTAGGTATTTAAATTTCCCAAGTTTTGGGTGATAATTATTGACTAGGACATATTGTGGGACTTTTTATTCCTTGAACATGATATCTCTTCCCTTATCATTGGAATGGATATTTGATTATATATAAATCTCAAATAGATTTGTATCATCATTGATTACAATACCAATATCTTGATGGAGTCAAAAATGTCTTATATGGTTATTGGGATCCATGATCGGGAAGATAAGGTCCAGTTGTTTATAGTGCTATGTTGATCTCTTAGCAGTTTTCTATGTTGTTTCTTTATGTCATTGATCCATGTCCTAGTGTCCCTCTTCCCGTAGTGGTGTCTGAGTATCTTGAAGTTTTTCTAGTTTATTTCTCTAGTTTATTGTCTTATAGGTAAGGTTATTTCCCTATATACTTACTAACATGGATGAGACCCATTTAAATTCATTTATACCTTATGAAACCCACGGAATTAAAAGACTTAATGGACTATATTCAACATCTTTAGGCTAATGGAATTATTCATCCCAATGTCCCAATTTGTGAATCTTCAGCTATCATTGTAAAGAATGAATATGGGATTTTATATCATTTCATTGATTTCCAAAAACTCAACCGGGTGACTATATAGAAAAAATATCATGTACCTAGAAATTATGGCCTTTTTGATCAGTTGAAGGGGCTTAGTAGTTTATGGATATTAATATGATATTGGGGTAACATTATCTTGGGAGGAAGAAATACCTAATAAAAATTTATTGATTAGGTATCAACATTATGAGTACTTGGTTATACTATTGGGACTTACTAACACTCATTTTCTATTTATGGTATTGATGAGCTGAATCATTCATCAGTTCTTGGATTCCTTTATGGTTAGGTTTAAATAAGATATTGTTGTTTATTCTAGATCATATTAGGATCATTCTATGAATCTTAATATCATTCTTGTAATCCCAAGTGAACATAATATATATGAGAAGCTATAATTTTTTTAGTTTTAGATTCAAGAAGTGTGGTTTATAGGATCTATAACTTCTATAATGGTAATCTTAGTGGATCCTTTGATGATTCAAACAATGATGTATTGGTAGAAGAAAAGTAATGTTTTTGAGGTGTGGAGTTTCTTAGGATTGGATGGTTATTATAGGAACTTTTTTTGGAACATCTCTAATATTTCTTCTCTTGTGACATATTTCACCCATAAGGGTGTAAATATTATTTTTAAATGATTAGTTATATAGATATTTTAAGGAGTTTAAAGTGAGATTGACTTCAGATCTAGTCATGATTCTTCATAATCTGCATGTTGGTTATGTTGTCTACTATAATGCCTCAAGGTGTGGGTTTTTTCATTATACTACAGGGGAGATAGATGGTAGATTATATAACATTTCATCTATGACCTCGTGAGAAGAACCATCACACTCATAATCTTGAGTTGGAATGTTTTATACATGGGAAAAAGACATAGCACCACTATCTCTTTATAAAGAGGTTTATGGTATATTCATTCTATAGGAGTCTAAAGTATAATTTTATTCATAGGGATATTAACATAATATATAGATGGTGGTTAGATTAACCTTATACATTTGATTTTGATATTTATTACACCCCAAGAAAAATGAAATTTCCCACACACATTGATTAGGAAATTATTGATTTATGTAGTGAATGAATCAGTGGAAGAGTGGTTACTGATGAGTATATTAAATGAGATATACTTGGAATATGTGATATTTGGGAGAAAATTATTCCAAGATTGTATATATGTTGTGACACTTGTGTATGATATGATTCGACCTAGACAACATGATGATGTTGAGTGTCTATGTCTCAACATGACCTATTATTATTGGGATACATTAGGAGAGTGTTATCAGTCTTCCAATGGAGCTCTATTATTTTCTAGAAGAATAGTCATTTGTATGGACATGAGTCATAAGTTAATGTATAATTAATATTGATCGAGTTGTTCTATGTACCCTAGATTTAACAATATGTACCATGAATTGAGACATTATTACTGGGGTATAAGGATAAGTCAGTTGATTGTGGATTTTTTATGATATTTTTTCGCATGTTTTAAATCAATGTGAAACATTAAAGATAAGATTTTTTATTGAAACTATTACCCATTCATGTATAGATATTGGATTATATATCCATGGAATTTTTTGTTAGGCTATGATAGACTCCTAGTTTTAATATGTAGTTTTGGTGATTATAGACTGACTCATGAAATCAGTGCATTTCTTACCTATTAAAAAGTTGAAAAATGTATAGGACCATGGGTAATTATATGTGCAGGAGGTTGTGAGACTTCATGTTATTACATCAGCTATCATAAAATATAGATACCCTCACATTATATATTAGTAATATACTGATTTTTAGAAATTGAAGGGTACTCATTTGAAGTTGATAATGACATTATATATACATATGGATGGATATAATAATTGATCCATAAATATTTTTTAAGAAATGATATAAGAATGTGTTCTTGAGGTCTGTGGTTTATGGATGAATCATCTTCACTTATTGGTGTATTACTATAAAAAAAAGTTATCAGGGTTTGATCTGTATGTCTCCAGTTGAGGCATTGTATGGGAGGCCTTGCGGTTTTCCTCTTTTTTAGAAAGAGGATGGATAATAGTCCTTGGTTGGACCAAGTATAATTTAAGAGATGAATAATATCATGAATTTTCATGGTATGAGATTATAAAAAACATAGGTTTTCCATAAATATTATGTCGATTAGTTTCATCGTCCATTGGTCTTTAAAGTTGGTGTTCGAGTTTTTCTCATTATTTCACCTTGGTTGAGGCATAGGTTATAGGGGATGTAGGGTTTTTTGGAACATAATTATTTCAAACAGTTGTAGTTATTATAAAGACATGGAAAAGTGGATTATATTTTGTACATACCTTATTTTTTGGAATCTATATACATTGAATTATATGTTCCATAGCTGGAGAAGTATCAGTCAGACATTCCCCATGTTCTTGAGTGGGTGAACAATGATATTGAACCTAAGTCCTTAGTTTTTTAAAGTACTTTTTAGATAGTTGACTAATAATGTAAGGCATGAAATGGAAAAATGATTTCATTTATTTGAGTGAGATATAAATGTGGTAGGAAAAACTAGAAGATAAGGTAGTGTGAGGCCTTGATGTTGTAGTAATGGACTTATCATTTATCAGGTTCATGAATTCAGACCTTTCTTGGAAAGGAGAAATTTTATGGTGAGAAGAGTTATCACACCTTCATTTGTGGAACTAGGTACAGATCCCTTTATGTTTTTGGATCAACTTTTTTGGGTCACTCATAAATTTGGTGGAGAATTTTTGGTAGTTAGTGGTAGAAAGAGGCCAAAAATTATCCCATGAAGGGAACTGGCTTTCTAGTTCTAGCTAGTAGATATCTTGTAGGTCTATAAGTGACACTAGCAAGATAGTGGAGTCATACATCTATTAGCTCACTACCTGTATCCACGGTCTAGCCAATGGAATCATTGGGGACATGGATTTGCAATGGGATAAGTGACATTTTAGACTAAATTTTTTTCTTAATACCCCTAAATCAAACTTTGTGACCCTAATTAATTTTATCTATATTTTAGATGATCTTTGGTGAAATTTTTTCTCCATCCCTGCTTTTAAAGAGTATTATTTTGGGGATTGAAGGCTTGTTTCTTTTTTATTTATGACCCATTAAAAATTTTCCTTCTAATATGGGTTTTTAACTCTTTCATTATTATTTTGATGTCTCATGAGAATAGATCATCATATTTAACATAAACAATGAGAATTGACTTTTTTATCATATATGAATTTTGGGGATCCAATTTCCTTGTTTCTTATCACCAGTAAAAAAAATGTTGTATCACCATTCACATGGAAGGTATCTCTATCTAATAGAATAACCCTTTTCATGAGTTATCTTTATTAATTATTTCCTTTTTTATTCTTATTAAAATTATTTTTAATGGTATAATTATACTTTTAAGAGTATGTATTTTTTATAAAAGATATTTTTTAATGGAAAGGTTGGAAACATATGAGATGTTTGAAAATTTTCATCAATGTTGATTTAAAATAGGAAAATGGTTTTCCAATATTGGAAATTGGTTTGGGTCACTATAGAAATTATTTTTATTTGATTTTTGGATTTGAATTGATATGGCTTATTCCATGGAAACTATTTAAGAAAAATTGATTTTGATTTTTTTTTTGAATATGTTTATGGAATGTTATTTTTATTTCCTTTAATGTAATGACGATGTAATATAACACTTTTGAGACCTTGGGGTATAAGGAAAATCTAAATTAAGACTATTTCTAGTGATGTTAGTTATTGTAAGGGGAGGTTCTCTTGATATCATGGTGACTAGGGGGTTTCATTTCTGAGTGACCAAGGATCCCAGACTATAAGAGCCATGTATATTTTCTAGTGTTCCTATGAGGTCTTTATAAGTTTTATTCTATACACCCTCATGTCATGTATATTATACTTGGTTTCTTTGTGATTACATTACAAGAATTATATTTCAATATTCTAACTTTCTCACATATTAATATTATATGAAATAATGATTGAAAATTCATTAATTATATTTTTATCCCATTGAAAATGTGATATTTAATATTTTTATGATCTATTAAATATGGTAGTATCTTGAAAATAAAAATAGAGGACATCTTATAAAAGGGAAATTATTTCTTATGATGTGTTTTAGAAATTTTTTTGAATGTGAACAAATGGATGTACACAGATAGGAATTACATTAATTATTTAGTGGGATCCTACTGGGAATTTGTGATCACATACTACTATATCCATTGGGTGTTTTTAGATTTGTTTTTGTAGGATACTAGTAAAGGGATGAATTTCATATATAGGGTGACACTCTATGTTGATGTTCCTTAATGGTGGGTTGGGATATATGTGAATTATGGTCACATGGATATAGACCCATGGGTTGTTTCAGATTACATGTCGTTGATGGTATTCTTTTTATATTTTGAGGCCTCATTATCTAGGTGTTGGATGTTACCTTTTTTATTGTTTTTTTCATTGGATGTATTCATGTTTTCCGCTACGCACTTTGATTTTTTTCTTTTAAATCATATTTTTGTTGAGGGTGAAATCATTCCCATCATTTATTTTATGATAATAATACACTCTTTTCATATATATGGTGACCAATAATGCATGTTAGTCCTTGTGATAGATCAATTTTTGTGAAGTTATATGTTTTCTTAAATTTTTCTGTTAAAGGTCACATCAGACATTTTTTAGGAGGAATTTTTGAAAATAGAAAATGACCATTTAGAACTCCTATAACATGTTGTTTAAGAGAACATATTAAGATGATTTATAGAACACATATGGGATTCCTATCAAATTTCCTACCATAGTAAATTCCCAAATAGAAGGGATAACCCTTTGAATTCTACCCATAGATCAATCTTATTCTTTCATACTTGTAAGTTAGTCACAATCATATATATACAAAATATATCAGTATGCTCTAGTTTTCATAAACAAACTTTCCTGGTCAATAGTTATTCAAGTGTGACAACCCATTACCTCCTCTAATATTCTAGGGGCTAGATACCATCACGGAGTAGGTATATCATAAACATGGGAGGCCTAATCCTAATGTACCTATAAATACAAAAAAATGTCCAAACCCTAATATATTTTAGAAAGTAAAGATAAAACTAATACCAAAAATTATTCATATATCTTATCCCACAAAAAAAGTATGAAAATTTATAGGAAATAAGAAGGTCCAAATATAATCCCAAAAAATAGTAAAAATATTCTGACCTGCTAGTAAATGGGAATTGTTGATGAGATGAAACTCCCAGAACCATTTACAGTCCATATAGAAATACTAATTTCCACGTACTCATGGTCCTTCTAGGAAACCATAAAATGTTATATCTTATGTATAAGACATGACATGTGTGGGTGTTGTCTATTAAGGTGTGAGTATAACATACACATTAGAAAACCCTAAAATCACTAAACACAAAGCATTAAAATAGATTCAGTTTAATATCGCTAAGGTATTTAAATTAGATAATGTTAAAATAAACATAATAATAACCCATATATTCTCAATATAGACACCAATTATCAATGTAATGTTATGTTCTTACTCCCATCCCAGGATACTTCTCAAGGATCTAAGGTAATTCATGTCTGAGATAACTCCCACCTCAGGGCTTACTAACATTGAAGTAACTCATCCAAGAGTTCATTATCATCGTGAATTTCTATGAAGAGGTACACACTAGAACTTATAATATATCAATATATAGGTAGGGGATCAGTACCATGGAATATGATGGATACCATGCCCTATCTGGAATTGTTCACTAGGATAGGAATCAAACATCTTGGATGATGGTAATGGGATACATGACCCAACCTAAGGAAGGATGATAGAGGAACACACCCCATAAAAAACATAAGGATACATAAATCTCTGTATAAATAAGTCATTGGGTAGATTATTCATCCCATACTAAGGATGGGATACCTCATTGTATCCTCAAAAAATGGACCAAGGGAACATTCCCTACTGATACTTAAAATAAAATGAAGGGAACAAGGACTCCAAATTACCATGTAAGGAGTACATGATGTGTATAAGTAATACGTGTAATACACTACTAATCTATGATATATCTATGTTTTTTTACATGTACTTAATCATGTTCACATATACTCTGGTCATGCCCATGTACATTGGCCCTACCCATTCATACTTGTTGTTCTTGAGTACTCTGGTTGTGTTTGTGTAACCTTTCTATGATTGTGTTCATATACAAGCATGTTCCTGTGTACCTAGAGGTATACATAAGGTCACCAACTTTGGGTCACATATCATGTGTTGTTTATCACTTCATGTAAATAATAACCATCCTGGAATGGGGACAACACGACATGTGTTCTTCTGAACTACATGTCATGTATGTTGGTGTTCTCTAGAAACACATTAATTATGATGCATCATCATCCTCATCGAAATTTCCTTTGATTAATCCATAGAATACTCCATAGATCTCATATCTATGTTTGGGTATTCCAGATCCATCCCCGATATCCATATTCCTTCCACCTGTCTTCCTGGGAAAACCTCTCATTACATTATATTTCCACAATTCCAAAACTTATAGGAGAAAATATTAATCAATCTCCTGATATAATGATGTAATCATCAAACCATGATCATTCCTTTGATCCTAAATCGTAACATATGAAAATGATCTTTCACCAAATATCAAAAACAAATTGATCAGTTTCCAGGTACTGTCCAACCACCAGCCAATAAGATACAAATGATGAACACTCAAGTAACGAGGGGATAAAATCATGAAAAAAGTGAGGGATGAATGTTTTCCATTTTCTAGGTTCAGATTCATTTTATTATAAATAAATTTACAAGTATAGAGATTACACAAAATTAACCAAATTTATAATTCTAGGAATTAACAAAATTAATCATCCAATATTCAAAAATCAACTCATAAATCAATTTTTTAGATGAAATGATTTGTGTTCCACATTGAATATTCTAAATAGGAATTAAACCAACATAAAAAAATCCCTACCTTTAAATTAGATCGATATTTAATGAATAATGTTTTAAATATTGTAGTTTTTGGTGATATTCAAGCTCTTTGTTGATGAAAAACGTCTTGGAAAACTGATTATTGATCAACAATATCATTTTCTCCCACAAAATATCTCCTCTATGGCCCTCTCTAATCTTGATGGCTATGAAAATAACCCTAGGTTATTTCCATAACAATGTCTAAATTGGGCATAAATTAGGTCACATATATTTAATAATTAATAAATTGTTTATTTAATTTATTAATTTATTATTCCTCCCATGACTAATTTTAAAATAAGCCACCCAATGAATAAAAATATTATGTTATAGCTAGGGTAAAACTCACATAATGTATTTAATGGTAGTTTTGATTTTCTGATCAAAGACACCATTCGATAGATATTCTATTATTCCAAACAATAGTGTGCATGTGATATAATATATTTAATATTGACATTATATCAACATAGAGGGTCCACATTCCCTAGAATCTCATACTGGCTCTATTCCTAACACTTAAAATATTT
Organism: Viscum album; assembly: GCA_963277665.1. Taxonomy (NCBI): domain Eukaryota; kingdom Viridiplantae; phylum Streptophyta; class Magnoliopsida; order Santalales; family Viscaceae; genus Viscum; species Viscum album. Next base: position 1,801,127,687 of record OY728123.1, read on the forward strand.
TCTGAAATATTCTAATGTGTTACAAGGAAAAAAATGGATTCATTACATTATCCCCACCTGATGTCTTTTTATCCTAAAAAGAAAAAAACCTACTAAAAAAATTTAGGGTACTGAGCTCACATATAGTCACCCTTCTCCCAAGAGCACTCCTAGACATTCCCTAGATTCCACTGAACACATACCTATGGAATCATTCACCCAAAAAGGTTCTTTGCTTGCTGGTCCTCACACCATACTTGGTATTCCATTATGGTATCTCTATCAATGATGACTAATTATCTATAATTTATAATGTGATATGGTTCATGTACATACCTAATAATATGTGATATGTGGATGATATCATGTACCTAGTCTAACTATAGTTGTTGGGAGAAGTGGTATTCCATCTCTCCCACCGTACACAGTATATATAAAGGGAATATGAATGTCATAGATAACATTCCACCCCATAAAAATCACAGAAATCCAAATTGGGGTGAGAATATCATGAACACTTGGTCTCCTTCATCAAACTCAAAAATCCTCTATCATTAGTCCATAAAAGACTTATGATGGAGTTGGGAAGTCCTTATCCACCCACTATATGATCAAGCCATTCTATATCATTTATCCCACCAACTCTAGACCCATGAGTATTAAATCCACTAGATAATTCCATCATAGTGGTGACCTATAGTGTATTCTATACAAGGACTTGAATGGTACCATAATTCTAGTAGATTCATAGCTGTTATTGTAAAAATACTCCACCATGTGAAGGTGATCCACTTAGATAAAGACAAAATCTTACAAGAAATCTTAAAGCATGTCCTATATAACCTAAATGGTACACTCTGTAAGAACCCGGTTTTTGCTATAAAAGACTTTGGAATTTTTTTTCTTGATGTTATTCCAGAGCAACGCATTCAGACGGCGTGCGATTTCGAGCCCCAGTTTGGCCGGAATTAAATTTTTCAGTGCGTTCACACTGGGCACGCCAAATAAATAGAATAAATCCTAAATGGTAATTTGAATCCTAAATCTAAGAGTATGGATGGATACAAAATGGGGTGTTTACCCCATGAACTACATAAAGCATGTTAGCACGGGATGTTGGGACCCCTCGCCCGTTAACGGAACATTAAACGGATAAATAATTAATTAATTAATTCGTTTAATGGTTAAATGAAGGTATCTCTTAAATGGTTGCTCAGATTGGAAAAACGAGGGCACCGTTGAGTCCAGAGCATGTTGTTTACCCTAGAAGGGTTGTAATTTTCATGGGCACGGGCCTTCTGTAGAAAATGGCCCCAGGGGTGTTTTCGTAATTTGGCGGCCTCGGGCGTTCAGTTTTATAACTTTTGAATGGAGACTCGGATTAAAATTTTGAGACCCTAGTTGTGCTCAGGAGGTGTTGTTAACCCTAGGGGAGGCTTAACCTTGACCCCATCGAGCGTTTCGGATGCGGGTTAATTTGGAGGTTTTAAATTAATTAAAATTTTAATAAGTTTTTCCTTATTTAAACAACTAAGCCCCCTCTCTCTCCTTCCCTTCTTTTTAACTTTGGTGGAAGGAGATCAACCAAGGAGATCCCCACAAGAATCTCTCCTCCATCACCTCTTCCCCTCTAAGTGCAGTAGCCGCCGAATCGTTGCGAAGCTTCGGGCTACGCCCACGAGGTAGGAGATCTTCGTTTCGTTTTTAATTTAAAATTGCTCCTTTAAACCTAAATTGTAGGATATAAATGTTGTTTGATCTTCAAAAAAATTCAATATATGCAAAGTAATTTTTCTGAGCTTTCCATCACCCATTTCGGTTTGTAAATCCAACTTCCGAGGAGCTCGCAAACGTCCACCTAAGATCAACGGGTTTAAGGGTGTTTTCTGGCGGTTCTGGCCGGTCCGGCAGCTCCGCGCGGTGGCCCGGCGGTTCACGGCGGTGGCGTAAGGGTTTTTCAGGTGTTCCGGCCTGGTTTTCATGAGGGCGGACAGCGGTTCATGGCGGCGGGTGGCCACGGGTGTCCGGGAGAGCAAGGAGGTCGGGCGGTGTCAAGACCCACCCTCGGGGTCCGTGCCGGGACTACCCCAAGCCCGTCTTCCATAGGCCAGGGGCTGGCGACTAGCACCAAGGAGTAATTCCCGGTAAAAAGGGAAGGCATTGCCTTTGTAAAGTAAACAAACACCACAGAGTAAGCAAGCGGAAAGTAAACACTAAGTAAAAACAGAGTACAACTGAAAGTGCGGAAAAGTAAATGGGTCAGTATAAAAACCCAAACTGAAAGTAAAGTACAACTCGAAAGGGAAAACAGAAACTGTAAAGTAAAATCTGCTACACCGAGCTGTCCACTGGAAATCCCACCTGAAGGGTGGGTACAGATAGCTCCACTGCTCCTCGGGTCCCGCCGTCCGCTCCGAACACGTCCCGCCCAGTGGTCCACCTCCAGGTACCGTCCTGCTCTGCAAGCCTCAGCCAAGATCAATGTTGTCCGTCATCTGCAACCAACACAACGTAGTGCGGTCATAGCCCGTGCAGGGGTGAGTATAAGCTACTCAGTAGGGACCCCGAGACCCCCGAAGGTCTCCCAAAATCCACAAAGGATAAACCACAAAAGGAAGATACAAACACGAAGTAACAACCGACACTGCTTAGGTATATGCCCATACATATACCTAAGTCATCAATTCCAATACGCTCCAACCTCCGAGCCCAAGTACAACTCAGTCCACACAGGGAAGTAAACGTATTCCACACAGGAAAGCAAACGAAATCCACACAGGATAGCACAACACAATCCACACAGGATAGCAACAGGTTTCAGCTCACACAGGTATACTTCTTCGAAAGACGATAAAGATGATCTCTGATCCATCTAAGTCCTCGGACCCACGAAGGATCGATAGGTAACTAACCCCCGCAAGACCCACACAGAATCGGGCCCATACAGGACCTGTAGGCGCTGGTTCACACAGGACCGCTGAGCGCAAAGACCCACACAGGATCGGGCCCACACAGGACCTGTAGCACTGATCCACGTAGGATCGCTGAGTGCTGTAGTCGTCGTCGAATCCACACAGGATCTCTGTACTGTTGTCGTCGCAGTCACAGTAGCAGTAGCAGTAGTAGTAGTAGTCTCAGTAACAGTCGCAGCCAGCACTAGGGTTCCCGCACACAGCAAGCTCGTTCGGGAGGGTCCGCTCCACGAGCCGAGGGGCTGATACATCAACTGTCACAAAGTCCAGAGTTGATGTATCCAAAAGTTCCGTATCGTCAACAGGAACTCAACGCAACAGACGGCGCGTCGATCGAACCTCCGGTCTGAGAGTTATTGGCTTTTTCGTCCCAGGGTCCGGGTTGGTTTTTAAGGAAAAACCAACCCGACCGTACTCCACCTGTGTCCAAACCTCGGTCGGAGTATGCCAAAAGATCTGTCTCACTAAGAGGAACACAACAAAGCTGACGGCACGTCAATCGGACGTCCGTAGCTCAAGATATGAGCGTTTCCGCTCTGAAGGCCCTGTTGGTTTCGTGAACGAACCAACCCGGCCGAACTCAAAGTATTCCGAAACTTTGAGTGCGATATACCGAAATGACCGTCTCGATCCAAGGATTTCATTTCCGCTGATGGTTCGTCAATCGGAGGTCTGTGGCTCAAGATATGGCCAAAATACCGAATTCGTTTCGAAAACGGGGGGTCCAGGTCCGGGCCGACCCGGCCCGACCCCCCCTGGGTCGGACCGAACCGGGTCGACCCGACCCGGGTCCGACCCGGCCCGGCCGGCAGCGCTCTGGCGCGGCGGTGCGGGCTGGCGTGGCGGCGCGGTCCGGCGCGGCGGCGCGGCCTGGCGCCGCTCGATGCCGCGCGCGGGGGGCAAGGCCCCCGCCTCTTGTCTGGCGGCGCGGCTGAAGTCGCGCCTTTGAGAAAACCAGCCCCCCTCGTGGGGGCCTGCTTTTGAGAAAACGGGGGGGTGCTTCCCCCCCCCCCCACCCTTTGTGTAACCGGTCCCCCCCTCACGTGGGGGGGCCTTCTTGTGGCCAGCCTGGGGAATTAATTCCCCCGGCACCTCTCTTCCGGCCGGCCCGACATGGTCGGCCGGTCCTTCCTCAACGGGACCGGTAAGGCCGGTCCCCTTCCGGCTTCCGACACCGGCGGCCCGGCTAGCCGCCGGTCTTCCCGTTTCGCCGCATCCCGGAACCGACCGCGGTGTTCGTCGTCCGGCGCGGTGCGACGGCACCGCACCCCTCCGCCGCGGCCCCGCTCCGGCCGCGGCGCCTTCGGTTTTCTTCGACGCGGCGCGACGGAGTCGTGTTCATGATGATCCTTCCACAGCGCGGCACGACGGCGTCGCGCAATAAAACCGTGTGAATTTCCGCGTGGTGCGACGGCACCACGCCATCTCGTTCATCCACAAGAAAATCATAATCAAGAACAAAGGAGGGGGAATTCGGCCGTGTTTGTGCGGTCCGACCCCCCTCTCGTTAGACGATAACACATAAATAATTACTCTCATGTTTTTCATGCTAGAACCAAGAACGAGAATAAATAAATAATCAACAACAACCCCTACCTTGGTTTCAAGATCGATGATCGTCGAAGACCCGCGGAAGTCAACGTCGCGGAGGTCGGGCGTCGCGGTAAACGTTCATCAAATCCGTTGACGAAGAGGTACGTCCGAAGAGGTACGTCATTGGAGAATCTTTGTAAGCCGATGAAGGAAGTCCGAGGAGGAAGCGGCGTTCCCTTTCGTTGACACGGAAGACGTCGTCGATCTTCAGAAACAACCGGCTACGAAGAAGAGAGGAGCGGCGTTCTTCGTCGGAGCTCGAAGGTTCTTCGCGTTCTTCGTCAAAGTTGAAGAAGAAGAAGAAGGAGAACCCAAATTCTCTCAAGAAGGCTAGAGAAATCTAACCAAATAAAATAAGCTAGAGTCTTATTTTATTCACACACTTAACAAATTGAATTTCAAAGGTTTGAAATTCAAATAAAAAAACTCCAAATTAAATAACAAGTTGTCATGTCATTTAAAGAGGGGTTAAAGGGAGTTTTGAGAGAAGATGAAAAGTTAGGGTTCATGTGGGCCCCACCACACTTAATCCTCTCAAGGGAGGTTAAGTGGTTGTGGGTCCCACCCCTAACTTCCTTTGAGAGGAGTTAACCAACAAGATAAAAATAAAAAGTGTTTCCACGTTTTTATTTAACTTCTTATAATTTCTCCCAAAAACTAACTTTCGACCCGCAATAAACGCAACCTCGGAAAAGGTCCCCTTAAGCGAATATCGGCGCTGCGAGTTCATCGGTGCCCTTGGAATTTGATTCTGGGCACCGGTTCAAAAGTTAGAAATTCCCGCTCGTTCGTTCACTGAACGTACCCGAGCCAAACTTTGGAAATTGATTCCGGGCACTCCGGGCCTCGGAATCAGGTGCCGTCAGAAACCGCGTTCTTGTAAAATTCCAAAGATAATTAAGAAAAAAATTCCCTTGAATTTTACGGGTCTTTACATTACTCCCACCTCAGGGCTTTACGTCCCCGTAAAGATACATCAAAAACTATGGAAACAAATGAGGGTACTGAGCACGCATCTGAGCCTCCCGCTCCCATGTGCTCTCCTGGAGGTTCCCGTGCTACCATCTGATGCGCACAAGAGGAATTGATCGCCCACGTAGGACCCGCTCCTGTCGATCCTCTATCTCCACTGGGACCTCCGTAAAAGTCGCCCCATCGTCAACGTCATGCTCCCCATGGTCAATGATGTGCGTCGGGTCGTGCACGTATCTCCTCAGCTGAGATACGTGGAAGACGTCGTGCACCCGGTGCAACTGAGGTGGTAGAGCCAGGCGATAAGCCACCTCGCCAATCCTGCTGAGGATCTGGAAGGGTCCGATGAAGCGCGGAGATAACTTGCCGCCTCGGCCAAATCTCCGTATACCACGTCGAGGTGAGACCCGCAAGAAGACGTGGTCGCCATCCTCGAACTCTAGTGGCCTCCGCCTCCTGTCAGCGTATGACTTCTGCCGGCTCTGAGCTGTCCTCATCCGCTCCTGGATGACCTGGACCTTCTCTGTCGTGGCCTGGACCATCTCCGGTCCCACAAGTGCTGACTCCCCAGGGTCTGTCCAGCACAAAGGAGATCTACAAGGTCGGCCGTACAACGCCTCGTACGGTGCCATCCCGATGGTGGAGTGGTAGCTGTTGTTGTATGCAAACTCCACCAAGGGTAGGTGGTTCTCCCAGCTGCGACCAAAGTCGAGGACACATGCACGGAGCATATCCTCGAGAGTCTGAATGGTCCTCTCCGTCTGACCATCCATCTGAGGGTGAAAGGCTGTGGTCAAACGTAGCTGCGTCCCGAACGCCTCCTATAACCCCTTCCAAAGCCGGGAAGTAAAGTGAGCATCTCGATCGGAGACGATAGATGATGGCACACCGTGGAGCCGCACAATCTCCTGAACGTAGAGACGTCCCAAGCTCTCCACTGAACCCTGCTCTCTGATGGGTAAGAAGTGTGCCGACTTGGTGAGTCGGTCAACAATCACCCAGATGGAGTCGTGACCTCTGGAAGTGCGTGGAAGTCCAGTCACGAAGTCCATAGATATGCCGTCCCACTTCTACTCCGGGACCTCCAAGGGCTGTACCAAGCCTGCTGGTACCTGATGCTCTGCATTCACCTGCTGGCAGGTGAGGCATCGAGAAACGAACTTTGCTACTGCCTTCTTCATGCCCGGCCACCAGTGTTGTCGTCTGAGGTCCTGGTACATCTTCGCCACTCCAGGATGTACCGCCAAAGGAGAAGTGTGAAACTCTCTCAGCACTTCCTCTCGCAAAGAGACTGGTACCATGGTACGTCCTCTGAAAAGGATGTCGTGCTCTTCTCCAAGGGAGAAACCATCAGGTGCCTATCCCGAGGATATCTTTGCACGCCGTGTCTCACAGTCAGCGTCCTCACGCTGTGCCCCTCTGACCCGCTGCAGTAGTGGAGGGGTGACTGTGAGAGACTGAAGGAAGGCTGCTCCATCTATATCCATGAAGGATATCTTCAAAGAGGCTAGCTGCTCTGTTGCCTCCTCAAGTAGCTGAATGTCCGTCCTCCTGCTGAGGGCATCGGCTACCACGTTCCCTTTCCCGGGAGTATAGACTATCTCAAAGTCATAGTCCTAGAGAAACTCGATCCATCGCCGTTGTCTTAGGTTCAGGTCCTTCTGCGAGAAGATATACCTGAGACTCTGATGATCAGAAAATACTGTAAAGCGTTCGCCCATCAGGTAATGTCGCCATGTCTTCAGAGCGAAGACCACTACTGTTAACTCCAGGTCATGGGTAGCGTAGTTCTGCTCATGCGGCCTCAACTGACGTGATCCATAGGCGATCACTGCCCGCTCCTGCATCAGAACACATCCGAGTCCGGTCCCTGATGCATCGCAGTAGACTACGTACCCTACTCCCTCCTCAGGCAACCTCAAGATAGGTGCGCTGTTCAATCTCTGCCTCAGCTCCTAGAAGCTCTGCTGACATCTGTCTGACCACACGAAGGGTTTCCCCTTCTTCGTCAAAGCTGTGAGTGGTGCCGCAACTCTAGAGAAGTCTGGCACGAATCTCCGATAGTATCCAGCTAGCCCCAAGAAACTCCGAACCTCAGTCACGCTCCTGGGTGGCTCCCATGCTAACACAGCCTCGATTTTTGCAGGATCCACTGCAACTCCCACCTCAGAGATAACGTGTCCCAAGAAGTGGACCTCCCATATCCAGAACTGGCACTTTGAGAGCTTACCATAAAGCTGGTGCTCTCAGAGTGTGTCTAGTACAACTCGCAAGTGATAGGCATGCTCCTCCTCAGTCGTAGAGTAAATCAGAATGTCGTCGATGAAGACCACGACAAACCGATCAAGGTATGGCTGAAAGATCCTGTTCATGAGGGCCATGAACACTGCTGGAGCATTGGTTACGCTGAAAGGCATAACCAAGAACTCATAGTGGCCATACCGACATCTGAAGGCCGTCTTCTGCACGTCCTAGTCTCTGACTCTGAGCTGATGATAGCCTGACCTGAGGTCTATCTTCGAGAACCACCGTGCTCCCTTGAGCTGATCAAAGAGGTCATCAATCCTTGGTAGCGGATACTTGTTCCTCACAGTCACCTGGTTCAGGAGACGATAGTCAACACAAAGTCGCAAGCTTCTGTCCGCCTTTTTGGCGAACAATATCGGGGAAGCCCAGGGTGAAACACTGGGTCGGATGAACCCCTTGCCCTGCAAGTCCTCCAACTGTACTCGTAGCTCTCGAAGCTCGGCGGGGTCCATCCGATATGCTGGAGTGGATATCGAGGCTGTCCCGGGGTACAAGTCAATATAAAAGTCTACCTCTCTGCGAGGAGGTAGCCTTGGAACGTCGTCGGGAAAAACGTCCGCAAACTGATCCACCACTGCAGGAAAACCAGGACTCCGCACGTCAACTGCTCCAAGGATGAGGCTAGCCAACTGATGAGTAATGGGTTGTCCTCTCCTTCGCGGAAGTCCATCCTGTGCTGTAAAGGCTCCCTTCTCGCCGGTGAAGGTGAACCTGCTCCCGTCGGTGCGTACACATCGCACCTTGCGCCTAAAACAGTCAATCTGTGCATGGACCGTAGATATCAAATCCATGCCCAAGATGACGTCGTAAGGCCTCGACGCTGCTACAAGAAGATCCCAGCCGAAGCTCTCGCCTCCTAGAGTAAGCTCACACTGCTGGCACCAGTGCGTAATCGTCGAGTCTGCTCCCGTAGGAGTCTCTAGCCATAAGGATCGAGCCAACGGCTCTGTCGGAATCTCCGAGCTCCGAACAAGGGCAGCGGCTATGAAAGAGTGACTCGCTCCTGTGTCTATAAGTACTTCAGCAAGGGTGTAATAGACACAGATAGTACCTCGAATCATCTCGAGTGCGCCGTGGTCATAGGCCTCTGCTTCCTGGAGCTGTTCCTGTCTCTGCCCACCTGCTCCCTATGGTTGGGGTGGACCTCCTGGTGGTGGTGGTGGTAGAGCCTCAAAGCGTCGCCCACCATCGGCTGCTCGTCCAGCTCCTCTGCCTCGTCCGCCTCCTCCCTGCGGACCGCCACGGTCGACCCTCTGCCTCTGCCTCGGTGGTCCCTCAACTGTCTGCTGCTCCTCGGCACGGCGGGTCGGGCAGTCACAAGCCATGTGGCCCTGCCCGCCGCACGAGTAGCACTGCCTGCCTCTCGAAAGACTGGCTCCTCGCTGTGTGCCCCGCACTGTTGAGCCAGTGTTCTGAGGTCGTCTGCCTGAAGGTCTGGTCTGCCTGAACCCCTGAGTCATCCGTCGACTGCCTCCTGCAGATGACTCTGCCACGTGCCTCCCTACGGTGGGTCTCGGCGCTGGTGTAGACTCAGCAAGGAAGCTCTCGATCAAAAGGGCATGCTCCAGTACTCCTTTGATACCAATTTGTCAAGACCCGCCCTCGGGGTCCGTGCCGTGACTACCCCAAGCCCGCCTTCCATAGGCCAGGGACTGGCGACTAGCACCAAGGCGTAATTCCCGGTAAAAAGGGAAGGCATTGCCTTTGTAAAGTAAACAAACACCACAGAGTAAGCAAGCGGAAAGAAAACACTAAGTAAAAACAGAGTACAACTGAAAGTGCGGAAAAGTAAATGGGCCAGTATACAAACCCAAACTGAAAGTAAAGTACAACTCGAAAGGGGAAATAGAAACTGTAAAGTAAAAGCTGCTACACCGAGCTGTCCACTGGAAATCCCACCTGAAGGGTGGGTACAGATAGCTCCACTGCTCCTCGGGTCCCGTCGTCCACTCCGAACACGTCCCGCCCAGTGGTCCACCTCCAGGTACCGTCCTGCTCTGCAAGCCTCAGCCAAGATCAACGTTGTCCGTCGTCTGCAACCAACACAACGTAGTGCGGGCATAGCCCGTGCATGGGTGAGTATAAGCTACTCAGTAGAGACCCCGAGACCCCCGAAGGTCTCCCAAAATCCACAAAGGATAAACCACAAAAGGAAGATACAAACACGAAGTAACAACCGACGCTTCTTAGGTATATTCCCATACATATACCTAAGTCATCAATTCCAATACGCTCCAACCTCCGAGCCCAAGTACAACTCAGTCCACACAGGGAAGTAAACGTATTCCACACAGGAAAGCAAACGAAATCCACACAGGATAGCACAACACAATCCACACAGGATAGCAACAGGATTCAGCTCACACAGTTATACTTCTTTGAAAGATGATAAAGATGATCTCTGATCCATCTAAGTCGTCGTACCCATGAAGGATCGATAGGAACTAACCCCCGCAAGACCCACACAGGATTGGGCCCACACAGGACCTATAGGCGCTGGTTCACACAGGACCGCTGAGCGCAAAGACCCACACAGGATCGGGCCCACACAGGACCTGTAGCACTGATCCACGTAGGATCGCTGAGTGTTGTAGTCATCGTCGAATCCACACAGGATCTCTGTACTGTCATCGTCGCAGTCACAGTAGCAGTAGCAGTAGTAGTAGTAGTCTCAGTAACAGTCACAGCCAGCACTAGGGTTCCCGCACACAGCAAGCTCGTTCGGGAGGGTCCGCTCCACGAGCCGAGAGGCTGATACATCAACTTTCACAAAGTCCAGAGTTGATGTATCCAAAAGTTCCATATCGTCAACAGGAACTCAATGCAACAGACGGCGCGTCGATCGGACGTCCGGTCTGAGAGTTATTGGCTTTTTCGTCCCAGGGGCCCGGTTGGTTTTTAAGGAAAAACCAACCCGACCGTACTCCACCTGCGTCCAAACCTCGGGCGGAGTATGCCAAAAGATCCGTCTCACTAAGAGGAACACAACAAAGCTGACGGCACGTCAATCGGACGTCCGAAGCTCAAGATATGAGCGTTTCCGCTCCGAAGGCCCGGTTGGTTTCGTGAACGAACCAACCCGGCCGAACTCAAAGTCTTCCTAAACTTTGAGTGCGATATACCGAAACGACCGTCTCGATCCAAGTATCGCATTTCCGCTGACGGTTCGTCAATCGGAGGTCCGTGGCTCAAGATATGTCCAAAAGACCAAAGTCATTTCGAAAACGGGGGGTCCGGGTCCGGGCCGACCCGGCCCGGCCGGCAGCGGTCCGGCGCGGCGGCGCGGCCTGGCGCCGCTCGGTGCCATGCGTGGGGGGCAAGGCCCCCGCCTCCTGTCTGGCGGCGCGGCTGAAGCCGCGCCTTTGAGAAAGCCATCCCCCCTCATGGGGGCCTGCTTTTGAGAAAACGGGGGGGCCCTGCCCCCACTTTGTGTAACCGGTCCCCCCCTCACGTGGGGGGGGCCTTCTTGTGGCCAGCCGAGGGAATTAATTCCCCCGGAACCTCTCTTCCGGCCGGCCCGACATGGCCGGCCGGTCCTTCCTCAACGGGACCGGCAAGGCCGGTCCCCTTCCGGCTTCCGACACCGGCGGCCCGGCTAGCCGCCGGTCTTCCCGTTTCGCCGCAGCCCGGAACCGACCGCGGTGTTCGTCGTCCGGCGCGGTGCGACGGCACCGCACCCCTCCGCCGCGGCCCCGCTCCGGCCGCGGCGCCTTCGGTTTTCTTCGACGCGGCGCGACGGCATCGCGTTCATGATGATCATTCCACGGCGCGGCGCGACGGCGTCGCGCAATAAAACCGTGCGAATTTCCGCGTGGTGCGACGGCACCACGCCATCTCGTTCATCCACAAGAAAATCATAATCAAGAACAAAGGAGGGGGAATTCGGCCGTGTTTGTGCGGTCCGACCCCCCTCTCGTTAGACGATAACACATAAATAATTATTCTCATGTTTGTCATGCTAGAACCAAGAACGAGAATAAATAAATAATCAACAACAACCCCTACCTTGGTTTGAAGATCGATGATCGTCGAAGACCCGCGGAAGTCAACGTCGCGGAGGTCGGGCGTTGCGGTAAACGTTCGTCAAATCCGTTGACGAAGAGGTACGTCCGAAGAGGTACGTCATTGGTGAATCTACGTAAGCCGACGAAGGAAGTCCGAGGAGGAAGTGGCGTTCCCTTTCGTTGACACGGAAGACGTCATCGATCTTCAGAAACAACCGGCTACGAAGAAGAGAGGAGCGGTGTTCTTCGTCGGAGCTCGAAGGTTCTTCGCGTTCTTCGTCAAAGTTGAAGAAGAAGAAGGAGAACCGAAATTCTCTCAAGAAGGCTAGAGAAATCTAACCAAATAAAATAAGCTAGAGTCTTATTTTATTCACACACTTAACAAATTGAATTTCAAAGGTTTGAAATTCAAATAAAAAAAACTCCAAATTAAATAAAAAGTTGTCATGTCATTTAAGGAGGGGTTAAAGGGAGTTTTGAGAGAAGATGAAAAGTTAGGGTTCGTGTGGACCCCACCACACTTAATCCTCTCAAGGGAGGTTAAGTGGGTGTGGGTCCCACCCCTAACTTCCTTTGAGAGGAGTTAACCAACAAGATAAAAATAAAAAGTGTTTCCACATTTTTATTTAACTTCTTATAATTTCTCCCAAAAACTAACTTTCGACCCGCAATAAACGCAACCTCGGAAAAGGTCCCCTTAAGCGAATATCGGCGCTGCGAGTTCATCGGTGCCCTCGGAATTTGATTCCGGGCACCGGTTCAAAAGTTAGAAATTCCCGCTCGTTCGTTCACTGAACGTACCCGAGCCAAACTTCAGAAATTGATTCCGGGCACTCCGGGCCTCGGAATTAGGTGCCGTCAGAAACCGCGTTCTTGTAAAATTCCAAAGATAATTAAGAAAAAATTTCCATTGAATTTTACGGGTATTTACAGGCGTTCTCTTGGCGAGTGGCAGCCGGGGGAGAGGGGCTTCGGTCGAGTGGGGAGCGGCAGGGGCCGCGGCGTCGGTCTGCGAGGGCGTCAGCGCAGCAGGAGGCGGAGGCCGGTCATGGCGGTCGTCGGCAGAAGGCACCATCGGGGCGCAACGCGAGGGAGGATCGTCCTTTGGCCAGTCGTTGCGGGAGAAGACCGGGGTCTTTGGACACCGGCTGGTAGACAAAGGACCCACAAATGTGGGTCCTGTGGGAGTCAGACGAGAGAAAAAAAGGGATATAAATAAAATAATAATAAATAAAATCATTGTATAATAATAATAATATTATTATTATTATTATTATGAAAATGATTTATATTTAATAAATCATAGACTGGGCGTTTGATACGCGAGCCATCTGTGGCGACGCGTCCCTTAAATTGAGGCGAACATTTTGAGATGGTTTTGGGGATCTTTAATTCCCAAGATGAGGGGTTTGGTGGCACGACACGACGTTAAGTGGACGGGCGTTTTTGTCGGGGGTTCTTGTTTTGGATGGCGCTGACACATCCGATGTCTGAATTGAGCGCTGTCAGTGGCGTTGCGACCCTGGCATTGAGGCGGAGATTACAAGTATGGTTTCAGGCATCAAAACGGGAGTTGAGTCGTGGTCCCCACGGCCCGTCTTTCAAGTTGCGAGCAACGTTTAGCAACTTTTTCATCAGACATCTATTTGGGGCATGCGAGCAGTCGATTCTGGGTGTTTTCCCGGGGGCATTGCAATGGCGCAATTCGCCCTCTTTAATTCTGCACGAGGGTGCGGGTACCACGAGGGCTGTTTTGGGAGTTGGCGGTGATTTCTATCTTTATCACCGGGTGTCCGTTTTGGACAAATGGATAGTTGAACTTATGTAATTTTTCGAGAGTATCACAACGGTGTGATCCGTTGGCAGCACTTCGGGACCGGGGTGTGGGTCCCACGTAGAACTGCTCGTGTACGGTTTGATGAAATGCATATTTTTCTCCGGATATCTATTCAACTCAAGTGAGCAGTCCTTTTGATGTGATTTTCCAAGGGGATCGCAATGGTGTGATGCGACCGATTGTTTTTGGGACAGAGGCTCGGGATCACAGGACGTCGTTCGGGCGTAAAGCGGTGTTGGTGACTTTTCTGTCAGATATCCGTTTGAGGCGAGTAAATAGTCTTTCTCGGATTTTTTTCTGTGACGATTACAATTGTACGAATTGTTTGGATGTGAGGAGCCTCATTCGAGACCTCATTTAAATGTGGAAGCATGAAAGGTGTACCGGTGGTGGTTCCTTCTGTGGTGTTTGCAGAGAACCCTTGGCATGCAATCGCGTGCACTCCTGTGTGAGTGATGTAAATGTTTGAAGAGATGTATTTGGTCGTGCCTGGGCCGATGAGGTGGCAATTTGGAGTTGTTACGTTTACACCCTTCGCGTTGACGTTGGGTTCCATGTGCACGATAGCCTTTGGGCTGAAAACGTGGTATACTCTGGGAGTATACGGGAACACTTGGAGGTACATGTGGTTGTTTGTACCTGAGAACGTTTGTACGCTTGGTTGGAGTTGACTTGGGGCCACAAGTTGTGTGGGCCCCATGTGCATTTCGTGTTCTTCTTTGCATACCCTTGACCTCTCGCGACATAGAGGGTCCCTCTTTTCTCGTTTTTTTGACCAACTGGGTTGATTTTCCCCCTGATTTTGTACTCATTTGTTTGACCAGCAGGGTTGAGTTGTTTTCCCATGGTTCTATTCTCGATGGTTTGGCCGGCAGAGTTGCTTCGTGTTCCCTGGTAGAGTTCTTGTGGATTTGGTGTGACCAACACATTACGCGGGCACTAATCCTATACCTAGGTGGTTGTTTCCAGCAGGGCTGGCTAGAAGGTTGTTTCCAGTAGGGCTGGCCGGTGAGGTACCATCCAGCAGGGATGGCCAGTGGGGTACCATCCAGTAGGGGTTTCCAATTGTACCATCCAGCAGGGATGGCTAGTGCGGTACCATCCAGTAGGTATGGAAAGTGGGTTACCATCCAACAGGGATGGTCAGCGTTGTACCATCCAGCAGGGATGGCCAGATCGGTTCTGGGTTTACCTCCATCGGGGCTGGGAAGTGGTCCCCGATGACGGGTTTACCTCCAGCTGGACTGAGAAGTGGTCCCCATTAGCAATTCTAGGCCTCCCTCCAGCGGATACCTTTCACAGGTCTGGGCATTGGGACCCATTGACAAATTTTGTCGGGTCTACCTCCAGTGGATTACCCTTTTACGGTATTGGGAATTATGGCACCCATCGACTTTTACCGGGTCTCCCTCTAGTGGGAACCCATCTACTTCCAGGGATTACCCTCCAGCGGGGCTGGGCAGGGGGTCGCCTGTCGACTTTAAGGAGACCTCTCGACTACGGGGCAGTGACGAGGTGTGATTTGACATTCCTCGGAACTCTCAAGTATGAGGGGCACTTTCCCCACCGAGACGCGTCCTTGAGACACGACCTAAAACTGTGCAGGCGAGTCAGTGCCGCCCAAATCAAATAGTGTCAAGGTGTGGTGATTTGATCCCCTTGACTTGCAGTTTGGGGCAGACGTGCGGGATGCTAGGCATCGATGGTGTTTACTTCTGGGACTGTTGGACACTCACTTTCTTGGGCTGAGCTATGGGATGGAGATACCCTTACGATATTGTTCGGGTTTCTTGATAGAGAATATATATATGTATACCTTGTTCCAGTACCCACTTCTTGGGTTTTGGTTACTCTCCTTCCAGGAGAGGTGAAGACGCGCGGGGTATGCCATGTGCTTTCCGTGTCTAGCTTCTCGTGGTTGGATGAGTCTACTATACTACTATAGGTAGTGAAGACTCTACAAGAAGTTCATCTTCTAACCATTTCTAGCTCCTTGTGTTTAGACGATTCTACTTCCTTCCTCTTGTTGGGTTGAGTTGTACTCTTTACTACACTCTCGGTTGTACTCCTTTACTTTTCCCTGTTCGATCTACTCCTCACCTCTTCAGTACCTCCTTTGTTGCTCCCTCGATCCTTTGGGGAATCCTATTAAGTAATTTTATACTCACCCCTGCTTGGGATTTTCCCGCACTTAGTGTTCCCTTGCAGACGACGGATAGGTTGGTCATGACGTCAGAGGAGCTTAGGATTTCGAGAGCTTGGACCGTGTGTGGTGGTCATAGTCGGGTTCCAGGTGTGGGACTCTCCCATCTGTTTTACTTTTGTTTACCTGTTTCCAGATTGTGGCACTTTTCTAGTTAGGTGCGTGTTTTTTCCCTTTTCTTTTTAGTTTACCTTCAGCACTTGCTTTGTGTTGTTTAGAGGTAGATACACTCTTGTGGTTGTTTATAGTAGTTAGTACTTTACTTTCCCTTTTACTCTGCACTTTTGCATTGAGTGTGCTGCGTGTGTGTGTGTATAGGTACTTAGGAAAAGGCCTCACCGAGTTGTTTATCCTTTGGCACTTGTCTCCAGCCCCTGGCCTATGGAGGCGGGCTTGGGGTAGTTGCGGCTCGAGCCCAGGTAGGGACGGGTCATGACAAAGTGGTATCAGAGGTGGTTTGTTACTTGGGACGTTATTTGGATGTCCCTAAAAAGGACTTGGTTGGGATCTAGGGAAGTAGTGTCAATGTGTCTCGAGAGCGGCTCTCAGGCCAGGGAGTCCAGCGATGGTGTGACAGCCGATGTATCCATTCACCAGGACACTGATAACCCGCTTGTCGGTTCGGCATTCTGAGATGATCATTGCAGGGAAAATCATTTTGTGCATCACATAGGATTGAGTCTTTGAATTTTCTTCTTGAGTCAGCTCCCCATTTTTTTTATTGTTATATACACATATGCTCATCTGACCGTGGAACTCTTTGATAATATTCAGGATGTCTCTGTGAAGACAGCCAGCCAGGATACCAGCTTTGGTTCATGACGACGACCATGTGAGATACGAGGCCTCAATCCAGGACCCATCATGCAAGTCCCTTTCTCCGGGTGGGCCGGTAGTAGCACCCCCACCTGGTGGGCAGCAGGTATCTTCAGCAGAGCAGAATGATCTTAAGCACAGGTTGAGCGCGCTCCGTGAGTTCCAGCGATAGAGACTGCTGAGGTTCAGTGGTGAGACAGACCCTCAAGTAGTAGAGGTTTGGATAGAGACAGTGGTTCACCTTTTTAATCTTGTACATATGTCGGCATATCTAATGGTGGCTTTGGCCACCAGCCTTTTCCATGGAGCAGTTGGGCGTTGGTGGAGTCTGGTGACTCAGTTTCTCGATGAGTCGTCGCTTTCGTGGGGCAACTTTCAGTTGTTATTTCATGAGAAGTTTTACCCCTCCATCTTACGCTCCATTAGGATCTAGGAGTTACTACAGTTTAGGAAAGGAGGGATGACGATGACTGAGTACGTGACTAGGTTCGCGGACCGTGCATGTTTTTACCCAGACTTGGTTCACGACGACAACTTCCGAGCGTGGAAGTTCGAGCAGGGTCTCTGCAGAGGGATTCGTTCTATTGTAGTACCCTTGGGAATTTTCACATATTTCGGGGTTCTAGGGCAAGCACTAGTGATAGACATCTTCCTATCGCAGTATACAATGGGTGGTGGCAGTAGGCACGATGGAGGCGAGATGTCTGTCGCTACTAGCGGGCGTCGGTTGATAGAACCTTGACGTAGGTGGCTTTCCGATAACCGGACTCAGGGGCATGGTCGTACACCACAGTGGCATTGGAGGGCACCAGTGCATCCCAGAGAGAGTCGGTGTTATGCTTGTAATGGGAGAGGTCACCTGGCACGGGACTACCCGACTCGGCGCGCTGAGAATATCAGGCAGGCAGCAGGTGCACCACCACGATAGAGGCAGTGTCGTGATCGAAGTAGCGCCCAAAGAGGTGGTACTTGCAGAGGAGAGGGAGGATCTGAAAGTGGAGGAAGACCTTACGAGGTCTTCCCATCACCACCAGGCGGTCCATGTTAGGCTCCGAGAGCTGACAGTTGGGACCATGGATAGTCGCGAGCTTTGGACGTCTACGATCCTGCGGAGCATGATGTGGAAATAGGTACGCTTTACGACTCTCCTACTTTTTTCCATAGAATTTTTAGACTCTGTGTGTGAAATTATTTTCTCCCTTCTCCTTGCTTAAGTTGTTGCCAGGGTGAAGCAGGACGTCAGGTGTAACCCTGTGTTGGTAGAATAGAAGGTGTGGAACCTTTGTCCATAGTCGATGATGGCGACTCCTTTTCCTTTTGAGCGTGTAAGAGATTCTTAGTTGTGGGACATCGACTATGAAACCTTGTGTGACCAGATATCCTTAGGTGTTTCACCATATATATATTCTGAAGGAGGAAATCACCGGGCTTTTCCCTAGGTCCAAAAGGTGATTCCAGTCATGGAGTGCGACATAGGGGTTTGGTTGAGGAGGTGAGATACCCCCAAGAGCCTTTGGGCCATTTGAGACTGTGAGAAGGGATGGCGAGGTTGTCTACCACCTTGCCCTAACCCCAAGGTCGGGAGTGGGTGCACAATGTCTCCCATGTGACTCACCTGAGAAAACGTGTGCATGCTCCTATGCACTTCATCGGCGAGGGAAGAACTCGTGTGAACAGATCAAATCTTTTGGTCTGTGTGTGGTGACGCAAAACTGTGCAAGATTTCTTCTAGGTACGGGAGAGTCAGGTGCGGGCTTAGTACCCTGAGTTGTTCCCTGATTTTTCTTTTCATGGAAAAAAATATTGAAGGAGGTAATGATGTAATAACCTATTTTTTTCTATAAAAGACTTTGGAATTTTTTTCTTGATGTTATTCCAGAGCAGCGCCTTCAGACGGCGTGCGATTCTGAGCCCCGGTGTGGACAGAATTAAATTTTTTAGTGCGTTCACACTGGGCACACCAAATAAATGGAATAAATCCTAAAAGGTAATTTGGATCCTAAATCTTAGAGTACAGATGGGTCCTAAATGGGGTGTTTACCCTAGGAATGACATAAAGCATGTCAGTGCAGGATGTTGGGACCCCTCGCTCATTAACGGAACATTAGACGGATAAATAATTAATTAATTTATTCATTTAATGGTTAAACTCAGGTATCTCTTAAATAGTTGCTCATATTGGAAAACCAAGGGCAGCGTTGAGTCTGGAGCATTCCGTTTACCCTAGAAGGGGTGTAATTTTCACGGGCGCGGGCCTTCTGGGGAAAATGGCCCCAGGGGCATTTTCATGATTTGGCGGCCTCGGGCGTTCAGTTTTATAAATTTTGAACAGAGACTCAGATTAAAATTTTGAGACCACCATTATGATCGGGAGGTGGTTTTTACCCTAGGGGATGCTTAACCTCGCCCCCGTCAAGCATTTCGGATGCGGGTTAATTTGGAGGTTTTAAATTAATTAAAATTTTAATAAGTTTTTCTTTATTTAAACACCTAAGCCCCCTCTCTCTCCTTACCTTCTTGTTAACTCTGGAGAAAGTAACTTAACCAAGGATAGCCCCACAAGAATCTCCCCTCTATCACCTCCTCCTCCCCAAGTACGGTAGCCGGCAGATCACTATGAAGCTTCGGGCTACGCCCATGAGGTAGGAGATCTTCGTTTTGTTTTTAATTTCAAATCTCTCCTTTGAACCTAAATTGTAGCATCTAAATTTTGTTTGATCTTTGAACAAATCCCATGTATGTATAGTACTTTTTCCGAGATTTCCATCACCTATTTCGGTTTGTAAATCCGAGTTCCGAGGAGCTCACAAACGTCCGCCAAAGATCAACGGGTTTAAGGGCGTTTTCCGACGGTTCTGGCCGGTCCGGTGGCTCCACGCGGTGGCCCGGCGGTTCACTGCGGTGGCACAAGGGTTGTTTAGGTGGTCCAGACTGGTTTTCATGAGGGTGGACGGTGGTTCACGGCGACGGGTGGTCGTGGGTGTCCGTAAGATCAAGGAGGTCGGGTGGTCTCCGGGCGAGCAACAGCCGGGGGTGAGGGGCTTCGGTCGAACAGGGAGCGGCAGGGGCCGCGGTGTCAGTCTGTGAGGGTGTCGGCATAGCAGGAGGCAGAGGCTGGTCGCGGCGGTCATCAGCAGCAGGCGCCAGCAGGGCACGACACGAGGGAGGATCAGCCTTTGGCTGGTCGTTGCGGGAGAAGACCGGGGTCTTTGGACCCCGACAGGCAGACAAAGGACCCGCAAATGCGGGTCCAGTGGGAGTCAGACGAGAGAAAAAAAGGGATATAAATAAAATAATATTAAATAAAATCATTTTCTAATAATAATAATATTGTTATTATTATTATTATTAGGGAAATTATTTATAATTAACAAATCATAGACCGGGCGTCGGATACGCGAGCCGTCTGTGGCGATGCATCCCTTAAATCGAGGTGAACATTTTGAGATGGTCTCGGAGATTTTTAATTCTCGAGAGGAGGGGTTCGGTGGCGTGACATGACATTAAGTGGACGGGATTTTTTCTCAGGGGTTCTTGTTTTGGATGGAGTGGACACATCTGAAGTCTGAATAGAGCGTTGTCAGTGGCATTGCGACCCTAGCGTTGAGGCGGAGATTACCAGTATGGTTTCGGGCATCGAAACTAGAGTTGAGGCATGGCCCCCATGGCCCATCTTTTAAGCTGTGAGCAGTGTTTAGCAACTTTTTCATCGGACGTTCGTTCAGGGCGTGCGAGCAGTTGATTCTGGGTGTTTTTCTGAGGGCATTGCAATGGAGCAATCCACCCGCTTTAATTTTGCACGAGGGTGTGGGTACCACGAGGGTTGTTTTGGGAGTTGGCGGTGATTTATATCTTTATCACCGGGTGTCCTTTTCAGACAAATGGATAGTCGAACTTGTGTACTTTTTCAAGAGGATCGCAACAGTGTGATCTGTTGGAAACACTTCGGGACCGAGGTGCGGGTCCCATGTAGAACTGCTCGTGCATGGTTTGACGAAATGAATCTTTTTCTCCAGATATCCATTCCACTCAAGTGAGTAGTCCTTTTGACGTGCTTTTCTGAGGGGATTGCAATGGTGTGATGCACTCGACTATTTTCGGGACCGAGGCTTGGGATCACAGGACGACGTTCGGGCGTAAAGCGGTGTTGGATACTTTTCTGTCAGATATCCGTTTGAGGCGAGTAAATAGTCTATCTCGCATGTTTTTCCATGAGGATTATAACTGTACGAACCGTTTGGATGTGAGGAGCCTCATTCGAGACCTCATTTAAATGTGGAAGCATGAAAGGTGTACCAGTGGTGGTTCCTTCCGCGGTGTTTGCAGAGAACCCTTGGCGTGCGATTGCATGCACTACCGTGTGAGTGAAGTAAATGTTTGAAGAGATATAGTTGGTCATTCCTAGGCTGATGAGGTGTCAAGTTGGAGTTGTTACATTTACGCCCTTCATGTTGATGTTGGGTGTCATGTGCACGATAACCTTTGGGCTGAAAACGTGGCATACTCTGGGAGTATACGGGAATGCTTGGAGGTACATGTGGTTGTTTGTACCTGAGAACGTTTGTGCGCTTGGTTGGAGTTGACTTTGGGTCACACGTCGTGTGGGAAACATGTGCGTTCTGTGTTCTTCTTTGCATATCCTTGACCTCTCGCGACGTAGAGGGTCCCTCTGTTCTCGTTTGTTTGACCATCCGGGTTGAGTTTCCCCTTGGTTCTGTTCTCGTTTGTTTGACCAGTAGGGTTGAGTGGTTTTCCCCTAGTTTTGTTCTCGATGGTTTGGCTGGTAGAGTTGCTTCATGTTCCCTAGTATAGTTCTTGTGGATTCAGTGTGACCAACACATTACGCAGGCAGTGATCCTCTAGCCATGAGGTTGTTTCCAGTAGGGCTAGCCAGGAGGTTGTTTTCAGCAAGGCTGGCCAGTGAGGTACCATCCAGCAGGGATGGCCAGTGGGGTACCATCTAGTAGGGGTGGCTAGTTGTACCATCCAGCAGGGATGGCCATTGTGGTACCATCCAGCAAGGATGGCCAGTGGGTTACCATCCAACAGGGATGGCCAACGTTGTACCATCCAGTAGGGATTGCCAGAGCGGTTCCTGTTTTACCTCCAACGGGGATGGGAAGTGGTCACTGATAATGGGTTTACCTCCAGCTGGGCTAGGAAGTGGTCCCCATTGGCGATTCTAGGCCTCCCTCCGGTGGATACATTTCACGGGTCTGGGAATTGGGACCCGTCAATGACTTTTATCGGGTCTCCCTCCAGTGGATTACCCTTTTACGGGACTGGACAGTGTAGCACCCATAGAATTTTTCCAGGTATCCCTCCAGTGGGAACCCATCTACTTCCAGGGATTACCCTCCACCGGGGCTTGGCAGGGGGTCACCTGTCAACTTTGAGGAGACCTATCGACTGTGGGGCAATGACGAGGTGTGGTTTGACATTCCCCAGAACTCTCAAGTATGAGGGCCGCTTTCCCCACCGAGACACGTCCTTGAGACGCGACCTAAAACTGTGTGGGTGAGTCAGTGTCACCCAAAGCGGATAGTGTCAAGGTGTGGTGATTTGAGCCCCTTGACTTGCAATTCGGGGCAGACGTGTAGGATGTTAGGCATCTATGGTGTTTACTTTTGGGACTGTTGGCTACTCACTTTCTTGGGCTGAGCTACGAGACGGAGATACCATTATGATCTTGTTCGGGTTTCATGACAGAGTATATATCTATGTATACCTTATTCCAGTACCCACTTCTTGGGTTTTGGTTACTCTCCTTCCAGGAGAGGCGAAGACGCACGGGGTATGCCACGTGCTTTCTGTGTCAAGCTTCTCGTGGTTGGATGACTCCACTCTCCAGATATAGGTAGCGAAGACTTGACGATAATTTCATCTTCTAACCGTTTCTATCTCCTTGTGTTTAGACGAGTCTACTTCCTTCCTATTATTGGGTTGAGTTATACTCTTTACTGCACTCTCGGTTTTACTCCTTTACTTTTCCCTGTTTGATCTACTTCTCACCTCTTCAGTACCTCCTTTTTTGATCCCTCGAGCCTTTAGGGAATCCTAATGAGTATTTTTATACTCACCCCTACTTGGGCTTTGCCCAAACTTGGTGTGCCCCTGCAGACAACAGACAGGTTGGTCGTGACGTCAGAGGAGCTTAGGAGTTCGGGAGCCTGGACTGCATGCGGTGGTTATAGTTGGGTTCCTGGTGTGGGACTCTCCCAGCTATTTTACTTTTGTTTACCTGTTGTCGGGTTGTGGAACTTTTCTGGTTGGGTGCATGTTTTTTCCCTTTTCTTTTCAGTTTAACTTCAACACTTACTTTGTATTGTTTAGAGTTCGATGCACTCTTGTGGTTGTTTATAGCAGTTAGTACTTTACTTTCCCTTTTACTCTGCACTTTTTCATTGAGTGTGCTGCATGTGTGTGTGTGTACAGGTACTCAGGCAAAGGCCTCCCCAAGTTGTTTAGTCTTTGGTGCTTGTCACTATCCCCTGGCCTATGGAGGCGGGCTTGGGGTAGTTGTGGCTTGAGCCCGGGTAGGGTCAGGTCGTGACACACTCTTTCTAAATGTATAGATGGGGGTGAAACATCATTTTCAACCACAACTAAGTCTTAATGGCCTCCTATAAAATTCTCCATAATCATAACATGAAGATAGAATCGCATTATTAAATGATTGTTTTGGGATATCCAGGAATCCAAATAATATTTTGTATGTACAGTATACCAAAATCTCTTATTAACTTATGTCTTGAATGGCTAGAAAGAGGGAAGACTTAGTGAGTAATTTTATGATCACTCTAACAGAATCATTTCCTCTAGATGATTGTGTAATTATTATCAGTAAGTCTATGGAGATACCATCCCACTTCCACTTTAAAATAACAATAAATTGGTTTAAACCTACTGAAACCTAGTTCTCAGCCAACAGTTACTGTAAAGTGGGGCAATTAAGGAAAAATCAAATACATTCCTATTCATTCCCTACCACCATAACTGACATCAATAGACCTGGTACATGTTTTACACTCCCAAATGTACTTATAAGGTGGATGTATTAAATTTCATTAACACCACCTCTCATTGTGTAACTAGTACCATTTTCTATCATTGAAAAAAGATCACATCCTCCCAACCTTTAGAAATTACAAAAGGAGAACATAAAGTGGATATCTAAATACACAAGGAATCACAATTGATATGTAAAAGATGAGCCTACCTAACATTCTATATAAGTGGTAGAATAATAACCATTAATTAGATGTAATATGAAACATCTCCATCCAGTAAGGGTAGGTACCATGGGGAAAACTGATTTGATGCCACTCTCAAAAAACATTGACAAGATCTAATACAGAAAACATTCGTAACCATGTTCCCATTTTAGGGATTATATAATATATCATATTAATAATATTGTCACAAATATATCCATTTCATCTTCCTCAAGTTAATATTTTTTTGTGAAAAGATATAATGGGGTATCTTTTGGCCAGAATAGAGGATAGATCACTATCATATAAGGTAGTTTCTCCATATATTCAAGGTGAAAAATATTACTTCCATCTCTAGATCATAGGTATCACTATTTTTTATCTTTTGGTATCAACTATTGAGACCCATAAAGAAACATATCCTTCCTCTATATCAATAAACATCTGATCGTAGTTCTAAAAGTATCCTAGAATACCACAAACTAAACACCCTCCATTGACAGACTCAAAATAGAGGTGCTCATCAGCCTCTTCCACAACTTCTGAGAATCCTTCTATCACCTCTTAGTCCACATGAAAATATTCACCATTTAGTTCTATGAATTAAGGTGATATGAAATCCTAGAGAAATTGGTAATGAATATTTGATATTATCATACCAACCCTAGGAAGATGCACACCTCAATAAAGTCCTTGGGTAGATCCAAATCTTGCATCTCCTCAAACATTGTTGGGTGCACTGCTACTCACTCTTCTGATATGACATTCATAAGGAATTGGACTGCTTGAATTGAAAACTATAACTTTCAGAGGATCCCATGAAGTTGGTTTTATCAAAGTACATCCAAAACCATACTCAAATGTATCACATGATCCTCCTCCAACTCTGAGTATACAAGGATTTCATTAATGAATAATACCATGGACTGGACCAAAAAGTGATGAATTGTCTAGTTCAAGAGTTCCATGAACACTATTGTGGCATTTATCACACTGAAGGGAATCACTAAATACTCATAGTGATTGTATCAGTACTATAATCTTTTCATTGATATATCCTCAAATCAATCTTGGGGTTGTTTATAACTTGGCCTGAGGTTAACCTTTGTAAACCAACGCACCCCTTTTAGCTGGTGTAAGAGGTCTTTAAATATTGGGATTGGATACCTATTCTTGATATTCATCTAATTCAGGTAACAGTATTCTAGTCATAACCTCAAGCTATCATCCACCTTCTTGGTAAATAAAACTAGGGCTTCCTAGTGGGATACATTGGGTCTGAAAAACCCATTTCTATGAAAATACACTAAATAATTTTTTAGATTGTGAAGCTATTTAAGTTCGATTTTATATTAAAGAATAGATATCTAGATATCCCTAAGGATAAGTTCTCTGCATATATTAATCTATCGATGGGTACATAATCTTTTCACATTATCAGGGAATATGTTCTCAAATTATTCCACTACTATAAGTAGCTGAAAAGTCATAACATCTTCTACTCGATGGGTAATAATATCCATATAATGAGTTATTAGAATAATCATCCTATGAAATATCTCATCCTTTTATTCCTAGGTTTCCTTCTCCCTAATAAAAAAATATTGAATCCCATTAACTCAGATGCACAATATACTCTACCTAAAATAGTCAATCTACTCATGGAACATAGAGATTAAGTCCATACATTGAATTAAATCATAAGGAATCATCATAGATATTATAATATCCCATGATAATATCACTCCTACAAGAGTCAGATTATGCTATCTATAGAAGTGTGAGATCACTAAATCTCCCATGGAAGGAGTCTCCAGATATTAGGATCAAGCCACAGGCTGCACTAGAATGTCTATATGTTGAACAAGGGATATTTAAAGGAAATATTATCTAACACCTATGTTAATAAATAATGGTTCTAATGTATAGAATACAAATATTTAATTTTAAATCATTTTAGTATCCTTCATGTCATAAGCCTCAAACTCCTAGAGATTCCACATCATTGACCACTAGATCCTTAATCTTAGCATAGAACACATGGAGGTGGTGGTGGAAATGGATCAAAACATCAACCACCACCCACAGTTCTCCATACTCTTCCAAATATTCCAACTTATGGGTATCTTAGATCAATCCATTAACTTTTCTTAGGTATTATATCAACCATCTCCAACCTAGCATCAACGTGGGTTGGGAATCCCATGCATGTTGACCTTGGTAATTATGTGAGTAACATCATGTATCCCCCCACTACCTAGATGCAACATTAGATCCTTAGAAAACTAAATATCTTTCCAAAGACTATATCTATAAATACCATGTTTTATTGGATCTCTTAGAATTTAATTTAACTACCAGTTGTCAAAGTCTCGACTCCAAGACTCCAACTACCAGCTCTAATTATTAATGTATGCTAAGTTAGAAATCTCTTTATAACCAATCCATACTTTAGCATTCTATGTTAGGAATGGATATAGATATATACCACTCAAGAACATATATATCTATGAAGTATGTTTCAAAAAAATCACTCAAAAATATATATCATGAATCATGTCCATGGAGTTATTGAGAGGTTTGTGAACCTCAACGTGCACTCTTAGATTAAAATTTTATGCTATTAGATCCCCAGAATATATGGCTCTATTCCTTAAACATTACATAATCCTGATTTAAGTCAAAAATTCACATTGAGGATATTTTCTAGTTTATATTTTTAGAGAATTATGCCATAATTATTACATAACAACTCAAATTTATACAAAGTGGATACCACTACAACAGTATCCATTTCATCCACAATATAAAAATTTTAAAATTAAATATGATTTCTTTTTCTTGATAAAAATATTCTTGAATTTTTCCTTTCTCTTACCCATCTTTATACCCTGTGAAAACATTTTAAAAACTTGGGATGAGCACAAAAAGCTCAGTAAGGGATATAAAATAAGGAAAGAAAATGTTTGTACATGAATATTTATAAACCCATTAAATCATAAGAATCTTGAAAATCTTCATAAAAATCATAAATCATAAAGGTAACTTTTGGCATCCATATCATACTTACATTGTAGCTTTCATAGCTATATAAGGAGTAACCTTCATGGTTACGTTTGTAATACCCATCACAGTATATTCCCTAAATATCTTAGGATAAATATTATTGTTTAACTCCATCTCATTAACTAATACATTGAATACCTATCATCAGATCACCCTCCCTTGGTTGATTATGGAACCACCTATATACATAAACAATTCCCAAGAACCATAGCATAATCATAACACATAAAACATGCATAAAGGAAATATAAAATTTCCATATTGCAATCATATGATATAATTTCAACATATTGATATAATCAACCGATTCTAAAATATATTTTCAATACCAAAATACCTAAAAAGGGAATATGGTATTTAATTTTCTTTCAAAAAAATTACAGCTTGTAGAGGAATCCAAATATCAAATAATGGTCATGGCGGTGGAAAGGTCATTATCGCTGAATATGTTAAAAAACATTCCTTTTGTAATTAAGTAAAACATTTCATATAAAAAATAATCTTTTTAAAACTTTTAAATGAAAATAAAATTCAAAGGGGTTGAATATACACCTTATAATATAATGTGGTGTACATTATCAAAATATGCCTCAATGAAAGAAGATTGAGATGAAGTATCTTACTGTGAGTCCAACTCATCATGTACAATATTTATATTCTTGAACAATAAAAATAGATTAATTTATACTTTCTTAAGAAAATTTTTCAATTTTATTATTTCTTTTATATAACTTATTACCATTTTATAAAAATTATATAATTATTTAAGTTCATATCAGATTTTTTGTTGATATTCAGTACTTGAGTAGAAAATGAACATGGTTTTGATGTCACTAGTTCATTTGGTCATAAGTAAATAACATATATAATAGTATTCATGAAATAAACATAACTTTTATACATTAATCATACTTTTTAAATCAACCCATTAATTATAGTTACAAAAAATGAACAATGTTATATTCATGGAGATGGTAGAGCGTACGTACGCATGAGTAGCGTTTTCATTTTTCATTAATAATTATGAAAATAAGGTAATTATTATTTTATATTTAAGTAATTATAATAATATTATAATCATCATAATAATAATTTAAATATACTTATATATATCATACATGTGATGTGGTGAATAAAAACGATTTGCATCGCTTCGTGGAGGTGATAGTTCATACGTACGCACGAACGATGTTATTATTTTTATGTTCATGGAAGGTAAGAAAAAAATTTAAATATTATTCTTTTAAAATGATAAATATGTAGTTAAAATCACATATTAATATTAATTTCATCATTATAACTAATCATGATATACATTAATGGAAAAGAAACTAAATCAGTTCGTAGAGGTGATAATTCACACGTACGCACGAACGATTAATTACTTTCCCATTTGATGGAAGTAGAGATGGATTTAGGTTATTTTATTAACATAATAAAATATAAATATATTAAGGATACTAGATTTATTATTTCATCTTGTAATAATGATATTTAAAGTAAGTGAAAGAAGAAATAAAATAGAAACTCTTTAAAAAATGATATCTCTTCTTCAGTTGATCACCTTTGAAGAACACCTTAACACCTATAAGAAGGGTGTTCTACCTAAAATAAGGCATAAAGAATGTAGGGAGGTATTATACTAAGATTTTTTTTCAGATCTTGGATTATACAAAAGGCTTTGGAAGTGTGAGTATTAGATAAGAAAGGGAACCTTTTTATAGGAGAGGGGAGGGGCACCCTTGGAAATTATTAAAATATTAAATTAATATAAATTAATTTTTTAATAAAAATGCTTCCAAATTTACATATGTAGAAGATGATATGAATATATTTATAAATAACCTCATCTAATAATTTTTAGACATGTATTTATTTATTTTAAACCTTATATTTTTGGTTTACCCTTAATTATTGTCTTTTAATTTTAATTGTGGAAACAACGTTTTAATTTTTAAGAGGATATTAATTTTACTTATATGGGGTAAATTTACCATAATTATACACTTTAGGAACTTTTTTACCTTAAAATAGTCACTTTTTTATTTTAAAATATTTTTAGGATTTTTAAATAATTTAATAAATTACAATTTTTATAAAACATCAATTATGTCAATTTTTACACTATTAACTTTATTGAATTTAAATAAAATATAAACAGAGCGATAACATCACCACAAACCATTTAATAGTCTTATAACATGTCATATTAACATTTAAAAATCATGTATGACATAAATTATGTCAAATAATATCTATTTTAATATTTATAATATCATTTATTTGATTCCTTCATTAATAAAGCAATCACCATATCATAATTGTGTCATAATGAAATTTAATTATTTAATGTATAAAATTTATAAATAAAATAAAATTATGTAGGAAATATTTTTATATTTATATTTGAATATATCACTTATATAAACCTAAATTAAAATTTTTTTAGTGAGAATATATATGTTTATAACATATTTTCCTTTACTTTAAATTAAAAGTTATAAGTGTCATAATCACACCCAAGTGGCTTCCAAAGGACAAATATTCGTCCAAAGGGTTTTATGGGTTGGATATATATCATCCAATAGTATTAGGACAACTTTTATGGTAGTTTTATATTATTATAATGTTATTTTTTTCTTATTTACCTGATTTACCCTTTAACCATGGTAAATAAAAATAATTACTAAAGTTACCATTCATAATGTCCAAAAATAAAAGGGATCTATTTAAATAATTTGGAAATTATTATTAAAATTATGGAATACATTTTTCCAAATTCAAAACACTTAATTTTCAGTAATTAATGTAAAATTAATCCCTGATTTCAAAATGAGAAAACAGGTTTTTTTCAAATAAAAACCATCAAAAAGTTGACATGTGTTTATATCAAATTTCAATGTGAAATTACTTCCAATGACCAAAATTGGATTAAATTATAAAAACTTGTTCCAATTAAACTTTAAAACAAATTAAAATGATAACCTAAATATATAAATAAATTAGATGAAAATGCAGTTTTGAATTAAAATGCAGTATTTTTTATTATTCATTGAAAAAATGAATTTTATCAGAAAAAATACCAAAATTACACCAAAGTAAATTTTTATGTCCCTATTCTAAAGAAGAATTTTATTTTTTCAAATATAATATATAGAATTTTCAAAAACTATATTTTAAAAGGTTTCTCTATCAAAAGGTGGTAAAACTACCTTTTAAAAATATTAGAGTATTTTATGCTTAAAATTGGATTTATTCTCATTTTAAGCCTCTAAATTTTATTAGATAAAAGTAAAAAACATTTAATAAACATTTTTAAACATAATATAGTTATTTTTATTCATCCCCACCAATACAATGGCTAGGTGATAACTACCATTTAAAATAATAATATTAATAATGTCTTATTTTTCAGTATAACTCTGTCTTGTGTGAAACAAAAGATTTCGGAGAAACCTGTTGTTGCATGTCGAGTATGATATCGTACATAGATTCCCCTTTTAGTTAAACTTAATATATAATTCATAAATATTAATAGATATGAAAATGTCTTATTTTATAATAACCTA
This sequence comes from Viscum album, assembly GCA_963277665.1. NCBI lineage: Eukaryota > Viridiplantae > Streptophyta > Magnoliopsida > Santalales > Viscaceae > Viscum > Viscum album. The sequence continues at coordinate 1,801,158,219 of OY728123.1, forward strand.
TGATGTTATATCCTTCCCCCCTTTTAGAAATTGTGTCCTCTCAATTTTATTTACTTATCAAATAAGTGGGGATATTTATCCCTCATATAATTTTTAGATTCCCATGTTGCCTATTAAACCATAATGTTTTTTTAAAAAACCTTACCCTGATGAATCACCTTATTCTACAACACCTTCTCTCTACAGTCATTAATTTGGTCTAGTTGTTCCTCATAAAAAAGATTGTCTGCCAACTAAACTACTTATGGACTCAAAAAATGAGATGGATCCAACAAATACTTTCTCAACATTGAAACATGAAAAACATTGTGTAACTAGGATAAATTCGGTGGTAAATCCACTATGTAGGCAACTAATCCAACTTTCTCTAGTATTTTATAGGGTATAATGAACCGTGGATTCAACTTTCCCTTCTTACGAAAACACATCACACTTTTCCATGGTGAAACTTTGAGAAAGACATGATCACCTACCTTGAAAGAAAGATCCTTACTCCGGTTATCTGCATAACATTTATGCCTACTTCGAGTTGTCCTCATGTGTTTCTGAATCAACTAAACTTTTTCTACCATATCTTTTATCAATTCTAGTCCCATCAACTTCCTTTCACCTACTTCATCCCAAAAAGATGGAGTTCAACACCTCTTTTCATATAATTCCACAAATTGTTTCATCTGTATACTGGAATTAAAATTTTTATTATAAGAAAAATCAACCAAAAAAAGATGTTGGTCCCAACTTCCCTTGTAATCCATTGAACAAGCATGTAGCATATCCTCCAATGTTTGAATTGTTCATTATGTCTTCCCATCAGATTGAGGATGAAAAGTTGTACTGAAATTTAATTCAATTTACAATTACTTCTAAAGGCATTTTCAAAAGATATAAGTGAACATAGGATCACTATTAGATACAATGGAGAGAGGTACTCCATTTAACCTAACTATCTCCTTAAGATACAATCGAGAAAGTTGATCTAGAGATAATGTATCTCGAATAGGATAAAAATGAGAATACTTAGTCAATCTATCAAGAATAACCCAATTCATATTATTACCTCAAGAATTCTTTGGTAATACCACTATGAAATCCCTGGATATATTTTCCCATTTCCACCTTGGTACTTGAAAAGGTTGAATAATCCCTTTTGGAAACTTTTGTTCTGCTTTTACCTACTGATAAGTCAAACACTTCACAGTAAATTCAGAAATATCTCTTTTCATTCCATCCCACTAGTAATACTCTTGAACATCTCTGTATATATTTGTACTACCAAGATGAACTAAAAATAGATAACTGTGTTCTTCACATAACAAATATTTCTTCAATTGTGAATCAAAATGCACACATAACCTCTTCCCAAATCTCAAAACACAACCTTTATTAATGTTAAATTCAGGAAACTTACCCTTCTGAACCAATTCTACCTTTTTCTACAACTCATTGTCTTCCTTTTTCACTTTCTTAATTCGGTCTGATATAGATAATTTCACTAACACCTGAAAAAAATAGAGAAAATTTCTTACACCAACAACTTCAAATCCAAAATTCATCAAATCATTAACCAAATTATCACATTCCAAATGTATAATAGTTAATATATCATTAATTTTCCAACTAAAATCATCACCCACTTTGTTTTCTTTTCCAGGATGGTAATGAATCGTGAAATCATAATCCTTTATTAGTTCCAAACATCTTCTCTATCTCATGTTAAATTATTTCTAATTGAATATATACTTAAAACTTTTTTTATCGATATATATTTCACATTTTACTCCATATAAATGATGCCTCCAAATTTTTAAAACAAAAATTACAACAGCTAATTCCAAATCATGTGTAGGGTAATTTAACTCATGAGTTTTCAACTGATGTAAAGCATAAGAAATTACCTAGTCATTTTTCATTAGGACACAACCAATTACTTTCAAAGAATCATCACTGAAGATAACCAATTCACTATTCTTGTAAGGTAATGCCAAAACTAGAGCATTCACCAATATTCTTTTCAATTCCTAAAAACAATCATCACATTTTTTTGTCTAGATGAACTTAACACCTTTTCAAGTTAACTTATTCATTGGGCTATATAACTATGCAACATTTTCAACACACATTTGGTAATATCCTGTTAAACTAAGAAAACTATGAATCTTAGTTATATTTGTGGGTTTTGGCCATTCTTTAACAACTTTTGTTTTAGCAGGATCAATAGTTGTGCCATATTTATAAACAATGTGACCAAGTAAATAAAGTTGTTATGACCAAAAAACATACTTTATGAATTTCCCATACAATTTATTTTCTTTTAAATTTTTCAAGACAACCCTTAAATGAATTTCATGTTCCTATTTACTTTTAGAATATACCAAAATTTCATCAATAAACCCAAACAAAAACATATCCAAGAACTCACAAAATATTATATTCATAAGATCCATGAATATATCAGCTGAATTAGTTAACCCAAATAGCATAACTAAAAATTCATAAGTTCCATATCTAGTATGAAATGCATTCTTTGAAATTTTTTCTTTCTCTACTTTCAACTGATCATACCCCAACCTCAAGTATACCTTTGAAAAATACTAAGCTCCCTGGAGCTGATCAAACAAATCATCGATATGAGGAAAAGGATACTTTTTCTTAATAGTGATGTTATTCAAGGATATATAATCAATGAAAAGTATCATTGGACCATCTTTTTTTAACAATAAGATAGGTTCACCCCATGATGATGTTATAGGTCAAATGAAACCTTTGTCTAATAACTCCTGTAATTGCTTCTTTAACTCCTAAAGTTCAATTTGAGTCATTCAATAAGAGGGTTTTGAAATTGGATTAGCATTAAGAAATAATTCAATAGTAAATTCAACTTCCCAATCAAGTATAATACGAGGAAAATAATTAGTAAAAATATCAAGATACTCATTTATCATTGGCACAACATTAATCTGAATAATTACTTTGTTTTCAAAAATATGTGCATGGTAACATTCATTTCCATATTTTAGTTGTTTCTCAGCTTTCTGATATGTTATCATAGGCAAGGGTTCATTCTTATACACAAACTAAAAGTATTTCTAGAAAGAAACTTGTTTATCTTCAAACTCAAACTTTTCATGAATTAATGAGTTAGATTCATAGTTATTTACATTCCAATCAGAAATGATACATACTCATAGTGGATGAAAATTAATTAAAAAATGAAAGAAGAATAAAACTTCAAGAATCAATCGCATTATCTAGTTCTAAAATTTTGGAGATAATTTTAATTGGAAAATTGAAGAATTAAAAACTCTAAAAAACATCACCATTTGAATCCAATAGTTTAAAGTACTAGAAAATTAGTTTTAAATCACTGTGGAGAATCATCACACTACGATCCTCATCTTCATCATCTTTTAGTGCTGCAGTATCTTTCTAGAAAATCTCCTGGTTCTACTCCTGTCTATTCACAATAAACATCTATGAATGTCTCTATTTTTTTTATATCTCTATCCCCATATAAATAAAAAAAATCCCCTTTTTTATTGTTTCTCAACCCATAAAAATAAAATATCTAGGTAAAATTTTTAACAAGATTTTTTTATAGGTGTTATCATTGGGTAGTCTTTCAGAACTTTACCTACTGATAGTCTTGTCACTATATTTCTCCCTTGAAAAAAACTAAGGCATGCATGTGTTCCCAACTCAACATAAACCTAGAATCCTTGTAATTCCTTCCTAATTCTTTCCAACTGGCACATTCCTCTACAGCAAGATCATACATAACCTCTTGAAACCAATCATGTATCCTTTATTTGAGAAATAACCAATTCATACCACTATTTCATTGAGGCAAATAGTCTAACACCATGAGTGCGGCTCTCCTCATCCTCACAGCGGGTGAATTGGGAAGGGTCAAGGACAAAACTTCTTCTTCAATAGATGGAATGTGAAAAGATGAATAAAACAATAAAAAACTACCAAACTTATTCAATCTTGGAATTGGAAACATCATATTTTGAACTCAGTTAACTTCTTCAACCAAGTTAGTGTCAGATATTCTTCCTTCAATAAGTTTAACATTAGCCTCAACACCATCAGGGTTTTTATCTCAGTTTCACATCAAAGAACTACTACAGAAAAACATAAACTTAGTAATAGTGAAACTTGGCATGTGATATCATCCATTGAGTCTCAATTATGAAAATAAAAACTCTCTATTTCAATATTTCTTCAGTAAACAAGTCTAAGATCGGGTTCTGCTATGCTCGAGGCTCCATCGACATCCACTTAATCAGATTCAGCCTGCTCAGTTGATTTCAAAGGCTTGGTCAGCATAAAAAATGGAGATGATTATATTCAAGCTCAGAATGAATATCCCTAGATAGATCTATAACCTAGATGATTGTGGCCTTAGATGATTTCATCCTTAAACTGAGTTCAATTTATATTTCAGGTCTGGTTTCGTTGGCATCAAATCTACACTCAATGGAAACAACGGGTCTATTAAAAGGTAGTGATACTCATCTTGTACTAGAATTCATTGATCTTATGACCTCTCCTCCCAAATCAATTGCGTCCAAGTTTCCAGTATTGGCGGCGAAAGGAAGCGGTGACATCGGTCTCATCTCCTTCATCAAGATTGGTGGTGGTTCTTCCTTGAAACGATGATGTGAACACCTTCAATGGGGGTGATTGTAGATCTTTAATAATCCTAATATTCTTTATAAATCTTCTCAAAAGGCTTGATAACACTTGGGTGTTCTTCATTCATCATCAATCGATTCAAACTAGGTATTGGTTTGACATCCTCTTCTTGGTCATATCTGAGTTCGGCCTCTTGTGAAAATGGAAAACAGATCTTGATCTCTTGGTGTTGGTACCATTAAACAAAATCATCTGACTATAATTGGATTCCATAATAAATATGAAATAAAAACCAAACCCTCTGATACAAGATATTGGGAACCTCCTCAAATGGTGCCCATGAGATTTCCAATTAAATGAGGTTAAGACCATGTGAATTAATTCATGCAGATACATGATTTAAATGCGGGTCAAGGAATCATTTTTGTGGAGTTACAAATTTTCATGCTAATTTTTTTTATAAAAGGAGGAAGCAGATGCTTTGGAAGATACATTAGCAAAGAGTGACAGCACGATGTAGTTGGAAAGAGAGAATCAGGAAGGGGTTTTCGCGTTTCTGGCGACCCATGTTTTTAGACAAGAGGTTTTGGTTTTAATGTCATATTTATTATGGAATCCAATTATAGTAAGATGATTTTTTTAAATGGTACCAACTACCATATGTGGCAACTAAAAATTATGGATCTTTTTTTTTTCAAGTGAATGCATATTCCAGTGTTTAGTACCCGACAGCCAGAAAGGATGTCATATGAATAATGGGTGTTTGAGCATGAGATGGTTTGTGATTTAATTTGACAATGTGTCTAAGACAACGTGATAAACCACATTGTCAACATCTCTCATGCCAAATCTTTGTGGGAGAAGCTTGATATGACATACGCTTCCAAGACGGGAAGTAATAAATTGTCTATTCTCAAACAAATGATGAATTTGAGGTACAAAGAAGGAAAATCTATTTCTAAATATTTAAGTGAATATCAGGGATGTTTTGATTAATTTTCTATCATGGGTGTCAATATTGAAGATGAGGTTTTAGATCTTTTGTTTCTTAACACTTTACCCGATTCTTGGGATAATTTACATGTCACTCTAACCGGTTCTGCTCTATATGGTTTTGTGACATTTAGTTTTGTTAATCCTGCTATTTTGAATGAAGAGGTAACGAGACGTACTCAAGAGAAATATTATTCAGAGCTTTTAGTCATAGAGAACAAAGGGATAAGTCAGGACCAGGGACAAAGTAATCGAGGTAAGATCAGAGGCAGAATAAAATCCAGATCGAAGTAGAGATATTTTGAATGTCATCATTATGGTAAGAAGGGGAATGATAATAAGTTTTGTTATCATATGAAAAGATATAATCGATAAGGGTTTGTCGCATTTTTGGTGACCCATGTTTTGAGACATGTGGCAGTATCTCCATCCTAGAAGTGCGGCTCTCCTCAAAATCTTTGACGTAGTGCAGTTAAGGTTTTACCTAGTGGTTTTCAAATCTACAACTGGTGAAACTCTTATTATCTAATCAGATTTTATCTATGATTTTATTTGGTCTGATCTTGGTGCTTTTTCATCTTCACCTTTTATTGGGATAGAAAACACCTACTTTACCTGGTCAGGTCTATATTTTTGTTTCTTTATTAGGTTGAGTTCTTCATTTCGGGTTGTCTTTAGACTACATATGCCTTTCGACATTAATCCACTATTTATCTGAGTATTACTTTTTATATCCCTTCCATTTTTGGGGAGTTTCTACTGTGTAATTATTATTTTTAGTGTATCCCTATTTCTAGACCAGGTATTATGGTTTTTACCTTTTGGGTTTTCCACGTTAAAATTTTAATGTCACCTTTTATTTTCTACAAACATATTATTTGGTTGTTGTGCATCTGCTTAATTTTTTAAGACTTGTTTAGAGAGGAAGAAATTTTTTCCGTTGCGCATATGATTTGATTTTGTTTGTGCATTCGTATATTTCCATTTTTTCTAACATCTAGTATCAGAGGGATTGGTTGAAGTCTTCATTTTTCAGCACATGGTGACAGGCATCTGGTGGATCAGTTGTTTAAGGACTTTAAGGATGATATCAAAAGATAGTAGTGATACCAGAGGTGTTTCTTGGATATCAAAAGTCTAATTAACTAGAAGGATACATGAGATGTGTTCCATTATAGATGATAGTCAAAGTTTAATTTTGGATTTATTTTTTATAGGGGAAGATGATATTTTTTATCTAAAGTGAAAAATGGTTGGTGATGATACCCACTTGATTTGGAGGGGGATTTTGTTGGGTGCCTCCTCAAATGGTGCCCACGTGGTTTCCAATTAAATGAGGTCAAGACCATGTGAATTAATCCATACAGATACATGATTTTAATGTAGGTTAAAGAATAATTTTTGTGGAATTACAAATTTTCACACTAAATGTTTTATTATAAAAGGGTAGTAGTACATGCTTTAGAAGATATTCCAGTAAAGAGTGCCAAAACAATGTAGCCGGTAAGGGAGAATCGGGAAGGGGGTTATGTGTTTTCAGTGACCCATGTTTTGAGACGTGCGATAGTATCTCCATCACAGAAGTGTAGCTCTACTCACAATATTCAGCATAGTGTAGTTAAGGTTTTACCTAGAAGTTTTCATATCTATAACCGGACAAATTCTTCTTGTCCGATCAGATTTTATCTATGGTAGTCTTTGATCCTATCATGGTTCTTCTTCACCTTTTATTCAAACAGAAAAAACCTGTTTTACCTGGTTATATCTATTTTTTGGGGTTTCTTTATCAGGTTTCATTCTTCATTTCAGGTTGGCTTCATACTTCATCTACCTTATGACTTGGATCCACTATTTTATCCGAGTATTACTTTTGATATCTCTTCCATTTTGGGGAGTTTATACCGTGTACTTATTGTTTTTAGTGGATCCCTCTTTCTGGACCAAGTCCTATGGTTTTTCCCTTTTGGGTTTTCCATGTTAAATTTTTGGTTTTACCTTTTATTTTCTGCACACAAATTATTTGGTTGTTACGCATCTGCTTAATTTTTGAAGAATTGTTTGGAGGGGAAGAACTTTTTACACTGCATGCACGATTTGATTTTTTTTTTGCACATTCTTCGCTTTTCGTATTTCCCAACATATGGTATCATAGGGATTAGTTGAAGTCTTCATTTTGCAGCACATCGTGGAAGACATTTGGTGGAACAGTTTTTCAATGACATGAAGGATGTTATCAGGAGACAGTGATGGTACCTGAGGTGTTTCTAGGATATCGAATGTCTGATTGACTAAAAGGAGTCATGAGGCATGTTCCATTGTTGATGACAGTCAAATTTTAGTTTTGGATTTCTTTTTTCAGGGTAATTTGATGAAAGACAACTTCATATGCAGTCTAAATCCATTCTAAAATGAATAACACAACCTAATAAAGAAACTCCAAAAAATAGATTTGACCTGGTAAAGAAGATGTTCAATGTCTGAATAAAAGGTGCAAATGAAAAAGCACCAGTATTGGATCAAAGATCACCGTAGATGAAAACCATTTAGAAAAGAAGATTTTCATCGTTTGTAGATCTGAAAACCACTAGGTAAAACCTTAACTGCACTACACCTACATCTCAAAACACAGGTCACTGCAAATGTAGCAACCCCTTCTCAATTCTCTCTTACTGACAACATCATGCCAGAAATATTTTCTGGTCTATCTTATAAAGAATCTATTGCCTCCCTTTTATAAAAAAACAATCAACATTAACATTTGTAAACCCAAAAAAAACTTCTTTGACCCACATTAAAATTGTTATCTATGTGGATTAATTCACACGGTGACACGCTTTTGACACAGCGTCAACAGAAGATGTCTTCCTGAAACCCTGATGAGAAATGATAGATTCAAACTTCTTATACCACTACCTTAGAGCTTGCTTCAAATCATAAAAACTCTTATTCAACTTGAAGACATGATTTTCTTTACCTGTTTCAACAAAATCCTCTAGCTACTCCATATAAATCTCCTCCTCTAAATCTCCATAGAGGAAAGTTGTATTTGAATAACCTGAAGTAGACTTCCTCGAATCAATATCTCCCTGAAAAAGTGATCAAATAGCCTGAAGTAGACTTCCTCGAATCAATATCTCCTACCATATTTGAATTTATAAAGCCACAAAGCATAGGTTCCCCTTTTCCAAAACACAATCTCGGATCAGAAGTACCATGAAGATAGTGAAAAAAGATACTTCGCTACTCTCCAATACTCTCTACCTAGATTTGATAGAAAATGATTGACCACACCAACTGTATAATCTATATCAGGTCGAGTACATACCATTGCATACATCAAATAACCAATGATAGATGAATAAGGTACATGATGCATGCTCTCTTCAGCAGTAGAAGGTGATTGACTCGTACTGAGCTTAAAATGTAAAGTGAGAGGAGTACTAACCACTTTAGTTATATACATAGAAAATATTTGAAGAACCTTCTCAATGTATCTCTCCTAATATAACCACAATTTCATGTCCTTCCTGTCATGGGAGATCGTCATGCCAATAATCTATCGTGTTGGCCCCAATTCTTTCATCGAAAAATAATAACAAAGATCCTTCTTCAATATGTAAATTATAGAAGCATCATGGAAAACAATGAGAATATCATAAACATAAAGCAACAGTATAATAAAATTGTCATCAGTAAACCTCTGATACCATATATTGGGAAATACATCAAAGCAATGAATGTGCAAACAATCGAAAAGCAAACGTGCAACAGAAAATAAAATCTTTCTCTCTATATAAAAGTGGATGTACAATGACCCAAAAGTAAATGTGTAGAATATAAAATATTGACACCAAAAAAAATTACATGGAAAAACCAGAAAAGGTAAAATCCATGGGACCTAGTCTAGAAAGAGGGATCCACTAAAATCAGAAGGTACATAGTAGAGACTCCCAAAATTGGAAGGGATCTTAAAAATAATACTCAAGAATAAAAGCAATGAATCGAAGATGGGGAGTAAGAAAAATGATCGTTGAACAAAGGTGATCACCAAATGGTATTTTCTCTCAGTGTTGTTGGTGTGTTGAAATTCCTTGTCACTGCCTGCTTATATAGGGAAAAAATAACCACATTGAATTATATCTCCACGTAAAAAGCATTTCACTGCATCCAAAGTGTGTCACCGCGTGAATTAATTCACACGATCTTAAACCGCGTGGTACGCTGGTTGAGGAGGTACCCAACACTTGATACCTCATCCAGCATTCATCATAGATGGAGGTGGTAGCTTGATTTCAATTCTTTAACACGAATCTTAGAGAACGTAAGTAATAAAACTGCAATAAATCACAGACCTGGGGACTTGACCCCACACCCCACCCAAACCCTAACCACCCCACCACCAACGGTGGAATAGGGGAAACTTATTAATATTTTAGTGTAAGATAAATTTATCTTAAGTAGTATTTGTATTATGCGGATGCTTTATCTTATGAGCACCAAAAATTTATTACATGCTGAAATTATATTACAGCAGAGCCATTTCTCTTAAGGTATAAGTACTACTTTTTTCTAATTGGTGTCCAAAAATATCTCATGCAAATACTAAAGTTAAAATATTCAAAAGAGTGCTCCTAAAAGTTATCTTATGTCAATGTTTACCTCCTACTCAAATAAAATAGGCCCATCTACTACAGATAAAAAAAATAAAAAAAATTTAAATATAATAAATGAAATCAAAAAGATTCATTAAAATATTTAAAACTACAAGTTAAATTTTTTTACAATTTGAAAATAAAAACAAGCAATTGAAAATTAAATTAAAATTATTTTTTAAAATTATGTAAAAATGAAAATAAATATTTAAATAAAATCTAAATTAATAATTTTTTAAAAATTAAAAACAAATTTATAAAAATAAATAACTGATTAATTAATTAAATAATTAAATAAATTATAAAATTTAATAAAAATTTTAAATTATAATTACATGTCCCAATTATTAAAATATATAAATAAAATAAATAAAATTTTAAACATCAAATAATTAATTAATTAATTAAAAACCAATGCTAAAAGAATTCATAAATAAAAAAACATATAATAATCATATAATTAATGAATCTTTTATTTTAACACCAAATTTAAAAAACTTATTAATTAATAAATTAAAATAGTGTATTATTAAATAAAATAAAATAAAATTCTATATATTATGTGAAAAATTAGACCCAAAATACAGCCACATCAATCACATAGTCATTGAGTGGGTAGGAATGAATAGTACTAAATAAATTGTGAAAATTATATTTTTTATACATTTATAAATTAAATTCAATGGATATCTATTGATTATAAATAAAATAAGAACCATTTGAAAGAAAATAAATATTTTCAGAAAAACTAAATTTTTTTGAAAAGTGGATTAGTCACGCTTTGCACTCATAATTTTAGATTAATCCTTACCAATTTAAGAAAATTCATTTTCCAAGAAAACTAAATTTTTAAAATCTAAATATAAAAATTACCTTTGGGTGAATTTTTGAAAATATTCTACAAAGATTATTTTTTTAGTCAAGAGTGAAAATATTGATTTTTATTTGAAATCGCATTTTCGTTTAAAATATTTACAAAGTTAAATTAAATTTTAAATTTATTTTAAAGTAATTTTTTTTCAAAATTAATTCAATTTAACTAATTTTAGTCATCAAAAAAAATTTGATAATTAATTTTATATTAACATATTCTATACTTGAGAATTTACTCTTAAGAAAACCACTATTTCCTCGAGTCTACAGTTTAATTTTAAATTTAATTCTCCCACTTTTATGAATTAAATTTAGAAAAATGGGTTCAAAATTTTAAATTATAATAATTTATATTTTCTAATATTTTAAACTTTTTTTACTATAATGAATAGTGAAAAGAGTGAAAATTAATTAATGTGGTTAAGGTAGAGTTTGGCTTACCGAGGGGTTAAACTAAGAATAAAAATGTTAAAATTTCCTAAGAAATATCTAAGACCCATTGAATAAAAAATATTTGTCCTTGTAATATCTAAGGGTTGATAATGACCCATTTTCTATACTTTTCAAAAGATTCTAGTATGAGTATCACTTTATATTTACAAAAACTCCATGTGTTCCCACTCCCTCGCTTATAAAGGACACCCCCTATCCTACACACTTCACACTTCCAAAACCCTTTGGATCATCCAATCCCTACCAAAATACCTTCTATAAATCCCTCCTCATATCATAGATCCCATATTTTTATTAGGAAACACTTCTATGAAGGCTTTAGTTATAAACCTAAAGAGACTCTCCAAAGAAGAGGTACAATTCTTAAACATGAATATTTTTTTATTTGTTATTACACATCATTAAAAACTTCATAAAATATGATAATATAATAACATAAATATATAATATATACTTAGATGTTATCATGTTAATTTCATAATATATATCCATCTCTATTTCTATTAAATGTGAAATGAAATTGTCGATCGTGTGTACGACCTACTACCGCTACACGAACCAATGTAATTTTTTTTTCAATAACATTTAAGTTTGGTTATAATGATGGATTTAACATATTTATATTATATTTATGAAATTTTTATACTTTTTTAATTATTATATCACAAATACCATCTAACTATCCATTAAGTGATGGATACAATAATGTCGCTCGTGTGTGCGACGGACTACCGTGTTGCGAAGTAAAGTGATTTGTTTTTCACTTATGATTTAAATGATATGTAGTATGATTATACTTAATGAATATATGTTATATTTATTATCTAAACATACTTCCTTAAATATAATAACTCATATAACTTCATACATTCCAATCCATTGGAAATCAATAACGTCGCTCTTGTGCATTTGTGGATTGCCGCCTCCACACAGCGAAGTGAAATATTTTTCATTTTATTTTTACATGGATGGTAATAATATTTATTTTATTAATATATATGATATATGTGAAATAATAGTTATTTTATAAATTCTATTTAATATATATTTCCCTTTTGTCCTTCTTTCAAAAAAATGGATCAATGCTCATGAGTAGGTATGACCTACCGTCTCCATGAACGATGTAATCCATTTTTAATATATAAAATTAATAGATTACTACAAATACATATATAATTAATTTATATTCTATTTATATCATGGTTAAAATTATATATATGACATAACCATAACCAAATTAAAATGATCAAGATTACCGAACTAAAACATACATGAAAAACGAAGCAATTATCACCCAAAAAAGTGATTTGATCAATGAATTGATAATAAATGGGTGATAAATGACTATAAGTAAATAATATATGGTATGATATATATTATTATGGTTCATTAATGTAATTATAATTAAACAATTTTTTTACGAATGAGGTTCAGACACATATGAATGAATTTGAACCTAAGGTAAGTGTTTCTCATCTCACTTTTACATTCGTAAGACCTACACCATATTAACTTATCATTCCTTTGTATGGAGAATATAAAACCCATTTTAACATGTTATATCATGAATCTATTTGTCTTCATGTAATTTAAATTTACATTTTATTTTATTTTTTTCATGGGTATTATGATTCCAAAGTTACCGAAGTGGTAAGAGTTATTTAAGAATCTCATCATTATTCGAGATTTTTTATGTTTAAATCTCCCTTGGAGGAATTATTTTATATTTATAACTTAAAATAAATATATTTTCTTCTTATATAGTTATTAATTAACTTTGATAGTTCCATTTTATACACTCTTTGGTACTTAAAATGATTAAGAAAATGTTTTCAAGAAAATATGACTTAATTTCTCTTTGTTTGAAAATCCATTTTCATCAAAATCCTTATTTTATAAAAAAGTTTTTAGTTTTTTTAACCTTTTTAAAATAATTTATTAGATAAATTTTTACACACATTTTAATTTTAATTTTTTTTGAAAGAAATCTTCATATCATTTTCAAAACAATGCATGTTTGGATTTTACCAAAAATGTGAAAGGAATATTTGTTTTAATGTGGATGGAATGAGTAGAATTTTATTCCATCATGAAAATTAAATGTTTTAAATATTATTTTAAAAATTTTGGAAGGATATTTTCAAATAAAATTATTTTTGAAATATTTTGTGACCTTTTTTTTAGATTTCCAAAGTGAATTTTTTATTTTCCTTGAAATTGTTTTAATGATGTTTTTATGTTATTTCTATTCAATAATGACATCAACTCTTATTGTACTTATGATCCATTAAGGATATGTTATATTAATATCATCCTTATTTTTTATTTAGATGGTTAATGATCATTTTGACTCATTAGGTACACATTTATTATTATTCACCATATTACATTGGATGGTTTATGATTATGTTTATTTGATTGGGGTAAGTATTAATAATTTTTATACTTCTTTAACATGAATTTTTATTTTTATTATGTTTCAACCCTTTTATATGATTAATTCATTAGACTTAATAAGTGATGGGTGGGGTATGGTTATAGATATCCCCTTGATGCATCGATAAGTCTGATGAGACAAATCAGTTGTCCACATTAGATCAGTTTCAACTGATATATTTGAACTATCTTGTGAAAGGTCTTGATATAATGTTTCATATATTTTTCATTATGCATTACTTAATTATGTGATTAATTATTGTTGTATATGTGATTATTCAATTATTTAGAATATCTATGGATAAGTTATAATCTTATGTGAATATTTATATGTACTTATTTGATCACCATTTATTTCTACCATATTATGCATGTTTTATTGATTTGATGGAATATATTTCAGTTATTTAAAATTCAATATTGATTATCATTAATTATTCATAATATATTCTGATGTATTTTTACCCTTACCAAGCAGTTGAGGTCACCACTTTTGTAGGTTTTAATTTCCCCAGGATACCAGGAAGTGTTTTTTGATTGATATGATAGGACAAACTATAAGGAATAATTTTGTTTTAATGAGAATATTTTTTGTATTCACTTTTTTTATTATAATGTGGATTTCAAGTATGTATCTTTTTTATCAAGACTAATAAACTATTTGGATCTTCATGATGTGGTTCGTTGTATCTAGTTCCAATGTAATATTGTAACCACTAGATTTAGGCTACCAAAGTTGGCGTCTTTATAGAAAAACTATTATTGAGTCCCATACTATTTATCATTCCTCGGGTCATAGTGAAATGTGGATTCATTTTTTTCTAAAATCAAGGATCAGGCACCCCAAAATACCTCATCGAGTGTCGTTGAATACCAACTACCATGCCACTGCACCACCACCACCAATAGTGTATCCCAAGAAAGGGAATGAGTCCACTCTTTCCCAAATACTAGCATCATGTTTTTTTAACATGAGGATAGCATAAACATTTATTTTATCTAATTGATCGGTTATTAAATCATTTAAAATCCACAAATATGTTCAAAGTGGTAAAATATTCACTATAAGATAACATTTAATACATTTATCATATTTACTACACATAAATTTCAATATATTCATATTTAAAAAAATTATATAGGGTTATGTTGAGTCAATTGGCTATTCTTTACCCATGTTCTAAAAATCACAATACACCTTAATTGGATTTTAAACTAACATGCTAGTTTTTTTAGTTATTTTTTATGATGTTTATTACATATAATTATCTTTTATTTAGTGAAAAAAACTTTTCCATCTAATTTCCATAAATTTCCATCATAATATATGGCTACTTCTAATGTTTTTATAATTGAACCAGACAATCATGAGCATTCCCATTTGGACACTATTGCAATATTTTATATAAATTTGATAAAGAATCTGAAGAATGTATGATATGACATATATTGAATGACTAAATTTTTATGTTATACATTAACTCACTTTATTGAGTTATTTTTAGATCATTTTTTAAGAGATTAAGTGTGTGCTAATTTATTATAATTTTTCTTAGTTTTATTATTGTAATAATTGATTATGATATTTTTTATCAAAGAGATTATAGGTCTAGGTATCTAGGTTGTTTAGTTTTGTTATGATTTATGAGGTCGTAATGATATGAATCTACTTGATATTGAATTGTGATGTCTTCTAATTTTCATATATGGATTGGCTAAAAATCAATATAATCAAATATAATATCTTGTATAGAGTTACATTATATCAGAGTTCCATAAGGAATTTTCAGGTTCAAAACATGTTTCTTCTGGTCAAGTAGATTGATGAAGTGTATAATGTGTAACTTTTATTTCATGGATCTATTTACTAAACCTGATAAAACATTAGGATAATAGTAAATAATTAACTGATTGTAACAAATTGGTAAAAAAATATACTTTTAATCCATTTTTAGTTTTTTATCTGACGCTCCATGTTTTTTTCAACCTAGTTTTAATTTTTTATTGAATTTCATTTATAGGTTAAGTATGTAACATCCAATTTTTTTATTTTTTTAATAAAACATTACATTACTTTACTCTTATTGTTCATTATTTATGAAATAATGACAACTTATATTCTACATGAGTGAAAAACTAAGAGTTTTTTTCAACTTTAATTCACCCCCTGTTAAAGTTTCTATACACATACCTACTAGGAAAACATATCGAATCAATTTTCTATTTTACTTTTATTTTTTTATATTTAATATCAAGCTACCTTATAGTATCTTGTGAAAAGTGGATATATCTATTTCATTTTCAATGGAAGGAATACCAATAAGATCATTAGAGAACATAAATTAAAGTCATATTTTTTATTTTTACAAGAGATTACTATGAATACTTGTGTGATTAGATAAATAAATTTATTACAAATTATCTCATAGATCACCACTATAATATGATTTAAAAATAAAAAATTCTCGAGAAGGAATCTTTTTAGATTGATATAGATGAACAATTGAAATATTATACCAATTAAAAATTTCGCAATACCTTTCTTTTCACTATTACAAGAAATATCTAATGTAAAATATAATTTTATTAAAAGGTGAATATTATTTTGAGGAAACTTGAAATCACTCATTTTGAAACATCCATGTTCCTAGAGACTAGAATAGATATACTTAGAGATGATTACAAATGTTTAAATTTTTACATGGAGAATCTTTTTCTAATATACACTAGATTATTATGATGGTAGTCAATGGGATATAATACCTTGGTGAGAATGTATTAATTGATAAATAACTTTTATAGAATATAAATTAAATATTTCTAAAATATTAGGAATCTAAGTGAATAGTGATATATGAAATGAACCATCTTACTAATATCAATATGGATAATTTAATTATAATAGTAG
This sequence comes from Viscum album, assembly GCA_963277665.1. Lineage (NCBI taxonomy): Eukaryota > Viridiplantae > Streptophyta > Magnoliopsida > Santalales > Viscaceae > Viscum > Viscum album. The sequence continues at coordinate 1,801,175,172 of OY728123.1, forward strand.
TTTTTGTATTAAAATTTTATAGGGAGTGATATTAAGAATTATATGGGGTAATGGAGAGTTATTTTATTCACTTTTAAAACTTTAACTTCCAATATTAATACATTTGTATCATCTACTATAAAGACAAAATCCAAAGAAAATTTATGGTAGTTTTTTCAGAGGTTAGTGAATGAAAAACTTCTCATTTTTGAAGGAAAATGAACATGAAATATGGAAATAAATACTTCTTAAAAGTTCAAATGAAGGGAAACTATGAAATAAATAAATGAAGGGATGATAATTCATAAATGATTTGTTATGATTTTTAATAAACATGCCTCATAAAATTAGACTATCTATAATTGAAATGGAAGGAGAATAAATCTAAAATATCATTAAAGAGAAATATAGGAAATGATATTCAACCCCAATAAGTAGCATTGATATCTAGTGAATATCTATTATTTGATGACATTAGCGGTTCAAAAAGTGATAAAATATGAACAATTTCTGGATTTTATACAAATAAACTTTCAAGTGAAATGTCCATCATGGGAATGTTAAATCCATATGCTCTTAATACAATATATTTATATTCTAATAGTTTTTTTTTTAGAAAATATTCTAATAGTTCAATTTCTTATGATAATGAATATGATTATCTATCAATTGATTAAATTTAAAGATATTTTACATTCCAAGATAATAATAAAAATGTTTAAAAATGACTATTTCTCATCTAAATTGGATATTTCTAATTATTTTGATAGACTTTATGAACTTACCTCTTTGTTAGATGAAAAATATATTTATTTTTCATGTCCTGATGATCATAACATACTTATAAAAATATAATATGAAGTTTTATTTATTAAAAATCTTATTTTTATTTTTCCTTTATTTTGGGAGAACATTAAAATGATTTATTGCTTCCCTAAATATTTTAATGTGTCTTATAAAATAGGTTTTATTTATAAAATGTTATATTTTCAATCATACAATTTTTTTACATTAAATATATATTTCTATAATAAATTTTATAGAGGACACCATTATATAAAGTATTATTCCTTGATTAAGTTTTAATCAATCGAAGCTCATGAGGATTATATTTTTTTAGATTATGAAGATAATCAACATCATAGGGTGTGATATATTTGGTCTCTTAGTGTTCATTTTTATAATATTCCAAGACCAAGAATATAAGGATCCAACATTAAATCATTACATAATAATTAGTTTTTAGATAATAATTCACATTATATCATTCATAAAGACCTTTTGGGTTTAGAGTTTTAGAGAATTGGATCGTCACAATTAAATTACTAACCCAAATCTTACAATGAGGTCACATACACTCTGTATAATTTTTACCATAATATAAAAATTTTAAAATGAAACTCATTCTATTTTCATGAAAAATATTCATGACATTAAACTTGATTTATTATTTTTTCCGACTCACTGATCGTACCACAATTCACTGTTTTATTCCACCCTTACACCGCAGTTTTAAACAAGTTTTGTAATGAATATTCCAAATACAATAATAAATTGCACTTTATGTTAGAATCAATCAATTAATTTTAATCAATATTAGAATGGGAAATGTTACTTGTTTTTATTGTTTCAATGTAGGTGGAGGTGATTTGGAGGGCCCTTGATGAAGTGGAAGAAAAATGGGCCAAAATTGCATGGATCCATGGAAATATATCCACTGTTTTGCATAGTACACGAAATACGTGCATCAAAATGGGATTAAATTTTGTGGACCTGTCCAAAATTTAATAGGCTATATTTAATATTAATGAACTCAATCCTGATTCGGCTTCTATGAGGCCCATTAGAACTGATCTGTCCAAGACACTGAATTTGGACCAAGTCAAATGCGGTGTTCTGTATTTTATCAATATCTTGATCTGTAGTTGTACAAATGGTGCCAAACTTTCGTTGGAGATAGTAAAGAGGTAGGGATAAAACTTTTATATTTTCTCCAAAGTGAGATAAGACTATCTGAAGGCCGAAATTCGTCGTGAAAGTGGATTGATGAAATCTGTGTGCCTAAAACCACCTTCCAATTTTCCTATAAAAGGGAACCAAGGGAACCTCATTTGAAAGTTCGGCCAAGGAGTGAAGTGCTATCAATTTGGATTCCTAGAGGAGTCTCCTAATCACCTTGGAGTTTCTGGAGGCCCCTATCCTCATAGGGGAATCAAGGATGAAGAAGGAGTTCCACCCGAGCTTCCTCCTCCTCCCGATGTCGAGCTAAAAGTTGGGTGTTCGTTGTGAGGGAGCTACACACATTTCAAGGGAGTTACGATGTATAAACTAGCTAATGGTTTGGAGTAATTTGTGTTTTTAAACATTTCATTCCATGTATCTTATTTTATTTCAAATTTGAATGCTTGATTTGGTGCATGTGAGTGTTATGCTCTTAATTTCTAACCGATTGGTGTGAGGTTTTGAGTGCATGACTTGTGTTGTTCCGATTGGACATCACAAGAATCCTTTTCATACCCACCTTATTGAGATTTCAATATGATTTGGAAGCTTTTATTCCATGCATAAGTATTGGACCTTGACAATACGATTGTTACGTCAAGGTTTGGTCCTTAAAGCATTGAAATAAAAGCTTAGGAATTAATCGGGATTCCAATTAACTCCAACCAAAGAATTACTCTAAACCAAATATGAATCTATATAAATAATGAACTTGATATGTGTGTAGTGAAATTACATCGACCCTTTTATCTCATATTTTTCAAAATCCACTTGGTCACTCATCTTTTAAGCCATTTCAACTAAGTCATTGTTTTAAACTGTTTTCAAAACCACCCCCTCTCTTAGTCATTTTTATTAAAAATACACACTCTAAACCTACCAACGCTCCTTTAGAGACGACCTAGGTTCTACCCTAGACTATAAATCAACCTTAAAAACATAATCAATTTGACGCGTCATGATAGCGTGGTCAAATTTTGGTGTCGTTACCGGGGAGCGCTTTGGTTTTTTGTGCGTGTTTTTGATAAAATTTTTGTAATTTTTGTGAATATTTTTTTGTTTTATCTTATACCTTTGAATTTATTTTTTTGTTCTAATTTATTTATTGTATAGGTTCTGTGTATGACGCATTCTACTCCGGGAGACCTACAAACTTTCGAACCCGGACTAGAGAGGATCCTACATCAACCAAACCGAGACACACAAGACCACACTTTGAAGGAGGAGACATCACATCTTAAAATTATTCTTGATCCTTCTTCTTCTGAAACCAAAGTTAAAACTGAACATAACTTGTATAACATTTCTGAAAATAATAGAACACTAAAATAACTCACCTCACCTGATGTTGATATCTGACCCACTTACATTCAATTACAAGGTGAGGCACCCAATTTTGAACTAAAATCTGGTTTAATTCATTTATTACCAAGATTTCATGGACAACCTGGAGAAGATCCAAATAAGCATTTAAAAGAATTTCATACTGTGTGTTCAACATTAAAACCAGATAATGTGGATGAAGAACAAGTAAAACTTAGTGCATTTCCATTTTCATTAGAAGACACGGCTAAAGATTGGTTGTATTATGTTAATTCACCTATTAGAGGTTGGGAGGACATGAAATGACTTTTTCTTGAAAAATACTTCCCAGCCTCTCGAACTGCAACAATAAGGAAAGAAATATGTAGGATAAGACAACCTAAAGGAGAAACCCTTCATGAATATTGGGAACACTTTAAAATATTATGTTCAAGTTGTCCACACCACCAAATAAGCGATCAACTTTTAATTCAGTATTTTTATGAAGGTTTAATTCCAATAGATCGTAACATGATTGATGCTGCTGCAGGTGGTGAATTAGTGGATAAAACCTCAATTGCTTCAAGGTCTCTAATTAAGATCATGGAACATAACACTCAACAATTTAGTTCAAGGTCCAGTTTACCCATTTGAGGTGTCCATGAGGTGAAAAGTACTAAATTTGAGAAGAAGGTGGACACAAAGTTTGAAGAGGTAAGTACCCTTCTATGACAACTTGCTCTTTCCCAAGGGAAATTTCAATCTCCTCCTCCCATACATTGTGGTATATGCTCTTCTGATACCCACTATTCTAACCAATGCCCCCAATTGAGAGAAACTTCTGAGAGTTGTGAGGCAATATTCCCAGGACGCCCCTATAACCAACCCATTAGGAAAGAACCTTACTATCCATCCAACCCTGGGTGGAAAGAAAACCAAGCCTATAAGCAAGGGGGTATTCAAACCAGCCTCATCAACCATAAAAATAACCAGGGCAAAGTAGTTATCAACCACCACCACCCAGAAATTTTCAACCACCCTAAAGGCCTTTCCAACAACCCCCTCCAAAAACTGAACCTAGCCTAGAAGATATGATGAAACAAATGGCTGCCAATAATCTCCAATTCCAACAAACCACTCAGGCAGCCATACAAGACCTCGAAACCCAATTAGGCCAACTAGCTAACTCGGTGGGTGAAATCCAAAGCCATGGGTCTGGTAAACTACCATCTCAACCACTTTTCAACCCTAGGGATAAGGGAAATGTTAGTGTCATCACCCTTAGGAGTGGAACTCAACTTAAAAGCCAAATGAACCCTCTATTAGATTCATCCTCTCCTAAGGGAACCACCATCCCAACCACTGAAAAAGGTTCAAATGAGATGGAACCTTGTCTTGAGAGGAGTCCTACCAAAGGAAAGAGTGTGTATACTGATGAGTTACCAAGCCCAAGCATTCCTCTTCCATTTCCCCAAAGATCCACCCAACCAAGGAAACAAAAGGAAACTGAACTTGATAAAGAAATCTTGGAGACTTTCAAAAAAGTGCAGGTTAACATTCCATTGATTGATGTCATCAAGAAAATTCCGAGATATGCCAAGTTTCTGAAGGAGATGTGTACCCACCGAAGGCAACTTAGAGGTGATGAGAAGGTGAGCCTGTGGAGGAACGTCTCAGCATTGATACAACCATCACTTCCCACCAAGTGAAACGATCCTGGAACATTCTCGATTCCGTGCACCATAGGGGAGTATTCTTTCTCCAATGCTATGCTTGACTTGGGTGCTTCTATTAATGTGATTCCTCACTCCATATACTCTTCTTTGCAGGTTGGTGAACTAAATACCACAGGAATAGTTGTTCAGCTAGAAAATCGGAGTACGGCACACCCTTCTGGTGTGTTAGAGGATGTTATTGTGAGGGTTCAAAATTTAATATTTCCTGCTGATTTTTATGTGCTAAAAATGGAAGATGATAGGATGAATGGACACGCCCCAATTATATTGGGGAGACCTTTCTTGAAAACCGCCAAATCCATAATTAATGTCCATAATGGTACATTATCTATGGAATTTGGTGGTGACATAGTCCATTTCAACATCCTTGATGCCATGAAGCACCCCTCATAAGAACATTCCTCTCTCTTGGTAAATTCAATTGATGTACTCCCTTCCCCTAAAATCACTTCATTTGTTTCCCCTGATCCCCTTTCTGAATTTTCCTCTATGATTGAAATTCTTGGTAATGAGTCATGTGTTGATTGTTGTAGTGGTCTAGAAAAGTGTCATGCATGTTTATTAATTGATAATTTCTTGATCACGGAGGATCACATGACCATCGATGATACTGCTATGCTTGTAAAATCTAATTCCTCATATGAGGATGATACCATTGAGCAGTTAGATGAGATTAGTGACCTATCACTTTCACACACACTCCCATCAATCCAAAATCCACCTGAATTGGAACTAAAGAAACTTCCTCAAGATTTAAAATATTCATATCTTGAGAATGGAAACAAGTTGCCCGTCATCATTGATAGTTCACTCTCTCCTGAGCATGAATTGATACTGCTTGAACTTTTGAGGGAGTATAAACAATCATTGGGATGGACACTTGCAGACATTCCTGGTATTAGCCCATAAATTTGTACAAATCATATTTTATTAACTGATGAGGATAAACCAGTGAGGCAGGCACAACGTCGACTGAACCCAAACCTCTTAGAAGTAGTTAAAAAGGAAGTAACAAAGTTATTGGCTGCTGGAATCATTTACCCCATCTCTGACAGCCAATGGGTCAGTCCCGTTCAAGTAGTTCCTAAAACAACTGGCCTAACGGTAATTAAAAATGAAAATAATGAATTGGTTCCAACTCGTGTGCAGAATAGTTGGCATGTCTGTATATATTATCACCGACTAAACCAACACACTAGGAAGGACCATTTCCCATTTCCATTCATTAACCAAATGCTAGAGAGGCTAGCGGGGAAATCCCATTACTATTTTCTTGATGGGTATTCTGGATACTTTCAGATCCATATTACCCCCGAGGATCAGGAAAAGACAACCTTCACTTGCCCCTTTAGCACATTTTACTATAGAAGGATTCCATTTGGCCTGTGCAATGCTCCGGGTACTTTCCAGCGATGTATGGTTAGTATTTTTTTGGATTACCTGGAGGATTGCATGGAAGTTTTCATGGATAATTTTACTGTTTATGGATCCTCTTTTGATGAATGTTTAAGTAGTCTTGGTTCCGTCCTACGTTGCTGTATTGAAAAGAATCTTGTATTAAATTATTAGAAATGCCATTTCATGGTGCGACAAGGTATAGTTTTGGGGCATGTCATTTCTGGGGACGGTATCCAAGTAGATAAATCGAAAGTGGATGTCATTTCTTCCCTACCATTCCCTAAAAATGTACGTGATGTGCAGTCTTTCCTAGGTCATGCTGGATTTTACCGTCGTTTCATTCGTGATTTTAGTAAGATTTCACTTCCCATCTCCCTCTTACTCCAAAAAGAAAAATATTTTGTTTTTGATAAAGAATGTGAAGAATCTTTTAATAAATTAAAATGGAGTCTCACATCATCCCCGGTAATCCAACCACCTTGGTGGGATTTACCATTTGAGCTCATGTGTGATGCCTCTAACTATGCATTTGGGGAAGTCTTATCACAAAGGGTCGACTGAGCTCCACATGTCATAGCATATGCCTCACATACTTTGGACCCTGCCCAAGCAAACTACACCACCACTGAAAAATAATTTCTTTCCATTGTGTTTGCCTTGGATAAATTCAGGTCATACCTTTTAGGGTCTAAAGTCATTGTGTTCTCAGACCATGCAGCCCTCCGGTATCTCCTAAAGAAACTGGAAGCCAAACCACATCTCATTCGTTGGATGCTCCTCCTTCAAAAATTCAATCTAGAAATTAGAGATAAAAAAGGAGCAGAGAATGTGGTGGTAGACCATATCAGTAGGATCCCCCCATCCTCGGACATTGTCTCATCCCCCTGTATTCCCATTAATGACCTTTTTCCTGATGATCAATTGTACAAAGTGCAAGATGTTATTCCTTGGTATGCTGAAATTGTAAATTATCTGGTAGCATCTTGAATTCATACTGATTTCAACAAAAACCAAGCCAGTCGTCTAAAACATGAGTCTCATTGGTATATTTGGGATGACCCCTACCTTTGGCGCACATGTAGTGATCAGTTCCTTAGGCATTGTGTTCCCGATAGTGAGTTTCAGTCTGTCCTTAGATTTTTCCACACTCTTGCTTGTGGGGGCCGCTTTGGTCCCCAATGGACTGCTCGCAAAGTTCTTGATTCTAGTCTCTTTTGGCCAACACTTTTTCGGGATGCCCATGAATTTTTTAAATCTTTTCCTCATTGTCAAAGAATGGGGAATGTCTCTAAAAGTAATGAAATTCCACAAAAACCCTTGCTCTTTCATGACATTTTTTATCTTTGGGGTATTGACTTTATGGGGGAATTTCCCAATTCTTTTGGAAACTTGTACATTCTTTTGGACATTGATTATGTATCAAAATGGGTAGAGGCACGGGCCACAAGGACAGATGATTCCAAAACAGTTGTAGAATTCTTGAGAACTAAGATCTTTTGTAGGTTTGGATTACCTAGGTTCATCATCAGTGACCAGGGTTCTCATTTCTGCAACTGAACAATGCAATCACTTTTGCGTCGGTATGGGGTTGGTCATCGAGTATCTACTGCGTATCACCCACAGACTAATGGTTAAGCTGAGGTGTAAAATAGAGAGGTAAAACAAATTCTTGAGAAAACGGTCCAACCCAACAAGAAAGATTGGATTCTTCAACTTGATGATTCATTATGAGCCTACCGTACTGCTTTCAAAACTCCCATTGGAATGTCACCCTATCATCTTGTGTTTGGAAAGAGTTGTCACCTCCCTTTTGAGATTGAGCACCGGGCCTACTGGGCCATCAAACAATGCAATTCTAATCATTCTGGTGCAGGTGCTCAAAGGAAGTTGCAAATTCAGGAGCTAGAGGAAATGAGAAGAGATGCATATGAAAACTCCATGATTTATAAGGAGAGAACCAAGGCTGCCCATGACCGTCTTATCCTTCATCGTCAGTTCCATATTGGGAAGAAGGTCCTCCTTTATAATGCAAGGCTGAATTTGCATCCAGGTAAGCTTCGTTCCCGCTGGTTTGGCCCATACACTGTTACTAACGTCTCTCCATTTGGTGTTGTCCAGGTTCAAAATAAAGAAACCAAGAAAAACTTTACTGTCAATGGGCAGCAGCTGAAGCACTTTCATGAACCCGTTATGGAGTCCCCGATGGAGGAACTCCAAGTTCAAGAAGCAAACTATGAATGACATCCACTAGGTTTTATCCTTCCTTCCCACATTCTCTTTTACTACAGTGAGGACACTGCATACTCTATGTGTGGGGGGGTGAATACATTCCAAAGTTAGTTAGGAATTTTCATCGTTTTCTCCTTTTGTTTTCTATTTCTGGCCTTCTTTATGGTATTTTTATTTTTCCCCATCAACAATTTCGAAGTTCCATGATTTGGCGACCATAAAGTGGGGAAAGTAAAAATACCATAACGAAGGCTAAAAAGAATTTGTGTATGAGTTTACCATCAAGGAGTGATTTTTAGTGAATTGGTTTTCTGTCAATGATATAAATGGTCGTATCTATGTGAAACCTTTGAGATGATTGATGCCCTTTTTGTGAGTAGTTTTTTGGAAAACTGTGTCACTAATATCTCCAAAAAAATTTGCACCAAATCACAAAGTGTGATTATTTCTTACTTAATATAAGGTAAATATATGTTGGGTTAATATTTTTCATCTTTAAATGATATTTCCATACGTTCGTTCCTTATCCGATCTATTTCATTACTGTACCAGAATGACCTATGTGTGTGTACCTAATGTCCGACTATTGTACGCCCTCAAAAAAAATGTTGTGTCTTGGGCAGGTCAAAAACCACTCCTCCTCAACCTTTGATCTTGTTATAACTATTTCAATTAGTGTTGTGAGGAGATCAAACAAGGGTTTGAGAGATGAGTGTGAGATTTGTTCCAATTGCAACTTCAAAAAAATATATATATAATAAATGAGGGGAGTGATGAAATGTGCAACATATAAGGATATATAGGTCGGAAGCTTATGGTTTGACTTCTGGGAATTCTTAAATGAGTGGGTCTTGAAATATGATTGCAAAGGATGTAGGACAGGTTCGGTGACAAAATCATTTAAGCTGAAAAATGTTAAAATAAAATATATTTATTGAATAGCAAGTGGAAATAATAGCATGGAATGGTTTTCACACACACACATGGAGATTTAGTGTCATGGTTTAATTCTGAATTCCTTTCTCAATTGGGTATCATGAATCTTTTTGAATTTCTCTATGATATGATTTATGAGACATCTTTTTCTATTTTCACTAGGAAGAACTCCTTGGTGTTGTTCGTGCATTGATCACTTTACTTTAAATAAAATTTCCTCAAATGATTAATCTTCAAGATGTTGGAAATATATATATATATATATGCATCATTGTATTTGGATATGTGACTTTTCCCAAGAGTGCAAATGTTTAGGTGTGGGGGTGTGATCGTACCACGATTCACTGTTTTATTCCACCCTTACACCGCAGTTTTAACCTAGTTTTGTAATGAATATTCCAAATATAATAATAAATTTCACTTTATGTTTGAATCAATCAATTAATGTTAATTAATATTATAATGGTCAATGTTACTTTTTTTTATTGTTTCAATGTAGGTGGAGGTGATTTGGAGGACCCTTGATGAAGTGGAAGAAAAATGGGCCAAAATTGCATGGATCCATGGACATTTGTCCACTGTTTTGCATAGTAAACGAAATATGTGCATACAAATGGGCTGAAATTTTGGGTTCCTGTCCAAAATTTAATAGGATACATTTAATATTAAGAAACCCAATCCTGATTCGGCTTATATGAGGCACATTTGAACTGATCTGTCCAAGCCACCGAATTTGGACCAAGTCAAATGCGGTGTTCTGTATTTTATCAATATCTTGAGCTGTAGTTGTCCAAATGGTGCAAACCTTTCTGTGGATACATTAAATAGGTAGGTCTACAACTTTTCTATTTTCTCCAAAGCGATATAAGACATTATGAAGGCCAAAACGCGTCGTGCAAGTGGATTGATAAAATCTGTGTGCCTAAAACCACCTTCCAATTTTACTATAAAAGGGCACCAAGGGAACCTCGTTTGCAAGTTCGGACAAGGAGTGAAGTGTTGTCAATTTGGAGTCCTATAGGAGTCTCCTAATCACCTTGGAGGTTCTGGAGGCCCCTATCCTCATAGGGGAATCAAGGATGAAGAAGGAGTTCCACCCGAGCTTCCTCCTCCTCCCGATGTCGAGCTAAAAGTTGGGTGTTCGTTGTGAGGGAGCTACACACATGTCAAGGGAGTTCTGATGCATACACTAGCTACTGGTTTGGATTAATTTGGGTGTTTAAACATTTCATTCCATGTATCTTATTTTATTTCAGATTTGAATGCTTGATTTGATGCATGTGAGTGTTATGCTCTTAATTTCTAACCGATCGGTGTGAGGTTTTGAGTGCGTGACTTGTGTTGTTCCGATTGGAAATCACAAGAATCCTTTTCATACCCACCTTATTGAGATTTAAATCTTCTTTGTAAGATTTTATTCCATGCATAAGTACTGGACCTTGACAATACGATTGTTACGTCAAGGTTTGGTCCTTAAAGCATTGAAATAAAAGCTTATGAATTAATCGGGATTCCAATTAACTCCAACCAAAGAATTACTCTAAACCTAAGATGAATCTCTATGAAAAATGAACTTGATATGTGTGTAGTGAAATCACATCAACCCTTTTATCTCATATTTTTCTAAATCCACTTGGTCACTCATCTTTTAAGCCATTTCAACTAAGTCATTGTTTTAAACTGTTTTTAAAACCACCCCCTCTCTTAGTCATTTTTATTAAAAATACACACTCTAAACCTACCAACGCTCCTTGAGAGATGACCTAGGGTCTACCCTAGACTATAAATCAACCTTAAAAACATAATCAATTTGACATGTCACGAAAGCGCAGTCACTCACCACTAAACACTATAAAAAACATTTAAAAATATGGCATTAGAAAGAAATGATTAGTAAGGGATATAAAATATAGATATATATTTTTCTAATAAAAAAACATGAAAACCAATAAATTTTATTCCTTTTCCACATTATACTTTGATCATATAATATAAATCACATCCACATGTGGAAAACACTTTTTTACTAAAAAACTTTAAAACCCATAGAAATAAAATTGAAACCCTTGTAGAATTTTTAGAGAATTCTATTCATGACCCATGTTCAGATATATCAAAAATAATCATATTCTAGTAAAGTCCATAAGAGAATCCTCCCCAGATAACTCCCTCCTTATCACATTTGAGTAAAATAAACACTACCTAATGCATTGGAGAGATATATTGGGCTCACCCATGATATATTTTAAATCAAGATCACCCATAGTATAATCTATAATGAGAACACCCATTATCATATATAATTCTAATGTACCCTATGATGAATTTTTTTTAATATTTCACTTTGATTCATTATACCCTTGAAAAACTATTTTGAACCATAGATAAATTACTTCCTATTTTCACATAAAAAAAGAAATCAAATAGCACTTCCACTTTAAAAAATTCTTAAGGAAAAATTCTCAGAAGAGTGGGGCTAGGATATTCTTTGAAATACCATGTTAACTTACAGAGGAAAATTGATAGTGAATAACAACTATGAAAACATGAAAATTTTTACAAGCCTTATACGTTTAAAAAGCATTCCTTTTCCACTTTTTTAAAAAGTAGAAAGCAACCCGTGTGTAAAACATTGAAAGGATTCTCTTTTAAATAATTTCAAATATAATAAAAAATAAAAATTAGAATCCTTTTAATTATAAATAAGTGTACTCTTGAATCATTTTGAACAACATGTATATGGAGGAGGAAGTGTTGAAAAAAATTTAAACAACATTATAAAATAAAATCTCTAACCTTACATCATATCTAGCTTCATATGTTATCCAAATACTGAATAATAAAATTATATTTGTTTTATACTTTCTTAATAAATGATTTCATTTTCAATTAATTACTATTAGTCATTTTATTTTCGTTTATTACCATGTATTATTTAGTCACAAAAACGGTTAAGTTCACATTGGATGTTTTTGGGTCCTTTGGTTTATAACCTCAATATCACATCGGTTCATTGACCATGGAAAAAGGGGCCATATTTCAATTACATCATGAATATTAAAAATGATATATTTTTCATATATATACTATATATAATGTTTTTAATCCATCTTTGTAAGGTATTCATTAAAAATAAACCATATCGTTTAATGAAGATCATAGTTTGTACGTACTCATAAAAATCCTTTTCATTTTTATAATAGGTGGAAAAGAAATAAAGTAGATAATGTTTTTCTTTAAAAATATTTAAAAATGTTATAAATTTCATATTTATTTATTGCATAAATTTTATGACTTCCTATTAATATGAAATTAAAAATGAATCACATTGCTTGATAGAGGTGGTATTCCACACATACACATGAATCACGTTATCATTTTTCAATGGATGGAAATGTAATAAAAAATATTATATATTATCCTTTGGGAATAAAAATATTTCATTAATATCATATATATTAATTTTATAAATCATTTTAACCATCCATATTACCGGTGATGAAAAACAAAACAAATCTCTTCATAGAGGTGGTAGTCCACATGTACGAATGAGTGATGTTTCTATTTCTCATATGATGAAAAAGGAGAAGAATAAGGGTTATACCATAAACATAATAAAATTTAAATATAAAAGATATAACTATGTTATTATGTCAAAATATCTAGGAGAGACTTGAATGAGGTAAAATAATAAATATTAAGAAAATGCATGGTTAAGAACTATACCTCCTCTTCACACAACCTCTATAAGATATAACTTAAATCCTTCTTAGGATGGTATCATGAACAAAATATTGAACTCTATTAAGTGGTTAGGGATGTTAGGATATAATTTGAGTATGCATTGGATGAGATAATAGGATCTTTAATTGTTGACAATTGAGGAGATAGGGTTTCAGTTTATAAGTGAGTAAGAGGACATACATGGAATTTCATACAAGATTAAAATATATTAATGTCTTAATCCATCCAAATAGCCCAAAAATGACTTATAATAAAATAATATATGAAAAAGGGTATTAATATGACCATAAAATAGGATGTTGACATGTTTTGTGGTCATTTTAACCCTAATAATTTTAGTTTTAACTCATTTTAACTCTTACCATGGTAATTGAAATCTTTTTACCAAAGTTACTATTTATAATGACTGAAATCAAAAGTGTTCTCATTAAAAAATGTGAACATGATTATTCCAAATATGGAGTCTATTTTAACAAATTAAATTTCTATAAGTGGTATAAATTACATTTAAAATAATCATTCAAAACACGATAAAAAACCGTTTACCTAAAAAATGCTTTTTTATGTATAAAAATGTTTCTATAAAAAAATAAAGTATAATGATAACCGCAATAAAATTTATTGTATTATTTTAATCAAAATTAAAAAATGTAAATTTTAATCAAAAAAATATAATGTGACTCTGTAAAAACATGAGCAAAAAACTATTTTCAAAAAAAAATGTTATTTTCTACTATTCACCAACAAATAAAAATTTTCAAGAAATTCCAAAGAATTCAATCTGTTATAATTTCGACATGATGATATAAAAGATGATATACAATTTGTAAAATTACATTTCTAAAATTTGGACTTTATTTTTTTAAATAAAACCATACCATACATGTAAAAAAAATTTATAAAAAAAACATATTTCATTTATGATTGAAAATTTACATAATATTTTTATAATAAATATAAATATATAAAATGTAATTTATGAATATTAATAAGTCATAAAACTGATTTACTATTAAAATTACCTAGGTTATTTTATTCTTCCCCATTTTTGAAATTTTTTCCTCACAACATTATTCATTAAAAAACAATTAGGTATTTTTTTTCCTTCATAGCATTTTCTGATTCTCATGTTGCTTCATCAACCATATTTTTTTCCACAAAACCGTTACTTGAAAAATTAAAATATTGTACAATACATTATATTTGAGATCAAGAATCTATCATGTTTGTTCCAAAATTGAAGGATTCTCTTCCAACTATACTACCTTATGAATCAATACATGAGATGCATCTGACACATATTTACATAATAATGTAATCTGAAACACATCATATACCTTTGATAAATTTAGAGGAAAGGCCACTCTGTCATGTACGTAACCTATTCTAGGGTTATTTTAAATTTATTTTCCACTCATTATTTGTTTTGGTGGTTTCCAAAGGTTTTATTGAGAATAGGTGAGTTTTCATGAATTGGGCCAAACTGCGAGCCCAATTCCAGATTTAAAAATAAATTTTGGTTCATTTATAACTTTTTCAATTTTTAATATTTTTGACTCATTCCAACTCCTAATTGTTCTCCCCTGATATATTAACCCCAAATTTAAATTTGGGGCCTTTATAAATCCATTAGCATGGGGGATTTTTGTTTTTATTTGAGAGTTGGGCCAACCCGAAGGCCCATTTTCCAGTTTTAAATTGTTTCATTAATTTATTAATATCTTATTAATTAAAATGGATTTTTCGGTGATTCCACCTCCCTATCGACCCTAAGAAGCCCAGGCGCGACCCCATGCCCTCCTCCCACAATTTTGAGCTAGATAGAGTCACGAAAATAGTCGAAACTTTCTGGATTTCAGAAATCGTCCATATTTTGGAGAGGTAAATTGATCCTTTCATAACTCCTTATATTCTTTATCTTTTACCTCCATTACAATTCCTAAATGACCTAATAATTCTTGTGAGACCATCCCCTGAGTTTTGGACGTTTTAAATTTCAGATACTAGTGTTTTGGGGAGATTGATTCTAGATTTCTCAAGTAAGTTTGTCCATTTCTTTTCCCCTTTCAAATTGATTAGGGTTTCATTCTATTTTTTTAGGGTTTCCTCCCTTTTTATTGAAGTGAACAATGACCAGTGGGTAGGGGTTCGAACCTAAGGTTTAACCTTGGGTTTTCTTGGTCCAATTTTCTATTTTTAGGTTTGATCTACCCTTCTTGAGGTGCGGCGGTGGTGCGTTTGTGTTTTCGCACAAAGGATTCAATGGTTTCATTTGATTTGGTAGGTGATTCCAATGTTGATGCAATCTTTGTGTATTAGCATGCTGTATTTATCATATTTTCAGATTTATATAATTTTATTATTGCTACAAAAATTGGTTCTAATGATGTTTCCATTGCAATTGAATTTCAAATGCCAATTTGGTGTGAAATTGGGGGTTTTCCAAAGAAGTGTTTTGTTTGTTTATTTGGGGATGCCCTATAAATACTTAGTTGTTTTTATTGATCTGTAATAAGGCATAAAATACTGTTTATAATGTTTATACCCTTTGGTAATTGCTGCAAAAAAATGGGTTTTAATTGTGTTTGTAAAGAAAGTGATGTTTTGGTTCCACTTTTGTGTGAAAATGAAGGTTTTACAAAGATAACACTTCTTGTTTAACATAAGGATGCCCAAAAATTGATTTGTTGTTTTAATTGATATTTATTGGGCTGCCTTTACTGTTTTGGTAACTTTCAATTGTGAACATCATGTACAAGTGGGTTTCTTAAGGGGTTTGGTGTGCAAAACTACACGAGATTTTGTGAAATTGATTTATTCAAATTCAAAGAGTTTGTTGTGTGTTTTAAGTGGTATAAAATGAGATAGCTACTGTATTTGGTGTATGTGACCAGTAGTGGTGTTTTACATTAAAATGGATGTGTGTTAAATCCTGAAATTGTTTTAGCACAAAGGGGGAAGCCTGGGTACCTAGGTGGGGCGAATTTGTACTAGTACGGCTAGTGGACCGGATGGGTTTTGTCCCTGTTTCACTTAGCATTTGGATAACGACAACTCTAACTAAACTTTGTGGATGATGATTGGGGACCACTAGGTTATGGGTATGTTCCCTACTAGTGGATCGTGCACGAGAAAGGATTTTACTATGGTTACATTACACTGAGGTACGAGGTACATGGGGCCTGAGACTATCTAGTGCCTAGGGGTGTTCCCGGTTTTGTTGCTCAGTGGATTTGTGGTATTTGCCCTTGTTTTTGGGTGTCTTTGGAATTATAATGCAGTATCTAATATTCCTATTTAAATGTGTTAACATTCTGAAAGTTTTATCTTGAAAAATGTTTTCAATTTAAAGTTTCATTTTGTGGAATTTTTCACCGCTTTTAATTGCATATTAAAACTGCTTGCTTTTTCACCTTGTATTGCATGCACCTTGGAATCATAGGGTGGTATCCTATTGGGCTTAGGATCACACCCTACTTACACCCCTTGGGTGTAAGTAGACCTTTTTTTTGACCCAGGTAAAGGAAAGGCTAAGGGTGATGGCGGTTCAGGGTGTTAGTCCTCATCCTTGGGGCGGAGTAGTGGAGACGACTTGGGGGTGATGACCCCTTGTCATGTGGAGTCCATGGGGCTGTTTTGTTTCTGTTCCATTGTGTCTTTGGAACTTTTTTATTGAATCTAAACCTATGTATTCCGTTCTGGTTTTTTTTAAACATCATTTGGTATAAATTTTCAGATTCAGTTTATTGATTGTTTTTTAATGGTTTATGACTTCATATTCGGGTAAATCGTTCCCAAACCTAAATAAATGATACCCGGGCACTTGTGCCAGCCCGTGGGGATCAGGAACGCCCTTCGGGTCATGTCACGGGCTGGGTTTGGTGCCGGTTTGGGCGGCGACCAGATTTGGTTCGTGACAAAATGGTATCAGAGGAGGTTCATGTTAACTCTTTGGGTCATGTTATTTCGGGAAGAGTCAGGATATCATAGAGTTAGGATTGTAGGGACTTGGTATTATAGTTATGGGTAGTGTGCTTGATCACCACACCTCATGACAGGATTCAAGTTTCCTAGGGAAGTCAGGATTTATCTAAGTCCTTTGGTTTTCTTGTTTTAATGATGGTTAGGGGAAATGAAAAGAGGGTTGGGTTAATGGTCTCCGTAAGCTCGCAGGGCCTGGCAAGCCATGTGAAGCTGGGGATATTCCCTAAAACACTCTATGTGACAGTGAAGTGATTGGAATATGGCTGCCAACCATATTTCCAAGTCACCCATTGAAACTAGTTTCCTCTCAGATTGTTTTGTGCTTTAGTTTTGAAATCCTGGCACTTTGGTTTTCTGGTGACTTGGTTTTAATAAGCGTAAAGTTTTTATGAAATGATTTTCAAATAAAGAGGTAATGGTTCGGTTTATGAAATTGAGGAATTGAATTTTCAGAATTGTTTTGAAATGTAAAATGGTGTGCTTACACCTCTTTTGAAAGAAGGAACTATATTAAAGTTGGTTTTGAAAATTGTTTCCAATAGAGTTTTCTAAATAATAAAACAGTGTTTTAATGGGATGAGATGTTTTGATATTGATATGAATATCTTGAATGTGGGTTCTTTTCCAAATTGTTGTGTCTTTATGAAATGTTTTGTAAGATTTGAATTGGGATTTTGATCTCATTCTTAGCAGTTTTGAGAAAAAGGTTGGGTTGGTTGAGCATTTTGTTTTTGAAAAGTGGAAGGAATTTTTGTTTTACCCTTTGGTATTTCCATGAGTGACCACATGCATGGGGTTATATGGGATGATGGATGGTTGATGGCATGACTGGATGAGTGCTGGGATGGTTATGAGGAGGGTGCTCGATGTGACACAAAAACATGCATGTGTGAGGCCCATGGGGTACCAATGGTGGATACTCTTACTGCAAAACCGTTTGTTTTCAAAGAAATAGTTTTAAAGAAAAACATGATGTATTGATGAATAGTTTGGTATAGTTTTTATTATGGGTTTTTGATAATGTTGATGTTGTGGGATGTTTTGAGTCCAAGAACCCCTCCTGTTTGAACTGTGTTTTGGGTTTGTGTTTGGTCGGTGAGCTGTGTTGTAGGGACGATTAGTGGTATCTTTTGAAAAATGTTTTGGGATGCCTCTACGGTGGTTCCCTTCCTGTGTTTGGATCTGGTTTGAGGCATGTTTTGACTAATGGACCAGATTGGTTGGGTCCTTGGGTTCTCTCATTGGATAAGGTATGCCCCCATTAAGGGTTAATGCACAGCTGAAGTGCAATCCATATTGTTTCGCCATTGGAAAATCCTCCAGTTGATCAATATAAGGAATATTTTATCGATCATTGTTGATTGAGTCTACACCCATTCATTTCGTTGATTTTTGGATCCTCTTGTAGTGGTAAAGTTATTGTGGAAGGTTGAAAGAAACCATAGTTTCTAATGTTTCATGATTCATCGAAGGTGGAAGTGTTCTTTGGTTGTAAGTGTGGATGAGTGTCTCGATGGTGTCTAAGAGGACCTTTGGGTTCTTCAAAGTTTCTTTGATGCATTAATTCATGTTAAACCACCGGTGTGGGAAATATGGTCACGATAGGATATTGTGGCCACTTTCTAGAATTGTGTGTTGTTTGGGGATGTTGTATAAGGTCCCTCTCCATGAATTGTTTATATCAGTTGAAATGGTCATGTTTGGTGATGCCTTATGATGTCATGTACTCGATTGACTGTATAGGTGAAAGTTGTGAAATCCTCTGAGAGTCCCTGTTATGTTGGGAAAATGTCTCCCTTGGAAAAACTTCAAAATCATATATTTTAGAGGAATGTGAGTGTAGGTGTTCTTTACTTATATTGTTTCTCACCTGAAGAAACAAGTTGTGATGTGTGTGTATCTTCTCAGCCCTTGTTTCAGTGAAATATCGGGATAAGGTAAAGTGAGTTTGGAATGTGTTATGTCTAGAAAACTTATTTGGGACTGCGGTGTAGTTTTTGGTGGCACCGAAAAGAAGAATTCTCATTCAGTGGGTTTCCAAATATTAACTATGAGGTCGAAGATGCTTCAATCATTTGAGCTCCATCCATAGGTCTCGGAGAGAAGCTGGCTCGTAGTCAGGGAAAATCCCAGGGCCATTTAAACCCTTGTACAAAGTCCTATCCTTAGTATGAAAGATGGGAATAGTTCAAACCTATGGTTTTGTCATGGTTGAGCACATAGTTTGTGCACGTTTAGTAGTGGCCGTGTGCTAGGAAGCCATGTAGAAAGAATTATATTCATAGTTAGTGCACAGTTTCCCAAACCATGCATACTAATCCTGCGCCCTTCCTAAATCTTTGATTTCTTTTTGGGTCTTTCTGTGTCGGCCCATGCTGGTCGGTTAAGATGGTCAGTTCTTATGGTGGGGAGACCCACTATGATTCTCATGAATATTCCTTCATAAACATTTAATGGAATTATATCCCTTTTACTAGAGAGTATGTTTGGGCCTCCCACTATTAGTGTCTTGATTCTGTCTCGGGAAAACAATTTAAGTTGTCTCTTATGGTGGGGAGCCCATTTGTGTCTCTTCATACGAGTAACTCATATTTTTTTTCTTTGGACTTGTCTGGGAAGTAGGTATTATCATTCGAAGATATCTAACTACCTACATATTCATTGGGTAAACATTGATATTGGAGAGTTTCCAATGGTTTAGTTATAGTAGGGAAGTGTAACCTTGTTCAATGTTGTTGTTTTTTTTGGGTAAATTGATTGAGTATTGTTCAGATTGTATTTGAGGAGCTTTCATTTGGGATAAATCCTGAATGTACTTTATTGTTTCAGGAAAGTGGTGTAAGTTTGGTTTGTGATAGTATTCCTTCCATCATTGATCACTGGAGGTGTTTTGACCTTTGGGGGTGAAACCTGGCAAGGGTGTACCTATTGGTTTCTCAGTTGGGTTTGGTTGTTGCTTTGACCTTGCTGTGACTTTCCGGGGCGGAAAGTTTTCAAGGTGGGGAGAATTGTCACGTACGTAACCTATTCTAGGGTTATTTTAAATTTATTTTCCACTCATGATTTTTTTTGGTGGTTTCCAAGGGTTTTATTGAGAATAGGTGAGTTTTCATGAATTGGGCCAAACTGCGAGCCCAATTCCAGATTTAAAAATAAATTTTGTTTCATTTATAACTTTTTCAATTTTTAATATTTTTGACTCATTCCAACTCCTAATTGTTCTCCCCTGATATATTAACCCCAAATTTAAATTTGGGGCCTTTATAAATCCATTAGCATGGGGGATTTTTGTTTTAATTTGAGAGTTGGGCCAACCCGAAGGCCCATTTTCCAGTTTTAAATTGTTTCATTAATTTATTAATATCTTATTAATTAAAATGGATTTTTTGGTGATTCCACCTCCCTATCGACCCTAAGAAGCCCAGGCGCGACCCCATGCCCTCCTCCCACAATTTTGAGCTAGATAGAGTCGCAAAAATAGTCGAAACTTTCTGGATTTCAGAAATCGTCCAGATTTTGGAGAGGTAAATTGATCCTTTCATAACTCCTTATATTCTTTATCTTTTACATCCATTACAATTCCTAAATGACCTAATAATTCTTGTGAGACCATCCCCTGAGTTTTGGCCGTTTTAAATTTCAGATACTAGTGTTTTGGGGAGATTGATTCTAGATTTCTCAAGTAAGTTTGTCCATTTCTTTTCCCCTTTCAAATTGATTAGGGTTTCATTCTATTTTTTTAGGGTTTCATCCCTTTTTATTGAAGTGAACAATGACCAGTGGGTAGGGGTTCGAACCTAAGGTTTAACCTTGGGTTTTCTTGGTCCAATTTTCTATTTTTAGGTTTGATCTACCCTTCTTGAGGTGCGGCGGTGGTGCGTTTGTGTTTTCGCACAAAGGATTCAATGGTTTCATTTGATTTGGTAGGTGATTCCAATGTTGATGCAATATTTGTGTATTAGCATGCTGTATTTATCATATTTTCAGATTTATATAATTTTATTATTGCTACAAAAATTGGTTCTAATGATGTTTCCATTGCAATTGAATTTAAAATGCCAATTTGGTGTGAAATTGGGGGTTTTCCAACGAAGTGTTTTGTTTGTTTATTTGGGGATGCCCTATAAATACTTAGTTGTTTTTATTGATCTGTAATAAGGCATAAAATACTGTTTATAATGTTTATACCCTTTGGTAATTGCTGCAAAAAAATGGGTTTTAATTGTGTTTGTAAAGAAAGTGATGTTTTGGTTCCACTTTTGTGTGAAAATGAAGGTTTTACAAAGATAACACTTCTTGTTTAACATAAGGATGCCCAAAAATTGATTTGTTGTTTTAATTGATATTTATTGGGCTGCCTTTACTGTTTTGGTAACTTTCAATTGTGAACATCATGTACAAGTGGGTTTCTTAAGGGGTTTGGTGTGCAAAACTACACGAGATTTTGTGAAATTGATTTATTCAAATTCAAAGAGTTTGTTGTGTGTTTTAAGTGGTATAAAATGAGATAGCTACTGTATTTGGTGTATGTGACCAGTAGTGGTGTTTTACATTAAAATGGATGTGTGTTAAATCCTGAAATTGTTTGAGCACAAAGGGGGAAGCCCGGGTACCTAGGTGGGGCGGATTTGTACTAGTACGGCTAGTGGACCGGATGGGTTTTGTCTCTGTTTCACTTAGCATTTGGATAACGACAACTCTAACTAAACTTTGTGGATGATGATTGGGGACCACTAGGTTATGGGTATGTTCCCTACTAGTGGCTCGTGCACGAGAAAGGATTTTACTATGGTTACATTACACTGAGGTACGAGGTACATGGGGCCTGAGACTATCTAGTGCCTAGGGGTGTTCCCGGTTTTGTTGCTCAGTGGATTTGTGGTATTTGCCCTTGTTTTTGGGTGTATTTGGAATTATAATGCAGTATCTAATATTCCTATTTAAATGTGTTAACATTCTGAAAGTTTTATCTTGAAAAATGTTTTCAATTTAAAGTTTCATTTTGTGGAATTTTTCACCGCTTTTAATTGCATATTAAAACTGCTTGCTTTTTCACCTTGTATTGCATGCACCTTAGAATCATAGGGTGGTATCCTATTGGGCTTAGGCTCACACCCTACTTACACCCCTTGGGTGTAAGTAGACCTTTTTTTGACCCAGGTAAAGGAAAGGCTAAGGGTGATGGCGGTTCAGGGTGTTAGTCTTCATCCTTGGGGCGGAGTAGTGGAGACGACTTGGGGGTGATGACCCCTTGTCATGTGGAGTCCATGGGGCTGTTTTGTTTCTGTTCCATTGTGTCTTTGGACCTTTTGTATTGAATCTAAACCTATGTATTCCGTTCTGGTTTTTGTTTAAACATCATTTGGTATAAATTTTCAGATTCAGTTTATTGATTGTTTTTTAATGGTTTATGACTTCATATTCGGGTAAATCGTTCCCAAACCTAAATAAATGATACCCGGGCACTTATGCCAGCCCGTGGGGATCGGGAACGCCCTTCGGGTCATGTCACGGGCTGGGTTTGGTGCCGGTTTGGGCGGTGACCAGATTTGGTTCGTGACACACTCGATGACCAACTGATCCAACTTTCTCTATAATTTCATATGGTCCAATGAACGGTAAACTTATCTTTCTCTTTCTACCAAAATAAATAACATTTTTTCATATATATACTTTAAGGAAAACATGATCACCTACATCATATAAAAGATCATTTCTATGATTATCTTCATAACTATTTTACCTACATTGAGCTTATTTCATATGATAATGAATCAAATTTATCTTTTTGGCCATTTATTCTATAAAATTTGGTCCCAAAAACATCATGTCAATTACTTATCCCAAAAAGCTAGAGTCTGAAATCAATTTCTATATAATGCCTCAAAAAGAGCCATTTTTATACTAGAATGAAAACTGTTAGTATAAGAAAACTCAAATAATGCCCAATATTGATCCTAAAAACCCTAATTATCTATTGAAATAGATAAAATATTGTCTTCAATATTTGAAATTATTTTCTCTGACTGTCTATTAGAACAATGATGAAATGATGTACTAAATTTTAATTCAACACCCAACGTCTTATGAAAGCTTTTTAAAAATTTATAATTAGACTTGGGATCATAGTAAATCACAATATAGAGAGTAACTCAATGTATTCTAACTATCTACTTGAGATATATTTGAGAAAGTTTCTCTAAAGATATAGTATATCGAATAGGAATGAAATGTGTAGATTTAGTCAATTGATAAAAAAAATCATGATTACATTGAGATTTCATTCGTATTCCCATCATGAAATATATAGAAATTTTTTCACATTTTTGTTATATAATTGGAAAAGGGTGAAGAATCCCTTTTATTAATTATTGTTTGTTTTTTACCTATTAAAAATTCGATGATTTTGTGTTAAAATCTACAATATCTTTCTTCATTTCAACAAACTTGTAACACCCCTAAAGGTCTTTGTACATATTAGTACTATATAGATGAATAAAAAAGGGTGATCTATGAGATTCAATCAATAATTATTTTTTCAAATTGTTGATAGATGGAACACATACCCTTTTTCCAAATCTCAAAATACCTTCCTTACCAATGTTAAATTTAGGAAACTTAACTTTCTTTACTAGTTACACCTTTTATTTAAAATCAAAGTATTCCTTCTGATCTTTCTTAGTTCTATCTAACAATGATGATTACACTGAAATATGAAGAGATATAGAGGAAGTGTCTCCATTCATCATTTATAGAGCTATATTTATCAAATTATTTACTAATGGATAATGTTTTAATTCTATCATGGTTAATGATGCATTATCATTTAAACTCAAAGAATCAATTACTATGTTTTTTTTCTGGACAATAATGAAACATGAAATCATAATCATTTACTAGTAAAATCCATCTTCTATGGATCATGTTCAAATTTTTTGGAGTTAATATATACATGAAATATTAATGATCATTCTATATTTCATATTTAACTTGATAAAAATGATGTCTCGATATTTTTGAAGAAAACCCCATAGCAGCTAGTTCTAGACCATGTTTTGGAAAATTAATCTCATGTGGCTAAAATTGAAATGAATTATAAGAAATTAAATAATCATTATTCATAATAAAACAACCAAGTCCCATCAAATAAGCATTATTATAGGAAAAAATTCACTATTTCTAATGTGTAGGGAAAAAACATGTGCATTCACCGATCTTTTCAGTTATTTGAAGCATTCATCACAATATTTTACCATGATAAATTTAACTCATTTTCAAGGCAACTTATTTAGTGGGCATGATAATCAAGAAAATATTTCAACAAACTATTGTTTGTAACCCACCAATCCAAAAAAACTACAAATATTTGTGACATTTATCAATCTTTATCATTATTTGATCATATAGTTTTAGTTGGGTAAATAATTATGATATATTCAGAAATAATATTCCCATGGAATGAAATCTGATACACCCAAACTCACATTTAAAAAATCCCATATAACCTCTTTTCAATGATTTTTTTTTTTTTTTGAAAAATTACTTTGGTATCTTTCATGATCCAAATAAATTTTAGAATATACTAAAATACCATCAAATTGAGTGTGACACTTCCATAGTTGTTCATTTTTTTATAACATTTTACATTCATCTTTCATGGAGAGTGACTGTGAAATGGATCAAATGACTTGACATGATCTCCTCCATCAATTACTTCGTCACTCGTGTTTATTGTGAAGCTAACTCACTTGTCAATGGTCTCACAAATAAAGGGATTAATTGTGATGATTTATTATTCTAAAAACACACTTCCTAAGGAATTATTTCCTCTTTTCCTAAAGTATAAATGTAAAATTCCTTCTTTTAGATTGATGTAACATTTTTTTATCTATTTCAGGAGGATTTTCCTTTTGGAAAGAACTCGTTTTTCTCTAAATTATTCATTGGATCTATGAATAGAGTTGGTGAATTATAAAACCTAGATGGTATAACAACAAACTCATAATTCCCATATTTTTTCTAATACATTTTCATCTTAATATCTTCCTTCTTTACATTGATTGATGGTTTCCTGACCTCATATCAATCTTTGAAAATATTATTTTCTCTGGAGCTGATAAAACAAATCATTAATATGATGTGGATGATACTTGTGTTTAACATTGATGTTATTCAAGACTCTATAATCAATGAAAATCCTCATTCATCCATATTTATTTTTAATGAATGAAATAGGATAATCACATGGTGATGTCCTAGGATTAATGAAAACTTTATTAAGCAATTACTGCAATATCTATTTTAAACCCAAAATTTCTATTTGATCCATTCAATATGGGGGTTTTGAAATTGGCATAATATCAAACATTAATTTAATAGTAATATAAATTTCCCAATGAAGAATAAAACTAGTAAAATCATCATGAAATACATCCATATACTCATTCACTACTTCAACATCACTAATTTGAACTATTTTTTAAAATTTTCAACAATATGAATAATGAAATATCACTACCACATTAATCAATTTATTGGCTTATTGATATGTTTTCAAGGGTATGAAATCATTAAATATAACTTTATTAGCTCTAAAATCTATCTAATAATGATAAAATAAGATTGAATCTATACTGAAATAATATTAGACTCTACTATGGGAAATTCCACAATATTTGTAGGAAAAACAATCCCACTAATAATAATATGAAGATTATTATAAACAATTACCTCTTTAATGATCCCACTATAATATTTAATAGAAGTTCTATCTTCTTTTTATGTCATTATATTCCCATTTTACACGATTTTTTCAAAAAAGAAAGAATGTGATGATCTAGAGTCAAAAAATGCATCAACGTCATTCAAATAAACAAGTAATATACTTGCAACCACATCATTAGACAAACTAACATCAACCATAATAGTTGAAAATGATTTTACCATTCCTTTTCTCTTTTGATCAAAATTATTTTCACCTTGAGCAACTGACATAAACACACATTAGCATAATACCTGAACTCATTGCAATTAAGACATCTCGCCATTGGAAGACTATCAGTTACCCCAGTTTTGGATTGATTGGGCTCTTTTTATTATAGTCACATGCCTTATAACTTAACTTACCATATTGGTATCACCTTCCATATCTTCTTAAACATTCTTATAAAATTCTTGTAGCACACTTGTAATTTTTGGGGGGTTTATCACTCGATTTTTTGTTTTAATTATTCTCCATTTCTTTCCTCCATGACGAATTCATACTCTTATCATCATGAGGCACATGAGTTTCAGTAAAATCTATTTCAACTTTCTAAACACATCGAAATACATTCTCATAAATTTTAAAATCCTGTGAGGCCAATTCAAATCATAAACATGGTTTCATTCATTAGTAAAATCTATAAATTTTACTATCAATGTTCTGAATACAATTCTGCACATACCAGGCCAATATTGAACAATTTTCATTATACTCAACTATAGAATCCACCTCTCTTCCCTAAATTCCATGAATTGTTTCTCTGTTATTAGTTAAAGAGCCTTAGGGAAATTTTTATATGATAAATAATTCTTAAATGTATCTTATTCAACAGAATAAATCTCTTTTCACTCTCTGGTATTCTTAACCAATAACCACCATCGATCAGATTCACCTTCAAAACTATAAATGGAAAGATTTACCATTTGATGTAATGAACATTCCATGACCTCAAATATTTTTTTCTAGAGCAATGATCCATGCTTCGCCTACAACTAGATCTGAGGTTCTCCAAAAATATGGGGGTGATGTTTCATGAAATGATTAACTATCGACGCATTGCTTTGTTTTAATTGTAGTTTTCATCTAACATGGATACCACAAAAAATTATAAGCTACGTCAACTAGGCTATTAATATAAAAAACAACTCAGATCCAATTCTGGGCCTCTGATTTGGAAGGATATTTTCCTCTATATCCATTCCTACATCAGCTTCCCTATTTCCTCGATGGAAAACCATTCTGAGAAGACATAAATTATATTAAGAAACATGGTAATCATTAAATTCTATATCATTACAACATAACCATAAAGTATAATTTCTCAAGTTTATTCTATTAACATTATCATAGCCTCTAATTTTATATAAACATTTGCTTTGATACCAACTCTATGATCATATCTAGAAATTATTACATAATATTGAGTTTTTAAAAAATAATTCACATTTATTCTTGAATACCATTTAGGTTTAGAGTTTTAGAGAATCAGATCATGAAAATTACATAATGAACCCATATATTAAAAGGGTAAAACTTCCACTCATTATCCATTTTTTCCACAATATAAAACATTTCAAATAAAACATGTTTTATTTTCATGTAAAATCATTATGTCTTTAAACTTAATTTGTTCTTTACTCATACACATCCTTAAACCCTGTGAAAAACACATAAAAATGTTGGATGACCACAAAAATCTCAGTAAGGGATATGAAAGAAATTAATCTATTCGTATATAAAAAACATGAAAACCCATGAAATGAATAACATTTATAAATTATTCATTAAGAGTATAAAATGAATCATATCCATATGGGAAAATCAATTTTTTCTCAAAGAAAACCAATAAAAACTTAATATGATAATTGAAACCCTTATAGGCATTTTAAAGAATTTTATTCATAACTCATGTTTACTCAGGTCAAAAATATATGGATACTAGTTATATCTATAAGAGAAACCTCTCTATTTAATTCTACCCATCTCACCTATGAAGACAAGGAACATTTCCCAAATCATTGGATTGATATATCACGTTCACCTGTCTTATAAGCTATATTAGTATCACCCATTGTACAAGTTATACCTGGCTCACCCATCATATAAGCTGTGTCAGGATCATCCATTGTATAAGTTGTACTAGGATCATCATTCATCGTCTAGAATGCTCATGTACTATATCATGAACAATTGTTTTTAATCTTTGACTTTTAATCACTAAACCATTGAAAACACATTTTAACCCATACATAAAGCATATTCTATTTTCATATAAAATTGTGGAAGATATCTCCTTTAATAACTTATATGACGGAAGGAAAGGCAGTTAATCCATATACATTAAAAACATTTTTTTTCAACTTTTTTAAAAAAATCAAATGCAAGCCATACATAAAGTATAGAGAATATTCCATTATAAACCATTTTAAAGTAATTAAAATATAGTAAAAATGACCTTTAACAATAATTTAATCATAAATAAAAATATTATTGAAATATTTAAATGAGCATGGATATGTAGGAGATATTGTTTAAAACATTTTAAACAACGTTTTAAAAGAAATTCTCTTTCCTTATGTCCCATCTAGCTTAGTACATTCTCTAACTCAAGAATAATAAAAATATATTAGTGTCCTAATCACATAATACACTTTTTCATTTTAATTAAATTATTATTATTCCTTTTATTTCATTTGTTACCATGTTTTATTTACTTAATAAAATATTTATGTTCACATTGGATGTTTTAGGGTCTTTCTATTTATAACCTCTAAAACACACAGGTACATTGATTGTGATCAGAGGTATTATGTTTCATTTATCTACATAATATTAATGTTGTTATATTTATCATATTTATAAACTATGTACAGTTTTAAATCAAACCATGTAAAGCGGTCATGAAAAATGAACCACGTTATTTTATGGAGGTTGTGGTCTATACGTATGCATGAACGAAATTTTCATTTCTCTAACAGGTGGAAAAAAATAAATTAAATAATATATTAAATTTATGGAATCATAAATATGGTATAAATGACATATTTATTCATTATATTTATCCTTATGACCATCCTTATAGATTGAAAATTAAATATGAATCACATCACTTTGTGGAGCTTGTTTTCCACATTTTAAATACTTATATGATATAGTGTTGAATAACAAATTACATCGCTTTATGGATGTAGTAATCAATGCGTACGCACAAGCAATATTTACATCACCCCTAAAAACGAAATACTAATAAAAATGCATTATAACATAAAAATAATAAAATTTTAAAGTATGGGAGATAAATATTTTAATATACTAGATTCGAAGGATGTGAAATAATATATAAAAAAGAAAAGTCTTAAATAAGAACTATTACTCATCTTCACACCACCTCCTTAGATATATAATTAATGCCATTATAGGGTGGTATTATGATCATAAAATGACCTATAGACAAAGGGAAGTATTTTAAGAAGGGATTTGGATGTGTCATTTTCATGATAATAGGCTCCTAAAGTGATGAGAATAAATGAAAGGTGGTTTCGTTTTGTAAGTGAGGGAGGACACACTTCAAGATTTTTCAAAGATTAAAGTATATTAATTTATTACTCTAACCAAATGGAATAAAAATCCCTCATATTAAAGTAATATATGATATAGGGTTCATATAATACCATAAATTATAACAATTCAAGTTTCTAGGACATTTTAACCCAAATCAATTTAGTTTTAACCCTTTTAGCATGTTTTAAATCTTTCTCTGATAACAAATTTTTTACCAAAGTTAAAATTAATAATGAAAAATATGAAAGTGTCCTCATTATTTTTTTTTTTTTTTTTTTGATATTAAGATTAAAAATATTGATTTCATTTTCTCAGATTCAATTTCAATCATTGGAATAAATTAACTTTTAAATAAACCCGCAAAATACGATGTAAAAATGTTTTCCATAAAAATGGAATTTTAAATTTAAAAATGTGTATTCCAAAATAATGATGAATGTCGATTCCAATGAACATAATGGGATTTTGATTAATAAAAAGGAACTAATGAAAATTTAAAAACAATTCAAAAAAATGTGACTTTTTAAGTACACAAAAGTAAAATAAAGTTTTCTTAAAAATATGTATTTTCTACTATTCTCCTAAAAATCATTTTTTTAGAAAATTATAAAAAATTCACTCTAATATAATTTTGAAATGGTGATATCAAAAAATTTATATTTTTGTGAAATTCAAAATATAAAATTTGGTTATTTTTTTAAATAAAAAATATAATACTTTCTATCAAATCTAGTAAGAATAAAACTATATCCTTTTTTATTGAAAAATCAATTAATATTATTATAATGAATATAAATCTATAAAATATAATTTATGAATACTAATAATGTATAAAATTAATTTACTATCAACATTACAAGGGTTTTTGCAAAAAAAATTAGGTTCAAAAATATTAGTTCCATTTATGTTAAGATAAATTTTTTTGGTACATAAATAATGGTTATTCTAAAAGCATGAACGAAAAAAAAATTACAACTTCATGAACATACAAAAAGTGGAGGTAGTATGTGATAAATTTGGAGACAATACAAAAGGATAATGTCTTGTATTTATATTGTTTTCTTTTTTAATAAAACATTAATTTTGAATGACCGTGATGTTTTAGGACATAAACATAACCTTATCAGGGTTAGACAATTATGTAATGATTGTTAATACATGAACATTGGGAATGATAAACATACCATCGCATATTGATAAGGAGTTCACATTTTATATTCCGATATGCATGATAATGTTTACACCATTAACATATAATTTCTTAGCCTCCAAAACTTTTCATGCATTACAATAGTTGAGAATATTTCTTGGAATTGACATAGGATTTCAAGATAATGAAATACTTAAAACATAGTTAATCATTATAGGAAATAAATAGTGTGTAATATTCTATAAATTTGACTTAATTCTTCCAAAATCTATGACCCTTTAAAGTATTGTAAGCCTGGAGTCTTAAATCTTCTTGTGAAGTCTAAAATTCTATACCATTATAGTTAGTTGACATAGATATCTTTGGTAAAACAAAAAATATTTTTATCAAATAAAAATAATATGTGTACGTTTTAGTGGATGATTATACTAGGGTTGCATGGTTTTTTTCTTAATATCAAGTATGTTGAAATGTAATTTTTTAAAAGGTTTTAATCTTATGTTAAAATTTTGGAAAAACTATTTGTTTTCACTATCAGTAGTAACCAAAGTTGAGAGTTTCTAAGTTTCGCATTTAAAAAATTTTGTTGCAAAAAAGGAATTACTAATAAATTTTAATCTTCAAAAACATCCAAAGGGAAGTGTGTAGTTGAAACTAAGAAGATAACCCTTTAATAAATGTCATATTTTTTTTCCAAACACACGAATTTATTATTAGAAAGGTGAGTATTACCGGGAGAAGTACAATGCAAGGGTGGCATAAAATAATGAAGGCCTACAGAATCGCTACAATCAATGTTCGAACCATATGGGGGAAAAGATCTCATGCTAGAGAAATAAGTGATAAGTCCATCCCGAGGGGACTTGTAGGCATGAAAGCCAGCTTCTTTTTCCCCCTCTCACTACATGTGCATGATTTATGTGGTGGTTCTGATATTTTTCACCCATTGGATCTCGAAGAATAAGTTCCTCATAGTTTCAGATTTATATTTGCTGCAACACATGCATCTGGAAGCCATCTTAAGGCCAATGAATTTAGAATTATCATATGTGGGAACATATCAATTCATGATATGCCAAACAAGAATGTTGTACTTGGTCGGGATTTCTTTTTCCTACACCATCTCGCCCCACCTATCGTGATCACCAGGAGCCTATAAAATTTTGTGGTAATATTTAATATTAAAAGCACCTGATGAGGAACCAGTGAAGACGTATTCATCTAGGTCCTTATTCATAACAATTAAATCGAAAATGTCACGCTCCTCCTTGTTTAAAATAGTTGAAATGATTGTCAGATACATGCTGTCTTTCCTAAAGTAATATCAGGGGTAGGTCACCCAGGGAAACCCAACTGATTCCATGACCAATTTTTATGCCAAAAGCTAATATCACCCCTTCCAATGATCCAACACTGGTAACTGTCAATCATCAGAAGGTGAGACTGAACCGAGCACCATAGGGCCATCGAATTTCCTTTCCGAAGACCCTGTACACTTCTATGCATGGGGTTGGTGAATCTGACCCATAACCAACGACCCTCAATGAACTCCCATGTGAGTTTCCCATACATGGTTCACATAGTATAAATAAAGGAATGAGGTTGAGGGGAGCGGCATCGAGAAAGAGGGAGAATATATGCTGGGAGAATATATGGAATATGCCTTTGAGGCCCACAGAATATCTTGGGAATATTATGAGTTGTTAGGGGAGGGGTTTAGTATAAATAAATGGATGAGGTTGAGGGGAGCGGCATCGAGAAAGAGGGAATTTAATGAGCTGCGTTGAGCAGATCGGCCATTGGGCTTGGGCGGGAGTCTCTCCCGATTTTATTCTTCCTCCTATTCTTCTTCTTTTTTCTGTTGGTTCTCTGGTATTGAACAAGTAGTCGGTGTTTGGTTCTTAACAATTGGTCTGATCTGCCGCTGCTCCCTACTGCTGGAGCACCCTCACTCTCTCGTCTCTTCCTCTGTCGTTGTTTCCCCATTTCCCGTCGCTTCTAGCTTCCCTACGGCTTAGGCGTACGTTGCCGCCATAGGAACCGCATTGTTGGAGTGAGACACACCAGGGTGCGCACTCTCCTTCTGAGTCGAACGCAGCAACGACGTCCACTTCGCCAGGAACGACCGCTGCCAACGGAGGCTCCAGAGTTTGCTTCTCCCTGACGCGACGCCGTTGAGCATTTTTTTCCCCTCATTTTCATCGGACACCCTACTTGTTGTGCCTCGTCCTGCTGCAAGCTTGCATCTGCAGTTCTTCAAAGAGTTGTTCGCTACCGGGAGTCCACTTGGACGCAACACAAAGTCACGCTTCACGTTTTGAAGCACGACCGACGCTCGGCAGACTCTCGCTAACGTCGCGCACATCTTATAACATCACGTTACGTTTTCAGGTACTTTTGATGTTTCTAAGTATCTCTGTTTTGGAGTAGTGACGAATGAGAGTCGGGAGAACTTTAAATGTTGTTTTGAGGCAAAGGGGAAGTCGCACGGGTGACGCACGGGTTGTCTAAACCGTGCGGCCAAACCGTGTGTAGTTGGTCTTGGAGGTAGTAGCTTCCGCATGGGCGGCGTACGGTTTGTCTAACCGTGCGGCCAAACCGTGCATGGAGTGTCTGCCGAGGCAGTGGCTAAAGCACGGTTAGCGCACGGTTTTTCTAACCGTACGGGCAAACCGTGCGACCACTTAAATGAGATCCTATAAAAGTGGATCTCACTCGTTTTTGCCTCTAAGTGTCTCGTTTTTTCCTCATAAGCGGCTCTAACTCGGGATTTTGCTTCTCCCAATGTCAGAGAAGGTTCTCCCATCATTCCGGAGGCGATCCAAAGACTCCTCTTGGTGAATTGAAGCTGGATTCTTGAGGTATGTGATCGTTCTTCATCGTTCTTGATCGGTTTCTTAGATCTACTTAGATCTACTTCTCCTCGTCTCTCGGTTTCTTAGATCTACCCTCGTTATGGGTAGATCTAAGTGTGTGGATGCCAAATATGATGAGATTTGGTCTTAATCTTGCTAGGAGAAAAGATCTAAGGTGGGTTCTTGAAGAAACAACCCGGTTTTC
Source organism: Viscum album (assembly GCA_963277665.1). Taxonomy (NCBI): domain Eukaryota; kingdom Viridiplantae; phylum Streptophyta; class Magnoliopsida; order Santalales; family Viscaceae; genus Viscum; species Viscum album. The sequence goes on from OY728123.1 coordinate 1,801,209,016, forward strand.
TTGAGCGTTCTCGACCGTTGTGGTTTTGGTCAAAACCTTCGAGGTAGGTGGTTCCGTCCCGACTTACCAAATTGATTATCATTGTATTTGCTTGGTTTATTTCAATTGTTGATTTAAATTCAATTGCTCAAATTCGCTTTCATTTAAATTGATAAAAACTCGATTCCAGTGAATCGAGATATTTGAAATGGTTTTGGCATGGAAATTTGGAAAACCCCAATTCCATTGAATTGGGTGTGTTTATGGAAATTTTCTGATTTAAATTGTTTAATTTAAATTGTGGATTTGATGGAAATAATTTCAATTAAATTGTTGAATTTAATTGTAGAAATAAATTGTGTGATGATGGAATTAGTTTTGATTGGATTTCAAACTGGTGAAAATGACTTAAAATGGTTTGATAGAAACTCATTGGTTTTATCTTGTGAAAAAGGCATGTTTTGAATAAAGCATGTTTTGGTTTTAAATGGAATGAAATTGACACTTTTGAAATGGAAGAATGAGATTGATCGTATTTTTAAGTATTCTTAAAATAGTTCACCCATCATGTAAGAGCGCATGCAAGCCTTAGGTAATTAGTGAGTTATTTGGATACACTCTACGCTACGACAACATTCTAAAACATACTTGCGACGGGTCACATCCCCGACGGGTTGGTGACGAGTCTCCTTTGGCCAGTGTCATAGGGACGTGTGTATACACATTTTGCTGAGTTTACATAGAGAGTGTGGAATCCTATAACTGGTTAATACTATCGTATCTTTTGGCAGATGATCATGTTGCTCGCTTGTTTATTTATATTTGAGATATAAATGTATGCCAATACTTTTGAACTGCTCTGCATGCCTGCTGAATTTATATAAACTGTTTTATATAAATGTTTTATTTAAGCATTGTTTTAGAAATATTTCATCACTGTAAAGTCTTTGCATTTTTTTCCATCATTTGAAAATGTAAAGCATGTTTTGTTAAAATATGCTTTTGAATTGCCAAACCTGTTTATTTGAAAATTGAAAGCTTTTCTTTGGATAATCTATATTTGGCATCTGTTACGGAATCTTTGGTGGTATCCTACTGAGCTTAGGCTCACACCTTACTTTTGTCTCCGGGTGTTTGTAGACTTCCTTCTTCCAGGTTCGAGCAAAGGGAAAGGACCTCTTGGAGGTGGATCCAGCTGTTGATTTTTGGTCTTGGTGAGTTGTGTCCTTAGGGACCTTGAAGCTGTTTTCCCTTTTTTTTATTACTTGGGTTGTAGTACTTTGGGCTTTTTATGTCTCTTTGTCTTCTGGTACATTATTCCCGGTGGAGTTTCTTTTGTTATGCATACTGTTTTGTTTCTTTTCTTCCGCATTGTTGGTGGAAAAATCGTTCCCACTTGCATGTTGTGTGATGCCAGGTGTTAGTCGCTGACCCGTGTGGAGCAGGAACGCCCTTCGGACAATGTCAGGGCCGGCTCGGTTATCAGGTTACCAGGGTACCCGGGCTGGTTCGTGACAAAGTGGTATCAAAGGAGGTTAATCATCTTGCCTTGATGACAGTATGCATTTGAGTATTCTTGTCGGGACTTAGGAGGTAGTTGTGATTGAGTGTCTGACCAGCTCTCACCACAAGGAACCTTAAGTCACTAGGGTTGGTTAGGGAAATACGACTTGTGGATTAGTTCTAGTATTTTTCCCTGTTTTGATTTGGATGGAGTGGAATCCAAATCTTGTTATCCCTTCTATTAAGAATAGTTTTCCTTGTTACTCGGTTTGAGTGTTAATCTGATGTCTTTTTATGTTGTGTAGCATCATGCCTCCGAGAAGACGTGGGAATCAGATCCAAAAAGAGGCTGCTGCTGAATCTCAGCAAGCGAGTCCTATTGTGGATCTGAGTCTGGTTGAGGTGATTGTTCGCACTGTCCAAGCTCTGGGACAGGCACCATCTCCAGTTCTTGTTCAGGCTCCAGCTATAGATCATCATAGTGATATTTTCTGAAATCATTCTCAAGAGTTCCTACGCCAGAAGCCACTAGTTTTCAAAGGCTCCACTGACCCTCAACATGTTGAGGAATGGTTGAGTAAGATTGAACATCTGTTTGGGTTCTTGGAGACACCTGATGTGATCAAGGTGAAGTGTGTCACCTTCGTACTGGAGGGACCAAGTAGAAGATAGTGGGACACGATGGTGACGGCTGGGAAACATGAAGGTTTGGAGTGGAATGACTTTAGGGTTCTTTTCACTAACCAGTTCTATCCAGAATCAATGGTGTTGGCCGAGGCTGTGGAGTTTTTCAAGCTTGAGCAGACCAACAAAACCGAGACTAAGTACTCAAATCGCTTTTCTGAGTCTTCTAAGGAATCACCGGCTTTATGTCAAGCTTTCAAAGTGCGATTTTTGGATTCAGGAATTGGGACATGTCGTATCAGAACAAGGAATATCAGTTGATCCTGAGAATGTGAAGGCTGTTCTGACTTGGGAACAACCACGAAATGTTTTCGAGATTCAGAGCTTCTTAGGCTTAGTAGGTTATTATTGTCGATTTGTTAAAGACTTCTCAAAGTTAGCTTCTCCAATGACTGCTCTGACTCGAAAGGGAGTGAAGTTTTCCTAGAACGATAAATGTCAGAGTTCTTTTGTTGAGCTAAAGCGTCTTTTGACTACTGCGTCGGTGTTAACTCTTCCTGAGGCTGGGAAAGGTTACGTGGTCTTTTATGATGCATCAGGTTCAGGTTTGGGATGTGTCCTTATGCAAGGTAATCATGTTGTTGCCTATGGATCTCGTCAGCTTAAGTCTCATGAGAAGAACTATCCTACCCATGACTTTGAACTTGCAGCTGTAATGCACGCACTTAAGTGTTGGAGACATTACCTTTATGGAGAAAGGTTTACTGTGTATTCAGACCACAAGAGCTTGAGTTGTATCTTCTCTCAAAAAGATTTGAATCTCCGCCAAAGGCGTTGGGTGGAGTACCTGCAATATTTCGACTTTGACATTGCCTATACCCCGGGGAAAGGGAATGTAGTTGCAGATGCGTTAAGCAGGAAACTTCCATCACAGGCTGTGAAATAATCTTCAGAAGAGTGGAGTTTGATGGCTCTTTTTACTCAGTTGCATATTGGAGTTCAGTAGAAGGGGAATAAAGTTTATTTAGCCAGTGTCCAGTTGACATCTTCTCTTCTCAAGTTAATTCATCAGGAACAACAACTGGATGATGAATTTCATAGCATTAGGGACTCTCTTTATGGTGGGGATACCAACACTCAGTGGTCGTTCTCCAAAGAGGGTGTTCTGTGTTATTGAAACCGTTATGTTGTGCCGTTATCGGCAAGGAAGGATGTGATGGGGGATTGCCATAACTCTCAGTGGACCCAAGAACCACGAAGATGTTCTATGACATGCGGCGATAGTTCTGGTGGCCAGGTATGAGACGAGACATTGCTGAGTTTGTATCTCGTTGCTATACATGCCAGCGGGTGAAAGTCGAGCACCAGAAACCTTCGGGTTTGCTTCAACCACTTCCAGTCCCTACATGGAAGTGGGATGAAATCTCTATGGACTTTGTGGTTGGGTTACCTCAAACCCAGAGGAAGAAGAACGCGATATGGGTTGTGATCGACAGGCTGACCAAGTCGGCTCACTTTATACCTATTCGAGATACAACCAAAGTTGAGAAGTTGGGAAATATTCTATGACATGCGGCGATAGTTCTGGTGGCTAGGTATGAGACGAGACATTGCTGAGTTTGTATCTCGTTGCTATACATGCCAGCAGGTGAAAGTCGAGCACCAGAAACCTTCGGGTTTGCTTCAACCACTTCCAGTCCCTACATGGAAGTGGGATGAAATCTCTATGGACTTTGTGGTTGGGTTACCTCAAACCCAGAGGAAGAAGAACGCGATATGGGTTGTGATCGACAGGCTGACCAAGTCTGCTCACTTTATACCTATTCGAGATACAACCAAAGTTGAGAAGTTGAGAAATATCTATGTGAAAGAAATTGTTCGTTTGCACGGAGTACCGTCTGCTATAGTCTCGGATAGGGATCCTCGGTTTACTTCTCGCTTTTGGAAAGACCTTCAAGAGGCACTGGGATCTCAGGTCCGTTTGAGCACGACCTACCATCCACAGTCAGATGGCCAGACAAAGAGAGCTATTCAGATCCTTGAGGATATGCTCCGTGTATGTGTTCTCGACTTTGGTGGGTTTTGGAATGATCATCTGGGGCTAGTTGAGTTTTCTTATAACAACAGTTATCAGTCTGCGATCAAAATGGCTCCTTTTGAGGGATTGTATGGTCGTCCTTGTAAATCTCCTTTATGTTGGTCGGAGATTGGTGAAAGTTCCTTGGCAGGACCGAGTTTGGTTCAAGAGATGGCAGCAAAGATCTAGTTGATTCGTCAGAGAATGTTGACAGCACAGAGTCGGTACAAGTCTTATGTTGATCGTCGTCGTAGACCTTTAGAGTTCTCAGTTGGTGACCAGGTGTTCTTGAAAGTTTCACCCCGATTAGGTAATCGACGGCTTGGAGGCAAGGGAAGTTTGCTCCTCGTTTTGTGGGACCTTTCGAGGTTGTTGGTCATGTAGGGAAAGTTGCTTACCGTCTAGATCTACCACCACAGCTGACGTCGATACATAACGTGTTCTATGTATCGCAACAGTGAAAGTATCTCTCTGATCCATCTCATGTTTTGAGCTGGAGTGATCTTGAGATTGAACCAGATTTATCTGTGACTGAACGACCAGTCAGGGTTGTTGATTCTGAGACCAAGGTACTTCGTGGGAGAACGATACCTCTGGTCCGTGTTCTATGGCAGCATGGTTCTGATTCTCATGAGACGTGGGAAAGAGAGGCACTAATGAGAGAGCAGTAACCTCATCTTTTGGACGTGGAGGTTTCTTCATAAGCTTGTTGGGGACAGAAAGATCATATGGTGGGGAGGTTGTAACATCACGTTACGTTTTCAGGTACTTTTGATGTTTCTAAATACCTCTGTTTTGGAGTAGTGACGAATGGGAGAGTCGGGAGAACTTTCAATGTTGTTTTGAGGCAAAGGGGAAGTCGCGCGGGCGGTGCACGGGTTGTCTAAACCGTGCGGCCAAACCGTGCGTAGTTGGTCTTGGAGGCAGTAGCTTCCGCACGGGCGGCGCACGGTTTGTCTAACCGTACGGCCAAACCGTGCATGGAGTGTATGCCGAGGCAGTGGCTAACGCACAGTTAGCGCATGGTTTGTCTAACCGTGCGGGCAAACCGTGCGACCACTTAAATGAGATCCTATAAAAGTGGATCTCACTCGTTTTTGCCTCTAAGTGCCTCGTTTTCCCTCCTAAGCGGCCCTAACTTGGGATTTTGCTTCTCCTAAGATCAGAGAAGGTTCTCTCATCGTTCCGGAGGCGATCCAAAGACTCCTTTGGTGAATCGAAGCTGGATTCTTAAGGTATGTGACCGTTCTTCATCGTTCTTGATCGGTTTCTTAGATCTACTTAGATCTACTTCTCATCTTCCCTCGGTTTCTTAGATCTACGCTCGTTATGGGTAGATCTAAGTGTGTGGATGCCAAATATGATGAGATTTGGTCTTGATCTTGCTAGGAGAAGAGATATAAGGCAGGTTCTTGAAGAAGCAACCCGGTTTTCTTGAGTGTTCTCGACCGTTGTGGTTTTGGTCAAAACCTTCGAGGTAGGTGGTTCCGTCCCGACTTACCAAAATGATTATCATTGTATTTGCTTGGTTTATTTCAACTTTAAATTCAACTGCTCAAATTCACTTTCATTTAAATTGATAAAAACTTGATTCCAGTGAATCGAGATATTTAAAATGGTTTTGGCATGGAAATTTGGAAAACCCCAATTCCATTGAATTGGATGTGTTTATGGAAATTTGCTGATTTAAATTGTTTAATTTAAATTGTGGATTTGATGGAAATAATTCCAATTAAATTGTTGAATTTAATTGTGGAAATAAATTGTGTGATGATGGAATTAGTTTTGATTGGATTTCAAACTGGTGAAAATGGCTTAAAATGATTTGATAGAAACTCATTGGTTTTATCTTGTGAAAAAGGCATGTTTTGAATAAAACCTGTTTTGGTTTTAAATGGAATGAAATTGGCACTTTTGAAATGGAAGAATGGGATTGATCGTATTTTTAAGTATTCTTAAAATAGTCCACTCATAATGTAAGAGCGCATGCAAGCCTTAGGTAGTTAGTGAGTTATTTGAATACACTCTATGCTACGACAACGTTCTAAAACATACTTGCGGCGGGTCACATCCCCGACGGGTTGGTGACGAGTCTCCTTTGGCCAGTGTCATAGGGACGTGTGTATACACATTTTGCTGAGTTCACATAAAGAGTGTGGAATCCTATAACTGGTTAATACTATCGTACCTTTTGGCAGATAACCATGTTGCTCGCTTGTTTATTTATATTTGAGATATAAATGTATGCCAATACTTTTGAACTGCTCTGCATGCCTGCTGAATTTATATAAACTGTTTTATATAAATGTTTTATTTAAGCCATTATTTTAGAAATATTCCATCATTGTAAAGCCTTTGCTTAAAGTAATTTTTTTCCATCATTTGAAAATGTATAGCATGTTTTGTTAAAATATGCTTTTGAATTGTCAAACCTGTTTATTTGAAAATTGAAAGCTTTTTTTTGGATAATCTATATTTGACATCTGTTACGGAATCTTTGGTGGTATCCTACTGGGCTTAGGCTTACACCCTACTTTTGCCTTCGGGTGTTCATAGACTTCCTTCTTCTAGGTTCGAGCAAAGGGAAGGGACCTCTTGATCTTTGGTCTTTGGTTTTGGTGAGTTGTGTCCTTAGGGACCTTGGGGTTGTTTTCCCATTTTTTTTAGTACTTGGGTTGTAGTACTTTGGGCTTTTTATGTCTCTTTGTCTTCTGGTACATTACTCCTGGTGGAGTTTCTTTTGTTATGCATACTGTCTTGTTTCTTTTCTTCCGCATTGTTGGTGGCAAAATCGTTCTCACTTGCATGTTGTGTGATGCCAGGTGCTAGTCGCCGACCCGTGGGGATCGGGAACGCCCTTCGGGCTATGTTAGGGCCGACTCGGTTATCGGGTTACCAGGGTACCCGGGCTGGTTCGTGACACATCCACTGTTGTATGCTTCTACAGAAGGCGGCGCCTCTTCCTGCTCGCGTCTGAGGTGTCGCACACAGCCGGTTTCTGTCAGACGCTTCGCACCCTGTCGAGTTCTTCTTGTTGGGCGGCGGCGCATGTTCCCAACTTGTGACCCGAGGAGCCACGCACCACCAGGAGCTCGTCTTCAACCACTATCGAACCCAGGGGACGTGGGAGCAGCGGCTTGGCACGACAGAACCAGCCGGTTCCAGCTTGCAGGGAATCACGAGAACCGTTGCGCGAGAGGAGGTGGAATGCAGGTTTCTTTCGCGTAGGCAAGGCGCGGTACCAAAAAAAAGAGGTGACCTGCGCCGGGTGGCCCGTTTTTTCTGTCTCGGGAGGGAATAACAGGAAAAAAAACCTAAAAAAAAACAGGACAGAGGAGGCAACCTGTGCCCAATTTTGAAGTAGGGAGGCACGACACATGGAGTTTCCAAGGGAGGGGAACGCCACTGGATTTTCTTTTGAAGGAGGGCAAACACTTCAGATGGAGGCGCGTTTGGATCCTTAAAGCAGCTCCAACACTGCTGGGAGCAAGAAGCGCTAGAGCAGGCGACATTTCTAATTATTTCACTGCAACAATCTGTCGCTCGGGGAATCAACCACTTTTGGATGATGAGCAGTTGTACCTGGTCCCGAAGAAGCTACTGGTGTTCAATGGGAGGGATCCTAGGGGCTGGATCACATGAGCATAATGGTATTTCTCTATCCACCAGACTTCGAAGGAATCAAAGATTCTCCTTACTCAGGTATCTATGGCAGGAGCCGCAACAAACTGGTGTAACGTGGTGTTGGAAGTCTACCCAGATGTGTCATGGTCCATGTTCAAAGACAAATTAATGGAGAGATTCTTTGAAACGGAGTTTCAGAATCCTTTCGCGAAGCCGGCGATTCCCACGAGTAACATGTTGCCACCTGAATCAGCTTGGGTGTCAATCGAAGTCAAACAAACAGGGAACCAAAATCAGACACTGATAAGTTTGGTGGCAAATTCATCAACTTCAAGATTTGCAAAAGAAGAAGAGCATGAGCAACCGCGTGCTCAAGCATTCGCGTTGCTTGTGGCGCATTCCACAGCACATGACGCAATTCCAGCACAAAGGCGCATCGTGGGGGCTCCATCTGGACTCGCGACGATGGTAGATTCTTCTTTCGCCTGCGGCATGGAACATGTGGCGGTTGGGGAACTATGTCATCGGGAGGCGAGGACACTCCAGGGGAACGAGCTGACCGTACGCACCCCTCCATTAGATATTGCGAGCAAGGGGACCTCCAAAGCAATGGCGCCAACGGTGGCATCTAGTGTTGTGCAGGTGAAGGGATGCACCATGAGGGTGGCGGCACATTCGCTCGACCACACTGATTGTTTGGTGATTTTGATGGGGACCATTGAGAGCTGCAGGAAGAACATGGCGACTCACGAACCATCTCACCAGAAGGAGCAACATCGCAAACCGTTGATAGACCTTCTGCCGACTGATCATCATCCGGGAAGAACTATATGGGAAATTGCCTGGAAAGTAGCTACGCTCAAGCCGCAACACACACAAAGGGTCCACAGTGCTAAAAGGTCCATCTTAGAGATTGTCTAAGGAATACGTGGAGTCAAGTTACATGGAGCACGACTGATATGGGAGATTGCTCGGCACCCGACAGGATCTACCAACTTGAGGACAATGTGGTTTTTCAGGACAGTGGCAGTGATATATACCATGCTGGTCACTTGGTGCAGTTAGAAGAGATAAGAATATGCTGGGAGAATATATGAAATATGCCTTTGGGACCCACAGAATATCCTAGGAATATTATGAGTTGTTAGGGGAGGGGTTTAGTATAAATAAAGGGATGAGGTTACGGGGAGCGGCATCCAGAAAGAGAGAATGTAATGGGCTGCTTTGAGCAGATCGGCCATTGGGCTTGGGCGGTAGTCTCTCCCGATTTTATTCTTCCTCCTATTCTGCTTGTTTTTTCTGTTGGTTCTCTAGTATTGAACAAGTAGCCAGTGTTTGGTTCTTAACAATCTCTCACCAATTTGGCAAGCCTAACCCATGATGCCTAGTGATGTCTACCCTCTAAACAAGAATCCCCAATAAGCAAATCCAAGATCTTCTCAATATTCGAGATGATGGAGTTTAGGAACATTGAGAACCGACATCACGTGCATGGTAATGGAAGAAGAAACACTGTTTACGAGCGTTATCCTACCTTCGAATGATATAAAAATGATCTAATTTGTGATGTGGTAGGTTATTCGTTCAACCAACTTATTAAAATGATGTGTGAGTAGTCATCTGTTGGATATTAGTGCACCTAGGTACTCCATTGGAAAGGATCTCTGCATAATTCCAAGACCAAACTCTAAGACTATCACCCTTGTGCTTGAACACCTTCCTGAAATAAAAACATTGTTCTTCTCTCTGTTTACGAGCTGACCACTCCACCTACAGTATTCACTAAGGATCTTGTGGAATCCTAGATTCGAGCGCTCGCTTCCGTTAATTAAAAATACCGAATTGTCTGCGAACATAATATGGGAAATGCCATTGAAGTGATATCTTCATTGAAAGGGGATGGCAGTACCTTCAAGGATGCTCTTATTTATGTATTTGCTGAGGGTATCCTACATAAGAATAAAGTGGCTCAAAGATAATGGGTCCCCCAACCCTAGACCCCTGGGACATAAAAACACACTTATTTTTCCCATGATGAAGATTGAGAGCCACACAAAGAAGAATCATCTAAAGAGATTTTCAATACTCCCAGTAGAGAGCCCCATGCAAGTAAGGACCCTGAGAATGAAAGACCATTTGAGACAGTCATAATCTTTATCCATGACCAGTTTTATTACTATATTTGACCCGATGACCTTCTAATCTAAATACATAGGCTAATTGGCCTGTAGTACTTTAAAGAGGATAGTTTTTTAATTTTGGGAATCAAAACTAAAGTTGTTCCGCTCACCGCACAGGGAATGAATCCCCCTATAAAAGTCCTGCACCACAACAACAATGTTGGACATAACAAGATCCTAGAAAACAACATAAAAAGAACATGGAAATCCTTATAGGCCAAGGGAGAAATCAGGAGCAAGAAAAATCAAAGCTTGATCAATCTATTTCTCTTCATGGATCAGCTCCAAAAAGATGTTGTCATTGGCTATAACCACACTCGGGATGGCATCAAATATCTCAGCATGGCCGTAGGATATCCAACATGCATGAAAGTACACCCCCCCTGCAAGGAGAGTTTTGAAGAAATATTTATCCATACACCCAACATCCTCCCTATCATTTGAAAAGGTACCATATTCCCTCCGTATATTTGGCCTCACAATCAGGCGCTTTTCTTTGACACATGAATGAAAATAAGATGTATTTTTCCCCTTTGTGAATCCATTTAACCATAGAATCTTCTCGCGCTTCCCGCTCATGTTCAAGAAGCTGCTCTTGCAGGAAGCTTTCCTAAAGGAACATATCATTGAAAAGTTGTTTGTCTCACCCATTCTCCAACCTGGACTCCAAGGATTCGATCTCAATTTTAGTATGATCCAGTTCATGGATATGGGGGGGGGGGGGGGGGGGGGGCTGCTTTGTCCAAGATTTAAGATCCCTATTGAGATGTTTCAAATGGTTGTGAAGATTAATACATAAACACCCCTGTGTTGTTTGGAGCCACGAATCTTCCACCGCTTGTTAAAAACCCGGGATGGAAGCCCACCTGGGAGAAAAATGGAAGTAACTTCTATTGTCGGGTCTAGGAGATATCTTCATAAGCACATAAGAGTGATCAGAGAGAGTCCAAAAAAGATGCGAAACATTCACGATCGAAAAGGAGGAGATGGCTTGTAAGTTAGCCAAACATTGATCCAGTTTGCACCATATGTGGCCTCATCCTCTTTGGTTATTGCACAAGGTGAAGTGGCTACCCATGCATCCCAAATCGAGAAGACCCCTTCTAGATATGAAACCAGCAACGTCCTGAATTGCCTTCCACTGAATAAGACCGCCTCCCATCTTTTCTGAGGGATCCAGGATGAGATTAAAGTCTCCTCCCACCATCCACGGTAAACACTCTGGATCAAATAAAACATCTTTCATATGGATGATCTTTCGTAGGCTTTTCATTTTACATAAAGGAACATCCGAAGAAAAAAGTGGACACTAGCAGTCACCCTAGTGGTGAAAAATTGAGTCTAGGCTTCCACTAAATCCACAGTGACACACAAATTCCAGAAAATCTAAATATACTGGTTGAGAGGTTCAACATGCATATAATTGTGTACCTTCATTCTTCTTGTGAAAGCCGCTATCTTGGATATGTGTTGCTTCAGCTCCAAGACAACAACTATCGCAACTTTTGTATTACAAAACTCATGAGATAGGTAATCCGTTTTTGCCTAGGTGCTAAGCCCAAAATCATTCTATATGAGGAAGGATGACATTATTGAAAGAGTTTCTTTGTGGCACCCACCACTGAAAAATCACTGATATTGAGAGCCTTTGCCGGAAAACATTTTAGTTGAGACCTGGTTCTCACTCCACTAGAAGGAGATCAAACTGCAGAGAAGAGAGATTCTGGAGATGCTGAGATTGGGAGGGGGTGAGAAGAGCTGACCCGTGGAAGCTCATTGGTGGAAGGGTAGCCTGGGGAGGCCTTCAGGGACCCAAGGGACCCTGCTGGAATCGAACACGAGAGAGCTCTGATCACCACCTCCGTGCACTTAGTTGAGGAAGGATTATAACTCGAGGGTTCATCCGAGATCTCCTTAGGAGGCCTGTAAACTACCAAATCCTTGCAGGGTTCATCATTTGGATGAGGCTGGAATGGAGGGATAATTGGAGGGGAAGAATCATTCTCGGTCGTGAAAGTGCCATCATAGGAAAGGGGCCCAATATAGAAGGAGAATAAACACCAGAAGCAGAAAGGGGGTGCAGGACTGGAGGAGGAACATCGGCAATGCTAGATCCTGGGGGGAGATTAATGCCTTGCTTAAGAGGATGAGAACCTAAAGGTGCTTTCCCATGACGAGCGACATGCGAGACCTTCCACGACTTCCTGCAAACAGAGGAGGATTGACCATGCAACTGACAGAGCGAGCAAAATCTCATCGGAAAGGAAGGAAGGATCTTTTGCCCCCAGTAAAAGGAGGCTCCCACCCTGAGAAAAATGCGGTCCGAGATGGGGTTTGAGGAGTCCATCTCGACGCAGATCCTAGCAATGGAAGTATCCAGCAGCAGTGAAGATATGACATCTGCATATAGGAAGGAACCCACGGTATCTCTGATGGACCTGAGGAAGGTGGGGTTGTGAAAAGGAAGGGGAATCCCTGGTAGATAGATCCAAACACCAGCCTTCGGGGAGTCTCATCCAAAGTGAACCACAGGGGACCATCTAAAAAGGTGAAAATGCCGACTTCCGCAGAACCAGGAGCATTGAGTGTAAGCTTTCACAAAATCCTCATTGAAAGAGAAAACAATGCAGTAAGATTTGTTGTTTAGAGCCGAGACCCTAGCTGGACCTTATAGAACACATGAAACAACAAGATTCTGAAACAAACATAGCGGAGGACGGTCCTAACCAGAACGAGCCACCATGGTCCATTGATGAAGAATCAAGGCCGCCTCGAAGGATTCCACTAGGAATTTGAGCACCAGATAGCCATCGAGGACACTGGTCTCAAATCGGTCCAAGGGGATCTTCAGAAATGTAGAGAAATCGTCCAAAGCTAAGGGCACCGGCCGAAGAAGGACTTAATTCATAGAAGCAGCAGCTAAAACACCATCCGAAGCTTAGCGTTGACGTGAGACACTAGGAGGGTGTAAATTCGACCTCAAGGGAGGAAGCAGTAAGGATGGGGAACGATCTCCAGCCGGCGGCACAAGCACCGGTAGCACCTCCAGAGCACTCAAGAAGGCATCACACGTCAAAAAGATTTGAAAACCATCAGGCGCGTGCGGCGCGTTCTTAGTCAAAGGAGAATCCATGTGGTTTTTTTTTTTTTTTTTTTTTGTGAGTATTCTTTTGTTATATATTTTTTGAGTGAATCCATTAGTACTTCATGTGACACTGTAAGTTGAGTTTTACTTTTCCCAATTTTAAATAAAACACCTTAAGAATTGTGTAATGTAAATAATCCAAAGTAATGTTACATAAGAGTTTTTTTATGTAAATTGCTTATCATGAATAGGACTAATTATATCAATGAATTTTATCTAAAGGATGATAAAGGTATTTTTATAGCATATCCAACAATTATTAATGTTTATCATGTATTCAATAGATGAACACATGAAATTTAAGAAATAGTTAATGTTATGTTTGATGAGGTGGATACTTATATGATATTAAAATGTATGGAGTTTGAATGTAATTTTTTTCAAAGGCCCTTTGTTTTACCTCTGGAGGATGAATCATATAATTCATAAATTATCTACCAAAAATTATAATAGCGAAATAAAAACTAAAAGAATTATTTCCAAAGAAGAGCAACCATCTAACAAATTAGGAGCATCATTACATTTTATATAGAATCTAGATGATATTTAGGAATCATCCTACTGGGAATTTCCTTACTGATGTGGATCAACTGGATATAAATGATATTTCATTATAAAATGAATTTATCTTGTAATATTATCTAAATTTAAACTAAAAATTGAAAATGATGCCTTTGGCTAATAACTGAGATAATATATACATAAGAGGAGTGTAATTCATTCTAATAAACCCGGGGTTGTAGATTGGAAGGATGTTTGAATGGTGTACATGTTGTTGGGGTCAAATTAATCTTTCAAAAATATGTGCGATGAGAATAGAGTAATGTTCTAAATAAGTAGAGGCGAGATTCTAAGGGTTATAATTAGTAGGGGGGATATACTATATAGAAATATTTTCTTCAATCACTACCACAAATACGAGCAAGGGAAGTGCTTAGCTTTTATCAGCGCTAATCAGAAAGCGCTGATAAAATGAGGAGTTTTATCAGTGCTAAAAAAAGTGATGATAAATCCACCATTTATCAACGTTAATATTAGCGCTGATAAAGCCCCCCTTTATCAATGTTAACAAAAAACGCTGATAAAAACGAGATTTTATCAGCGCTCATAATAGCGCTGATAAAGGTTTTTAATAGAAAATATTATTAATTTATATAAAAATATTTTAATTATATTCAAAAATAATGTTTATATGTATACATTAAATAAAAAACACATGATTATTATGTTTATTTTGTTTATGTTTTATTTATGTTTATTATGTTTATCAGTTTTAGTTATATCTTTATTATATATTTATTATACTATATGTTCATAATATTATATATAAATACTTTTTAGTATATATATATATATATACAAATACTTATTAAATATATATATATATTGAAATAAATTTATGTTTCTAAATGAATGTGTCAATTGATGCGTACGTTCATATTCTCATGAATATATGTGCATTGTTTACCCTAATGTTGGCCATATATACTATAGTACTATATATACTTGGTGTATTCATTCATTTCTTATATATATGAAACTTTATCTTCTCATAAATACTTAAAATCATGATAAATATCTTTAAATAAACAATAAATGTATTTATTATATTTAAAAATACAAATAGTTAGTTATATATAATTATATACTTTTTAAATATATTACATATAATTATAATTATATATAACTAATTAAATATAAATTTGTTTAAATAATTATAAAATTACAAAATATTATTTTAAATGATAAATATATATTTATGAATACGTTTTGAATATATTTATTTATAAATATATGTCTTTAATGGATATATACACAGGCACAAATACACACACACACACACACACACATTTAAATGCTTATGAAATTAAAATTAAAATTAATATATCAATTTATATCTACATATATTTAATTATAATTTATAAACAAACACACACACACATATTCAATTATAATTTAAATTATTAAATTATAATAAATATATTAATTATATATATTTATAAAATTATAAATGTAATAAATATATTGGTTATAATTTTATAATTATGAATAAATGATATGTTTTATCAGCGCTAATTAAAAAGCGCTGATAAAATATACACTTTCTCAGTGCTGATAAAACATTCTTTTATCAACGTTTTTTATTTAGTGCTGATAAAAGTATTGTCGGGTTTTATAAATAAACTCTAACTTTCTCCTCCCTCGCACCCCTCAAATTCTCGCAGAAGCCGATCGCTGTCGCCGTCATTGCCTCCTCTCCTCCCTCCTCTCCCACCTCCTCCTCCTCCCCAGTCGCCGACTCCTCCGCCGTCGCGAACCGAGCTTCGTCGCGCGACTCTCCTCTGTCACGCCTCTCATCCACCAATGGCTCTCCTCCGCCGCACCTCTCCTTCGTTGCGGCTCTCCTTCACCGCAACTCTCCCCCGCCATTGCCTCTCCTCCGTCGTGCCTCTCCTCCGCCGCACCTCTCCTACATCACAAACGCACCTCCACCGCGTGCTGAACCACACCTTCACGGTTAGTTTTCTCCTCTTTCTTATTGGGTTCACTTATTACAGTTTGATATTGATGGTGACGTTGTGAATTGTACGAGCTAAACGTCTCACTAAAAATTGTGGTCGTTGGTGGTTCTTGTTTGCGCACTAGTTATATTTGGTAAAATTCAATTTGTCTATACCATATTTTGAATTGGTAGATTTAAAAATCTTCAATGCAATGTGGTTTTTCATCATGGTTATTTCAAAAAATTCAAAATGTTTTTCCATACATTCAAAAATAAAAATTTTATCATCCACTGCTATTTTTTTATTACTCTTATGTATTTTTTCATGATTATATTATTAAATATTCATTTGAAAATTAAATGTCTTCAAAGTGCTTCCACTTCTTTTATAGAAAACATTATGTATTTGTTATGTTTCTATTATAAAAATTATTTTTAAAAGTTAAAGTCTTCAATGTATTTCAACTTCATTTACTAAAAACGTTATACATTTCTCACGTTTCCATTATCGATGAATGTTTTTAGCAATTGAACTCCATGATCTTGCTCCAAAGCTTCTTTGATAACCTAAATCAATAACTAGGTCTCGTTCTTCATCTAAAAACATCTACTTGATATGTCCCAACTATAACACCCCAAACTAATTCACTAGGACTGAGCTGAAGTGTCACATGACCTCATGTATGCTTTCCTGTACAAAATATGTTTCCAACTAGTAGTGAGGGCATAAGTGACATTGTGGGGATACTATTCCCTTGGTAAATAATAATAATTAGAGTACAAAATAGTAGAAATAATAATCAAAGTAAAAATTAGAACCTAAAAGGAAGAAGAAGATCATATAACAAAAACGTCAACCCATGCTATAAAAATATGACTTAAATTATCCAGGGAATAAGTTAAGAGGTCCCAATATGTGGTAGAACCATAAACAATAAACAAGGAAAAATAAATAAATAAAGAGGTATCTCTATAAGGATCTCAGAGTCTATCCTGATATCACCTCGATTAACCTATTCCTCCGGTATAATTTCCCTAAGCAGGGCCACTACCCTCATCTGAAATCCAGGTTAAAGAAGTCTGCACACGCACTGAGATGCCCGTGTAGGGTGTGAGTATAAAACTTATCAGGAAACCATTTATATGTTCTTAACATAAGCGAAATAGTTATATATAAGTGTATATGATGATAATAAAGTAATTTCACAAGTAAAAAAATCTCATGTTGGGTCATCGTGCGCTAACCGGGCTGCCATAAACCCCAACCCTACTAGCTTCGACTCCATATCAGAAGAAAAGCTATATTTGGTTTCCATGAATCTCATAATAGGACATATGGAGAATTTAAGTCTCATAATACGTCATAATTCCATCATGACTTAGGTTAATCCATAAGTCCATCATGCCTCACCAATTATCGCAAGTCAAGCCATAAAGCCATAATGCCCCACCAACTATCTCAGGTCAAGTCACAAGTCTATCATGACTTCCTTCTAGTATCAGGTTAGGCCACAAGACTATCATGTCCTGCTATTTTTCATTCAATACCCCACCATAATCATCATGCATCACGTTGCACATTCTGCCCATTTAAGGGATTAACCTAGCAATGAAGGGTCTATATGTCACCATGATACCATATAACGTAAGTCTACATCTATACACATATATACAAATACAATCCATAAAAAGGAAATTATTGAGCTATACACATGAATAAACATGTCAAATTAAGAGAGGTATCTTGGGTCACACACACACACAAAAACATGTCTTATTAAGAGAGGTCTCTTGGGTCACACACACACACACAAGAATGTCATACCGATAAAAGTATTATGGTAACACACACAAACACACAAGAGTTTTTATCATAAATTTATATATACTTTCTATAACATGGTAAGGAAATTCTTGCTTTAAGAGTATAGAATCCTAACATCATGTTTATCCAACTAAAACAAGATCAAACACCAATGATCCCTATAACTAACCCCAAATCACCACATAAGGATTCAAGAGTGAAGATACAAGAAGAAGAACATGTCAAGGGCTAAGATTGGTGTACACTTACCCAAAAATATCCAACATAATGATCAAATCTAGATAAATATGATAAAAATCTAGAAAAACGTATTTCTACATTCATTTTATTTGAATATAGAGGGAATCACATTAGATCATGTCGAAATTACTAAATCTGACCATGACAGTTAGGATCCTGGGTATTTCCTAAGGAGAAGAGAGAAGTTCTTATCTGAACAAGAAGAATGGAGGGAAAAGTGATCCCTTACCTTGAAATCCCTAGGAATGACATCTATAGATCTAATAGAAATGCTCTATAGATGGAAGGAATTCACTAAGAACAACCACTAGATTCCTTAAGTTTGAGATCCCTAGGTATAGGAGGAAGAATGCAGGGTTTTAGGGAGGTTTTGAGTTAAACAAATCCAAATTTTGGATTAATTAATCCCACATGAATGGTTTGGTCTCATAGTTTATCAAACTGTGTGCCAACCATGCAAGGACCTTTGCCTCTTTAAGGTACACTCATGGTTTAACTGCATGGTTTTGTTAATCACATGCCAATCATGATTTTGTTTCTTTTTCAAGTTACATAGTTACCTAGGGAATGTTACATGGTTAGATCTAACTGTGTTCTAATCATGTTACACCCTCCACTCCTTTCCAATAGGATACATTATTTCCTAGGTAAAATCACATGGTTTACCTTAGCCATAATCCCCCTTAAAGGATTTTAAAACCCTCTAAAAACACCTAGAAAATACCTAAGACTTCACCCAAACAAATAATAACTAATATCACTTAAAAAAAGGATGAAAATAAGGAATAACACACCTATAAAGTATTATTCCATTACAATATCCCCCTATAAGGACTTATCATCCCCGAGAAGTGTCTTTAGAGGTATTTCTCAGCCATCTTGGGCCACTGAGCCTGCGCATCAGACTCCTGATTCCAATATTCTTCTTGAATATGCCCACGATTCAAAAACTCAAATGTTAGGCACCGTCTTCCTTTTCAATACCTTTTCAATCCAATCAATAATTCATAGTATATGTTTATCAAATGATGATTTTACCTCCAAATCAAATTCTTCATTATCAATCACAAATGAAGGCTCCAACTCATAATTTCTAATTTGAGATACATGGAACACATCATGCACACCTCGATTTCATGGAGGTTGATTCAATTGGAAATACACTATACTGATCTATTCCACTATCTCGAATGGTCCCACAAACCGTAGTGCCAACTTTCCCTACCCCCATAATCATTGATTCCCCAACCAAGGTCATAGATTGTTCCCCAAATGAACTGATTGTCTCACACACCTACAAGACCATGACTTAGGGGTCTTTTATTTACCACATTATAGAGGCCTTTCCCCATGAATACATTATGTATTTTTCAAGTTTTAATTATTAAGGATTCAATTAAAAGTAAACATTTTTAAATTATTTTTACTTCTCATTTTTAAAACCTTTGTTTCTATTTAATAACTTTTTATTAGGAATTATATACAATAATGTTTTCAATAGTTATCTATTTCCCTTCAAAAAATAAATTTAAATATAATTTTCACTTCAATGTTTTAAAAATTTGTTGTGAAAAGGATTGTATTTTCACTAATATTTATCGTCTTAGGATTGTTTTCCATGTAGTGATATTTTATTCACAATTTATATATTATTATGATATGTTTTATTTTGTAAAATTAGAATTTTAATATTATGTGATTTCTTAAGTTTTTGTTATGTGATTTTTTTGACTTAATAAAATAATTGTTTTTCCATTTCAAGCATTCTTCCCACTCTTTCTCCTTTATCTCCCCCATCCCTCTTCTCTTCACTATTTCCCATAGGTTTCTCCTTCTCCCAGGAACTAAAATTCATTTTTCATGAGGATTTAGGGCTTTAGGTTTTTTGAGTGTTTTCCATGGAAGGTGACATGTTGTGTATTGGTTACCATTCAGTTTAAAGCAGGTGTTTCTTTTCTCTTCCTTTATTTTATAATTCATGGAATGTGTATACTTTATAAATTTATTTTTAGTTAACGTATAGTAATGTATGGGTTCTTGGGTGAAATTATAAATTTATTTCTTAAATTCTAGGCTTGACATAAGGGTTTTTTCATACGAATTTCATGTACTATTTTTAAATTAGATTAATTCTCAATAAAATCATATTTGAGAAGGTTTATGGGTCATTTAAATATTTTTATAGTTAATTTAGGTCTTATGCCTTTTTTGGTTTTTCAAAAGAATTTTCCAAGTGCTTGGAGAATGTTTTGGAAAGAAAAAAGGATTTTTTTAGGTGCTTCCAAAATCATTAAAATGATGAGACTTTAAATAAGGGGAGTGAGACTCCACATACTAAGTTGGTTTTCATGCTAATACCCTTTTTAACTTTAAAAAGTAAATGGTTTATTTCTCATGTGACTCTCAATGATTTACCCTATACTTGTTTCAACACTTATGGGTTATTAATTATTTATATGATGGATGTATGATGTGAAAAGGGGATGTTATATGTGATGGTGTTTTTCCATGTAGTTATTGTGTCATTTTGGATCATCACACACTAGTACCTAGGGTATATCCAATGAAATTGTGTTTCTTGATCGATCATTCTATATAGAGGATTAAATTATTATATTTATTTCATCCCCTTATGCTTTTTTTATTAGTGTAACTATTAATATTGGTTTTTTACTATTATATTGTTCCTTGATCACATGGTTCCCTTATTCATTGTAAATTTATTTTCTCTAGTTGATATGGGTTCTTTATGAGATAATGAATGTTTGATTTTCAAGTTTCAAAAAATTTATTTATTATGAGATGGGTATTACTTATATTTCCCACCAATTAATTAGGTAAAATATTATATATCATGATATATAAATGTTATGTGAATAGGTTGGTAAGTCTATAGGTTCAAAAAGGGTGAGTGTGATTGTGTTAATCTATACTCATAATAATACATGTGAATAAGTTAGAAAGTTTCTATGTTCATGGGTGAGTGTGATGGTGTTATTATATAATCATAAATTTAAATGTGAATATGGTTTTGAGTAGCCAATGGGGGGTTCAGAACACTGGAAAATGAGTTCACCCACCAGTGATGGGTTAGACAGTCTATAATGTTGATGGGAGGAACATTGAAAACTAGTGATCAGAGCTAGATAGGGGGTGTCATGAGACATATAAGGCGTGCGATCATCAGTGATTTGCATTGGCTAGATAGAGGGAAGTGATAATGGAATCTAGTGATTCTATTAGGGGTTCACTTTTAAAATGATTCAAGTGTTTTAAAATGTTTCTTAAAAAATTATGTGTGTTCAACATACCCTTTTTGGTTTTAAATTGCTTTAAAATTGTTTAAAAAAAGAATTGAGGTTTTTGAGATATGATTTTTGGAACTAATTGGTTTATTTTAAAAAGGGTTTGTTATTTTAAAGAGGAATTTGCATAAATTATTGGGTTTTTATGGGATTTCAGTTGTGATTTTATAAATAGTTTTCAAAGGAGATTTAAAGTCTATAACTTTTTTAGTCATGGTTAATTTTTATATCAACGCTTTGTGTACTTATTTTGTTAAATATTAATATCACCAAATCAAATAGGATGGATATGAATAAATAATTGATGGATACCAATAGTCTGACAAAAGAGTATGAAGATGGAGTGAAAGAGTTCATCAAGTTTGAAAAAGATCATTCATATGATCCTTCTCAAATATTTTTTTCCATGTTTACGCTATTGTTATTCAAGACAAGTTAGTCCAGAGGAGTTAGAAGAACACTTGATCTGTCACATAATAGATTAAAGTTATAAATGTTGGAATAAACATGGGGAAAAGGTGAATGTATCTAGTAACTGGGATAACACTATGTTTTATGGATCATTTGATATGATTACAAGTATGGACAATGAATAATACCATATCGAGGACATGATTATAGATGTTCATGACGATGAAGATCATATTAAGGAAATGACAAGGATAATTGAAGATGAAATTCATGATTGCCTAAAATTGTTTAAGCAGTTAAAGAGTTGTTTAAAGACATCATTGTATGATGGTTGCAATAAATATACAGCATTGTCAACTACATTGAAGTTGTATAATTCGAAAGAAGGAAACAGATGGAGTGACACCAGTTTTATGGAATTACTTGCTCTCTTTAATGACATGCTCCCAAAAGATAATGAGCTCCCAAGCCGAACATAAAATACCAAATGAATGTTATGCTCGATGGGTATGATCTCTGAAAGAATACATGCTTGACCGAATGACTATATACTATTTATTAAGGACAAAAAATCACTTAGAGAATGCCCAAAGTGTGGTGATTCTCGATACAAGAAAGATGAATCAGGTCCTATGAAAGTTTCATGGTACTTTCCAATCATTCCAAGGTTTAGGTGCTTATATGGAAGTGAGGATACTGTAGGGTAATTGACGTTGAACATAGACAAAAGAAATAAATATGGAAAACTATGACACCCAGTAGACTCTCCTCAATGGAGGAGAATTGATCATGAGTATCCTGACTTTGGAAATGAGCTGAGAACCCTTCGTCTTGCGTTATCTATAGATGGAGTGAATTGTTTTCATTTTTAAAGAAGCACTCACAGTACATGTCTGGTTATGTTGGTAAATTATAACTTTCCACCGTGGTTATGAATGAAATGAAAACACATCATGTTATCTATGTTTATATTAGGACCAAACAACCAGGTAATGATATTGATGTTTATTTGGCTCCATTGATCGAGTATTTGAAATTATTATAGGATTCAGGTGTTACGATGTATGATGCTTACAAAAATAAATATTTCACATTGAGAGACATGTTGTATGGGAAGATAAATGACTTTCCTGCTTATGGAAATTTTTTAGGATATGGAATTAAAGGATATCTTGGGTTTCCCATCTGTGAACAAGGTACAAAATCTGTTAGGTTGAAACATTCATAAAAAATTATGTTTCTAAGACATCACAGATTTATACCCTGATGAAATAAGTATCAATCTTGGATGACATCATTTGATGGAAGTTTAGAATAATGTACACCACAATCTCCACTAACATGTGATAAATGTTTTGAGAAAGTTAAAGATCTAGAAACTAATTTTGGTAAACCATTTTCGGAAAACCTTACAAAATCTGATTGGAAAAAGAAATAATTTTTTTTGAATTACCATACAGGAATTTTCTGTACATTAGAAATTTTCTTGATGTTATGCATGTTGAAAAAAGGTTTGTGGCAGTGTCATCGACACGTTTCTAAATGCCCCCCAGCAAAACAAAGGATGAAATTAAGTCTAGGTTGGACATGGTTGACATGGGAATACAAGAATAGTTGGCACTAATGAAGGGTGAAAAACAAACATTTCTTCCTCCTGCTACTTACACTCTTTCCAGGTTGGAGAGATATCAGTTTTGAAACTTCTTGAATGATGTAAAGGTTCTAGAGGGGTATTCATCGAATATCAAGAACACCACATTAATGCATGATTTAAAGTTAAAAGGTATGAAATCACATGACTTCTATGTTTTGATACAAGATCTAATTTTTATAGCATTATGTTGCATTTTTTCCAAAAATGTTTGTTATAATTTAATGAAGATCTATTTCTTCTTCAAAGCTACATGTAGCAAAGTTATAGACCTAGCGAAATTACCGAATATGGAAAGAGAAATCATCATCATATTATATTAATTGGAAATGTTTTTCCTAAAAAAATTCTTTGATATGATGGTTTACTTTGTGAGAGAGATTCAGCTATGTGGTCTTGTTCACTATAGATAGATGTACCCCATTAAATGATATATGATGATTTTTAAAGGGTATGTCAAAAATCAAAGTTAGCCAGATGGTTGTATTGAGGAGCGATATATTGTTGAGGAAGTCATTGAATTATATACCGAATACCTGTCTGGTGTGCAAAGCATTGGTCTAACAAAATCTCATCACATTGGGTGACTTGTGGGTGAAGGAATTTCTAGAAAGGTGCTTGTCACAATCAATATTACAGATCAGAAGAAGGACCTCCTTTACATTTTTCATAATAGTTTGGATGTTGACCCATATGTTAAAACCCACAAAAAAATTCTTAGGAATTCGAATCCATAAAGGGATGAAAAATGGATATCAAATAAACATAATAATTAGTTTATAGGATGGTTTTAGGACCACATTTTTAAGGAGTCAAATAAAAATCTAGACTCAATTTTAGAATGACTTCGATGGCTAACCAGAGGACCAAGTATGTACGTATTATCTTAGAATGCGTATGTAATTAATGGTTATACATTCTATACTAATGAACACGATGAAGACAATATCAAACAAAATAGTGTAGTTACAATTGTGGATGAAGAGATGCATGTTTTTGGTGCTAAGGATAGAAATCCAATTTACGCGAATATGTCATATTTTGGCATCAACAAAAAAATATGGGAGTTGGATTATAAGACATTCCGAGTGATGATTTTTCAATGCAAGTGGTTTGATAATAGAAGTTCTATTAAAATAGATGAGTTTGGATTTGTGAAAGTTGATTTCAGTAAGGAAGGGTAAAAAATATGAACTGTTTATAATGACATCACAGGCATTACAAGTATTTTATGTTTCAGATCCAACAAACCAAAACTAGCCAATTGTTCTATTATTGACCAAAACCACAGAAGAGTTAGATACAAATTCAATGGAGGATGACCCTTTCATTAAGAAGTATCAATCATTTTGTAGTGGTCCTAGTGTAGACGACATTTTTATGTCATAGGAGACCACAATAAAGGGATTTGGATAGTCGATAGAGGGGTCAAATCCCTTCAACATTTAAAAAAACGAGAGTTCAATAATCAGGTTATATTTTTTCTCTAATATACATCATGTTAATTTATGTTAATATCTATTCACTTCTGATTTTATGTTATCTAAATTAAATTTTAAAACACTTTTTCAAATAATGACTTATGCACATGATGATACTCCCAATCCCCAGGCACAACAGGTTTCTCAACCTTTTGTTGCTCGCAGTATAGACGGACAACAGGTTTCTCAACCCGTTTCCTTATGTTGATATATGTTCGTGTTGCTTTATGTTATCTAAATTAAATGTTAAACTAATTTTGCAGATAATGACTTCTACATGTGATGATTCTACTAATACCTAGGCACAACGGGTTTCTCAACTTGCTACTTCTCACAGTGCAGACGAACAACATGTTTCTCAACCTGTTGCTTCTCCCAGTGTAGAGGTATAACCACCATCTACACATGCTGATGCTAGCCCTCCAGATTCGGAGGAACATATTGGTGATTGTGGATCTGAGGAAATAAAAGGTGACGAAACACCGACGATGCATAAAAAATAGGAGCACCTCAGTTTGACGGTATAATAAAAAATCATTAAGTCTAAAGAGAAATGCATAAAATACGAGATTGAATGGAATAAGTGAGGACAACATATTAACCCCAAAAGGCCATATTCTGTAGTTACATTGGAATCGTCACTCGAAAATGTATGGTGATTGATGTAATTTCACGAAACCATGCTGTGGCTGAGATTAAGGCAGTGATGTGGGGAGATATTATGGTAACATTATGATATCATTTTTTTAATTTACTAAAAATTAAATAATGAAACATTGATTTAAACTTCATCATCTCTTGCAGAGTGCATTTATAGTAGATTACTCACAAAAATATTGTGTCTTAAGGGTTTTTGGAAGGATTTATAGTGGTTTTCACACACTTTTAACGAAATATCATCTTAAAGACGCTGAAGGGAAAATAAAACCACACCCACCTCTTATTTATGCACACTTGATAACCCAAGCATCGTGGGATGCATTTACTAATCGTCATGCAAAGCATTCTTTTTAGGCACATTGTGCATGGTAATACGTTGTTTGGTGGTATGTGTATTCATCACTTCGATGGACACTGTTTTATTTATTAAACAACAACTGAGTGATGAAAATAAACAACGGTCATCAAAACTAGCATACCCATACTGTAAAGCAAGGATGGGGTATGCATCACTTGAAAAAAATTTGGTACATATTTTAAATCCTCCATAATACTTTTATGTGACATAAAAAAACACCATAACTATGTTATTTTGTTTATATACAACTTGAATATTCAAAATGCACAGCCACTTCCATCCCATGTCATGTTCTATAGAAGGAGGCACATGTAACTAAAGATGGAAAACTAATAGATGAAAACACACAAAAAGTGTGGGAAACATGTGTAAGTATGACATAATAAAAATTTGTTTTTTTAAGATGCTATTACATAATAATGATTAATTATTTTCTTATATTTTCTATCTAACATGGTCACAAGAATCAAAAACACCCACATCAGATGCAAACATACTTTCAGTGGCCTTGAAGCAGCTAGAAAAGTATGGTCGCATCAGAGGTGCGGGTTTTGGGGTGACACTCCAAACATATTTTGAGAAAAAAAAAACAATCATAGGATCAAACTGAGGAAATGAAAAAGATGATAGAAACAATAGCTATGTTTCAAGAATAATTACAATAATAGAGAGAGATTATATAAAGTTTTATGGTGGGGGGGGGGGGCAGTAAAGAGAAGAAACAATTCAATAACATCCATCGCGTGAAGATCCTACCCCACCCACCACCAGTTTTGAGGCGAGTCATTCCCCTCAAAAACAATTCTTAACTGAGGTAGTCAATTTTATAATAATTATTTATATGAAATGTGAATCAGATAGACAATAGACACTGATACCTTTCCTATATTGATATTCTATAAGGTGAAAATGACTGTGATTTATATATATCAACACCCACTCTTCACCTTGTAGAGAGGTCTACAATGTTTAATATCTAGAATGATATGCTACACAATAGACCACATCAGATAGGTCATGTCAGAGTGTCAATTAATATTTCTCTAGAGCTGAGTGTCGAGCTACCTGTTGCAATTGATGATGTAGATATTCATATGGTCAAACAAGCTCTTAGAACATTCATCGCATGACCGTCACATCTTATAAAAAACATGTCGACAATGAGGTATTCATTTCCAATTTAATTTTCAAGCTAACCTTAATCATTTAATGAAAAAAGGTCTAAACTGATGCATGTTATTATAGATGGACAAAGTGAAGGGGGTGAAATGAAAGACCGATTCAAAACCATCTCAAGGATCAACCAACCAATCAAAACAATCTACCCAAATCACCTTAAACCCTCTATTCTATATCCACATTTATTATCATTAAAGGCTCATGTGGATACAAAGTTGAAAGATGGTGGTACTCATGTAATTTATTTTGAAGCAAATATGTATGGATGGGATAATCTAGACTTAATTAGTTTTGAGAGTGCAGCTGAAATCCTCAACTAAGAATGGTTAGGCTTCTTAGTTATAAATGTTTACATGAGGTATGTTTTCATGATTTGATTTTCCAAAAGATGATATACTATGATAATTATGACTAAATAGATTTCATATTTTTTGTGGGCTTATATATGAAAAATAATTAAAGGGATTTCCTCATGAACAAAAATTTGGACTCGTTAGTCCTCACGTCACATCTACAACACTAACAGATATAAATTCCAAGAAAGAGGGTGAAATAGTGGCAGACCTGCTCAAATCGTTTAACAATAAAATTACAGATGGCAGACTCTTATTAATTCCAAAAATAAAGGGATAGAACTGTACAATTTAATCATATCAAATATATTTTAATTTCCTTCATTACTTATTGCTTTTTGTGTTTTTAGGCAGCATTAGATGATCATTTCGGTCAATTTGGATATTCCAAATATTTATTTCTTGGATTCAAGCATGGATATCCAACAAACCGACCACAAATGATGGTGTTTGTCAATTTTTAATACACTACATCCAACATTTTAGAACTAAACATCTAGTTATATAATTTATATTATCTTTTAATGAGGATTATTTTATGATAGAGCGGTGTATGACTATCGTCTACATCATGGAATGAGGCTAGGGGAAAAGGACAAGAAACATGAAAAGTACTAAAACTGGATAAAAATTAGGGTATATATAATAATATTTCACTATACAAACACATATAAAAAAATTACTTATTTTTCTCAATGTTTCTATAGTGCCTGAAACAAAAAAATGATAAAGACTGTGGTTATTATGTTTTTAAATTTATGAAAGAGATCATATTCTTGGAACAAACTAACATCCCTAAAGAGGCATTTTTGAAGGTAATTAATATTTCATTTAAAATAATTATTAATCCTTTGTGTATTTATATTTTTTCAGTACTACTATGACTGTCAAAAATAGTCATATTCACAAGATGATATAGATATGCTTAGAAATGAATGGGCAACATACTTGATGGAATAATGTACAAAAATAGACTGAATATGATAAAATTTTCAAATAATTCTAACTTTAATAATATTGTCTACCTTATATTTATCTTTTTTTGATAGACCACAAAAGATAACGAGTATCCATAAGGGGTTTCCCCATCCCTTGAGTTTGTTGTGACGTCTTGAGACATAATGGGAACAAGAGATTACTCCACTCTTCTTTTTTTCAACAATGAGAAGTGTTTTTCTCCAAAAAAATATCTATTCAATCTGTAACATTGGCAGTTTCCCTCTTTAGTTAACCCAGTGAAGAACCAACTGTCATATATTCATTCGGAGGTCCTGAATATATAACAATTGGTTCTTCACCAGGATGACTAAAGATATGTTGTAGAAGGAGGATGTTATTCCATGTCAACCATATAAGGATCAAAGGTTTTTCCATAATCCTTCTAAAGTGGGTAAACTGAGCATATTGAGCAGGTCAGGTCTCCTTTTTAGGTTCCATAGGCATGGGTGGATTGATTTTCAGGCAGAAAAATGTACTTAAAATTTGTTTTGATATTTTATGAAAATGATCTATGTGTCATTTTTGAAATTTAGGAATCAAACACACCTCAATCTGACACACAATGTTACTGGTATGACCCCAAATATGTCTTTATTTAAAATTGACATTAATTTATGTAAAAAAACACAACTGACATACTGAAAACTGATGAAATGCATTCAAATTATTTTTATACTTTAATAAAATGATCTATCAATCATTTGTGATGTGTAGGAATAAACCGCACCTCAATCCAATGCATGAAGTCACTAGTATGACTCCAAATGTGTCTTGTTATTTAAAATTGACATTAATTCAAGTAAAAAAACACAACTAATGTACTAAAAACTGAGAAAATGAATTTGGATTGTTTTTATACCTTAGGAAAATTATTCATGAGTTGATTGTGATGTGTAAGAATCAAAACCATCTCAATCTGACGAACGATGTGACCAGTATGACTAAAAGTGTCTGCTATCAGTTTAAAATTGACATTTTAGTTCAAAACATGTCACTCATTGAAAAAAAATAAAACATGCTCTAATTTTCTTCCAAATTAAGGAAAACAATTCATAAGTACTTTGTGATGTGTATGAAGAAGTATCATGTCAAGCCGACACACGATGCGACCGATATGATTCAAATTTCATGTTTTCAGTTTGAAATACCATTTTAGTAAAAAAAACATCTGCCATACTAAAAACTGAGGAAATTAATTATGATTGTTTTGATACTTTATGAAAAGGATCTATCAGTCATTTTTGACATATAGAAATCAACTTTACCTCAATATGATGCATGGTGTGACCAGTATAACTCCAAATGTGTCTTGTTATTTAAAATTGACATTAATTCAAGTAAAAAAACACAACTGACATACTGAAAACCGAGAAAATACATTCATATTGTTTTGATAATTTATTAAAACAATACATGAGTCGGTTTTGACGTGTAGGAATTAACCCCACCTCAATCTGACGTACCATGTGATCCGCATGACTAAAAGTGTCAGTTATGAGTTTAAAATCGACATTTTAGTTCAAAACATGTCACTCACTAAAAACAAAGAAAAAATGATCCGATTGTCTTTCAAATTATGGAAAGTGATTTTTAATTCCTTTTTGATGTTTATCAAGTAGTATCATGTCAAACCGATGCACGATGCGGCTGATATGACTCAAATTGCATGTTTTCGGTTTGAAATGACATTTTAGTAAAAAATACACAACTAACATACTGAAAACCAAGTAAATTCATTATAATTGTTTTGATACTTTAGGAAAATGATATATCTGTCATTTGTGATGTGTAGGAATTAAATGCACCTCAATCCGATGCACGGTGTCACCGATATGACTCCAAACGTGTCTTGTTATTTAAAACTGACATTAATTCAAGTAAAAAACACAACTGACATACTAAAAACTGATAAAACATATTATTATTGTTTTTATATTTAAAAAATGATCCACGAGTCAGTTGCAACATTTAGGAATCAACCCCACCTCAATCCGATGAACGGTGTGACCGGTATGACTAAAAATGTCCACTATCAGTTTAAAATTGAAATTTTAACTCAAAAAGTGTCACTCACTGAAAACTATGAAAACACACTCTGATTGTATTCCAAATTAAGGAAATCAATTCGTAAGTCTTTTGTGATGTGTATGAAGTAGTATCATGTCAAACCGATGCATGATGTGACCAATATGACTCAAATTTCATGTTTTAGATTTGAAGTGCCATTTTAGTAAAAAAACATAAATAACATACTAAAAACTAAGGAAATTCATTCTGATTATTTTTATACTTTAGGAAAATGATCCATCAGTCATTTTTGATGTGTAGGAATCAACCCCACTTTAATACGACACACAGTGTGACTGATATAACTCCAAATGTGTCATTTTTATTAAAAATTGACATTTTTTAATGTATTCTTCATATTAATGTTTAATTTATTTATTTATAGTATTACTAACATAATATTTGTTCTCTTATATAGTTAAAACCTTTTTCTCAAGTTGGGATGATTTGCTCAGCGAATATTACTATCAAAGGACATTTTTTAGAGGGAACCACAGACGTCAAAAGAGAAAACATTAATGTTTTTAACTGTTTGTTAGATATTTGTAAATATAATTTTATAAAACATTATTCAAAATGTATATAGAAGTGTTTTTTTGGTATATATCATGAGTGAATATTTTTGTATTCATGATTTCAATTAAATTTATATATCATTTTTCCATACCTTTTTGTGCACTGCTTGTTTTTTTTTATCATTTTCATCATGTATGTGGTTATCTAGTATATACTATGAGTGGTT
Source organism: Viscum album (assembly GCA_963277665.1). Classification (NCBI taxonomy): domain Eukaryota; kingdom Viridiplantae; phylum Streptophyta; class Magnoliopsida; order Santalales; family Viscaceae; genus Viscum; species Viscum album. The sequence goes on from OY728123.1 coordinate 1,801,239,922, forward strand.
ATTTTTTAGCAGGTTTTTTCTAGCTTGTTCAAGTTATTTTTGCTGGTTTGGTTATTTTGGTCTGCTATTTGGATACTGTTTTGCTATTTATTTTTTGCATCTTGCTGGGTGTGCTGTTATATAAAAAGCACACCCAGACAGGGAAGCCTTTATCAACGCTTCAATTAGCGCTGATAAAGACCCACATTTATCAGTGCTAATTGAAGCCCTGATAAATGGGGACTTTATGAGTGATTTTTTAGTGCTGATAAAGGGGACCCCATTTAATAGAGGCTCAATTAACAATGATTTTTTAGCACTGATAAATGTTTTTTTAGAGTTGATAAAAGCCTGTTTTGTGGTAGTGAATATAATGACTCAAATTTATCTTAATTTTATTAGAATTCATAGCTCATCTAAACTATAATCTATTTAAAAAGGATAAAATGAGTTCCTTCCATAAGGTTTATTTTTAGGCTTATTTTTTTTATTGAACAACTTCCTAGTTGTGAATATATTATTCATATTGAACATTTATTTAGACATAGAGAAAACATTATAGAAAAAATAACCATTGAGAGCCTGATTTAGTATATTGTTCAAATTATTAATTCAATAAGAATTTTATATATAAATAGTAGATATTTTTTTATTGAGATAATATTTAATACACTATCGTTATATAGATTTGTATCAACATGTCATTTTTAGTTCAACCCAAGAAAAACATGTGGACTGATTTTCAGATCTTTGATTAAGTGGATTTTAGATGAGTTTGTGGGATGAACATAATTACATTATTATCTTCCAAATAAAATTGAGAATGAATGAAACTATCTTATCTGAGCATAATTACATTATAGATTTACTTAAATGCCTTAGTTTTAATATTTAAAAATTTATTAATACTCTAGTGTGTACTTCATGTAAATTTGACCATGTTGAATCTTGGAAAATTTTTGATCAAAAATTAGTTTCAGGAATAATAAGATGTTTAGTTATCTTTATTTCTAGAAAACTATACATTATTTTTACCATATTCTTGTGTGTGTGATTCCTAGTCAATTTTAAAGATTCAAATACAAAGGTTTTCATATAGATATTTCCTTTTAGAATTACTAACACATCATTCAAGAAATAAACACATAGATATAATATGCCACTTACTTTGGGATCACACACATAAAGGAGATGTTATTCTCAGGTTTATCAAAACTAATGATCATCTTACTAAAATGTTGACTAAACCATTAAATTTCAACACATTTCAATATACTAAACAGAAGATAATTATGATCACTTTTATGTGATCATGTTTCTCACTTCTTGTTTTCCTATCTCCCAACATTGAAAAACTCTCAAAGAAAGGGGGAGAACGTTACTTGTTTTTTAGAACTATTCTAACTTTTTATGTAAGTAGTTCACATTTTCTAATTTTTTTACTATAAATTATAATATTCAATTTTATCATTTTCTAAAACTACACTTCATGGATGTTATGTTTGTAATATATTTAGTGATAGAATTTTTTTATGGAATCATTTAATTCATGTTTTTATACTTATGTGAAGACGCCCTCATAGTATTTACTCTTACATATTCTTTAGATTACTTTTATATATACTCAATTTTTTTTGAATTTACATTTATATATTCTTGAGTTGTCCTTTTTTTATATGTCTATAGTTTCTATTATGATTGAATAATCATGTATAATATTTTCCATTTACTGGATATATCTTCATGATTTGTTTCTTCTTATTTCGATTAACCCTTGAAAAATATAGGACTTCTTTATTTATCTATCAATATGAGTATTATATTCTAAAATTGATGCTATGAATGATAACATAACTACTTTATATAATTAAATGGAACCCTATTTTATAGTAGAAGGTCATCCATATGTATTAGAATATGAATTTTTGAAATTTTATTTCATTTTTTTAATCATGAATTGATTAGTATCACTAAATCTATTTTTTTCATTAATAGAAAATGTGGGCGAAAGGTTATCTTTTGAAAATATTGTTTCTATAAGGGTAATAAGTGGGTCCATGGGGGTGAGAATTTATGTTAAAGGATATAATATTACTATTATTTATTCTTTGTATATGTCATGGAGGAGTAACATTAATGGAAATCACATTGTGATTTTTAATTTTAATAATTTTACTTTCATATTTTTTATTTTATAACTCTTCATGCATATTTTTTTTTTATTTTTTTGATTATTTTTTTTGAAAATATCAATGGTGGTGAGATTTGAGAAGAGTAAATTTCCTTTTATATTTTCCTCTGATTTGAGAATTGGATTTTTATTTTGATTAATAGGCATAAATTTCTACACTTACATGTTTATTACATTTCATTTTAATGAATGCAAGGGGGATAGATTAGAGAGATTAAATAATGAAATATTTATAGATGCAAACTCAAGAGTCTCATTATAAATGAAAATATGTTTTTTAATAAATTATAATCAAACATAAAATTTTAATGTGTTTTTCAATTACCAAAACTAGGATATTATGGTGTCACGTGACCCTTCTTTATCATTATTTTTAAAATATCAATACACTTTACATTGAATTTGAGTTAATAAGAAAATTTTATTAAATTTCTATTTTATAAATTTTATAAATTCTTATAATCTATGTTCCACAAAATTAACGTGATATATCTAATTTATAGAACATTGAGATACTACTCAAAATTCCATTCATCGAATGATTTTCATACTTTTGATGTTGTTATAAAAAAACTTGAATATACCAGACATTAACATTGGATGTTTGTTATAAAATTTCCTATAATTATATCTTAGGATTCAATGAATGGATGATATGACACCAATAATCGATAACTATATCGTAATGTTGTGAATCATCTTACTACTTTGAGTACATATGAAATTTTGTTTTTATTTTTCTTATGAAAAGATTCTATGTGTGGGGATTTATTGTAAACTCTTTTTTCTATCATACTCATACTTAAATTTAATAATTTTGATCAAATAGATTATATGGATATGAATTTAGGATATTTTAAATAATTTTTTTTGAAGAGGTTCAAGTGATATAAACATGATTACTTCTAAACTATTATGTACAAAAATTTCATGGTGTAAGCATGATTCCTGTTTTGATAATCAAAGTGTAGACTAGAAACCAAGCTAACAATTACCAATTTTTATCAAGGAATTTTACATTGTATAAATTTATGCTTCCAATCAAGGGGATCGACAAAATTTCTAGTGTAGAGAATGTATACAATGGTTTTGGTTACAATAAATCTAGTAAAATTAAGATAAAAATTAGGAGTTCTATAGTGGGAGAATTTTCATAAATAATATTCTTCTAAAAAGTATATTTATTATAATATGATACTCAATATATTGATTTTGTTTACCTTGATTTAATTTCAGATTGAATTCATTTTATTTGTAAATTTTGTAACTTCCAATCATTTTATATCTGTAATATACATTACTTTATTGTAGTTTGGATGTTTAGAGTTTATATCCTCTAGAAAATATAATTTATAAGAGGGTGAAAATTTATATACATTTTTCAAATTTAACTAATTCCAGCCCCCTATTTTAAATCATCCATATTCTTGGATACAGGATAACATGGTATAAGGTTTCCTCACTAATTCATAATAGATTTTTCAGATCATAAAAAATAAATAAACAGAAAAATTAGTTCTATGTAAGATACATTTAAAAATAAGAATACAAATTTTAAAATTAATACATCATTAAAAATACTTAGTGATATATAATACAAAACCAAAATTTTTATTTTAAATTTTATGGATTTCTCTACTATAATATGGTGGGATGTTTTGGGAATCCATAATTCTCTCCAAACTTTTTAAAATTCATCTATCTGATTTTGAATAAACTAAATATAATATTTAGATCATTATCTCAATAATAAAATAATTTATTTTTAATTCTACAAACATCTCTTCAGTTTATAAACCCAATAATAAATGTTTCAAAGGAGAGAATTACATAAATGATAATAAATGTTCCAAAGAACCACACAAATTTTATTATTTTTTAATATTTTTCATGGATCATCTCTTATCCAGAAATCCTCTAAGACAACGGCCTCCTACCACTAGTTATTGTTCCCAAAAAATGATGAATATTCATTATTGAATTATTTTAGGTGGAATTTTAGTATTATTTTATATTTTTAATAGTTCATCTTAAATACTCATCATCGACAATGTAATGAATCTTCATCATCAAAAAATTATAAAAGAACCACCCAAGAAAAACCAAACTATTCTAGAATCACTGGTGCATATTATTTTAAAATTTGAAAACTTGATGAAGGATAAGATACTATTTATCCCTTTTAACCAATAATTAATGCTTAGAAAAATTTACATTCAAAATCAACTTATCAACATGTGTAAAAGTACACATCAAAGGTGAAACCTAGGATATTAAATTTTATAATCTTATATATTTTCATTAACTAATAGTTAAATTGATCTTTAAGATTTAATTATATTTCATATATGATTAATGAAGTTTATTAATATATATTATATATTCTATTATTATATTTTTCCTTAATGAAATAAATTATTTTTTAATTTATATTCTTATCAGAAACAATTTATTATAAACATGAGTTTATTTCTATTATATATATATATATTATAGTAGAAATATATAAATAAATTAAAGAATATGTCTTATAAAACAAGTATATTATAATATCCATCATTAAAATGTTAAGATATTCAAATTTAATAATGATATAATATTTTAACATAATGATATTTTTTGATGGTAATAGTTTTAGAGAATCCTGACGAATAGGAAACCAGAAATTTATTATGATTATATCTTTTCCAAAAGTTACAATGACTTAATAAACCATTTAAAATGAATAATAATTTAAAACATATTCACTTATATGAATGGAACAATCACTTTGAATAAGAATTTAAGCATTTATATTTACAAGAATCACTCTATATAAATATTTATACAACTAGATATTTTGGCACACATAAAAAATTATTTATAACAAGGTTTTCTATAACATAGATAATAATTCAAATTCTCTTTCATATACTAGATCATTGAGTATATTTCAAAGAATTGAAATTATTTCATAAATGAATATATTTTAATCCACCATATTGAGTCCACATAAAAATTTATTTTTTAGCATAATGACCAGATAAACAACTATGACAACATAAAATAATTGACATGATTTTTTTATTAGATATAATAATGAAATAATTTCTATATAGGTCTAAATATTTACAATAATATCCACTTCTTCATGTATTTTGAGCATTTTTTTAATACAAAGAATTACTTTTTTCATTTAATCTCTTGAAACAAACTTATTAAGAACTATATTCAAATTTTTAATTTTAGAAATTGGATCATTAATTATAACTTCCATCTAAGAGGTAAAAATAAAAATTGACATTAAATTAAATATATAAAGTTTATCTAATAGGGAATTTTTTTATATAATAATATAATCATAAGAATTATTAAAAATATAAGCTTATTTTTAAAGAAATCAAACATATCATAAAAATTAACAAAATATTAAATCAGATCATCAAAATAATACTCATCATTTTTCACAATATAATCAATGAAAAATGAACCTTAATTGTTTGTGTGAAGAAAAACATATTATATTATTGAATGAGTTGATATTTCTTAGTATCAAAATTTGAACTATCAAATGATTCATTAAATATAAAAAAGGTAGTTTTTGTGTCCAGTTTATCATTTCTATTATAATCATATCTTTTTCAAAAAAAGCTTTTAATAAATTTTATTATCATTCATAAGAGAATAATATCGTATAACATAACCAGGCTTGTTGTATTCATAGAATCTGACTACTTTTGAAGTCCAATTATTATATTTTTATTTATTCAATGGTTTTTTAAAAGTAATGTATCCTATAGTATAATATTTTGTCTCTTATATAAAATTAAATATCACTTTATTTATTATTAAGAATACTATTCCCTTTTAAAAAATAAATAATGAATTTCTCTTTTTATTATTTTCAAATTTTCATAATGTAAATCTTAGCGAAACAACTTTAATTTCTACTAGATTATAATCAAATTTATTATCTTAAATTTAAAATATAGAAATAAAAAAATTCCAATTGATCTCTTTAATTTCACCACCTTGAACTATTTATATTTTCCAATAAAAATTGTTATTCCACTCTATCTATATTGTAAAAATCTAAGTGCTCTCAATGATCAATGTTTTAAATGAATTTATACTCTTAATGTGAAAATGTTATTAAAAATATATGTGATTAATATATTTTAAAAAATGATAATCTATCCATAAATTGTTATAAATTTGTAAAAATTTTCTTCATTATATTGTTTTATTTTTAGATAATATTTTTTTCCCTTGAAAAGAAAAAATAGCTACCCACTTTTAATAAGTTTCTAGAAAATTAGAAACATCATTAAGATAATATGAACCTACTCCAAATGGAACTGTATTCATAACTATAAAATGTATTTCTCATTTAGTTTATTTTACATCATATAATATTTTATATTATTAAATAGGTATCATTTTAGGATTTATTATGTAAAACCATCTGACCCATGATATTTTATGTAAATGGTTACGGTATGATTTGAAAACCAATGATTATCTTAATTAAAATGTTCTTATAAAATCTTATGATCCTAATTTGTGTTTGTGTAGTATTTTTTTCAATGATATATTAAGTGATTGATCACTTATTTTCAATATGATCTTATATATATAAGAACAAATAGTAATTTCATTAGAGTCTCTAAGCATGTTTGTTGAAATTTATAAGAATATCCAACCAAAGTAAGTTCAAAGGTCATATATTATATTTTGGATGATGTGGATTTAATATTGGATATTGGTGAAGTGGTTTTAATATATTAAACATGTGAAACTTAAATTTGAATAAGTGAACATTATTAACTACAATAAATACTAAATATGATCAATCTCATGATATTTATGGATTATATGAAGAAGTTGAGGGAGATGAATTAAATAAGTTAGTGTAATATTTAAGTTTTTTCATGATTTTTTATAAATACCATGAAAATATTTGTTTTCATGAATATTGAAAAATTATAATAGAAAGAATATATAAATACCATGTAAATAATCATTTTTATTAAGGATTTCTTGTGGATTTATTGAGTTTATGGCCATGAAAAAAATAATAATTATTTTTTTGAATATTTAATCCTGAAGAGTTGAAGAAATTGATAATTGAATAGGTATATAATTATGTAAAATTAATTATTTTAAGTATTAGTTTTTGTGGGTGTTTATAAAAAAATAGATTCAAATGAACCAATCTAGAAGGGCTATTTCAACCACATATTAGAGCTATGGCTCATCCATATCAGAACAATCATATACATAGGTTGTCATAGCTAGAGAGTAAAGTGCCTACATGATAAGGAAGGCATACAATGGGAAAGTATAGCACTTACAGGGACCATTAATGGTGTTTAGAAGGTTCATAAGGGACCATGAAGGTGTGGCATGACACGATGACTAGAATGTTTATGTATTGTATTGGGGTTTGAAACCTACTGTCGGATCAAGAAATCAACAATAAGGAATTTTCTTATAATGTGAAGCCCAACCAAACTGATGAAAGATGTGATATCACAGAAGCACATGGTAATTTTTATCCACAAAAACATACAAATATATGCTATGTCATTCGATCTTCATTGATCAGATTATCCACCAGCTTCCATGTCCTCATCTTGAACCTCTGCTCATCCACTTCACATAGGAGATCCTCGACACCACTAGTTCAATTACACAAGATAAACATAATTTATAACCATATATAATGCTTGATACCAACTTGATAATGATATATTCTTAGCATCATTCATGCAATCTATGAATTTCATGATTGCAAATATTCAAAAAAAGATTTACCTTTATACAATAGAACACCAAGTTACAATGTGTTTTTCATGATGTATGGATGATTTTGAAGCATTAAAATGAGAAGATGCATGTGATTATTATCATATGCATGTGATTTTGAACTCACAATGGAATTATATTATTAACAAGAAGATGCCACCTTTTTCAGATTTACTATTATCAGATGATAATTAAGGAAACCCGCATTCCAAAAAATATATTGATCATCAGTGTTTTATAAAATCATTAACATGAAATTTTAATCATATTTTGAAATAATTATCAATATCAATTCTATGTAATGATAACCATGAATATAAAATGATATCATCCAAGATCTGGGAGCTGCTGGTGAAATTATTTTGATAGCTCTCATTTCTCTATTGTGAAAATAGAGTACTTCTGGACCTTGTTCAAAGGAGTACACATGATCCATTTGGATACATGAAGAAAAAGTTTTTCTCTCATCTGTTGCATGAAGAATATTTTCTGTGACCCACCTAGGTTATATGGTGAAGAATAAGAACCCATGTAGTTTGTTTATTAAGTGAAGTGGAAGTCTTGCGAGCTTCCTAGTCTCAAAAAGGAAAGAAAAATTAAACTATTTTGAGTTAACAGAGATATAACTACATAAATTATATGGTACATGATGTTATATTAGATATCGTGGTATAAACTTTTCACACAAATAAGTTAGGTTGGAGGATTTTGTGGTTTCTTTCTCTCTATAACCTAAAAGGAAGCCGAAGCAGTACACAAAATAAACCATATTCTCATAGATTGTGGAAAAATGTTTTATACAAAAATTCAAATAATAAAAATAATGAAAGATAAATATTAATGTTTACATGAAGTTATAAGATATCACATGATATGACCATGATTGAATTAAGGCTTACATGAGGCTAGGCCACGACGTGTTACACCAAAAAGAAAGAAGGTAGTTTTGGATATTACATGCATGATACACATTATACATGCATGATACATTTTTGAGATTTTATTAATGTCAAATATGACATGATTGGATGAAGGAATATAGATAACCCAATACTGCAATTTATTATCTTGCATTGTGTGTCAAGGAAAGAAAGAAGAAGAAGATAGTGGCCAATATGCATTTAGTTGGTTATCATTTGGGTCAAAGAAATTCTGATATTAAAAACCCAAAATATATTTATATTATTGTTACTAAAGAATAATAAGAGGAATCCTATAGATGTTTACATTATTTTATACATCCAAATTATTTCTATATTTGAGGGAGCTATTTTATTTCTATAGTTTAAGGAAGATGATCAAAGTCCATTGGTGTTTATTAAATAATACTTTAGCTACACTAATAATCACATCATTAGTGACATGTCAATATCATGCAATCTAGTGATTCAAAGATAAATATTGAATTGTACCTCATTGTTAATATAATAACAAGTCCAATTCCATCCCATTTATCATTCATTACTTGATAATAAAAGAGAATCATTGTTTGAGAGGAATAATTTCTACTTTACACTAGGGAGTATTCATCCTCATTTTGGGAAAGCCTCATAAAAATATTTTTGTTCATTATGATTTACTATTTTATATGAATTATTTCTAATTAAACATGAATAAGTAAATATGACTATTCACTGCATAAGTTATAGGAGTATAAAAAAGGGTTAAAAGTTTTAAAGTGATAAAGAGTCACCACATAAAATCACCACCCCTCTCTTTGTGGTTATCCCAAAGAGATCCTAACACATGGTATCAAATATACTTGTCAAACCTCTAATTGGATTCCCTGGTTTGATGTTTCTTGAATATTTGATTTCTTTTATTCTTTAAAAATGGAGTGAAAATTGTGAGGAGTTTTATCTAATATTGATAATAATTGTATCTCACCCAAAAATTTTAAAAATAGAAGAAAAAATATTTGAGGAAGACTAATAAGACATTCATCTTATATAAATATGAAGATGAATTAATTTCACCATTCAGTAATTCTGAGAAACATAAATCTTGTATTGAAAAAGAATATCTATTGGTTAAATTTACTATATAGTAAATAGAAAAAAATTCTACCTCTGATGTTAGTGAAGAGTTATTTCATATGTTTTCCCATGATTTTCCAACAAAAGATCTAATAAAAAGTGGTGAATATCATTCCTTCGATAATTATTATTTTAATGATTTGAGGACATCCTTACAAGATAAGATCACTAATCATAAATAATATTATAAGAATAGAAATTTTGAAATATAAAAAAGCACAATGAAATGTGAATATATCATCAATAAATTTAATACCAAAAGTAATAGAATCAATGATATTAGAGAACTATAAGAAAATGGTTCTTACTTTAAGGTATGTGTTTATTTTTCTCTATGTTTTTTGAGTTGTTTTTGAGAAATCTGGGAGAACTAGCTAAGTTTTGGACAAAAACTGGACACATGACATGATTTTGGGGTTACATGTTGTGTACTCCCAAGTACATGTCGTGTACCCTTATCCATGTGTGATGGCCACACATGGCATGTGAGGATGTCAGTGAGGAAGTTAAGAAAAACCAAGTACACATTGAGTACTACCTAGTACATGTCATGTAGTCACGCTAGCAGGTCAGAAAAGTAAGTCGGTGGAAAAAAGATGCCAAATTAATAGTTAAATGGTATACACGACATGTATACCTATATACACACCGTGTACTTTTTTTTATTAAAATAGACAGTAGTCTCATTTTTCTGGTTCTGGATAGAACCCTCAAAAACCAGTCTATACAAATTTTATTTTGATCTCGATTCTTTATCTGAAGTTGGATTCAAACACCTTTAGATTCATTGGAACCCCCTCGGTTAGCTGCTGATTACCCTTGATCCTTTCATCTTTATTTTTTTCTAAACCGAGTTATAGGGGTTTGAACATTTATGATCGTTTTGTAGATCTACCTAGTTCTAGACCGAATTAAAGGCTATTACTGGATGAGGATCATCGTACAAGTATGAGGTAGGTGGTGCATACCCTGTTTCGTGTTTTCATGGTCATTTGGGGGTTTCGACCTTTTAGCTCAACGTTGGGTATTGTGCGACACCCATGTTTCTTTATATTTATTTGACTGTATGCCTTATGGGATGCTGTTGGGCATTCCCTTAACTTGTTATGCTTGAGTGTGGCTAGGTTAGATGCTGTTTCTCATTCAGGAAATTTTATCTAGGGGTTTCAAAATGGTTATAATTGAATTGTTTTGATTAAACTTCTGAGTTTAAACTATTTAATAATAATTAAGTTTATTAGAGGCTTTCAAGACCTCAATGATGATATAGGACAACACATGGCTAGTGAAATTCAACTGTTTAAATTGTTTTTCCTATTTAAAGTGATTATTTTGATTATATATGTAATGCTTGATATTTCATATGCTGGAACCTTTGGGTTGTGTTGGGCATGACCCAAATATTCTTGAGTGATGTTGATCATTGGTTGGGCTTGGAATGAATTATTTGGGTGGTCTGACCATGGGATTGGGGGTCGTGGACTTTGAATTAAGGCAGTGTGACTATCAGGTTGGGAATGGCTCAGGTTACTTTGATGGAAAGACCATCAGATCTGAGTGATAAGGTCATAAGGGCACAAGGTGCTAGAGAGGTTGTGGCTTGGGTTCTAATTTGGTGATTAGTGCTCACCTGTGATTTGGGTCGTGTGAACATAGATGACTCTGTGATGAGGTGGTTTTGACCACTCGTGTGGGTATAGGACCCTGTAATTATAGTTAGGTGATTATGGTTTGGGGGTGCTTGCTTGGGAAGCCATATAGAAGGTGAAGAGCCTTCAGATTGTCTGGGAGTGCCTATATGACATCAGTACTTGAGAGCACATGAGACTCATCGCAATTGGTGAGGACTCCTTAAGTGTATCCAGGTGACCCGGGATCAAATCTAGGTGGAGGCATATTTCCAAGGTACTGTAGTAGAAACTGTAGCAGGTACTGTTTGGCACTGTAGCATCTGGGACTATTCTTCCATTTGGGCCTTCGGGCCACCAATTTGGTCCCCGAGTCCTTTAAGGCCTTCGAGCCACCTAGGCCTTCGAGTCAGTAAGGCCTTTGGGCCACCTTAAGTTCAGATGAAAACTAGACAACCTACAAGGAAAAAGCTCCAGAAGGAGGATGAGCAAGGAGCTTTCACCATAACATAAGATAAACAGATTGAAAGAATGAGAGGGTATGAAACCTTCCATCGGGACAAGCCTATGCATGTACATGAAAGCCTAGACGAGCAGCCTTGTGAAGGTGGAGAGCTAATTTCACAATGAAGATGCTGGGGAGGAGCAGTTCCAAGTAGTTAGTCTAGGTTGTATGTAATGTTTGAAGCCTATGGGAAATTAATTCCTCTAAGGCATACATGCCATGTAATACTTACGCCTACGGGACTTGTAAGGGTTCCACCTCACCCCTTGAAAGGTGGATTATAAAAAATCAGTAAAAAATGAAGGCTTTCGGGCCATTGGAGGTGGAGTACTTGAGACACGATGTGTCAAGAGGCACATGGTGCCAAATTATTAATTATTGGGAATGCATATGAGACATCGGTACTTGAGACATGAGGTGTTAGGAGGCACACAATGTTGATTTACTATTGCTTGGGCGTGCCTTCGGGACGTCAGTACTTGAGACACACAGTGTCAGGAGGCACATGGTGCCATGTTATATGACTAAGATTCTGGCATTGGCTGAAGCATGTGACACTCCATGGTGGCTGCTGAGCACTAGTGTAGGTTGTGTTTATATTGTTCATTGTACTTTTTTACTTTCCTTATAGATTCTTGTCTTCTTAAACACTTATACAATGTACCCAACATTTGGTAGTATCCTACTGAGATTCATCTCACACCCTACATGGTCCCTTCAGGATGCGTGTAGACTTTATGGTTTTATGTATAGGAAAAGGATCAGCCTAAAGAGCTGGATCATAGTGCTATTTGGCATGAAGATGGTATGGACCTTGAGGTCATGCATTGCTAGAATTTACTTCTATTTTAGCTTTCATTATGCATCAGCATGCTTACTTTATTATTGTTTCTACTGCTGGTTAGCCATTGACGCTCTTTTTATATTGACATGTATGACCTACTATGAACACATGATTGGTTTGTTTAGTAGTTACAAGTTATGTTCAACGTGATATTCTGTTTACTTTCCGCTGCACTTGTTTATATATTTCTTTTGCTGGTTTATATTCTATTGATTGTTCTTCCTCTATGAAGGTCTGGTTCGAGTCTGCAGAGTCTCTTATTTTATATTATACTCAGACCAGTACCTTATCCTCCTTCCTAGAGGGTATAAACTACCCACTATACCTGTTTACACCCTCACGGTTAGTCAGCAACCTTTGGAATTTAGGGAGGTGTGCCTAAGGTCAGTAACACCGGCCCGTTAGCACTGTTTGGGTGGCTCTTCAGGTCTGGGATGTTACAAAGTGGTATCATAGGAGGTTATTTTTGATAGAGATTTAGTAGAATCTTTTGAATGACTCTGAATGGCCCGAAGGCCTTATTTTTTATTTTATTATAGATAATCCCCCTTTTAAGGGTTGAAGGGGAACCCGTATATGACCCGTAGGCCCAAGGCACAAGGCCCGACATGACCCGTAATACATGACCTGAAGGCCCAGAGGCATACCATGCCCATACATGACCCATAGGGCCAACCCACTAGAACTGACCCTCCCAAGCTTCTGCATCATTGATCGCCTTTAGCTCCCCACCTGCATTGCTGATCGGCTAGCATTGCCCTGTATAAAGCTGCACGGTGCCTGGTCCCAATGGCGATTACAATACCCTCTCATTCATCCAATCCGTTTAGCTCTGATTCTGGTGACTGCTACTATTTCTCTTGATCCTCTTCTGGGGCCTGCTCTGTGTGAACTGGGCTACTTCATGGTCTTCAATGGACCGAAGGCCTTTGATGTCCCGAAGGCCCTTGAGACCCGTAGGCCCAAATCGGTGGCCCGAAGGCCCGAATCAGGTGAATACTTTTGGCTGATACAGTACTAAATAGTACCTACTATAGTGAATGATACATTGATTACTACAGTGACTTCTACAGTAATGCTACAGTACCCTGGAAATTTGCCTCCACCTGGTTTTGAACCTGGATATCTTGGATGCCAAGCAGGAGCCCTTACCACTCATGTACGGGCTCATTGGTAGACGATTTTGAATGAATACTAATGAGATCAAGACTACCTTTTTATTTCTACTGGTTTTACTATTTGGGATATGGTATACTAGAGATAGGTTGTTATTCGAACTGGGTTTCTAGCTTGTACTTGGGTGCCTGCAGCCCCAGGTATGAGGGACGGACCAAGTTTCCTTGGGTGGGAATTTACAATTTTCTTTTTCTCAGATTATAGTTTATATGGTTTCAACCATGGTGGATCACTTGGTTTGTGATTATTATTGGTTTTGATATGTGAACCTTAACCTACTGAGGTAAGGGATAAAGAATTGGACCTTAGTCCGATATGGAAAGGCATGTTTTCTTGGATTTTGATAGGAACATTTTTAGGGTATTTCATTTTCATATCTATGCGTATGATTTGTGAAGTGATAATACCATGTGAATATTATCAATTTCCATGCTATGGGTGATTTTGAAATGTGAAAGGTGAAATTCCTAATAGAATTTCTTGTTTATTTAAATGTAATATGCCATGATTTAAATTATGCAAAATTGAACATGGAATGAGATTCAGGCCTGGCTCACATATGAGCAGGCATGTACTATTACTGAGGTGATGTCAATCACCAGGATTGGGCATCATAGACGTTAGTTTTAGGCAGTGTGAATGTCAGGATTGGGTGACTCGGTCATTAGTTTGAGGCAATGGTGTTTTTTGGGCAGGTCAAGGCCTTGGTATATTTTTATACTTGGCTCTATTGAGGGCGGGTAAGGAGGCCATGAGGTCGGGATGCCGTGTGGAATGATTGTGGTGGGGGAGAGTAAGGGTAGTAGTTACGCACTAACTTTTACTGCTTTTACTATATATTTTGAATTTATTTTTATATATATATGGGCTATCTGACCATTGATGGTATTCAGTGGGTTCCTCCTATACGGATCAATGGAGCATTAGGCGGGTGATGGTACTGTGCCGCAGGAGCACGATCAGGTTTAGACCCTTGAAGAGAAGACAGAGCATGAGCCGCAGGTATAGGCTCATGGGTGGGATCAGGTTCAGGATCTAATTCAGGTAGGGCAACTACCAGGTTTTCCAGCATGTGGGCCCTGGCTCGATGAGTATCTTTGTTCTATCCTGGTACGTGTTTTACAGGGAATTGATAGAGGTGATCAAGGAGTGGATCCATCGATGGTGTATCTAAAGCGGGAGTTCCATTCATACCACCCACCACTTTTTTAGGGTGAGGGTGGTCCACAAGAGGCTGAGAACTAGATAAATAGCATGAAGATGAGATTAAATCAGCTCGAGACGCCTCTATAGTGGAGGTTTAACATGAAAATGTACATGATCAGAGGACCGGTGAAGTGCTGGTGGGATGTGTAGGTTCAGGCTCGCATACATGAGGGAATAACCTAGAAATACTTCAAGGATAGGTTTTTCGAGCACTTTTTCCCAAAGACACTAAGGTTAGAGAGATATCGGGAGTTCTTGAGTCTTCAATAGGGTGACATGTTTGTCATGGACTATGCAGTTACTTTCAATAACCTATCTCTCTTTTCAACCGGTATAGTAAGCGATGCCATCTCAAGGGTGAGGCACTTAGAAGATGGATTATGGCATGCCATATGGGTGTAGGTAACCATATTTAGGCTTTTCTTGTTCTCATAGGTGGTGAATCAGGTGCTCATAGCTGAGGGAAACTTGACAGATAGGTCCCATTTGAGCTGGGCGATGTATTCAGTTGATGGTCCAGATAACAGGAAATGAGGTCGGGATGAGTTCCAGTAGCGTGGTTAGTCCAAGGACTCAACTAGACCACCTCATGGTAGTTAAAAAATGGTTTTCTTTTAGTGTGGGCAGCCAGGGAATGTCTGAACTCAGTGTGACAAGCCTCCAAAGGAGTGACAGGCATGTGGATAGGTCAGGAATCTTGAGTGGTTTTCCAGGAAGCCTTCTCAGACAGCCGATAGGCAGGGACTAGGACAGACTGTGTCGTCTAGGGTCAGATCAGGGTCGGTACCAGGTGAGGGTAGCCGAGGTTCAGTTGCACGTGGAGGAAGTGGCATAGATAGTGGGACCCATATGTGGGGTCAGTGTCCAGTGACCGGTGTAGCATCGCAGGGAGGACATGCTTCAGGCAGCCATGTGTCAGGCTGGGTGCATGCCATGGATCTTCCATAGGCTGTCCAGGCTGGTAAACCGATGGCGGTTAGAGGTATGCCATGAGCATGGACATGATTTTCTTGTTTTATTTTTGGAATATCCTGTTAAGGCATGTCTGTTTTGAGTGCATGAGGTGAACAAGATTTATGTGGACTGACCAGATGTTTCTAAGTGGGATTGGTACCATTTCGAGTGTGTGATATATATATATATATATATATATATATATGAGGAGCTGTGGGTCGGGGCATCGAGGGTGAAGGTTACTTGAGGTGCAGTGGGCATTGGGGCATCGATGATGTGGGTTACTTAAGGTGAAAGGAACCAGGTTTTGTTTTAAGCATCCATGGGATGAAGACCTCATTGAGTTGAACACTGATGTAGTACGTGACATGATTGGGTGTCAGAAGTGACACGAGAGCACTTGATGAGGAGCAGGGGTGATGATACGTCACGGAAGGACCATTGGCTTGAAAATAGGTCGACTAACCTTTTCTTGATTTGAGTTTTGAGGATAGAGTTATCTAGAATTTTGATTTATGCTAAGTATTTTTCTACATTGAGATTATACATTATGATTCATACCCTAATCTAGTGTATGCCATTATTTAGAAATGGCGCCTAGTGGAAGGAATGGAAACCGCACGAACATGTGTGTCCCCTGTAGGGATTTCCCTCTGATACCAACTATCACGCCCTGACCCCAGACTGCCCCGAAGTTGGTGTGATTTTGTTAAAAATATGGTGTATATTTTTTTTATAAAAGGATAGGCTAAAATCACACACACATGTTCCATTCAAGAGGATTGTTTTGGTTTAGGTCCTTAAGAATCAGATAAAATTATTACAATTCCTTTAAAACTGAACAAAAGTCTTCATTAATTAGTCACCTAATAGAGGGATTCAAATCTACCAAACCTGTAAAAGAAAACAGATTGAAAAGGTAGGGCGAGTATAAGAATGCTCAGTAAGGGGTTTTAAAATAATATAATAAACCAATTAAAAACCTTTTGAAAACATTCCTTTAAAATTAATAATAAAGCCTTTCCTTAAGAAATGTTGTAACACATATATCATAATATAACAATTGGTCTAAGAATTAAAGATCACATTTCAAGGATTACTAACAGAGTTACAAGGAAACATGTTGCAATTATAAGCATTCCCATACAGATCATAGGGTGTACAGAATAATAAGTAAAATTCATTCTATCTCCAATGAGCATGACATGTGAATATGTAAGTACAAAATTTAAAACTAAGAGTAATGCATGATCAGAGTTACGCTTAAAAATAATAACTTAAATTTCATCCTTCTATTGTGAAACATACACTGGAAAATAATTCTCTTTATGCTGAATAATTAATAATCCATAAGCTTTTACTTCATCTAATTATCATAACATAAGCTCTTAAACCAAGAATATTCTACTAGTTGAATATTCTCTTGGTTAATTAAATGACATAGTCATAATGAAGAAAGTGCATAATGCGGGACTGCATCAAGGCCTCAGACAAGATGTCTAATGATTAAGGCCTCGACCAAAATACATAAATCATAAATTCTTCAAGGCCTTATTCCAAGACTGTATTTTGTCTCATGAGATCTACCGATGCATCGATGGGTTGTAGTGGACCGCACCTGACACTTACATAAGTCCAATACATTCCTCATTTCTATAAATAAAAGTTCTTATACCACTTCGATTTATTAAATTGCTTATCACTTATCATTCAAAGTGTCACATATTACTTGGTTTCTTATTTCTCATTATTCAAAGTGTCCCATACCACCTTGAATAATTTAATTTTCTCATTTCATATTTATTCAAAGTGTCCCATACCACTTTGAATAATTTAAATTTGTAATTCATGAAAGGTGATTTCTTTATCATTTACATAAACAAAGTAATTCATGCTTATAACAATTCTATCAATGCATGACAATGAATGAAAAGTATGGTAAGCAACACATATGTCAAGAAATAAAGCACATTAAACACTAGTTTATCACATGAGATGAAAATCCTAAAATCCTTATTATGAATGTAAATATTTTATATTCCATAATGCACAATACTAAAATTATGATAATTGTCTTTCATATTTAAAACACATGTTGATAAATGTAATATTTAATAAAATAAAACTTAATGATTGAAAACATTTATTGTGGTAGATTAAAGTGATTTAGAAATTTTTTTGATTATTTCCTTCTTCTAAAAATATTTGGAGGGCATACACTAGGGTGACACAAATCTTATTAAATCACCAAAAATTGTTTTTATGAGAACATAATCAGTTTATGATTAAAACCCAAATATGAAAATACATATAGTCTTATATACATATATAAGCTTTTTGAACAAAAATATAATGATTTAAATTTTAAAAAACTACTTAAACTTTTAAATTTAGTATTTAAGAGTCTTAAAATCAAACATAATAGTTGTTTGAAGAAACCTGTATGAATATATATATATATACACACATTCAGTTGGGTGTTTAACCAACTAGTTTCTTTCTAAGATAGTGAATTATTGATTTTAAATGATGATATCAACTCTTTATCATGAAAGGGTGTGTGATGTTTTGTGGTTCTATAGGTGTATAAGTATATATAATTATATATATGTATATAATTTATAAACAAGCCTTATATATTTCATGGCATGATTTTTGATTTATGCAACATTGATTTACTAATGTTCCTAAAATGTTTTAAATATCCAAGTGTCATTACACATATGATGTATGATCCTTATAAACACTTTAAAAAATCAGTGGAATAAAATGAAAAGGTCGAGGAATAGGAGGCCACTGGTTCAGCGCATGTGAAGGAAGAAGACACTGTAGGAGAGGAAAGACCAAAAAAAGAGTGAATGACTGTGATATAATGTGGAGAAGATCAGATGACTATGGTGAAACGTGGGGATTTACAAAGGATGGGTGGTCCAAATTAGATCATGCGTGATCTGATGGATGTGAGCGATGTAGGGTTTAAAAAAAACTTAGACAACTATGATTAGATCGAGACTTGATCAAATGACTATTAAAAATAAGATGGAGTCACTAGTGCAGAAAACGTTTTTTACGTCACCATTTTTTACGTCGGTTATCTATAACGACCTGATAATCTGTGAAACGTGGTTTTTTACATCGGTTATTTTATAACTGACATAAAAAATGCGGCGAGTATATTTTTAACGTCGGTTATTTTAAT
This sequence comes from Viscum album, assembly GCA_963277665.1. NCBI lineage: Eukaryota > Viridiplantae > Streptophyta > Magnoliopsida > Santalales > Viscaceae > Viscum > Viscum album. The sequence goes on from OY728123.1 coordinate 1,801,259,427, forward strand.
AACCGACGTTACAAATTGCGCGCGTTCGTTTTTTACGTTGGTTATAAATTAACCGACGTAAAAAACCAAAGCGCGGGGTTTTTTAGGTCAGTTATTTGATAACCAACGTAAAAAACAAGATATCTACGAGTTTTTTACGTCGGTTATTTTATAACCGACGTAATAAACGCGGCTTTTGAGGGCTTTTTGACGTCGGTTATTTTATAGCCGACGTAACAAAACAACCCGCAGAAGTTTTTTACGTCGGTTATACAATAACTGACGTAAAAAACTGTGATTTCTGATGTATTTTTTACATCAGTTATTCTATAACCGACGTAAAAAACCAACATGCGGATTTTTTTACGTCGGTTATTTTATAACCGACGTAAAAAAAGCTATATCTGATACATTTATAACGTCGGTTATTATAATAACCGATGTTATAAATTTAAAAAACATTTTATAATGTCGGTTATTAAATAACCGATGTTATAAAACATTTAAAAAATTAACAAGACCCGTGGTTTGTCATTTATGATTTTTCGATCGACAGTCCGGCGACTCGTCTCTCTCGCACGGTAAACCCTAATCGTCTCATCGATCTCGCTGCGTTAAACTCATTTTTCCTTCATCGTTTATCATCTTTACTCTCCTCGGATCTATCATCTCAACTCGCAACACTCAAGTAAGCCTTCCACAAATTTATTTCGTTCGTTTTTTTCCCAGATAGTCTATATTTATGTTTTGCGATTTTTGTGTTTAAACTAGGTAAGATTCTTCCATTTCGAACCCTCTTACCTCTTTTTGACATCATCATCTTATTTATCATCCCCCGATCTATTAGATCGACTCGCAATATTCACGTAAGCCTCAACTACTTCTATTTAGTTTGTTTTTGTTTCGCGAATGCCCGACATTGATGGTAATTTTTGTTGTCATTGACAACTAATGATCTCATTCACCTATATTACTGCATAGAATGGTTATTAATTAAATGTATGAATTCAGAAATGATATTTACTGTGTTTTTGTTTCTTATGTTTATCCTATTTTATATGAGAATCTATTAGACATATAATGTAATGGTTGTTGACCTCTATATCCCTTTGATGCATCACTATGTCTCATGATTCCAAATAAAAATGGGTTCTACTGAGGACTTACCCTAGTTTATTGAGGCTTTGGCCAAGGCCTTGACAATATGTTTAAGATTTCTAGAATTATCCATTACCTCATTATGATATTAGTTATTGAGAAAACTTGTGATCATTTGACTAGTTGAATATCATTGGTTATTTTTAATTATCATACGATCATTTAAGTATCCATATTTAATAATATTTAATTCCATCTATTTCATGCTGAAGTATATATTAAATGCATGTGTTTTTAGTTGTTCACCATGCCTAGTTTTTATATGTAAACCATTGTTTGGGGGGTTGTCCGGGGGGTACGGGGCTGTCCAGAGGGTTGGGGGGTGTCCAGGGGGTGGGTGGGTGTGGGGGGATGTCCAAGGGGGTGGAGCCTGTCCAGAGGGTTTTGGGGGTTGTCTGGGGGGGTGTCCAAGGGGGTCGGGGTGGGGGGTGGTGTCCAGGAGGGGTGGGGGTGCTGTCTGGAGGGGTGGGGTGCTGTCCAGGGGGTGTGGGGGGGGGGGGGGGTTGTCCAAAGGGTTGGGGGTGTCCAGTGGGGTGTCCAAGGGGGTAGGGGGTGGGGGTGGTGTCCAGGAGGGGTGGGGGGTGCTGTTTAGAGGGGTGGGTGGGTGGGGGGGGGGTGTCCAGGGGGTGGGGGGGTTGTCCAGAGGGTTGGGGGGGTGTCCAGGGGGTGTCCAAGGGAGTGGGTGGGTGTGGGGGATGTCCAAGGGGGCGGGGGCCTGTCCAGAGGGTTTTGGGGGTTTTCTGGGGGGTGGGGGGGGGGATGTCCATAGGGTTGGGGGGTGTCCAGGGGGTGTCCAAGGGGGTAGGGGGTGGGGGGGTGGTGTCCATGAGGGGTGGGAGGTGCTGTCCAGAGGGGTGGGGGTCTGTCCAGGGGGTGGGGGGCTGTCCAGAGGGTTGGGGGGTGTCCCGGGGGGGGGGTGTCCAAGGGGGTGGGTGGGTGTGGGTGGCTGTCCACGGGGGTGGGGGCCTGTCCAGAGGGTTTTGGGGGTTGTCCGGGGGGTTGGGGGGGGGGGGGGGGTCTGTCCAGAGGGTTGGGGGGTGTCGAGGGGGGTGTCCAAGGGGGTAGGGGGTGGTGGGTGGTGTCTAGGAGGGGTGGGGGGTGCCGTCTAGAGGGGTGGGGGGCTTTCAAGGGGGTGGGGGGCTGCCCAGAGGGTTGGGGGGTGTCCGGGGGGGGGGGGGGGGTCCAAGGGGGTGGGTGGGTGTGGGGGGGCTGTCCAAGGGGGTGGGGGCCTATCCAGAGGGTTTTGGGGGTTGTCTGGGCGGTGGGGGGTGATTCTTAGGTTTACTCCATTTTCTCCAATTTTCTAACAACCATGTAGGTGCCATGGTTTTCTTTGATTCAATGGAATTTAAAACTGTTATATCTAACTATATTTTGTTTTAAAAATAATATTCAAGCATATTTTTTTAAATACCCATAGATTTGTTTTATATTTCTAAATTGTTTTACATTCAAATTATGATTTTTTTCATATAAACATATATTTGTCTTATCTTAAAAATATATATATTTTTGATATTTGTTATAGGTAATAATGATTTGAAGTTGGATTATGGCACATCGAATGAGCAATGAATATGAGGAAGGTGTTGATGCCTTTTTGGAATTTGCTAAAAGAAATGTTCCAAGTAGTGATATTTTTTTTCTGTCCATGCCTGAAATGTTTGAATATGAAGAAGTTGAAAAGTAGAGAGATAAAAGACCATCTGATTTGTCATGGTTTTAATTTGAGTTACAACCCTTGGATTTGGCATGGTGAAACTGGACGGAATGTCACTGATGATGATGATTCACAAGATGATAACTCTGATGTAATTGAAGAAATGATTCGCGATATTGTAGCAGAAAAAATTGAGATAGAACCGACAGTTGCACATCTATATGGTGATGCTGAAAAACCATTATATCCTAGTTGTACAGATTTTACGGTTTTTTTGGTGGTGTTATAATTGATTAACCTGAAGGAAAAACATGGATGGAGTGACAAAAGTTTTATAGAGCTGCTACAATTGATGAAAGACATTCTTCCAAAAGATAACGATCTTCCAGATTCACATTACAAGGCTAAGAAAATATTATGCCCGATGGGATTGGGATACAAGAAAATACATGCTTGTCCGAATGAATGCATTATACATAGGAAGGAATATGAATTTCTGTTAGAGTTTCCTAAATGTGGGACATCACGGTATAAGGTGAAAGAAAAATCACAGGCTGATGTAGAGATTAAAAAGATCCCTTCAAAGGTATTTTGGTATCTTCCTATAATTTATCATTTCAAACGTTTATTTGCTAATTCACATGATGAAAAAAAGTTAAGATGGCATGCTGATGAGAGGGTATGTGATGGAAAGATACGCCATCCAACTGATTGTCCATAATGGAAGAAAATTGATGTGCATTATTCTACATTTGGAAATGAAATTAGAAATCTCAAACTAGGGTTGTGCACATATGGAATGAATCCATACCGAACCCTCAGTAGAACACATAGTTCATGGTCTGTTTTATTGGTAATTTACAACCTCTCTCCTGAAGTTTGTATGAAGTGAAAATATGTCATGTTGAGTATAATGATCTCTGGTCCAAAGCAACCCGACAATGATATTGATGTTTACTTGTCACCATTGATTGATGATTTGAAACTGTTATGGGAAGATGGTATTAGGGTGTATGATTCTTATAAAATGGAATATTTTCAACTGCATGTAGTGCTTCTGTTCACTATAAATGACTTCCCAACGTATGGAAATTTGTCTGGATATAGTGTTAAAGGGCATAAAGCATGTCCAATTTGTGAAAAACAGACATTATATTGTCAATTGCATAATGGGAGGAAAACAGTGTACATGGGTCATCAAAACTTTTTGCCTATGTATCACCCTTATAGAAGACTAAAAAAGGAATTCAATGGCTCACAAGAATTTGATACTGTTCCCAAACCTTTATCCCCTGATTTGTATTTTGAGAGGGTGAAAAACCTTGATGTGACATTGGGAAAGACATAGAAATCTAGTAATGATAGAAATATTTGGAAGAAAAGGTCAATATTTTTTGAGCTACCATATTGGAGGTATCATGAAGTTAAACATAATATTGATGTCATGCAAAGAAGAAAGAAATGTGGATTTTGAATGAGCACAACAATTTTTTTTTTCATGGATTAAAAAGACTTTTCTTGGTAGATCAGATGTATCAGAGACATTAAAATGGATAGTGGGTGGTCCATGTTTAAATGTGATAACATGGTCCGGTTATGACATTAATGGCTATACATTTCATACGAAAGCTCAGGACAATAGAAGTGCAGTTCAGAATAGTGGTGTATTGATGTTTGCAGAAGCAATGCATTTTTCGAGTGCTAAGGACAAAAACCCAATTTTTGCATCAAGTGCATATTATGGAGTGATTGAAGACATATGGTAGGTTGATTACTTTAAAATTAAAGTTCATGTTTTTAACTATAAATGGTTTATTGGTAACAACAGCGTCAGACACGATGAATTTGGAATGAAACTTGTTAATCTAAATAGATTGGAAGACACATCTGATTCTTTTATAATGGCAACACATGCAAAACAAATTTTCTATGTAGTAGATCAATCAGATATGCAGTGGGCTATTGTTTTACAAGGGGAAAAACAATATGTTGGTGAGGATGAACTTGATGAAGATGCTGATTTATGTGAGATCCCTAATTCCATGGAAATATTAACAGAACATAATGATGAGCATGTTGAAGACATGGTTTGTGCTATAAGGAACGATCACGATGAAGGAATTTAGGAAAACAATCCATTTTTACATTCCTAAAATTACAGGTAACATATGTTTATTTCTTGTTTACATTTATTTTTTTAATAAATGTTAGATATTGTAAGTTTTTTATTTATTAAAACATGTTTTAAAACAAAATAATTATAAGTTTTTGTTTGTTTTAAGTTTGTTTAGTTTACTTTATCATGTTTATAACCATTACATGAATTATATATCTATTATTTTTGTTCAGTGACAATTACTTTACCATGTTTATGAGGTTTACCATGTTTACCATGTTTACCATCTTGACCATCTTGACCATCTTGACCATCTTTACCATTGTTTAACATGCTTACCATATTACCAATGTTTACTATTACGTAACTTAGTACACTTTTCTATTTTTTGATTACAGTAGTATTAAAATATTTGAATTTTTATATTTGTGAACTGACGTTTGTTTTTTTTGATTTGAAGGATAATGACAAATCATTCAGTTGATCAACCAAATGATTCTGGAGATGATCATATTGGTCATACCTCTGGGGATGAACATTCACATGCTCCTATTACGACAAAGAGTTCAAAGGTTGGTAAACATGGGTGCACACGTTTACCAAAATTATCACTTTCCCATATGTAGGATCATAGGATAGTCGTTGAGTTTGATGATGATGATATTCCTAGAGGTCTGAATGCAAAATATTTTAAGAGTTTTGTAGCAACTCAGGATAAGAACAAAGTAAGCATTCTGTATGATGACTGGAGAAGTGTGGATAAAGTGATAATATCTCAGTTGTGGTAGACGATTTTGGTAAGATCTTTTGTTATTGTTTGACTATTCTTTTAATATTTCTATTATATATAATATGTTTAACCTCTTATTTATCAGATGACATTTGATATTCCTAACACTGGAGGAGTCAGGAAGAAATGATTATCGTTGGCTACCAGGAGATGGAGGGATTTTAAATCAACCCTCTCATCTGATTTCATTTATGGTCATAGGAGTCATGACAATCCATGTCATGTATATCCTTTTATAGATGAAGACACATGGAGACAGTTTTTTGAAAGTAGAAGAAAAGAGTCATTTTTGGTAAGGGCAATGTAAAATTTTATAATATTTCTTATATAAATGATCTTATTAATGTTTTGTTAATGATTTATTATTCTTAATTTACAGAAAACAAGGAAAGCTCATCATGAGATCCAATCTAAAAATGTATACCCTCATAGTTTATCTTGGGGAGGGTATGCATTTTTGGAAGAACAAATGATGGCGGAAAAATTTCAACAACCAAGAGTTGAGTCTTCAAGCTCTGGAGAGGTGGCCCCTCCATCCCCTCCATCTAGACATGAAAAATGGAAGAGAGCTCGGAAGGGGAAAAAGGGCAATATCTTTTGGAAGAATCGAGAATCGTAGCTGAGAGGATTGTAAGATATCTATTTTATTTATTTAAGTTAACTATTTTCTTCATATAATTTCAATCATTACAGAAATGTTCAATTAATTAATACAAGACTCTCTTGAGGAGCAGAGTTCACAGGGGACATTTACAGCTACTGGGAGGGAATATATTTTATCTGTAGCATTGGGAATGCCTGAACATCTTGGTCGTGTAAGAGGATATTTGGCAGGTGTATCGGTAAGAAAAGTGTTTCCACGTTCTTCAACTTCTAACGTTGAGGGGGTTTATAAAAAAAATAGAATCCTTAGAGGATGAAGTATATAATATTAATGCGATGATGGAGGACAAGATTAGAGCGTCAATGCAGTCTATGTTTTCAGACATGCAAAGACAATTTTAGACTGCATCTCCCACTCCTCCACCTCCCCCTGCAGACCCCATTATTTATCCTCCACCTCCGCCAGTAGCTCCCACTCCCCCACCTCATCCCGCAGACCCCATTTTCTATCCTACTCCTCCACCGTAGCTTCCTACTTATTTCAAGTTATATATTGATGATTCTCAACATTATATAGTAGCATTTGGGTTGGTATATTGTATAAGTGATACAGTTTATCATCAACAATTAGAGGTAGAGAATCAGAGGGTCACTGTACATGATATTATAGATAGATCAGCTCGGGTACCATTACCTACAGATGGGGTGGCGATAGTTGGACATAGTATCAACCATTTTTTAATTTGGCCATCCAGACTTCTTTGACTCATTACCATAGAGGTATGAATGTTATATCTTTTATTTTATTTTTTTATTAAAGTTGTTTTATCATTTGAAAATTAATATATTTTTCAATTTATTTTTACAGGAATACTTCAAAGGTAAATAAATACTGTATAGACAACAACAAAGACAAATGGATATGACATCAGATACAAATTCTATTAGTCTTGACATATTGTCAAGATATTCAAATTTTTTGGCGGGTTATTATGAGTTTCCAATGGAAGCTCATGTTTGTGGATGTGAAATAAGTGTGGGGATTATGAAAACTGATATCATGGAGCTTGTTACTAGAGATAAGTTGGGCATCAACGTGGTGCAAATTTTTTCCATGTAAGTCTTAACACCTTTTCCCTACATTATATTTATTAAAAATATATACTTATGTATGTTTTGTATTAGGTATCTTTATAAAATTTGTGAGAGGAATGAGCTGACAGATGTATATGGATTCATGGACCCCCAATTGATTTCCCCTGAAGCATGTGCATTGAATGAGGAACAAAAAATGGTTTATATTGCTGAAAGACTTGAAAAGAATATAGTCACACAATGTTGGATGGTGCCTTTTTGTGAGAGGTATGAAACACACCTCTCTCAAAGAGTTAATTATCTTTTAACATAAAAAACCACTAACGTTAAATTTCCTTTTATCAGTGATCATTGGATGTTAGAGGTTTTTTTCCCAAGGGAGAAAGCACTTTATTGGATATGATCTGTCCATGATGATGTGAGGGAAAGTTTTAAGAATATATTGGAAAATTAAGTTTCAATTTCTCAATAGTTTTATATATTATAATAAATTTTAAATTTACCCCATTCGTATTATTTTCTAACAGTGCATGGGCCTACTTTCGAAAAAACACAAAGAAAAGGAGTGCAAAGATCAAATATGTAAATGCGAAGGTAAATATCCATTTATAATTTGTACCTTTTGATTTATTACATAAAAACAATATATTGAATTTACACTCATTCAAATAGAATTTTCATGAACAACAAGGCGTCATCGAATGCGGATATTATATGTTAAGATTTATGTATGAAATAATAACAATTGGGATAGTTGTGAATTTTTACCTGGTAAGATTTCATCTTAAACTTTTCCATAATATTTCAATTTGATTTATTCATTATACACGTTAAATACTATCCTTTTCATTTGTAGATTTTTGATGACCCTCAACCCTATACTGTTGAAGACATCAAACACTTACAAGTGGAGTTGTCAAATTATTTTACAGGTTTGATTGAATTTTAGTTGTTTGTAATATTGTCATTGTAATTGTGTATTTGGTAGTCGTTTAGGTTGGATTTAGTTTTTTTTTGAATTTGACAGTGTAAGTTTTGAATGTTATATATGTGAATGTTTAATTTTGCTCTACTTCTTGTTTTGGTCTACTTATGATGGTTTTTCTGGTATGGATTCTGGTTTTGGGGGGAGGGGTTCCAAGGGTGTGGGGGGTGTTCAGTGGGGTTGGGGGGTGTCCAGGGGTCTGGGAGGGCTGTCCGGTGGGGTGGGGTAGTCCAGGGGGGTGGGAGGGCTTTCCAGGGGTGTGTGAGGGCTGTCCAGGGGTGTGGGAGTGCTGTCCAGGGGGTGGGGGGGGGGTATACATGAGGTTGGGGGGGGGGGGGTTGTCCAGGGGTGTTTGGGGCTGTCCAGGGGGTGTGGTGGGGGCTCCAATGGGGTGGGGGAGGGATGTCCAGGGTGTGGGGGGGTATACATGAGGGTGGGTGGGTTGTCTCGGGGTGTTTGGAGCTATCCAGGGGGTCGGGGGGCAGTCTAGGGGTGTGGTGGGGGCTATCAAGTGGGGTGAGGGGGTGCTGTTTAGGAGGGTGGGGGTTGTCGAGGGGTGTTTGTGGCTGTCCAGGGGGTCGGGGGGAAGTCCAGGGGTGTGGTGGGGGCCCCAATGGGGTGGGGGCTGTCAAGTGGGGTGAGGGGGTGCTGTTCAGGAGGGTGGGGGTTGTCGAGGGGTGTTTGGGGCTGTCCAGGGGGTCGGGGGGAAGTCCAAGGGTGTGGTGGGGGCTCCTATGGGGTGGGGGCTATCAAGTGGGGTGAGGGGGTGCTGTTTAGGAGGGTGGGGGTTGTCGAGGGGTGTTTGGCGCTATCCAGGGGGTTGGGGGGCAGTCTAGGGGTGTGGTGGGGGATCCAATGGGGTGGGGGAGGGCTGTCCAGGGGGTATACATGAGAGTGGGGGCTGTCAAGTGGGGTAAGTTTTATAAGTTATCAATGTAAATGATTAAATTTGATTTAGTTCTTGTTTTGATCTCCTTCTGTTTTTGTGGTACAATTTCTTGATTTGGTTTCTGGTTGATTCTGGGGGAGAACAAAGGACTGCATTCAATTTTTTTTTAAAAAAATTTTGCTTCCACGTCGGTTATAAAATAACCGACGTGATAAAGAAACCGGGAAGGGTTTATCATGTCGACTTTTTTAATAACCAATGTGATAAACACATGTGGCATGGTTTATCACGTCAATTATTTCATAACCGACGTGATAAAAGGATTGGGAAATGGTTTATCACGTCGGTTACTTATTAACCGACATGATTAACCCCACCCCCCGGTTTTTTCACGTCGGTTATTAATTAACCGATGTGATAAACATCGCGATGTTATGTTTTTACGTCAGTTTTTAAATAACCGACCTAAAAAATGTTATTTATAACGTCGTCCGTATTAATGTCGGCTAAAAACCAACGTAAAAAATGAAAAATAACCGACGTAAAACATGTTTTCTGCACTAGTGAGTATATCCATGGCCGCTGAGGTTTGAAAGCCGAACTGATCAGCCGACTCAGATCATGCGCGTCGTGATCGAATGGCCCAGATCTGCTCCTAGTTAAATTTTTTCCGCCCCACATCAAAACCGAGCAAGATTTACGACTCCTTTATAAGCTCGGGACTCTAAGACTATGCTCAGATTACTCCCTCTCCCATTACAGTACCGCCTCGTACTGGATTCTTCTGCGGGCGCGATTCTATGCCCACCCACGCCGTCGTTCCGCCCCGCATGGTGGAGCGCTCTGGCCCTTGCACACACACCCATTCATGCTGCGAGAAAGCTATGCTTCCCGTGCACACGACTTTGCACGCACCCTGCGTGCGCCCCACCTCTAGTCCATTTCTAGAGGGTTGTGGGTGAGAATCTAATCAAGGCCTTGAGGGCTTCCACAAGGTGGGCCTCAGATAGGTGGGGTACTCACCTATATTTTAACTAAGTAAATATTTATTTTTTTGTTAAATATAAAAATAAGTTTTCATATCTATATATAGGTTCAAACAAAAATGAATCCTATACTATAACTACATATTTTTCTTAGTTGTATAAATGCTAAAGTTTTAAAAACATAAAGTGATAAATAAAATTTCAATACATCATTAAGAAAATATTATATTACTATTACAAAAATAAAAAACATATTCTTAGTTAAGATCTTGGTTTAAACATAAAGAATGAAAACATTCATAAAATATTTTCAATACATTTGAAATATTTTAAAAGTATTTTAAATCCATACCCCATTTAGAAATAATACTAAGTGCAGCTAAAATATTAAGTCATTATCCTTTTTAAATTTTATAAAAAGAGTTTATATATTTAATTTTATAAGGTCTAATTTTACTTGAACATTTTAATTTAAACCATCAAAATAGCCAACGGCTATAAGGTCTTATAGTCGTTAGAGACTCAAAGGTCACCTAAAGGGAAATGGTCGAATTGAGGCCTTATATAAACATGTATTAGGGTGTTCCATATTTAATACAACTTGGTGAAAAATGGTGCTCTTCATACCACTGATGCTCAGTGTGGTTGTAGTGGATCTGACTATACTGATGTTTATAATGACGGATCTAAAAGATCCTTTCTATATACTTGGGGTCTTTGTTGTATTGGGTGGTCTCCCAGTAATTCTAATAGGTCTCTTAATAGGTATTTTTGGGTAGTATAGTTTCCTTTGTTCTTGTTGTAATATAAAAACTTTGGTGTTTAAATAAAGAAAGTGTCTAGTGTTTAGTTTGCAAGTTTTATTCAGACAATATGTAAATTAAACAGAACAATACCATAATATTATTATTACACGAGAAATAAGTTTTGGGGTGTCACATTTGGAGTCTGATAAGAAAAACTTAATTTTTGGTGAATAGTAACCTACCCTTATGAATATTAACATACCCTTATAAATAGTGATATACCCTAATGAATAGTAACCTTACCTATGATAGTATATAAATAATATTCAAGTGGAATTACAATATACCTATGCTTTGGAATAAGTAAATAAATATTTTAAAATTGTTGTTTTTAGAATAAATTATGATTTTAATGAAATATTAAATTAATAATATTTATAAAATTATTTTTGAAAAATGGACTTAATTTTTGGATTCTACACATCAAAAAATGGTTAGGGTGAATTTTTGGTATTTTTCTGAAATACTCGAAATTTTGATGAATAGTGAAATACGGTAAAATACTGTATATACAAATTATCAGTTAAATACACTATTTATGACTTCACAAGTGATGTAAGGCCACATATTTCAAACTCACATACATTTATTACTATTATTTGTCATGGAATCATCACTATTTCTTATCTTGATGGAAATTAAAAAACTAATGATTAAAAAATTATGAAAACCCTCCTCTCCTCCACTAAAAAAACCCCCATCAATCCCTCTTCACTTCACTCCTCTAAGTTGTGAAGCTCCTCAATGTTCTGCCCAAATACCCTCCCCTAGTCACTCCCCACTTCCAAGAATCTCTTTATCTTTCCAAAATACCAAAACCCATTCCCTCAAGAAGGTTCTCAAGGAGGTTATTTCAAGAGGCAAAACACCCTTATTTTTCGTTTAGTTTCATTTCAATTTATCTTCTTTTATTATCATCTGCTTACCTCCACTATCCAAATTAACATGATATATCCAGTATCATATATATACTTGAATTAAATCATGTGAATGGAAGAACCATCATCAATATTCTTACTCCCTCCATTTTATTTTTATAAACGAAATCAACGTACACGAGGTTCCAATTTATAACCTTCGTGGACGACGAAGTTTCGTTCTTCAATATATCCTTCATTACAGGTCATGAAACCATATTAATGGTTTAACCATAATATAATATATGTATTATAACCTAATTAATATTCAGAAACCATTATATGTACATATTATTAATTTATACGACAAAACTAGTTCATAATAATCCAAATACCGCCAAATAATCGAAGTGGTTGTCATCTAATGATTCATCCTCATTGTATGAACCCGAACCTTTTTTTCAGGTATGTTTTTCCTTTTTCTGGAGTTTTTGAGAAAAGAGGAGTTTCTGTAAATTTTTGAAGTACACGCCGTGTACTTTATAAGTACACACCGTGCACTTCGATGCCGCGTGAGGCTGTGTATTGGCCGTGTCTCAGCCACACACACGGTCGTGTGGGGTGATGTGAAGGCCACTTAAAGTAGAGTACATAAAATCCTAGTACATTCCATGTACTTCAAAAGTACATGTCGTGTACTTTATTTTTTTTTTCATTAAATGCACCGGGGTCACGTCTTAACCCCAGAACTGTCTTCTTCTCCAGCTTCTTCGACCGAGAGCATCCCGTACGACCATAAATCTCCTCCAAGACCCCAAGCCTCCGTCCATTCTCCGAATCGACTACTGTCAATTGCGTTGGAACCACAGTGGTAAGATCTCCCTTCTTTAAGAGCATCGTTTTCCAATTCCTCCTCCTTTTCAAGTTATCTTGTGTTGAACGTTTTGTACATTTTCATAGATCTATGACGTTATAAGAAGATTCAAGCCTTGTGGTTAAATTATATTGATATCCTAGCATCAAGGTAGGTGGTTTGTGCCTTTCCGTTCGAAGTCTTTGAGTTTTATGTGCAATTTCCACCAATACCCTTGAACGGGGTATTGCGTGTTTACTGTTTTGCCCCTGTTGTTTTCCTGCCGTGCTTGTATGCTTGTGTAGAGATAATTTGGCTATGTATGAGGATAATTTCTATGCTTGGATGTTTTGACCATGCCTTATTCTGTTTACGACCTTTTGGCCTTTGGCCGTTATACCTATTTTCCATGCCTTGTGACCATAGGATGGAGTGTTGTTTCCTAACATGCTTGTTATGCTGTAGACTGGTTAGCCAAGTAGCTCTGTAGTTTTACTTTGGCCTTATAGTATTATTATTCTTTGAATGGCACGAGGCCATGAGAACCTGGTGCAATAGACTATAAGGGGATAGACCGAGTGAGCTTCCTCAGAGAGTCTTGGACATTATAGACTATAGGGGATAGACTGAGTGAGCTTCCAAGAGAGTCTTGGATATTATAGACTACAGGAGGATAGACCGAGTGAGCTTCCTTAGAGATTCTTGAGCTTTATATACTATACGGGGGTAGACCAAGTGAGATTCCTCAGAGAGTCTGTGTTTTGTTTGAATTTCCTTAAACCATTCCTGGATATAAGAGGAATTGACAGAGTGAGCTTCCTCAGAGAGTCTGTAATAGACCTGAGGATATAGGAGGAATTGACCGAGTGAGCTTCCTCAGAGAGTCTCTAGACCTTAGGGCTATAAGGGGATTAGACCACGTGATCTTCCTCAGAGAGTCCCTGAATACCTTAGACTATAAGGGGAATTGACTGAGGGTTCTTCCTCAGAGAGACTTATAATTTCGTATGACCAAACCAGAGGGGTTAGGATGTGTGTACTGCCCAGAGGGTTGTTGTTACTTCTTGGATAAGACCAGAGGGGATGGTTGTGAGTACTTCCCTGAGAAATTTCTGTTTGTGGTTAGCTGTTTGCTTCATTTTGGCTTGTTGATCTTTGGATTGTTTGCTGTAGTGTATCATCCTGTTGGCTATTTACTGTTTACTGTTGACTGCTTATTGTACTATTACCTGCCATATGCTCACTGACTATTAGGCATAGATCTTCGGGTGGTTTCATACTGGGATTTAGTCTCAGACCCTATTTGGGTCATGATTTTGGGCCCAAACAGATTATATTTCTATAGGTATAGACAAGAGCAAGATCCCTTAGACTTCAGGTACTTGATTGCATTGGAGCAGGAGAGCATGGGACCAATATGAGGCTTGAGATGCTGAGGTGTTGCTTATCTATTTTTCTTTTGTACTTGGGTTTAGTATTGTATTCGTCATTGTGACTTGTTTGGCTACTTTCCTAGACATATGTATCATGCATCATATATACATGTGCTCCTGTTATTTATCATATTTAGTCTTCTGCTATTCACTTGTGTATGGATTGTTTATTACTTCCACCATTGTTTATTGTTTTCTCTTCTGCTGTGTACTCTGCCAATGAGGGCATATTTTCCCCACTATCACACCCAAGGCCCTCACTGCTAGTCGGAAGCCTCTGGCGTTTGGGGAAATGTGCTTGAGGCCATGTGACCAACCGGGTATGGGGCGCCTTTAGGTGGCTTCCGGAACCGGGACGTTACATAGTGGTATCAGAGGAATTCTTTTATCTTGACATACCGTTTGGAGCCTATAGCAAGGGATAGGACGGAATATGTACTTGGTAATAAGATGTGTCTGAGAGTAGCTAACCCATGTACAGGGAAAACCCATACTACCTCATTTATTGCAGTTTTACTAGTTTGTAGTTTTACAGTTCATTTTATTTCACCGTTGGGTGATTCAAATGCTTTGTGATGTTACCGTTGTCATTATTGCAGTTCTATTTCTATCGCAACCCGATGATACGAGGGTATGCCATATCATGCATCATATAGGCACTTGTTAGAAATCACATGCCATGCATTCTTGCCATGCCATTTAGGATGCATTATCAATTTCATGTTTTTGTGATAGATGTTGTATAGATTATGCATGTTGTTGTGATAGATGCTTTGATATAATCTATACTATTTTATAGGGTATTGTTTTTGTAGAGATTTACTAGAATGAGTGCCAAATTTCGATTCGTGAGGTGTTATGGGCCCACGTGAATCGGAACTTGGTGGATCATTGATTTGTTTCCCTTGAATATGAAATGTAGAAGATGCCAAGATTTGATTCGTGGGGAGTATGGGCCCTCACAAATTTGAATTTGGCACCTTAACTATTATTTTCTGTGTTTTATGGGGTTCAGAGCAGTTTTTGAGCTACTGCCCAGAGAAACCCATAATACACGGTGTGTACTTTATGAATACATGCCGTGTAGTTTTTAAACCGTGTTACTAACTGTGTGGCAAGAAACACAGGGTTGTGAAAAATCTTCAGGAACACGCCATGTACGGTGAGTACACGCCGTGTTGTAGGGACTATGTGTTTACCCGTGTGACGAATGACACAGATGGATGAAACTTTGACTTTATACGCCGTGTACTATTTTCACACACCATGCTAAAAGTACCCAACCATGTCACGAACAACACGGGTCGGGGAAAACCTTCAAGTACA
Organism: Viscum album; assembly: GCA_963277665.1. Classification (NCBI taxonomy): domain Eukaryota; kingdom Viridiplantae; phylum Streptophyta; class Magnoliopsida; order Santalales; family Viscaceae; genus Viscum; species Viscum album. The sequence continues at coordinate 1,801,274,963 of OY728123.1, forward strand.
CGCCGTGTGCATAGGGAGCACACCATGTAGAGTGAACCTTGTACCCGGCCGTGTCACGAACAACACGGGTCAGGGAAAGCCTTTAAGTACACACCGTGTTCCCATGGAGCACGCCGTGTAGAGTGAGCCATGTAGCCAGCCGTGTAACTAACAACACGGGTCGTTGAAACTTATCTAGTACACGCCGTATCCTTCGTGAACACGTTGTGTAGTCTAGGATTAAGAGGACTATGTGGGTTAGCTGTGTAAGGAGACTCGGGTAGTGGAATAGAGTTCAAGTACATGCTGTGTGTGGGAAAAAAATGCCGTGTGGTTGGGGCGTTACAAGACCAGTTATGGCAGAAGTACATGCCCATGTGAATGACGTAAAAGAACACACAGTGTAGTTTTTATACACACCGTGTAGTTGTGTTTTATAAAACTTGAATGTTTCTTTCTCATGTTCCTGTCTTGTACTCTTGTGTTCCCAGTCTTTGATAATCCTAATCTAAGGTGTGCTTTTGGCTTTTCAGAGTTATGCCACCGAGACGTCCTCTGGTTGTACGTCAGCTACCAGACAGTGATCAGACACCAGATATGGCTGATCAGAGACCTCCTATAGATCCTCCTACTGTTCTAGTCTTGGAACCAACAGTTATACCAGTTGCAGGTGTCGATGCACAGTTTAGGGAAGACTTTCTGAGGATGATGCAGACCTTCCAGGGAGCCCCACCTCCTGCCCCGTCAATGGTAGAGTTGATGCGGGTTTTCCAGTAGCAGCATCCTCCTACTTTCTCAGGGGATGGGGGACCTCAGGCTGTAGAGTCCTGGATAGAGGCCACACTGACAATTTTCAAGCATTTGGAGATACCTCCATAGAAGAGGGTGAATCTTGAAACCTATATTCTTCGAGACTCTTCTAAGAGGTGGTGGGAGGTGATCTCACAGTCAGGGCGCCATCAGAGTTTGACTTGGGATGAGTTTCAGTGCATCTTCTATGATTAATTCTACCCAGATACCTTCAGGGCCGATCGATCCCGGGAGTTTATGAGTCTAGAGCAGGGTACTCTTTCTATTATGAAGTATTCGTCTCGCTTTTTCGAGCTGCAGTGTTTCATGCCGATTCCAGGAGGCGATGAGATGTTCCTTGCATGAAAGTTCAAGTATAGTATGAGTCACAACATCTTCTCACAGGTGAACATCTTTAGGTTGACTTCGATATCCTCTATCATCAACCAAGCACTGATCACATAGCCCAATCTGAGGTATTCTGGAGAAGTGATCCAGGGCGGTTCCACATCAAGAGTCAGTGTTCCTCCCACTGATAGCAGGAAGTGCTGCATGGAGTCTGCTCGAGGAGATTAGAGTAGGCAGAATGTATCTTCGGGCATCCCGGTAGTATGCTACCAATGCAGGAGGAGCGGGCATACTAGGCCTCAATTCTAGAGAGACCCGATAGAGTGCCGATCTTGCGACAAGATGGGCCATCTTCAACATTTTTGTCAGATCTTCTCATCTATAGCTGGTGGTAGGGGTCCTTCTATGACCCCGCATTCAGGAGATGCATCGCCAGTTTCTCACCAGTCTGGGAACTGGAGTTCTTCCGGCCGTGAGGGCCGAGGTGGAGGTCACTTCCGTGGTGTTCATTCACCAGGTTACTAGTGACAATAGAGTGGATCAGCTCAGAGTGGTCAGCCCGGGCCGTAGGGAAGCAATACAGGCCAGACTTTCACTGTGGAGTAGAACCATCATGAGAAGGATCTCGAACCTTCCATAGTTCTAGGTACGATCTTAGTAGCCTTATTTTTATCTTCATCTCTTTTCGATATTGGTGCTATGCATAGATTTATCTTTGTTGATGTTGTGGAGATCCTTGAGCTCTGTATCTTTTCCTATGCCGATACATTAACTCTAGACACACCGTTGGGGACTAGAACGGTTATAATACGTCAGTGCAAAGAGTGCCCTCTTGAGGTTGCAGGGTGTCACTTCTTATGGGACATCTATATCCTAGAGATGAAGAGATATGATGTCATTTTTGGAATGGACTGGCAAGTTCCCTTCTAGGCATTCGTCGATTACTATCACCACAAGGTGAGTTTCGTATTACCAGAGGGTGGATCCTTTCTTCATAGAGGCAAGTGAGATGTCTTGGCGAGTCGAGCAGGGCCCGAGCATCATGGGCTAGGGGGAGTTACAACCCAGATTTCTAGTCTTTATTTGGATGACCAGGGGACTTCACAGTTAGAATTTCCTCTAGTGGTGGATCGTTTCAGAGTTGTATTTATAGAGGACTTTTCAGGTTTGCCTCCAGAGCGTGATGTAGACTTCTCGATTGAGCTTGTTCCAGGAGCGGCACAAGTGTCCATTCCCCCTTATAAGATGGCTACAACTGAGTTGCAGGAGCTCAAGAAGAAGTTGGAGGAGTTACAAGAAAAGGGTTTTATTCGACCCAGTACTTCTCCTTGGGGTTCGCCTGTCCTGTTTGAGAAGAAGGCAAATGACACCCTCAGGCTTTGTGTTGATTATCGAAGGCTAAACCAGTTGACGATCAAGAACCAATATCCCTTTCCGAGGATCAATGATCTCTTTGATCAGCTTCGAGGAGCCCGAGTGTTCTCGAAGATTAACTTGAGATCCGATTATCATCAGTTGCACATTAGACCATCTAATATACCTCTTACAGCTTTCCGGAGCAGGTATGTTCTATACAAGTATATGGTTATGCTGTTCGGTCTCACAAATGCGCCTGAAGTTTTCATGGCACTGATGAACCGAGTGTTCCATCCATACATTGATTCCTTCATGGTGGTTTTCGTGGACATTTTGGTGTACACTTACAATTGACACGACCATGATACCCATATTGAGATCGTTCTGATTACACTAAGAGAGCAACAGTTATATTCTAATATCTCGAAATGCCACTTTTGGATGGACCAAATTCACTTATTGGGTCATGTTATCTCAAATACAGAAGTATCAGTAGAACCAGAGAAAGTGAGAGCTGTAGTTTCTTAGGAGCAGTTGAAGAATGACTTTGAGGTGTAGAGTTTTCTAGGGCTGGCTAAATACTACAGGCATTTCATACATGACTTTTCACGCCTAGCAGCACCACTGAAAGGTCTGACCAAGAAAGGGGAAAAGTTCTTATGGTTAGATTCCTGTGAGTCAGCCTTTCAGGAGCCGAAAGGGAGGTTGACTTCAGCACCAATACTAGTCTTTCCAAATCTAGGAAAGAGCTATACAGTATACTGTGATGCTTTAGGTATCGGGCTAGGAGTTATGATTATGCATGGAGATAGAGTCATTGCGTACGGGTCTTGACAGTTGAGGCCACACGAGAATAATTACCTGACGCACAACCTAGAGTTGGTAGCTGTTGTTCATGACTTACATTATTGGAGACATTATCTTCTTAGAGAGCAATTTTTGGTGTTTACTGACCACAAGAGTCTCAAGTACATCTTCACTCAGCGTGATCTATATTTGAGACAGCGCAGGTGGGTCAAGTATCTTCAGTCCTTCAAATTTGAGCATGCTTATACGCTGGGAAAGGGAAACGCAGTGGCTAACACATTGAGCAGGAGAACTTAGATACATGCAGTTCAGAAGGCTGACAGTGAGTGGAAGCTTATGGATCTGTTCTCTAAGATGCATTTGGAGGTGCACGACAGACATGGGCAGACCTTTCTATCTTCTGTAGCTGTTACCTCTAAATTTTTTGATCAGGTACGGATGAGGCAGCTATCAGACTCAGAAGTCCTAGTCCTGTGGGAGAGTGTTTCATGAGAGGACCCTCTTCCTGGATGAACAGTAGGCAAGAATGAGATCATGCGTTTCCAGGGACACGTATGGGTGCCAGCAGAAATACGTGAGGAGCTGATGCGGGACTTTCATTCCTCATTTTGGGCACTTCATCCTGGAGTCAAAAATATGTATCATGATCTACACTGCCAGTATTAGTGGCTAGGTATGAAGAGAGATGTTGCTGGTTTTGTCATGAGGTGTTCCACCTGTCAGTAGGGGAAAGCGGAGCATCAGCGACCAGCAGGTCTTTTACAGTAGTTACCCATTCCTAAGTGGAAGTGGAATGATGTAACGATGGACTTCGTGATTGGTTTTCCGATGTCACCTCGATGGAATGATGCTATTTGGGTTGTCATCGATAGGTTTATGAAGGTTTCTCACTTCTTGTCGATCAGGGAGACCTTCAGTGTTGACCAGCTGAGACAGTTGTATATTCGAGAGATCGTACGTTTACATGGGGTTATGTACCCCATTATTTCAGATAGGGGTGCTTGTTTTACTTCTCGGTTCTGGCAGGGGCTTCAAAAGTCTTTGGGTATACAGGTACTTTGGAGTTCAATATACCATCCACAGATAAATGGCCAATCCGAGCATACGATTCATGTGCTTGAGGATATGCTCTGAGATTTCATTCTAGACTTTGGAGGTTTTTGGGAGAAGCATATACCTATTGTGGAGTTTTCCTACAATAACAGTTTTCAGGTGACTATTCAGATGGAACCTTACGAAGCTTTGTACGGTAGTCCATGTCGATCACCTTTATACTGGCTGGAGGCAAGAGAGGCAGATTTGCTGAGACCTCATCTTGTTCAAGAGACCTCAGAGCAGATAGAGTTGATTCAGAAGAGGATGTCTATGACATAGTCTCAACAGAAGTCTTATGCTGATCAGCGGAGATGACCTCTGGAGTTTGAGGTCGGGGATCAGGTTTTTCTGCGTGTCGCACGGAGGTTGGGACACAAGAGGATTCAGAGACATGGTAAGCTTTCACCACGGTATGTCGGGCCGTTTGAGGTGTTAGAGAGAGTTGGTCCAGTTTTCTATCAGTTGCAATTACCTCAGTGGTACCGATGTAACACCCCAATCTTCCACGGTACGTTTCCCTTTGAATAATGCAATGTCGTGCATTGTACGCAACTTCGAGATTCTAACACACCACAACCAATCAAACTAGCCGTTATGAATAGTAATACCTACTTTTTGAAATTTTATAAATTCTATCTCTCAAAATGGACTTCATTTTTGAATTCAGAATATCGCAATTATCCTAGGGTGAAATTTTGGTACTTTTCGGATAACTTTCATATTTTGATGAATAGTGAAAATTACTAAATTTTAATTAAAAACAAATTTTTTAATCGAAGTAATTAATATTGATAAATTATGAATTTGAGTGGTTTTAAAGTATATTTAGAATATATTTTTACCATTTAATTCAATGTTTGTAATTGGACATAATTTCACAATTAAACCAGACATAAACAAGTGCCAATCTTTTGACAATTATTATCTCTTAAAAACACGCTTTTTGTTTTAACAATGGGAATTAATTTTAAATTAATTTCTGCCACTTCTGTGTTTTGAATTTGGAAAAATGGATTCCATATTTGGAATCAGGATGTTCAAATTGTGTAAATATATAACTTTTATTTTTAGACATTTTGAATAATTACTTCGGTAAATATTTTATTTACCGTGGTTAAAGGGTAAATCTGGTAAATAAGGGTTAAAAAATAATATTATAATAATATTAAATTACCCTAAAACGTGTCTTAACCCTATTGGTTGATACATGTCCGACCATGGGCATCTTTGGGTCGATTTTGGGACCCCATGGAGCCACTTGTAAGTGATAGGGACACTTTATTTTTAATTAAGTTAAAATGAATACAAAAATGACACAAGCATATATCTTTTAGAAAATCAATTTTTACATAGGGTTAAATATGTTAGCTTTTCGACTAAAAATATTCATTAGAAAGATAAAAATATTTCCTAGATAATGGTAATTTATTTATAATTTTTAGACATTAAATAGATTAATTTATTTATGACACAATGATGATGCAGTAATTACCATAATAGTGAAACATTAAAATTATTGATATTATAAATACCCAAATAAATATAATTTGAGGCTTTTAATGAATTAAACTAATTTTCATGATTAATATGACATGTTATTAATGATTCAATTAACTTTTTTCTAAGTAATAATTCTTTTATAAGTTTTAAAAAAATCAACTATTGAATAGTGTCAAAATTGACATAAAAGAGTTTTTAAAACAAATATTATATTATTAATTGATATTAAATGCCTAAAAAATCTAATGTTTGGAAAAAAGACTTATATCATGATAGGTGTATTATTAATGGACCACTTGAGGGTCGCTTGGAAGTATATAGTAAGTTTATTAACTACATAATATAAAAATACAAAGTGACATGGTAAATGTCAAACTAATTAACTAAGAGTTAAAACTAAAAGATAAGGTTAATATAATGACCCAAACCTGTCTAAATTCTATTGGTTGAATGGTTTTCGATATATCCCCACCTTAAAATTTTAATAATCAACTTTGGATCCATTAGAAACCGAATATGAATTTATTATAAATTAATATTTCTAGCTTTTTCAAAGGTGCCCCTCACCCCTCTTATAAAAGGGCACTTCTCCTTCTCATTTCCTCACACCTTCAAAGCCTTTTGGTTCGGCCAAACCCTGCCCAAATACTCTCTAAAATTCCTTCAATACAACCTATAGGCCTTATTTTGATCATAAATCCTACCTAAAGAGCCCTTTTGATCAAATCAAAAGGAAGAACCCGAAGAAGAGGTAATGTTTTCACCACCCCTTTTCAAGTTCCTTTCTTCTTCCACTTCTTCTTTCTTTGTTATTACCATTATAAAATAATAACTCAAGTATTTTATATATACTGTGATGTTATTATAAATATGGTACAACCATATTCAGTATTCTATCCACCCTTTGAATAACATGTCACCATACGTGCGTACGTACGACTTACCGTCTCCACGTCGTGGTGTAATTGTTATTCAATATATTATTATTTGGGTGGGTATAATAATGACGTGTAACTCATTTAAATAATAAATATAACATGATAATGATTCTTTATATATGATATACCATCCAATTATATATTATTATAATATCAAAAGAATGATATTGTCGCTCGTGCGTACGTACGGAGTACCGTCTCCACGAACGCGATGAGATTCATTCTCTATCATATCCATTCAAGTATAATTATCATTTGATGATTTAAAAATAATTTTTAATAACTTTATACCATTCTGGATATGAATAATATACTACCTATCCATGAAAAACATGGCTTACGTAACAAAACATATAAAAGAAAACGAGTAAGTTAACACCTGAAACGACGATAATTCAAAGATATTATTAACAAAGCAATGCTAAAAGATCATATATGATATCATATTAATATATATGATTCGTGAATAATTTAATAAAAATTATTTCAACATTATACAGGAGGTTAAACTACCCCCAACCAAGGAAAAGTTCAAGGTAAGGGGTTTCTTATCTCACTTTTAATTCCGTGAGAATTCCATTGTTCACCACTTATTTATTATATGTGGTGTGTGTACTTCCCATGTTTGTATTCATTGTGTAATATACTTTAATTAATTTATATTTACATCATCATTGTATGATCCTTATTTCATGGGTGTATGTTTTGTATGTTACCAAATCAATAAGGGAATTTGAAATTTTAATTTCTACTCATTCGGCTTTACGCATACTTCATTGATTATTTTACTCCAAGATTATGTGTAGAATCACTATTCATTTGATTATGTCATAATTTACACTCCCCTTTCTGTGGATATACTTTTTATACACATAATCACTCCATTTATAAATTCTCAAGTCATCAGTATGAACTTGATAAGAGTAATTTTTACTCAATCTTGATTTGTTGAGATAAACATCCAATTCATTGGTGTTGTTTTTACTAGAATATGTGTGAATGTCCCTTGATTGTTTTACACTGAATATCCAATCATATTTTGTGTATTTATATTTGTCACACATAATTATGTCGTTGATTTATCCTTAACCTTAGGATACGGCCTTTATGAGAGATTTCATCTCAATTTACATTCCATTGATACTTCTTTGTTGTTATACACCAAATCACTTTTATGTGGTGTATATACTGTACTTTGACATAGTATATCATGAATAACTTTATTCTCATGATATTAAAAAGTTTTGATTACCTCAATTATTTGTATTAAAGTGTCTCTCTTTTGGTTAGAAACTCTAACTAAAATACCATTTTTAAATGTTTTAAAGACCTATTCTTCTAAATCTTGCTCATTAATGTCCATGTTTTAAAAAATGGTTCTAAGGATTTATTTATATGGACATTAAAGTTTTAAAATTAAAACTCCTTTTGAAAGTTTAAAAGTGGTATGGGACACTTTGATTCAAAAATCAATTTTTAAACGGCTTCTTGACAAATAATGTGACTTTTAAATGATTTCAAGAAAAGGGGGATATTTCTCTCAAATAGTTTTGATGATTATTTTCATCTATGTCAACATCCTTCATTATTCTTGATTGAGGTTAATGTGATACAATAAAATCTTCCATATTGTATCAAATGAGTTATGTTTGAATGTGGATGTGCTATTTTTATACCATTCATGGTTTTTGGTTAAAGTATTGACATTTCGTATGCTAGTTTTAATAATAATGTTTATGTTATGTTTAAACCTGTTCATATGAGGAATGCATTGGACTTAATAAGTGACGGGTGGAGCCCGCTATAGCTCCTCGATGCATCGGTATTTCTCATGAGACAAACTAGTGTCTTGGCACAAGGCCTTGAAAAAATCTTATTTGTAGTCTTGGCATGAGGCCTTGGCTATGTGGTTATGATAGTCTGGCATTATGCATTCCATCATTATAAAAGTGGTTATTGATATTGCATGTGATTGTTCGACTAGTAGAATATCCATGTGAATAAGTAAATGGCATTATTTCATTTTATCTTTTCCATATTATGCTGAAGTTCAAGTTTAAAAGGCTTTTGTTTTAATTATAAATTTCCTTAAGTGTTTATGCTTATCTATGAAAGCTTCTACTATATTGTTATCATTACTGAGCATCTGAGCTCACCCCTTTCAGTGTTTTATTTTTCCCAGGATGAGAAGAATTAATTTATGAATGACCTGTAAGGATAGTATGAGGGGATATGAAGACAAGATGTTGTTTTTTTACCTTATGATGTAATGTAAGACTTATGAATATATCTAGTGTTTCCAAGACTACTAAACTAATCGGTCTTTCGAGACTTGATCCTTTGTAATCATGCCAATGTTATTTAATAATGCACCGACTCTGGGTATCTAGGGTCGGGGCTTTATAGTTGGTATCAGAGGAAATTTAGTACAAACCTTGGAAGATAGATTTAGATAAACTCTGATTAGATCACATAGCCCTAAGAGAGAATTTTAGGATTAGTATAGAAGAACTTCCTAGAATTTTGTTATTGTAGAGATTTTTTGATTTTTACGAGAAATACATCCATGTCTGGATACGAGCAGGTAGAGGCGGCTCTGGCATAGATGTACCTAGGGGTAAAACCCGAAAACACCGCTTTGAGCTAGACTCGAACGAGAACTGGTGCACGACAACGAGCATTGCTGCACTCTTGGTTACGACACTCCTGGGGGATATGATTTTGTAAATTCACAATATTAGTATGAACCATTATTAATGGAATACAAAAAAATTCCCCTAATAATATATGTCGGCAAATAGATAGTGGATAACCTAGATTTTAACATAGGGTACCCCAAGTTAGGATATATTGTTCAATTACAAGATTATCCTATTATGTCTATTTTTTTTACATTCTTATTAGATAAGTATTCAAAAACCCTAATTTTATTTTTTTTAGTTGAAACATGGAGGGAGAAAGATCACGAACAACTCTTCTCTCTCTTCCTGAATAACTACTTACAATTATTATCCAGAAGTCATGCGCAGACGATGTTGAAACTTTTTCAAATGTCCAAGTTACATGCAAACAACTTTATAAGACATCCAATACCTATAGCATTGCACGATTCTTTCAAGGATCAAGTACTGACTATGGGATAATGTTGCGCTCTCAACTTTATTACCATGCTAAGTGTGGGAAGTACCATCAGGGTCTTTTCAAATTATTCACTTTATCTCAAAATTACGATGCACTAAATGATTTTCTAGATGCTGCAGAAGAGGGAGACCTTCGAGCAGCCTATATGTATCAAATTATTTATTTATGTCTTTTGGGATATACAGAAATTGGTTTACCAAAACCTTATTTTGAAATATTTGAAGATGAATCAGTGAGAATTTTTCTAAAAAAACATGTTAAAAATGATGTCTCAAAATTATATATAAGAAATACCTATTTTTTTATGATGCATCGATGCTTCCATCGATATAATCCAAGATGAATGAGGAGTTTTTGGGTAAAATAAGTAGATGATTTAGAAAAATTCCTGAGGTACCATTGTGACACATGAATGCATTCTACCAAAAGGAAAATCCACCTAGTCTCTCTAGAGTTCATGTTGTGATACGCATATCTCTAGTGACAAAATATAAGCCTGAACCAACGCATGTACTCACCTATGAAGAATTAGAACTGGAACCCGATCTATCTTATTGTGGAGAGCCTATCAGAATTCTTCATAACAAAGATCAAGTGTTGAGAAACCGGATGACTCGTCTGGTAAAAGTTCTATGGAGAAATAATAAGATGGAAGAGGCAATGTGGGAACCCGAGGAACTTATGATGAAGAACCTATGTGTAAATAAATGGATGGTGAAATGTTCAAAAGTGTTAGTGATCTTTATTGATGAGATTACTTTGGAATAATTTTCTCCTGTATGTGTAAACCTACAATTTATCATGTGAAAATGATATTTGAGGAAGAATTATCTTTTCTGTTGTGGATATATTTATAAATAACCATTTGGTCTTATATAATTGTTGGGTTTGAGGAAATTATAAGTTATTATAATTTGAGATGAAAATGAAAGGTATGAGATAAGATTTGTGGTTAAATTATGTTATGGTTATTTTGAGGAATTTATCTCATTTTGGTAATGTTATAAAATATAGTTTTTGAAAAAGGACAACACGTAGACCGTGTGACAACCCGTCGCGTCGGACAAAACTGTGGGAATCGAACCCACAACCAAAGTGAGATTGGGATTTATCACCTACCACTGGACTAAGTGAAGTCCCTGGTTTGTGTGACTATTATTTTTAGTTAAATGATTTTATTGATCAATAATAATTTTATTTTGGAACTTATGTCTTACCAAATGAATACCCTTAGTATAGGAAAATGATTTGGTGATTAAGTGATAAATGTTATTTTGGAATTTGTTCGCTTTGTTGAGAGCACTATATGCCAAAGGAAAATAGAGTAGTATGAGATTTCATTTGAGGAGTAATGGTGGATTTTTATCTATGTTTTTATTGTGGATTTATAATGATTTGGGTTATTTATGGAAATAATTAGGTTAATTACTTTTAAGTATGTGACTTTAAGAGTAATTAATGTAATTTGGAGATACAATTTAACGTGGAAGACTAAATTCTTAATAAGTTTTGGTTTTCAATATTAGTTTTGATTATATTGAAGGATTTTAAGGACAATTGATTATTGAATGGTATTTATTTAACTTTGGGGTATTGTTGGTTTAATTTTGGAAATTAATATTAGTGTTTATTTCTCTCAAGGAATATACTTTTGGGGGATCATTAGATCTTATACTAACCATTTTGGTTTTGATTAATCTCTAAAGACAATGTAAATATATAGTTTATCCTACATGTATCATGTGATTCTATATAAGTTTATTCTAGCTCTTCCAGTGTGACCAAGTCTTCTTGAATACTCATCATTTAAAAAAATGAGTTAGTGGTGGAAATTTATTAAAGAATGAAACTCTACTTAAAAAGTAAGTATATAACTTTATATTCTTAGTCAATATCATAAATTAATTCCTCATCCTTATGTAATGTAACTTAAAACAAAAAAATGTTGTCCGTTTACTTTCCTACTAGGAGACCAATGGTATTTTGTCCCAACACAAGTTAATGGCTTTCTTATTGTTAACATTCTCTTGATCATGATTTCTATCCCTCTCCATCAGAACTTGACACTTAGTTTATCATCCATATCCATGTTTTCCTACATGGAATCCGAGTATGGGTTATCTTGGTTGACCTTTATACCTCTCTTTCTTTCTTTTAAAGTGATAGTTTTATTGACTCTTTTTTCCGATGTGGGAATTTACATTATATTCCCAAGCACAATTTTAAAAATTGCGAGGACGCAATTTATTTAAGGAGTGGAGAATGTAACACCTCAAGCTTCCATGGTACGTTTCCCTTTGAATAATGCAATGACGTGCATTGTACGCAACTTCGAGATTCTAACACACCACAACCAATCAAACTAGCCGTTATGAATAGTAATAACTACTTTTTGAAATTTTATAAATTCTATCTCTCTAAATGGACTTCATTTTTGGATTCAGAATATCTAAATTATCCTAGGGTGAAATTTTGGTACTTTTCGGATAACTTTCATATTTTGATGAATAGTGAAAATTACTAAATTTTAATTAAAAACAACTTTTTTAATCGAAGTAATTAATATTGATAAATTATGAATTTGAGTGGCTTTAAAGTATATTTAGAATATATTTTTACCATTTAATTAAATGTTTTTCATTGGACATAATTTCACAATTAAACCAGACATAAACAAGTGCCAATCTTTTGACAGTTATTATCTCTTAAAAACACGCTTTTTGTTTTAACAACGGGAATTAATTTTAAATTAATTTCTGCCACTTATGTGTTTTGAATTTGGAAAAATGGATTCCATATTTGGAATCAGGATATTCAAATTGTTTAAATAGATAACTTTTATTTTTAGACATTTTGAATAATTACTTCGGTAAATATTTTATTTACCGTGGTTAAAGGGTAAATCCGGTAAATAAGGGTTAAAAAATAATATTATAATAATATTAAATTACCCTAAAACGTGTCTTAACCCTATTTGTTGATACATGTCTGACCATGAGCATTTTTGGGTCGATTTTGGGACCCCATGGAGCCACTTGTAAGTGATAGGGACACTTTATTTTTAATTAACTTAAAATGAATACAAAAATGACACAAGCATATATCTTTTAGAAAATCAATTTTTACATAGAGTTAAATATGTTGGATTTTCGACTAAAAATATTCCTTATAAATCTAAAAAGATTTCCTACATAATGGTATTTTATTTATAATTTTTAGACATTAAATAATTTAATTTATTTATGACACAATGATGATGCAGTAATCACCATAATAGTAAAAAATTGAAATTATTGATATTATAAATACTGAAATAAATATAATTTGAGTCTTTTAATGAATTAAACTAATTTTTTAGGTTAATATGACATGTTATTAATGATTTAATTAACTTTTTTAGAAGTAATAATTCTGTTATGAGTTTTACAAAAATCAACTATTGAATAGTGTCAAAATTGACATAAAAGAGTTTTTAAAACAAATATTATATTATTAATTGATATTAAATTCCTAAAAATATAAGGTTCAGCCAAGAGACTTATATCATGATAGGTGTATTATTAATGGACCACTTGGGGGTCTCTTGGAAGTATATAGTAAGTTTATTAACTATATAATATAAAAATACAAAGTGACCTGGTAAATGTCAAACTAATTAACTAAGAGTTAAAACTAAAATATAAGGTTAATATAATGACCCAAACCTGTCTAAATTCTATTTTTTGAATGGTTTTCGACCTATACCCACCTTAAAATTTGAATAATCAACTTTTGATCCATTAGAAACCGAATATGAATTTATTATAAATTAATATTTCTAGCTTTTCCAAAGGTGCCCCTCACCCCTCTTATAAAAGGGCACTCCTCCTTATTTCTTCACACCTTCAAAGAATTTAGGTTCGGCCAACCCCTGACCAAATACTCTCTCAAATTCATTCACTACAACCTAGATGCCTTAGTTTGATCATAAATCCAACCTAAAGAGCCCTTTTGATCAAATCAAAAGGAAGAACCCGAAGAAGAGGTAATGTTTTCACCACCCCTTTTCGAGTTCCTTTCTTCTTCCACTTCTTCTTTCTTTGTTATTACCATTCTAAAATAATAACTCAAGTATTTTATATATACTGTGATGTTATTATAAATATGGTACAACCATATTCAGTATTCTATCCACCCTTTGAATAACATGTCACTATACGTGCGTACGTACGACTTACCGTCTCCACGTCGTGGTGTAATTGTTATTCAATATATTATTATTTGGGTGGGTATAATAATGATGTGTAACTAATTTAAATAATAAATATAACATGATAATGATTCTTTATATATGATATACCATCCAATTATATATTATTATAATATCAAAAGAATGATATTGTCGCTCGTGCGTACGTACGGAGTACCGTCTCCACGAACGCGATGAGATTCATTCTCTATCATATCCATTCAAGTATAATTATCATTTGATGATTTAAAAATAATGTTTATGAACTTTATATCATTCTGGATATGAATAAGATACTACCTATCCATGACAAACATGGCTTACGTAACAAAACATATAAAAGAAAACGAGTAAGTTAACACCTGAAACGACGATAATTCTAAGATATTATTAACAAAGCAATGTTAAAAGATCATATATGATATCATATTAATGTATATGATTTGTGAATAATTTAATAACAATTATTTAAACATTATACAGGAGGTTAACCTACCCCCAACCAAGGAAAAGTTCAAGGTAAGGGGTTTCTTATCTCACTTTTAATTCCGTGAGAATTCCATTGTTCACCACTTATTTATTACATGTGGTGTGTGTAGTGCCCATGTTTGTATTCATTGTGTAATATACTTTAATTCATGTATATTTACATCATCATTGTATTATCCTTCTTTCATGTGTGTATATTTTGTATGTTACCAAATCAATAAGGGAATTTGAAATTTCAATTTCCACTCATTCGGCTTTACGCATACTTCATTGATTATTTTACTCCAAGATTATGTGTAGAATCACTATTCATTTGATTACATCATAATTTACACTCCCATTTCTGTGGATATAATTTTTATACACATAATCACTCCATTGATAAATTCTCAAGTCATCGGTATGAACTTGATAAGAGTAATTTTTACTCAATCTCGATTTGTTGAGATAAACATCCAATTCATTGGTGTTGTTTTTACTAGAATATGTATGAATGTCCCCTAATTGTTTTACACTGAATATCCAATCATATTTAGTGTATTTATATTTGTCACACATAATTATGTCGTTGATTTATCCTTAACCTAAGGATACGACCTTTATGAGAGATTTCATCTCAATTTACATTCCATTGAGACTTCTTTGTTTTTATACACCACATCACTTTTATGTGGTGTATATAATGTAATTTGACATAGTATATCATGAATCCATTTATTCTCATGATATTCTAAAGTTTTTATTACCTCAATTATTTGTATTCAAGTGTCTCTCTTTTGGTTAGAAACTCTAACTAAAATACCATTTTTAATGTTTTAAAGACCTATTCTTCTAAATCTTGCTCATTAATGTCCATGTTTTAAAAAATGGTTTTAAGGATTTATTTATATGGACATTAAAGTTTTAAAATTAAAACTCCTTTTGAAAATTTCAAAGTGGTATGTGACACTTTGATTCAAAAATCAATTTTTAAACGGCTTCTTGACAAATAGTGTGACTTTTAAATGATTTCAAGAAAAGGGGGATATTTCTCTCAAATAGTTTTGATGATTATTTTAATATATGTCAACATCCTTCATTATTCTTGATTGAGGTTAATGTGATACAATAAAATCTTCCATATTTTATCAAATGAGTTATGTTTTAATGTGGATGTGCTATTTTTATACCATTCATGGTTTATGGTTAAATTATTGACATTTCGTATGCTAGTTTTAATAAGAATGTTTATGTTATGTTTAAACCTGTTCATATGAGGAATGCATTGGACTTAATAAGTGACGGGTGGAGCCCGCTATAGCTCCTCGATGCATCGGTAGGTCTCATGAGACAAACTAGTGTCTTGACATAAGGCCTTGACAAAATCTTATTTGTAGTCTTGGCACGAGGCCTTGGCTATGTGGTTATGATAGTCTGGCATTATGCATTACATCATTATGAAATTGGTTATTGATATTTCATGTGACTGTTCGACTAGTAGAATATCCATGTGAATAAGTAAATGGAATTATTTCATTTTATCTTTGCCATATTATGATGAAGTTCAAGTTTAAAAGGATTTTGTTTTAATTATAAATTGCCATAAGTGTTTATGCTTATCTATGAAAGCTTCTGCTATATTGTTATCCTTGCTAAGCATCTGAGCTCACCCCTTTCAGTGTTTTATTTTTCCCAGGATGAGAAGAACTAATTTATGAATGACCTGCAAAGATAGTATGAGGGGATATGAAGACAAGATGTTGTTTTTTTACCTTATGATGTAATGTAAGACTTATGAATATATCTAGTGTTTCCAAGACTACTAAACTAATCGGTCTTTCGAGACTTGATCCTTTGTGATCATGCGAATGTTATGTAATAATGCACCGACTCTGTGTATCTAGGGTCGGGGCGTTACAACCGAGCTATGCACGACATCTTCCACATTTCCCAGCTCTGATGTTACTTTTAAGACCCGTCTCATGTCATTCAACCCGAGGAGGTTGAGCTCGAGAAAATTCATCGTTTGAGGAGAATCCTATTTGGATTGTTGATCGCAGTATGAATGTTCTTCGTGGATGGTCTGTTCCTCTAGTACAGGTGATATGGTAACAAGGGAAGGTACATGATGAGACTTGGGAGAGGGAGACCGATGTACGATCGCAGTGGAAGGAGCTCTTCGGGGTTTCTTCTTCTATGCCTCACTAGGGAAATTTGGGGACGAATTTCTTTAAGGGGAGAAGTTTGTAAGAACCCATACCTTCTTTTCAGGTATGTTTTTCCTTTTTCTGGAGTTTTTTAGAAAAGATGAGTTTCTGGAAATTTTCGAAGTACACGCCGTGTGCTTTATAAGTACACGCCGTGTACTTCGATGCCGCGCAAGGCCATGTGCTGGCCGTGTCCGAGCCACACACACGGTCGTGTGGGGTGATGTGGAGTCCACTTAAAGCAAAGTATGGAAAAGCCTAGTACATTCCATGTAATCCAAAAGTACATGATGTGTACATTCGTTTTTTTCATTAAATGCACCGGGGTCACGTCTTAAACCCAGAACTGTCTTTTGCTCTATCTTCTTCAATTGAGAGTGTCCTGTATGGCTGTAAATCTCCTCCAAGACCTTGAGCTTCCATCCGTTCTCCGAATCGACCACCGTTTATTGTGTTGGAAACACAGCGGTAAACTCTCCCTTCTTCTAGATCATCATTTTCCAATTCCTTCTCTTTTGAAAGTTATTGTGGGTTGAACGTTTTGTGAATTTTCGTAGATCTATGACGTTCTATGGAGATTCAAGCCTCGTGGTTCAAGTATATTGATCTCCTAGAATCAGGGTAGGTAGTTTGTGCCTTTCCGTTCGAAGTCTTTGAGTTTTATGTGGAATTTCCACCAATACCATTGAACGGGGTATTGCGTGTTTAATGTTTGGACCCTGTTGTTTTCCTACCTTGCTTGTATGCTTGTGTAGAGGTAATTTGGTTATGTATGAGGATAATTTATATGCTTGGATGTTTTTCCCACGCCTTGTTCTATTTTTGACCTTTTGGCCTTTGGCCGTTATATCTATTTTCCATGCCTTGTTACCGTAGGATGGAGTGATGTTTCCTGATATGCTTGTTATGCTGTAGACTGGTTAGCCAAGTAGCTCTGTAGGTTTACTTTGGCCTTATAGAATTATTATGCACTGACTGGCACAGGGCCGTGAGAACCTGGTGCTATAGACTATAAGGGGATAGACCGAGTGAGCTTCCTCAGAGAGTCTTGGACATTATAGACTACAGGGGATAGACTGAGTGAGCTTCCCAAAGAGTCTTGGATATTATAGACTATAGGAGGATAGACCGAGTGGGCTTCCTCAGAGAGTCTTGAGCTTTATAGACTATACGGGGGTAGACCGAGTGATCTTCCTTGGAGAGTCTGTGTTTTGTTTGAATTTCCTTAAACCATTCCAGGATATAGGAGGAATTGACTGAGTGAGATTCCTCAGAGAGTATGTGATAGACCTGAGGCTATAGGAGGAATTGACTGAGTGAGATTCCTCAGAGAGTCTCTAGACCTTGGGGCTATAAGGGGATTATACTGCGTGATCTTCCTTAGAGAGTCCCTAACTACCTTAGACTATAAGGGTAATTGACTGAGCGTTCTTCCTCCGAGATTCTTATAATTTTGTATAACCAGACCAGAGGGGTTAGGTTGAGTGTACTTCCCAGAGGGTTGTTGGTACTTCTTGGATAGGACCAGAGGGGATGGCTGTGAGTAATTCCCAGAGGGATTCCAGTTTTTGGTTAGATGTTTGCTTCACTGCTTCTTGTTGATATGTGGATTGCTTACTGTTGTGTATCATCCTGTTGGCTGTTTGCTGTTTACTGTTGACTGCTTACTATACTATTACCTACCATATGCCCACTAACTATTAGGCACTGTTCCTAGGGTGGTTTCTTAGTGGTATTTAGTCTCACACCCTTTTTGGGTCCTGCTTTTGGGCCCAAACAGATTATATTACTGCAGGTATAGATAAGGGAAAGTTCCCTTCGACTTCAGGTACTTGATTTCATTAGAGCAGGAGATCATGTGACCAAGCCAAGGCTTGAGACGATGAGGAGTTGCTTATATGTTTTTCTTTTGTACTTGGTTTGAGTATTGTATTCAGTATTGTGACTTGTTTGGCTTCTTTCTTAGACATATGTATCATGCATCATATATACATGTGCTCCTGCTGTTTATCATATTTAGTCTTCTGTTGTTCACTTGTGTATGGATTGTTTACTACTTCATCTATTGTTTATTGTTTTCTCTTCCACTGTGTACTCTTCCAATTAGGGAATAGTTTCTCCACTATCACACCCAAGGCCCTCACTACTAGTCAGCAGCCTCTGGCGTTTGGGGAAATGCGCTTGAGGCCATGTGACCAACCGTGTATGGGGCGCCTCTGGGTGGCTTCCAGAACCGGGACATTACACTCATTCCATGTTACCAAATGATATAAATAACCATTAATAATTATTGACGTTCATAAATAATATGTAATTTCAATTCTGGAGACTTAAAACCATTCCACATGAACTCCATTACTTAAAAACAAGTGAAATGATTATGAAAATCAAGAAAAAAAACACTCCAGAACAATGAAATTCGATATTATAACTTATAAATAAGGACATAAATTAACTAAACAGAATTATGATAAAATAAATAATTGTATAATAGGTTCTTAGTTAAGTTATTAATGAGTATAATTTCATATTACAGGACCTTAATTAAAATATGGGACCACATTCGAATTTAAGGTAAGGGTTTTCCACCCGAACTTCCATTTTCATTCGGGTTACTTTTATTGTCTAATTACCTAAATTAAATTCTTTTATATTATTATGTAATCCTAATAAAATATATTTAAGTGTTATAAATATGTTTACAAACCAGAACCATTCCTTATTTTATGGATAGTTACACATTTTAAAAGGAACTTTCAAAATTATTTCCAAAATACAAGCCCGATTCAAGAGAATTTCTCAAATTCTTACCTATTTTCAAGGGCACTCTATAATCTGTTTTGGAAACCATTATCTTTATAAAGTAACTCATTTTATTATGAAAATAATATCTTACTTAACTTCTAGTTTTATACAAATATTTTTCCAAAATAACTCTTCTTTTCAAAATAAAAGAGTATTTATCTCAAGAATTGTTTAATGATTTTATAAGAGTATTTTCATCTGATTCAACACTCTTGTTGATTCTTATGTATTATTGGGTTTAACAATTTATAATTTCATATACCATATTTTATTGAATGGTTTATGACTAATTTTATTGTGGGTGATCTATATTAAAACCATTCACCATATTACTCAAAATGGTTAGTGTTTTACACTACTACAAAAACGGCCTATATCAGTGCTAAAAAAGGGCTTTAACAGTGCTAAAAAATCGCTGTAAAGATCAGAGCTAATATAGGGGGGTCCCTTTTATCAGCGCTCTGAAAAGCGCTGATAAAGGCCCCTTTTATCAGTGCTAAAAAAAGCGCTAATAAAAGACCCCTTTATCAGCGCTTTTTTTAGCGCTGATAAAAGGGGCCTTTATCAGCGCTTTTAAAAAACACAGATAAAGGTCAAAAAAAATTAAATATAATACAGGGGAGTTCTTTTATCAGTGCTTCACACCCCCTTTATCAGCGCTAGGAGGTCTCCTACGCGCTGCCCTTCCCGCGCATCCTCATACGCGCGCACCCCCTTCGCTTCCACCCGAACTCGAACCCGGGACCTCCACCCTTTCGCTGCTGCACCTTTACCACTATGCCATTTCATTTTGTTCTCTATTTAGTTATATATCTATATATATATAGTTATATTTATTCATATATTGATTAATATATTGATATAGATTCATATTAATATAAATATATTTATTCATATATTAGTATATATATATTAATTCGTATATTAATATATTTATATATATATATTTAGTTATAATTTTTTATACATATATTTATTTGTATATTAATATATAAATATAAGATTAGTTTTAAATACATTTACAAAAAAATATGTTTTTATGTGTGTTTATAAATAAATAAATACATGCATACATACATAGATATATACAACACATATACATATATATATACAACACACAGACACACACAGAGAGACACACACACACAAACACATTTATATTTACGAATAAATATATATATATGTGTATTTGAAAAGCCATAGAATGTACATATAAGATTAGTTTTAAATGCATTTATGAAAAAAATATGTTTTTGATGTGTGTTTATAAGTATGTAAATAAATAAATACATATATACATATATACAACACACAAACACACACATAGACACCCACACACACACATACACATATATATTTACGAATAATTACATATATATGTGTATTTGAAAAGTCATAAAATGTTAAAATGACCATAACTTATAATTTAGAATTCTGTTTCAACGCCATAACCAGTCAAATAGAAGAAAATGAAACAATATTCGATATGATATTTGGTACAGGCCTAATAGACATCCAGATCAAAAGTTATACTTGTTTGAATGTTAAAAAATCGGGGTATCCCAACTAAAAACTCAGTTTTGGAGGCCTTTTGGGCCTTTTTTGGGCTCAAAAAATGTGATAGAGGCTTTTCCTTGGTTACTAGCACGTAGATCTCGTCGTAGGATTCGATTTGATATGCTGTAGAGCTCAAACAGACACCCGGATCAAAAGTTATGGCTGTTTGAAGTTTGAGTTACATTTTCAACGTTTTTTAGATCTTTTATTAATTGTTTTTATTTTTTGTGTCCTCAAATTGTTATTAAATGATTTTTAATCGATAATAATTATAAAATTATTGATTAATAATATTTTTTTAAAATATTTTGAAGCCATTTTCACAAAATTTCTTATATATTAAATGTAATAGTCTATTTATATGTATCTATAACATATTTAAAAAATATATATTGTATTTATATCAATATAAATATACTTATATAACAAAATATTATTTTTCATGATTTTTTTTGAAACTCAACATTTATCAGCACTCGGGAAAAGCGCTGATAAATCCCCCCTTTATCAGCGCTACTAAAAGAAGTGCTGATAAATGCCCCAGTTATCAGCGCTTTTTTTGAGCGCTGATAAAGGGGTAGCGCTTCCCTTGCCAGTTTTTGGCGTAGTGTTATGTTCAATGATTGGGGAAAGTTAGTTACATTTCATATGATAATTTCAATATGAATGTATATGTAATTTATATTTATCCCCAATCATATGAGGAATTTATTGGACTTATTATGTGATGGGTGAGGACCAATATAGCCCCTCTATGCATCGGTAGGTCTCATGAGACAAATAGAAATAGAATTGGCCGAGGCCTTTCCCAATGTGATATATGGATTTTGGACGAGGCCTAAATAATTTTCAGATGTCTTGGTCGAGGCCTTGAAAAAATATTTCAGAATGTCCGACATATGAACTTCCCTCATTATGAAGCCAGTAATTGAAAGTTCATGTGGTTTTTAGACTTGTATAATACCCATGATTATGTTTTATCATGGAATTATTTTTTCAGCTCATATTCCTGCCATATTATGCTCAAGTTTATTTTTTAAAGGCACATGTTTTCAATTATTCACCTTGTCTTATGTTTATGCTATCTTCCAATATATTTATTACCCTTACCGAGCATTTGATATCACCCCTTTATTATGTTTCATCTTCTCAGGATATGAAGAAGTAAATTATGAATGACTTGGAATCATAATCTAGGAGGAATGTATATTTCTAATGGAATAAATTAGTGTTGTATTTCATTTCATGATGTAAAGTTGAACTTATTTATGTATCTTGTTTCTATAAGCTACTAAACTACTTGGTCCTTTAGGATGAATATTCCTTTTTTATAAGCCAATGTAATAAAATAATTCACCGACTCCAGGGAACTAGGGTGGGGTCCTTACATTTTATCTATCCATGGGTATTCAAATATATTTTAATATAACTTACTGATTCTTTTAATAACATATAATAAACCAACATTCCCATTCAAATGGTTAAAAATGATGTTATGTTCAAGACTTTAAGTACTTACATACTTGATGATTCTATATAAAACATGTTCTTTATTCTCCTCATGATTTTGAAAAAATTATTTATTATGATCAATGTAGATCACATAAAATTAATAAATATGAATCATCTTCCGTGACAGTTCACTGATTCATTGGGTAAATTATTTAATCTTTAGATATGACATGTTTTATGATACCATGGTGAATAAAAGTTGTAATTTTCATTTATGAAACCTTGGTGATGAACCATTATGGTATGCTTATGAATGCCTCAATTTTATGTTATATAGAAATTTAAATGTTATTATTCATGCTCTTTTTATTCTAATATGACTCATTTTTTCTTGATTATGTTATCTTGTTATACCTCATTTTCTTAACTATATGCCTAATTATCACATGCTGAATGTCTCCCTTACTTATTCCCCTACTGGTCCCATCCTTACACCTTCCCTTTAATGTATGTCCCCAAGATTTGAGATGTAGTTAAAGTAATATAGGGTGAACCCATGAATAACCCTTTGACATATATTAGAAGAATTTTCTATGTATTCTTGTATTATGTTACTATTTTCCAAGAAACAAATCATAAAAAGATCCTATGTTTTCTTCCTTGTAAATAAAATTTCATGAAATTAAATGGTTGGATTCCATAGTTTGTATAAGAGGATAGTTTAGTTATTTATGTAAATTAGGTATTTATAAAATTAGTAATAACCCTAGTAATTAATCTAAATATAGTAAAACATCATGGAATTTTGGTGAAGTATAAAGAGAGGGGTTTCAAATAAATGAAATCCCTATCTATATATTACAAGTAGATGTGGCTCTATCTTGGATGTACCAAGGTTAAAAACCCTAAAAACACCATATTGATTTGGACTTTATTAGGAAATGGTGCATGATAATGGGCATTGATACAAACCTAGTTTTAAACTCTTATGGGACATGTTTAGTTAATCATAATATTTTTATAAACCCTTATGAAGTATATATAGAAAATGTAATTATTATTAGATGAGAATAATGAATAACATATTTAAGCATGATTCTTTAAGAAATAAACTCCATTTAGATTTATAATATTCCTAAAAGCAACACATTTTTCACTATTTTTTTCTTCTTTTAGAAAATTGGAAGGAAATAGGAGGAATCATATAAATAATGAGGGAAACGGATGATGCACTAATGAAATTCCTAACATAATGAAAGTTGTAATGGAAAACTTCATGTGTATGATGATTTTACTATCTCGAGTTATGAATAATAACATGAAACAAGTTGAGTGAAAAAATTCACCTTGAAGGGAACTATTTTCCAGCGAGTCATTCATGCGTTAATAATCACTTTCTTTAGTAGATTACCTATAAAGAAAAAATCTCATCATTAATCTGTTGTTCAAAGCTAGATAAAGTCATCCTCTAAGTATACCACAAATAATGAGAATCTAATCATTGGTGGAAACTAATTAAAAAAAAATCTTAGAATGGATAATAATTCTATAGATTGGTAAGAGTTCAGGGAAATCTTTTTCAATAAATATTTTCCATTTTATATGTGATAAAAAATGGAGAAGGAATTATTAAAGCTAAAGGAGAAGGAATGTAGATTGGTGGGAAGCTATGAAATAAAATTTATATGAATTTATCAACACACCTATTGATATTTATTATTCCTAAAGTAAATGTTGACATATTATTTTTTGGATTGAGACCCCATATACAAATATATTTAGAAATTCAAGACTACTAAATTTATTAGAATATATTGTAGATTGATATGAAGGTTGAATTGGAGTTTTGAGAGATGTAGTGGTCACATAGGTTTAATGTAAATAAGATATAAATATATCCAAACTCAGGGAATAATTTTGATCATATAATAGTAGTAAATAAAGTGAAAATTACCTTATGGAACAAATGTGGGAAGAACCATTTAGGGAACTGCTTTCTTGGGAGTGGAAATCACTACAAGTGATGAAGAGATGTTCACATAGCAAGGAAATATCATGGTGAGTTGAAGCCTCACCTTCTCAATACTAATAGAAATGGGAAGATGGTGTGGGCCCATCATGAAGTCCAATAGTTCATGTGTGGATATCTTAGACACATTTCTATTCAATGTCTAAATCAGCAGATAATGGATGGAAACCAACACTATACTTAGTATAGGTTATGGGATAAAGGTTATGAATTTTTTTATCACAATAGCTATAGTAGAGGCTCCAAATGATTTATTTACAGACACACTCATTATTCTCTCTAATATAGCAAGTACTTTATTTGATTTTGGTTATGTTCATTCCTTTATTTCATCCATGTTTGAAATGAATATTGAATTAATACCTAAGTTAGTAGATGTAATGTTATCAGTCAAGAATCCTGGAGAGATTATCCTATAATCAAATCTGTATAGAAACTCTAGTAATTACTTTAGAGAGTAAAATTTCATTGAAAATCTAGTAGTTAAAACCATAGTGGAATTCAACATTATATAAGGGATGAACTGGCTCTCAAAGCACAATTGTAAAATCAACTTCAAGAGTAAGGAAATTTTTGTAGTCATGAATGGAAAACCAATAGTTATTTTCAAAGGAGAGATATCCCAATTTGAGCATTAACTAGAAGAACCTCCTATAGCCTTGTTTATGTATATGGTTAGTTAATATAGAGAAGGAAATAAAAATATACGGAAAGAAAATTTTCCCATCATATAATAATACACTGATGTATTGTCACACTTGAGTCTTTATTATTGTTTTTGGACCTAGTTCATTTATGAGTTTTGATTTTTATATTGGGAATCAGGTGTGATAGGTTTGAATTTTGGAGTAAATAATTCCATTTATTCTTGGTCTTTATTTTCCCCTAGGGTTATCTTTGAGTTTTTGAAAAGAAATGGGAAATTGGGGTCATTCCCAAAATATCTATTATTTTTCTTTAGGATTTAACCCTAATCACTTTCCCACTATTCTCTTCTCCATGCGGGTTTTATATGGAAAATGGGTTGGGTGGTCTCTTTTGGGTTGAATCTTAATTATTAGGGTTCGATATTGATGTTTTTGGCTTGATCTTGCCTTTCTAGGGTCATGTGGTGGTGTGGTTACTATTTCGCACCAATTTATGAAATTTTTTACACTTTAGGTAGGTGGTTCCATGATCTAACATTTTTAGATGATTTGATATGATTTCTTAGTTAATTTTTACATGCTATATGATTTATTTATGTGGTAAGAAATGTGTTTTGGATGGGTATGTAAATCTTATGTGATTTAAATGGATTTTGTAATAGAAAATTTCTATGTTTTTGTGTGTGCCTTATTGTGGTGTTTGGTGGAAGTGGGTCATGGGTTGTTTGAAAGGTGTGATTAATGTTTTCAAAGGAAGTTGAAGAGAAAATTTATTTGGAAGTGAGTTTTTCAAAAATAAAGGGATTTTTTTGGAATGTTTTCTTCTTTTTTGTACACTATTAACTTGAATTTCAACTTGTATAATGTTGTGAAGCATGTTTTAAAGTGAAATTGATTTATGTGTGATTTTGAAAGGGGATTCAGACATAGAAATGGTTAGATTTACTATGTGTATTCCTTGTGATATTTTCAAATGTGTTTTATAGAATATAAAAGTAATGTGAAAAGTGTTTTTAAATAGTTTTGGCATGGGTAAAATGAAAGTGGGTTGTTTATAGAAAATGGCAGTTTCCACATAGTTATTTGTGAAATAATTTATTTCCTTGGAATTATTGACATTGATTTGTAAAAGTGATGATATGTGTAACAAGTGAACATGAATTTGAGCATAATGGAATCCCAAGTATATAGGTCGAATGAATAGATCTAGTATGCTAGTGATTCAGAAGTGGATTGTCCCAGTTTCACTTATCATGATTGATGCTTACAACACTAACTAAACTATGATGAAGTTTTGGTGACCACTAGGACCATTGGGTTCCCCCTCTCAGTGGATGATACACAAGAAATATGTTATTGTGGTTACTATCCCACCCTTGACCAAGGTACAAGGTTATAGTGTCCAACTTGAGATAGATTACTATTATGGATATACCCATGGTGATCTCTTGAGACTTATAAAATTTGGTTCCATCTGTCAGTATACTATGGACCTTGAGTGCATTTTATCTTAAAGAAAGTTTATCTTAATAAATGTTTCCTTTGAAATGTTACTTGTAAAAGTGTTTTCTTTAAAATTGTTTTGCCAAAAATCATGTTTCATTAAAATGATTTCGTGGAATTGTTTCAAAGTGTTTTAAATAAATGAACATGTTAAATTGTATTTCAATTTTATAGAATGGAATCCTTATATTGGGTGGAATCCTATTGGGATTTGGATCACACCCTACACACACCTTTGAGTGTATGTAGACTTTGTTTTTATGACTTAGGTAAATGCTAGGTGTGTTGTGCGGGTGGATGCAGGTTGCTAAAGTTCCTCTCATGTAGGTTTGGTGGTAGTGTCTTGAGGGTGACATCCCTCTCATCATACAAAGGTCCTTGTGTTATTTTTTGTTTTTACTTTATGTTGTTGTATCTTGGGTTTTGGTTAAAGTTGTAAATGTTAAATCTAAATTTTGTAATGCCTTGTTTCGTTATGATTATTCATCATTGTGATGTTTATATTTATGAGTTGTTCATGATTATAACAAAGGGTAAAATCATTCACAAAGAATTTTGTTGATACCCGGGCACTAGTTTCCAGCCTGTGGGGATTGGGAATGCCCCTCAGGCCATGCCATAGATTGGTTTGGGTGTTGGGTTAAATGGAACCCTGTACTGGTTCGTGAAAAAATAGCATCAAAGGAGTTTAAACTATTTTAGGGTTATATTATTTAGGAATGAGTTTGGGTAGATTAGAGTAAGGATTTTTGGGACTTAATTTCCTGGTTACGAGTAGTGTTCCTGGCCATCACACCTCATGATAGGACTTGTGTTTCCATGATAAGTCATGTTTCTTTTGGTTCCTTTGGTTTTTACAGGTTGTTTTGTGTTTGGAAATGAAAAGGGAGTGAGTATAATGGTCTCAGTGAGATCAGAGGTCCTGTAAATCCATGTTTATCTATGGAAATAGTAATATAATACTCTCTATGATGGTGGTGTGACTGGCATATGGCCTCCAACCATATGTCAAAGTCACCCAATTGTTACTAGTTTTTTCTTTTTAACTATTTTGTGACTTATTGGGTTTTGAAAATTGTTTGAGAATACTTGTTTTGGAATTGTAAAAAATTAATTTACATAAGTAATAATATTTTTTTTTCAAAATAAGAAGTGGATTTTTAGAATCATTTTTAAGGAAGCATTAGAAAATTTGATTTTTATGAAATGGTCTTTTTCTGAAACAGGGATGATTTTAACAAGATATTATTTTTATGATACCTTTTTTTTTATTTTTTTGAAATGATTTGTTTGTGAAAAGAAAAATTTATTTTTAATAAGGTTCTGAGAAAATATTTTTGAATAAGAGAAAGATAAATTTTAATCAAATAAGATTTTGTAGAATGAGTTTTGTTGTGTCACTAAAAATGTTTTGAATGGGGTGTATTTGATTTTTGGATGGGATCCATGGAGAAATGATGAAATTATTTGATGTGTGGGATTTGACTATTAATTTTGACTCAATGGTGAGTAAAATTTTATAAAGTTTTATAAAATTTTGTAAGATGAAAGTATGGGATGAATGTTTTTATTTAGAAAGTAGAAAAGATTTGTTTTGGATTTTAGTATTTCCATAAGTAATCACATGCATAGGATATGTGTGGAAAGGTGGATGAGTGTCCAGTTTGGTATAAGAATATGCATGTGTGAGACTCTATGGAATATATTTGGTGAATGAGAAAACCACCAATTTATTTTTATTTTAAAAGGTTATTTTAAGAGAAAATGTGGTATTTTGATAACCATTATTTGTGTGGTGTGTCTTATTATGATTTGTAAATGATTCCTATGAGGTGTTTTGTGTTTGATAACTCTTTGTGCTCAAATGGTGTTTCAAGTTTTAGTTATGTCGATGAGTTGGCTTTGAGATGACAGTTGGTGTGTTTTTTTGAAAAATGTTTTGGGAATCTCTTCAGTTTGTCCTTGTGTGTTCAGTATTCATTTGTGGTAAGTTTTGGATGATGAATTAGTTTGATCAGATTCTTAATTTCTTTTATTTCAAGTTCATGAACCCACAAAAATTTTTGATAGACATTATGGGGAATCTATGGGTGGTTTACTATTAACAGACCCTCCAATTGATCAATATGTGTAACTATTTCTTGAGTTCCAAAAGTTTGATCCTCTTATCTTTTATGATCATGCAAATCCTACTGAAGTGGAATGGTGGATGTGGAATCTTAAAGGAAAATCTAGTTTCTTTTAGTGGTCTAAGTCATAAATGGTGATGTTTTCTACCTTTTTGATTGAATGTTCAGTCTAAAAGTGGTGAAGAGAAAATCCAGTAATAAAAAGTGGCCTAAGGTAGTTGGTTCTAGCCATAGTCTTAAAAGACATTTGGATATTTCATTAGTTTCTTCTAAGATAAAGAGCATGTCATTCCCTCAATATCAAAAATATGGATATAATAAGCCGTTGTGTCCACTTGAATAAATCATGTACATTTCAAGGCTCAATTTAAAATCACTTTCCTTGTAATGATTCTTGGTTTATAATGGTCTTGTATAGTGATGTTTGACAGTGTGGGATTTTTGGATCTAAATGTAAGAGTTGGATTGAGACTCTTTTGAGAACTTCTGTTTTAACAGAAATGTGTTTAGATTTTTGGAATCCCAAATTTCTCCATTTCGATGGAGGAGTGTTATGTGGGTATCATGTTTCTTTTTTTTTTCTCATTTGAAGTTTTTTTTATTTTCTTTAAAAGGGGTTGAGGGTCAATCTCCCTTTATTGAGAAAAAAAAGAAAACCCTCTTTAAGGAATGTGAAAGAGGAACCCATTACAAGAAGGGAAAAAAGACTTAAGAAAAAAGGATCAAAAGTGACCAATTATTTATCATTTGATGTGAAAAAGGGATGATGCATGTGAATTTTTGATGTCCTTATATCAATGAAAGTGTCATGTTGGTGGAAAGTGATACTCATGGGGTGTTTTTTCCTTTGTTTTTTCATAGAATGTTGTGTGGTCACTCATGAGACCAAAGAGAGTGTTCTAATCAATAATTTTCAGCTTCAGGATGCAATGAAGGAGATGATTCAGTCATCAGGGCTCCATCCATAATCCCTAGAGTGAATTTCACACACAGTTAAGAAGCTCAGGGGTGTGAGGGATCTTGGCATGAATTTTGTCCCCAGTGGTAGAATATGGACAATTTAAGTTCACTGTGGTAGTTTCTTTTTTATGTCCCTTGCGATATGATAATTATTCATTGGTCATAATGATATGTGGTCATATAATCTTCTTGGGATTATAGTGGTGGATATTTTTTGGATGTGAATCCTTGATCGGTTTCTATTATGCGGTTAGTCATGTGAAATGGTTTTTGTTATAGCCTGTCTAATGGGTGGGTTCTTCCCTCGTCGAGTTTTCCTCCATTGTAGAGAGGTTTATTTGAACATGTGGGTTGTTTTAGGTAGTAAGTTTTTAAGTTTTCCCATGTCAGGTTCTTGTATTAGTCTGTTCTAGATGATTGAGCTGGTTGGTTCTCATAGTGGGGAGACCCATAAAAGGTCTCATTGTAATTAATTATAGAATAAATCGGTGCTATCTTATTCCAAATGGTGGGGTTTCCATTAAGGCCTCCCAGTGTTGGTAATCCTGTTTAGTTTCTATTCCTATATTGGCAATGGGTATCCTCATTTGGGTATATATAATTCTAAGTTTTTCCCTTAAGTAAACATTGGGGTTGGGGTGCACCCAACGGTTTGTTGAAGCAAGGTTGTGGAAATGTTTCTCGAGAGGTGGTTTGAGTTCGTTTGTCATTTCAAGTAGATGGTATGAGTTTTTTTGGAAATTTCTAAAGTGATATTTCCTTGAAAGGTTAGATTATGTAGTAGTGAGAATTAATCTTCTTTTGACCGATAAACTTGAGGTGTTTTAGCTTTTGGGGGTAGAAGGCGTTTAGTAGGGAAACCATTTTGGCCTCCCGAATTCAAACTTGTAAACCTCTTTTTCTATTTGTGGTGTTCTTATTTACTTATCAGGTGATGTTCATTGGGAATCTACTTGAGTTTTGGAGTGTCAGTTTTTGTTTTTGGATCAAGCATTTTTATAGATTTCTGGGGGAGTAAAGCATTATGGTGGAGATAATTGTTACACCTGGGTCTTTATTCTTGTTTTTAGATCTGGTTCATTTATGGGTTTTGATTTTTCTCTTAGGAATTGGGTGTGAAGAGTCTGATTTTTTGAAGAAATCCTTCCATTTATTCATGGTCTAGTTTTCCCCCAAGGATTCTCTTTGAGTTTTTAGAGAGAAATGGGAAATTTGGGTCATTTCCAAAATAACAGTTGTGTACTTTAGAGATTTAACCCTAATACCTTTCCCACTCTTCTCTTCTCCTTGGGGGTTTTATATAGCCAGTGGGTTAGGTGGTCTCTTTTGGGTTGAATATTAATTATTAGGGTTTGATCTTGATGTTTTTGGTCAGTTCCTTCCTTGCTAGGGTCATGTGGTGGTGTGGTTTTTGTTTCACACTAATTTCTGAAAGTTTATACACTTGAGGTAATTGATTCCATGCTCTAAAATTTTTAGATGATTTAATATGATGGCTTCGTTAATTTTTAAATTCTCTATGATTTATTTATGGTGTGAGAAATGTGTTTTTATGGGGTTTCCAAGATTATGTGATGGAAATGGATTTTATAAAGGAAAATGGATATGTTTTTGTGTGTGCCTTATTATAGTGTTTGGTGGACGTGATTCATGGCTTGTTTGAATGGTGTGAAACATGTTTTCAAAGGCACTTGAAGTGATGATATATTTAGAAGTGAGTTGTTCAAAAATAAAGGAATTTTTATGGAATGTTGGCTTCCTTATTGTGCACTATTAACTTGAATTGAAAATTGTATAATGTTGTAAAGTATGTTTTAAAGTGAAATTGATTTATGTGTGATTTTTAGAGGGGCTTCACCAACAGAAATGGCTAAATTTACAATGTTACTTCCTTGTGATGTTTTAAAATGGATTTAATGGAATGTGAAAGTAGTGTGAAAAGTATTTTTAAATAGTTTTGGTGTGTTTAAAATGAAAGTAGGTTATTTATAGAAAATTATGGTTTCCCCATAGAGATTTGTGAAATCGGTGTTTCCCATGTAATGATTGGCATTGATTTGTGAACATGTTGATATATGTAACATGTGAACATGAATTTGAGCACAAGAGAATACTTGGTATCTTGGTGGGCTGACTAGATCTAGTATGCTAGTGATTCAGAAGTGGATTTTACTGATTTCACTTATCATGATTGATTCTTACAACACTAACTAAACTATGATGATGTTTAGGGACCACTGAGACCATGGAATGCCCCCTCATAGTGGGTCATACAAGAGAAATATGTGACTGTGGTTACCATACCAATATTCCCTGAGGTTTGAGGTTCTAGTGTCCCACTTTAGATAGATCACACTTAGGAATTTACCCATGGTTCTCTCTTAAGACTTATGAAATGTGGTTCCATCTGTCGGAATACGCTGGACCTTGAGTGAATTTTATCTTAAAGCAAGTTAATCTTAATAAATTGTTTCCTTGAAATGTTACCTACTAAAGTGTTTTCCTTGAAAGTGTTGTGTTAAAAATTATTTTTTCTTTAAAATGATTTCTTGGAAATATTTCAAAGGATTTTAGATAAATTAGAATGTTAAATTGTCTTTCGATGTTATAACATAGAGTCCTTCTTTTGTGTGGCATCCTATTGAGTTTTGTCTCACACCCTATTTACACCATTGGGTGTATGTAGACTTTGTTTGTATGAATTAGGTAAATGCAAGGTGTGTTGTGTGGGTGGATCTGAGTTTATAAAGTTATTCTTGTGTAGGTTTGGTGGTGGTGGCTTGAGGGTGAAATCCCTATCCTCATATGGAGGTCCTTTGGTTTTCCTTTTCCTTTTCGTTGTTGTATCTTGGGTTTTGGTAAAAGATGTAAATTTTGAATCTAGATTTTTCAATGCCTTGTTTTATTATGTTTATTCAGCCTTGGGATTTTTATTTTCATGAGTTATTCTTGATTATAATAATGGGTAAAATCATTTACAAGGAATTTTGGTAATACTTGGGCACTAGTTTCCAGTCTGTGGGGATCATGAACACCCCTCAGGCCATGCCACAAACTGGGTCATGTGTCAGGTTAAATGGAACCCTGGACCAATTTTTTGATATGTATTTCTTAAAGAGTTACTTGGACCTCCTCTATAAAGACAGGTAGATTTCTTTATTGACCTCATAAATGGATCTAATAAAATATCTAAAATCCTATATAGAATAGAAAATGTAGAGTTGGAGGAATTAACTAACCAACATCAAGATATTTTAGAGAAATGATCTATCTGACAAAATGTATCTTCATGGGTAAAACCTATTCTCTTTGTAAAGAAAGATGTATCAATGTGGCTATGCATTGATTATAAATATTATAACATGATCACAATGAAGAAAAAGTACACCCTCCCAAGGATTGATGATTTATTTGACCACAATTACAGGGATAAATTATTTTCTATGATTTACCTTTGATATGGGTATCATCAATTGAGGGTAAAGAAATAAGATATTCTATATAATGACTTACAAATAAGATATTGGTATTTTAATTTTTTATGCCCTTCATATTTACTAATGCTCCTTCTAAATTTATGGATTTTATAAATTGAGTCTTTGTGTTCTATGTTAATAAATTCATGCTAGTTTTTATTGATGATATTATGATATATTATAAAGTTCATGATAATCATTAGAATCATCACATGGTTATATTGAAAACTCTAAGTAATGAGATGACATTTAAAGAATTCAAAAAATAGGAATTATTGTTAAAAAAGTGTCATTCTTGGGGCACATTGTAACCAATAAAGGAATATCAGTTGACCCTTACAAGTCAAATACTATAGAGAAGTGGCCTTATCCTACAAAACATAACTATTATATGTATTTTCATTTGTTTAACATGTTATTATAGGGGTTTTTTGAAAATTTTTTCAAGGATTTCTAATATACTAACCATGTTAACTTGAAAATGAGATAAGTTTATTTGGGTTAAGGATTACAACTTTTATTAAATGAAACAATGAAGGAATTGTCTAATTCACTAGTATTAACTCTACCCTCTATCAAATATGAGGTTTTTATTTATATTTATGCATCTATAAAAGGTTTTTGGCGTGTCCTCATAAAAAATGATTAGGTGATCACTTATGCATATTTATAGTTAAGGCCTCATGAGAAGAATTATAATACCCATGAATTGGAGTTAGTTGTAGTTATTTGTTCTCTGAAGATATGTGGTCACTCTCATTATTGGAATAAATGTGATATATACATAGTACAACAACGTTTGAAGTAATATTAATGAAAAAGTAATTAAACACGAGAAAAAGGAGTGGTTTAATGCTTCGTAAATACTATTAATATTAAATTCATTATATTCCCAGACAAGAATTTTTTTTTCTAATGCATTAAGTATGAAATACTATACTATTATGGTAATAATTAGGATTAAAGGGGATCCATTTATCAAGGACCTTGTAAGGTTGGACATGGGAATCATAAGAGAAGAGATATCATACATCCTGTAACACCCTTAGATTTTAAAATAAGAAAATTATATTTTATAGCATAAAGGAAATGAAACCCTGAGTTTATCTTTCATTACATTCACCACTAAATTTATCTTCCAGTGTACTCAACCTTGATAGTTTTGTGTTCGATAGAATATTAAACATGCAACACCGACCTTAAATGACTAATGATATATATTACCAATATAACCTAGCCATTAAATTGGAAGGTGTGAATATTATTACCTAATTTATGAAATATAAATATAAATATAAATATATATAAATTTCTTAATCAATATAAATTATTGATAAATTTTTAGTAAACAATCTATCAATTTTTAGTAAAGTGGTTTTATTATTAAAAAAGTATGTTTTCTTGAAAAGTATTTTTTCTCTTTTCATGAAAAATATTTTAATAAATTTTTAGAACTTTTATAAAGTGAATTTCATGAAATGAAATTCATTTTCCAAATTGTAATACCAAAATTATCTTAGTGTGATTTGTTTGGTGTTTTTCTAAAAAGTTTCAATTTTTGATTAGTAGGGAAAAATAATGAATTTTAATTGAAAACTGTCTTTTTAATTAATTTATTTACAAAGTAAAATTATATTTTAAATTTGTATTAATGTATAATTTATTGAATTATACATATATTAATCAAATTTATGTCATTGGAATCAATTTCAAATTGAAATTGGATATAAAAACATTATAATCTTTTGAGATTTTTTTTAATTTCAAAACCCTCTTTATCATTGTATATGTGAGATTAATATTAAATTAAAATCTTTCACTTCTATAAATTGAAATTGGAAAAATGGATTCAATTTTGGAATCATAAAAATTTATAAAAATGAATAAGGATAAATTAATTTTTAACCATAATAAATAGAGGAAATAGTAAATATTAATCATATAAATTAATGTAAAAACGAGTTTACTGAGGGACTAGACATTGAAATTAAGGGGGTAAATAACCTAGAAACTTTTCGAAAAACCATTGGATGGAATGATATCAACCATTATGTCATTATGATCTATTTTTAGTAGTTTTTTGAAAACATTTCTATATAAGTGACCATTATAAAAAGTTATATAATAAAAAAGATAAAAATTAACACTTCTTCTTTTTTTATTTGATTAATGATTTAGGATAGGGAAAAATACAATATAGGTTCAGTTATAAATATTATTTTTAAATATAAATGATTTTATTATATCACAATTTTTTTAAGGTGAATTACTTACTTTATATATTTACAAAACACCACAACGATAATTATTTTGTTAATAACTAACTAAAATTAATAATACCAAAAATAATAAAAGTTAATTAAATTGAATAAAATATTATCTCACATTAATTTTATAGACGAATATATCATGTTACACAGATTTAAGAATAATATATTCTAATTTAATCTTTTACTTTATTTTTTTATATTCAAATTAAATGAATAATGTCAAAATCAACATTAATATTATTTTATAATAAATGATCTTTTAGTAAATGATTTAAAATTATTAAAAATAATATCATCTAAAAAGTGATTAGTAAATGTTAATTAATATCCAATATTCTCTATACATAGTCAAATTATTATTTTCTAATTAATATATTGACACAAAATTACTAAAAAATTCTGTTATTAGAGTTAAAGTTAAAATAATGTTTGTGCACATTACTTACACTTTTATTAAAATTAATTTTATTCACATGTAGGTTTTTAGATGATAAATTAGATTTATTACTTAGAATAAGTGGGTAAAAATTATCTAATAATTCTCAGTTTAATTTATTCTTAATGGATAAATTAATGAGGTTAGAAAACTAGTTATCAAAATGAGAAACCTAAATGTAAAGAAAATAAGAAAACATAGGAGTTAAGGAAAAAAACGTTTAAACATGTGTTTTATTGTGTGATAGAGGTGTGTATCAACCATACCATATCCCAAACCATTAATTATCTATACTAGAGCCACATGTGGTATGAATGAACTCCCAATAGTGAATAATTTTAAGTATTTACAAGAATTCCACTCCTCCTCAACTATAAAAGGGAACTCACTCCAATCACCTCTTCACACCCATCAAGCCATTTGAATCATACAAAACCAACCAAAATAAATTTAAAACTTCCATAAAATCATAATAAAAGCCTTATTTTTGGAATAAATACATCCTATAAAGGCTTTAATGTAAGACTAAGGAGGATACCCGAATAAAAGATAACGTTCTTCAATGAGGGTCTTTATTTTACTTCTTTCTATACATAAATAAATTATTATTATTACATGATGAAATAATAAAAACTATATCATAAATATATATAGATTTTTATGATATGTTTATGAAATAAAATCGTACAAACTTCTTTTTAATGGGTTATGAAATCATCATTAATTTGAATGACGGACTACTGCCTCACAAAAGGATGTCATTCGTTTATCTATTACCTCCTCTCACAGTTGGTTATGATGATGGATAAAAATTTTTTATATGATATTTATAACATAATTAATTATATTTATTTATTATATCATATTCACCATTTTATATTCTATACCATTGGAGATACGATAATGTCGCTTGTTTGTATAACAGACTACCACCTTGCGAATCGATGTGATTCGTTTTCCCCTAATGCATTATATGGAAGGAAATAACGAAAAATATAATAAATATATTTTATATAAATTAAATATTTTTTATATTCATGAAATATTTTTCATTCTTCAAATATAATATATCATTTTTCTTTTAACTTTTCACTCATTTGAAATAATAATGTTGTTTGTGTACGTGAGGACTACCACTTCCTCAAAGCGGTATGAATAATTTTTCCATCTACACATCAAAATAATGATATATATAAGTATATATAACTAAATAATATGATAATTATGATATTATGATCCTTTATGAATATAAATTTTACTTACCTTCTTTCCATAATGTTCATTGAAAAATGTAAATGTTACTCATGTGTAATTAGAGACAATCGTCTCGATGATCGTAACGTTAGTTCATTTTTCAAAAAAAAAATTAATGATTGGTTTTAAAAGAATAATTTATGTATAAATATTATAATTAAGTTATTATTATTGTTCTGGATATGTTTAAATAATTTCTTCTTTGACTATAGTCAACCCACCAAAGTCAATTATGACACATAAGCCGAATATGGTAAAAACATCCGATGTAAAATTAATCAATTTAGTAATTGTATATAACTTGTTAGTAAGTAAAATAAAAGTCATATGAAAGATAATTTTTTTTATTAATCATGTAAATAATTAACTTAAGCTTATTTTTTAGGAAGATAAAGACCCACATGACAACTCAGGCTTCAGGTAAGAGTTTTTCTTATCTTACTTTTATTTCTATGATATATATTCCACATTCAATACTTATTTTTGTTGTTTGGTGTATATAATAACCATGAGTTTATTTTATTATTATTATAATAAAATCTATTTGGATTTACATATCCATTATATGATCTCTCTTTCATGCGTTTTACTATTTCAATGTTACCAACACGGTAAGGGATTTTTTTCACAATTTTCCTTCTTTGAGATGTTTATTATGTTATACACCAAAATTATTTTATGTGGTTCATATAATCCAGTATTGAAATTTTATATTATGTATCAAATTATTATCATGATATTGTAAGTATCATTTAATATTTTCCATCATGGGGATTACGATTCAATGTTACAAAAGTGGTAAGAGCCTTTTGTTACAATCTCATCGTTTATCAGGACTGTGTATGATTAATTCATTGATGCTGAAATATTAGATTTATCATGAATTATATTATAATATTTCTATTAATTATGTTTTCAAGTAATTGTACAATTTTATATTATTTTTTACTTAAACTTTGGACAAATTGTTTTGAAGAAAAGCTGAATTCATTTATCTCTTGGGTTGAAAATCAATTTTCTTAAAAACCCATGTTTTCTAAGTATGTTTTCAAAATTTTCATTTATAAAAATTAATTATTAAGGAAATTTTTTACCAATTTTTTAATATTAAAAAAACTCAATGTAATCTTTTTGTTTACTTTCTAATTGATTAACTTTTCTATACTTTTTACTGAGAAAAAAGAATGTTCTTTATGTTATTTATGGAATTACCCACCGACATGATCGTCATTTCATTGAAGATTCCTTTGAATTATTACAAAGTTATCTTAAAGAAAATATTTTTTTAATATTATAAAATTTATTTTTATTCAAAAATATTTTTGATGAAAATGATTTTATAAAATTTTTATGTTTCAAAAATATATTATAAAAACGAAAAGTTTATTTTCTTTAATAATGTTTTTAATGATATATTATTGGTACTATCATTCATCAACATGAACTACAATTATTATAACTTATAATACAATGGGGATATTTTTTTAATTATTCCATACTCATTATTTTCTAGATAGATTAATATTATTTTAACGAGATTGTTATAGAACCAGTTTCTTTTTCACAGGTTAATCATGTTTCAAAGAGATTGATATGAAACCAAATTCTATTCCATGGGTTAATCCAGTTATGAAATAATAATGATTTTTTATATGTGTTTTATAATGAAATTAAAGATCTATATCCATTAGTAAAATTTTAGTTTCTAGAAATTATATTTGACGGGGTGGCCCAGATAGCATCGGGTGATCCCATTATAACTTAGATTATGGGGCGGTCTAGATAACACCGAGTGATCCCATTATAGATTATATGATAGAGAGTCCCATATAATTCTAGGTGAGACTATTATATAATATATGACCGGTGTTCCCAATTAGTGCTCTAATTCATTGTGTAATGATTATATTTGGAGTTGGTCATATGGTTATTATAATTAAAAGGTTTTTGAAAGGGTTTTATGAATATGATACTCCAAGTTACCAAAAAGGGTTTTAATTTCTTGTAATGGGTTTATAATGTATATTGTGATCAAGATTGATATCACATGGAACATGATTATTGATTATGATAACTCATTCATTATTCCAATTTTTATATTTGATGACCTAGGTAATGATTGGCACAAGTTCATTTATGATTATCTTATTCCCTTTGATTATATTATCATACCCTTATGCACTTCTTATTCTCATTTATGACATTCAATTAATAATTCTTATGTTTAACCATACTGAGCATTTGATCTCACCCTTCTTATGTTTCCTTTTCCATTTGTTATAAATAAAATGGTTTAATGGATTATATCTATAAGTTATTTCATATGGATGATAATGGTTACTTAATGTGAAATAAGAAAAGATGGGTTATGTTAGTGAAATTCACATATGACGACATGGGTATTATTTATGCTTGATTTTTTCCAAATTATTTAAAACACTAAGAATAAAAGTGACTCAATAATGTAATTGATCCACTTTTTCCTTTTTAAGAAGGTGGTGCCTTGGTAAAAGACAAAAGTACAATTTTTTTTTTAAAAAAGGATTAAATGTGTCTAAAAGACTAGATTTTTTACAATATATATCATAAAGGGGAAGTAAATCAATAGGGATGTCATCCAAATAGGTGGTGACATAGTTGATGGAAAACATGGGTCACAATTATCATCATTAAATATGAAAATGTAATTTTTATGATTTCAGCACCAAGAATGGAAGCATGGGTTCTGGGCTATTGTAGTTGGTATTAGAGGCTAGTTAAGATAAATTTATAGATTATTATGTTTTAATGTGAGGTTATCTGAATATTTATGGATACCATATTAGTTAACAAGATTATATTTTCTTATAAGTTCAATATCTTTGACACCCCTTTGAGGTTTCAAGAAATGAGATCTTAAAGTTATTAATGACATTTTTGGGAGACAATTTTTTATGTTGTGCTATTAGTAACCCATAAGATAAAAATGAAGTGTTATTTAGGGATGAATTAATTTTATTTATTAAAGTAAAAAAAGACAAATCGAAGGTTTAGTGGAAACCCATCGCATACGAAAAGGCTGCGAGGCTTGAACCCATAATCGAAGGGAGACAAGTGTGTAACTCCTACCACTAGACTAAAAAAAAGTCCAAGTTAGTATGAAATTTTTATAGGTAAATATAATTTTTATTTTTTAAATATATGGGATTTTATTTGAGGAATAATGGTTGATTTACCTTGGAAGAATATATGATAAAATCCTTCTAATTATTTGGTTTTAAACTTAGTCAGGAAATTTTTGATGAATTTTAAGGACAGATACTTATAGAATGATTTGGATTAAAATTTGGGTATTACTGTTTGAAAATTGATGTATGATGTTTAAAATTTTGCAATTATCTTACTATGTGCTAACCATTTTGGTTTTGGTTAATGTCTAGAGACAGGAGGACTATCTCATTATTATTTTTGGGGAAAATGTGGTCATTTAAATGTTTATTTTAGTTCTTGGGGAATGAAAAATTCACCCTGAATACACATAGTTTGGAGGAAAATATGATGTTGTGGTGGAAATTGATTAATGGATGAAATTATACTCATCAATTAGATATATTTCAATATTATATTATTCTAGATTCTAAGATAATTCCTCAACTATAGGAAAATGATCTTGAAATAAAAGTATTATCCTACTACCTTCAATTATGACGCGTCAATAGTATTTTTGATCAACACAGATTTATAGTTTTGAGGCCCTTAACTTTCCATTAATCATTCACTTTTGAGTGATCAATGATCTCAATCACTCTCTATAATTATTTAGACGTTTTCCCCATTTCCACCTATGTTCTCCTATTTAAAATCCTAGTTATGTGATATTCCATATGAATTTTGTACTTCTCTAATAGAGGATTATTGAGTAAACCTTATTATGACGTGGGTTTATAAAAAATATTTTTTTAAATGTCCAACCTTTGATTAACAAAATAAAGTTCAAATTGTGATAAAACAATTTATTAAGGGGGTTGGATGCTACACCTCGAGATTTTAAAAGATGAAAATTATATTTGAAAGAATAAAGGACACACAAAACTGATTTTATATTTCAAGACATGAAAAAAATAATTTTTTCTTTTGGTTTATGCAATGATGAGATTTTTATTTTCAATAACATATTCAACATGCAACACCAAACCTAAACGAACCTTGATATATAGTGCCATTCTAACCTAGCCATTAAACTGGAAGGTATAAATAATATTAACTACATTATGATATATATATATATATCAATTTATTACTCAATATAAATTGTTGAAAATAAATAGTAAATAATCAATCAATTTATAGTACAATGGTTTTATTCTTCAAAAATATGTTTTCGTCAAAAATGATTTTTATTGCTTTTCATGAAAAACTATTATAGTAAATTTTTGGAATATTTAGAAAGTTTATTAGAAAAAACTTAATTAAGTTTTTTTAAATTGTTATAAAAAAATTATCTAAGGGTGATTTTGTTGGTTTTTTTTTCTGAAAAGATTAAATTTTTGTTGAATAAAGAAAAATACTGACTTTTAATTGAGAACTGTCATTTAATTTAATTTATTTATAAAGTTAAATTATATTTTAAATATATGTTAATGTATAATTAATTAAATTAAACACATATTAATATAATTTAGGATATTAAAATTAATTTTATATTGAAATTTAATATAAAAACATTGTAACTTTCTGAACTTGTTTGCTTTGAAACCCCACTTTCTCATCGAGTTTGTGGGATTAATCTTAAATTAAATTTTTCTAATTATGAGAATTAACTATGGAAAAATAGATTCCATATTTTCAATCAGAATAATTTATAATTCAAAATAATTCCAACATAATTCTTTAACATCGTAATTAGTGAAAATAATTAAAATTAATCACAACGATTAAGTTAAAAATGAGTTTATAGAGGGATTAAACATTAAACATAAGGGGTAAGGACCTATAAACATGTGAAAAAATCATTGGATGGACATATATTAAACTATATGACCTTAGGATCAATTTGTATGAGTTTTTGGGACACTTATATATGAAAGTGAACTATATAATAAGTTAAGTAATGAAAAAGATAAAAAGGAACACTTTTTCCATTTAATTTTAATAAAGATTTTGGATAGGAAAAAAATATAGGTTTGTTTGTAAATATTATTTTTAAATATAAATTAGTTTTTTATATCATGATAATTTATTCTAATTTTTAATATGAATTAATTTCCTTAAATACTTAAGAAATTCCAATTCATTAATCATTTATTTAATAATTAAATAAAATAACTGACACCAAAAATATGAAAATTTATGTAAATTAAATGAATATTATCCTAAATTAATTTTATAGATGAATATTTCATGTTAAATTTGTGTTAGAATAATATATTATAATTTAATATGTGTATTGATATTTTTTAAATTCAAATTAAACGAATTATTCCAAAATTGACATTAATGTTATTTTAGACAAAATGATATTTTAATAAATGATTTATAATTAATAAAAATAATATATTATTATAATTTTTTAAAAATGTATATATATATAATATTTTATATTAATGGAAAATTTAATATTTTTTCATGATTATATTGACACCTAATTTCTAAAAAACTTGATTATTGTAGTTAATGTTAAAGTAGTGTTTTTGCATGTTTCTTCTGCTTGTGTTAAAATAAATTTTCAAAAAACATATGATTTTTAGTTTATAAATTTTATTTAATACATAGAATATGTGCATCAAAATTATCTAATTATACTCAATTTAATTTACTCTTAATGGATAAATTATTTAGGTTAGAAGACTAGTTACCATAATGAAAAACCTAAATGAAAAAATAATGAAACCTATGAGTTAAGGAACAAAATGATTAAAAAATATGTTTTATTTTGTTTTGGAGGTGTTTATTGACCATATAATCCATCCAAACCATTAATTATCAATCTTGGAACAACTTAAGGTAATATGGACCCTCCAATAGTGAATACTTTTGAGTTTTTACAAGAATTTCACTCCTCCTCAATTACAAAAGGACACTCACTCACCACACATTTTTACACATATCAAGGCATTTGAATAATACATACCCTTGTAAAATAACATTATTACTTTCCTAAAATCATCCTTTAATCCTTAATTTTTCATAAATACAATCTTTCACGTCTTTAGTGCAGACCTACAGAGGATACCCAAAGATGAGGTAATGTTCTTCAACGAGCGTCTTTATCTCAATTCTTTCTCCACCTCCTTAAATTTTACTTAAAACATGATGATATAATAACATATGTACCTTATATATACTAAGATTTGTTTATGTTAATGTTATGAATTACAACCATACACACTTATTTCAAATGTTTTATGAAATCATTATTTGCGTGTATGAGAGACTACCACCTTGCGAAACAATGTCATTCATTTTTCCATTACCACTTATCAGGATAGGGTATGATTATGGATAAAAAGTTTATATATGATATTTATAATGTAATTATACTTATATATTCATTATATCATATATACCCATTTACCTTCAATATCATAAGGGATATGATAACATCAGTCATGTGTATGATGGACTACCCCTTGCCTTTGACATGCTTTCATATTTGATGATCCATGTATTGATGGGTATGATTTCATCTATGATTCTATTAATAAATTTTATTATGTCATCATTCCCTAATACAATTATTTTTCTCGTTGATGAAATTAAATTCTTGATGATTATGTTTACACTTACTGATCATTTTATATCACCATTATTATGTTTAATTTTCCCTATGTTATAAAGAATCAGGTTGAACAAATTATGTATTTAAGGGATTTAATATTTATGTTGATGAAGACATAATTTGAAATAATTAAAAATTGTTTAGGTGGGTTAAATTCTTATTTAATGAAATGGGTCTGTTTTTATATAGGAGATTTTCCTAATTCTTGAATAGTATAAACCTAAGATTTCTTCAAGAATGTATGTGATACAGTTGTTAATTTTGATTATTCAAGGTCACGATGGAAAAAATGGGTCACAAATATCAGAATCAATGCCATAAATGTAATGTTTATGATTTCAACACCAAATTTATTGGTGCTGGTTCTGGCCTGTTATGGTTGGTATTAGAGGTCAGTTTAGATACATTTTAATATTATAATGTTTTAATGTGAGGTCATATTAAGAGTTATTGATACCATCTTAGGTATATAATATTATGTTTTATCAAAATTTAAAAGTCTTAGGCACCCATTTTAGGTTTTAAGTGATGAGATATTAAA
This sequence comes from Viscum album, assembly GCA_963277665.1. Taxonomy (NCBI): domain Eukaryota; kingdom Viridiplantae; phylum Streptophyta; class Magnoliopsida; order Santalales; family Viscaceae; genus Viscum; species Viscum album. The sequence goes on from OY728123.1 coordinate 1,801,319,635, forward strand.
GTGATTAATGACATTTTTAGGAATCATTTTTTTGGGTTGGGGTATTAGTAACCCCTAGGATCAACTTGAAGTTTTATTTAGGGAGGAATTATTTTGACATTATTAAAGTAAAAAAGAAAAACATGAAGACCATGTGAAAAACTATTGAATTCATCAAGGCTATGGGGCTTTATCCCACAACATAAGGGTGATAAGGGTGTAAAACCTACCACTGACCTACAAGATGTCCTGGTTAGTATGAAATTTCTATAGGTTAATATTATGTTTATTTCAAAAACATATTGGAATTTATTCGTGGAATAACATTTGATTTTTCTTGGAGGAATATATGATCAAATCCTTCTATTTTTTTGGGTTTGAAACTTAGTTAATAATATTTTGAATAGTTTTTAAGATAGTTACATATGGAATGATTTTGTTTAAAATTTGTGTATTACTATATGGATATCAATGTATCAAGGTTTAATTTTGGAAATTATCATACTATGTACTATCCATTTTTGTTTTGGTTAATGTCTAAAAAATAGTAGAACTTTATTGTTATTATTTTGGGGACTATTTGGTCCTTTAAAATTTTATTTTAGTTTTTAAAGCATGAAAAATTCATCTTGAATACACATAATTTGGAAAAATAGATGATGTTTTGTTGGAAATTTATTAAAGGATAAAATTATACTCATCAAGTAATTATATTTTCATATTATCTCAGTCTAGATGGTAAGTTAATTACTAAACTCCCGGAAAAGGATCTTGAAACAGAGTTATTATCCCAATACCTTCAATTCTGATGAACCGATGGTCTTTCTGATCATCAAATATTTATGGGTTTTAGGCCATTTACTTTATATTTATCAGTAAATTTATTTTGATCAATGACCTCAATAACTCTATAATTATTTAATATTTTCCTCAATTCTCATATATGTAATCTTATTTGGAAACCTAGTTATATTTTATTCTATATGAACTTTGTACTTACCATTATCTATTATTAAGAGTTTTTTATTAACCCTTTTTACGATGCAGGTTTATAAAAAATTTATTTTCAATGGTCCAACCTTTGATTACTGAGATAATGTTCAAATTTCAAGGACCCAATTTATTAAAGGGGGAGGTAGATGTAACACTGAGAGATTTTGAAATAAGAAAATTGTATTTGATAGCATAAAGAACATGAAACATTGAATTTAGATATAATTATATCTAATACTCCGTTTATCATGTGGTGCATGAAACCTTGAGATTTTAATGTTTGATATCATATTCAACACGCAACACCAAACTTACAAGACCCGTGATATATATTACCATTATAACATATACATTAAATTGGAAGGTATGAATAATATTAACTACTTTATAATATATATATATATATATATAAATTTCTTACTCAATATTAATTATTGATAAATATATAGTAAATAATCAATAATATTTAGTAAAGTGGTTTTATTCTTTAGAAATATGTTTTTTGTCCAAAATGATTAAATATTATTTTCATGGGAAAATAATATAATCAAGTTTTAGAACTTATAAAATGTTTATTTTTTTAAAATTAACTACTTTTTTTAAAATTTTAATACCAAAATTATCTTATGGAGAGTTTATGGTATTTTTCTGAAATGTTTCAATTTTTGATGAATAGTGAAAAATACTGAATTTTAATTGAAAATGATATTTTCCATTAATTTAATTATAAAGATAAATTATATTTTAAATTATTTTAATGTTTAATTAGTTCTAATATAAATCTATTAATACACTTAAGGTCTTTTGAAGCAATCTCATATTGAAATTGGATATATAATCATTGTAACCTTTGTAAATTTTTTGCTTTGAAAAATTTCTTTCTCATTGAGTCTACAAGATTAATATTAAATTAAATTATTCCATATATTAGAATTTATCTTATAAAAATGGATTTAATTTTTTTAATCTTCATAATTTATATTTCATAATAAGGCTAACTTATTTTTTGACCATAATAATTAGTGAAAATAGTTAAAATTAATAGTTGTGATTAAGGTAAAATGAGTTTACTGAGGGATTAAACTTTAAATGTAAGAGAAAATGTCCAAGAAAATTTTCCAAAACCCATTTTATAGAAATATTTTTAATCTTATGACCTTAGGATCATTTTTGTGTGTTTTTGGGACACTTTTCCTTGATAGTGACCTATATAATATGTTCATTAAAGAAAAAGAAATAAATGAAAACCTTTTAATTTAATTTCTATATAGATTTACTATGCAAAAAAATATTGGATCAGTTATAAATATTATTTTTAAAGATATTTTTTTTCTATAATGATCATTTATTTTAATTTTTTATGATTAATTAATTAATTTAAATACATAAGAAATGATAATGTGGTAATTATTTAGTTAATAATTTACTAAAATAAATAATAACAAAATTATTAGAAGTTAAGTAAAATGAACAAACTATTTTCATACATTAATTTTATGAATGGATATATCAGGTTCAAAGGTTTTATCATAATAGATTCCAATTCCATATTTTTCTTGATATTTTTTAAATTTAAACTAAATAAATAATGTCATAATTGACATTAATGTTTTTTTATAACAGATGATATTTTAATATATGATTAAAAATTACTAAAATTTTATCTACTTCCAAGTGATTTTTAAATATTAATAAATATCCAATATGTTCTATTAATATACCAATTAATATTTTATAATGATTATATTGACACCTAATTAGTAGAAAACTCTATTAGTGGAGTTAATGTTAAAGCTGTGTTTTTGCACGCAAGTTGGGATTCTATTAAAATTAATTTTCAATACATATAGTATTTATAAGTGATAAATTTTATTTAATACTTATAATATGTGGTTCCAAATTATATAATAATTATTTAATTTATTCTCAGTGGATAAATAAATTAGGCTATAAAACATGTCCCCATAATGAAAAACCTAAATGAAAAAAAGGAAAAAATAGTATTTAAAGGAAAAAATGTTTAGAAAAAATGTTTCATTATTAGGATTAGGGGATGGTCAACCATATCATCCCTACAAATAATTATTATCAATCTTGGATAAAATTGAGGCAAGACTCACTCCGAATGGCCCGAAGGCCTTCTTTTTTATTTTTATTATAGATTTCCCCCATTTTAAGGGTTGAAGGGGAACCCATACATGACCCGTAGGCCCAAGGCACAAGGCCTAACATGACCCGAATGCCTAAAGGCATACCAACTTGAGGTAAGACTAACCTCCCAATAGTGCATAATTTTGAGTATTTTCAATAATTCCACTCCTCAACTATGAAAGGGAACTCACTCCCCCTTACTTATTCATACATTTCAAGCCATTTGGATCTTCCAAAACCTTCTAAAATAACATTTAAACTTCACCACACACATCCTATAAGCCTCAATTTTTGTAGTATTCTAACCTTTAAAAGATTTAGTGAAAACCTAAGGAGTATACCCAAAGAAAAGGTGATGTTCTTCAATGAGTGTCTTTATTTTACTTATTTTAACACTTCCTTCAAATATTATTATAAAATGATGATATAATAACCTCGTTATATTATATATAATGTTATTTTTTTATGTTATGATTATTTCCTAAAACCACACTCACTTCCATCAAATTGGTCATGAAATCATCATTCCTCTGTATGATGGGATACCATCTTGCGAAATGATGACATTTGTTTTTCCATTACCACCTCTCACAGTTGGGTATGATGATGGATCCAAAGATTATATATGATACTTATAAAATAATTATACCTATAGAGGAATTATATCATATAAATACTTTTAAATTTTATTCCATATGGTATATGATATCATCACTAATGTGTACAGAAGACTACCGCCTCACGAAACGATGTGATTTGTTTTTCACTAACGCATTACATGCAAGGTATTAAGGGTAAATATAATAAATATATGAGATATAAATAACCAATTTATAAATATTTAAATATAATATACCATTTTTCTTTTACCATTTCACTCACTTAAAAAAATGAAAACATTGTTCATGGGCTTGTGAACTACCATTTCTTTGAAGTGATGTGAATAATTTTTTCATTTTTAGATCACAATAATGATATATTTATATAATTATATAAAATTAAGTAATTTGGGTTTTATGATATTTTGATCATTTTTTAAAGATAATTTACTTATCTTCTTTTAATTATGATCATTGAAAAATGGAAACATCATTTATGCGTACGTACGGTCTACCATATCCATGAACCCAACATTAGTTTGTTATTCATAATCATATTTCATTATTGGATTTAAAATTATAATTTTTGTATAAATATCATAATTATGTCATGAATATTATTCTATTTATTTTTAAACAACTACCTCTTTGACCATATTCAACCTACAAAATACATTTTTGACACATTAGCCAAATATGATCAGAGCATCTAACATAAAATTATCTTATTATGTAATTTTATATTACATGATAATAAGTGAAATAAAATTAATAATAAAATTGAAAAATGTTCTCATCAAAATATATAATAATATTATGTTTAATGCTTGTAAAGATAAATACATACATGACAATTCGAGATATATGTATGGGTTTTTCTCATCTCTCTTTTATTTCTATGAGATATATGTCATATTCACCACTTAATTTTTTTTAGTGTATATACTATCCAAGAGTGTATTATATGATTATTATAATTAAATTTATGGGGATTTAACTATAAATTTTATGATATCTCATTTATGGGGTTTACAGTTTCAAATTAACAAAAGTAGTAAGGAATATTTGTCATAATTTGCCTTATTTGAGATGTTTGTTATTTTATACACCTATATTATTTTATGAAGTGTATATACATCAATTTTAAAATTTTGTATCATTAATATCCTTATTTTCATCATATTAGTTGTTTTATTAAATGTTATTCCTTCATTGGTATTACGATTCAATGTTACCAAACTGGTAAGAGTCTTTTGTTATAATCTCATTGTTTATCAGGATTGTGTATGATTAAGTATCTGATATTAAAATCTTATAAATTTTATGAATTATGTAATCCTATGGTAACTCATGCATTTTTAAAGTAATTTTACCATTTTTACACTCTTTGGTGAATAAAATGTTGAGAAATACTTTTTCTGAAAATCCGACATTATTTATCTCTTTAGTCAGGAACCTGTTTTATTCAAAAACCATGTTTTAGAAAAAAGATTCAAAATGTTTTTATAATTTTTTTAAATGATTTACCAAAGAAAATTTTAACCAAATTTTCCTTTAAAAGTTATTTTAAATTAATATTCCTATCTATTTCTAATCAAGTTACTTTCTATCCTTTTTTACCAGACAAAAGGAACATTCTTTATGTAATGTATAGAATTACCCACTGACATTAACATCATTTATTTGAAGATTTTTTTGAAATATTAAAATGTTGTTTTAAATATAGTTTTTATTAATATTAAATAAATTATTGGTTTTTAAATATCATTTTCAAAGAAAAGGTTTTCCAAAATTTTTGTGTTTTAAAAAGTTATTTTCAAAATGAAAAGGTTATTTTCCTCAAGAATGATTTTAATGATATTTTACAGGAATTTCTATTCATCAATATCAAAACACCTTGTTGTTACTTATCCTATATTAGGGATATTGTTTAATGATATTGTCCTCATTATGTTCTATATGGATTAATATTACTTTAATTATATTTTTATGGAACCTATTTCCTTTTCACAGGTTAATCACGTTTTAAAGAGATTGAAATGAAACCCATTTATTTTGTATGGGTTAATCAGGTTATAAAAGAATATTTATTATTTAAATATGTTTCATTATGAAATGAAATATCTATGTACTTTATTCACCGTTTGGTTATTATAAATTATATACTATGGGGTGTACTAGATATCATCAGGTGATCATGTTATAACTTATATGATGGGGTGTCCCAAATAGATTTGGGTGATCCCATTACAACATATACGATGGGGAATCCTAGATAGTGCAGAGTGAGTCTGTTATAGCTTATTTTATGGGGAGTCCCCAATTGCATCCAGATATTTTATTATAGCTTATATGATCAATTCACCCAGATAGTGGTTAAAGATATTAGGTAATTATTATATTGGAAGTTGTTTATATTGTTAAACCAAATAATAAGGTTTTGAAAGGGTTTTATTAATATGATGTTCCAAGTTACTGAAAAGGTTATTAATTGATTGATACATACTTATATTATATCTTATGAGCAAGATTAATATCACATGGCTCATGATTATTGATTCGTATGACTCTTTCATTTTTTATGTTTTCATATTTTACAATATAGGTGTTCATGGGTATGATTTCATTTATGAATTTTTCATGCACTATGATTATGTCATCATACCCCTATACAATTATTACTCTCATTAATGAAATTTAGTTTCTAATGCTCATGTTTACCCTTACTGATAATTTGATCTCACGAGTATTATGTTTACCCTAACATTCTTTTCTTATGATTTTGATCATACCATTTTTGATAAAATAATGTTTCATAAATGGGAGACCTTCATTCTCTATCATTTTAATGTTTCTAAATCCACATTTAATACTAGTCATTCTCCCATATTTAATTCTCAATTTCACTCATTCACATAAGAAATTATTATATTATGAGTACCGAAAAATTTATTTATCCATTTGTATTCAAATAGATGTAAATATAATTTATTTATTTGGTAATTTATATATAAAAAACCATTATTCCATTCCAACCCATTAAAAATGATGTCATGGTAATGCCTTTAAGAACCTATATACTCAATGATTTTATATGAAACTCATACTTTATTCTCCTAAAGTTATTGAGATAATGATTTAGTACGATCAATGTGGATCAGATAAAATTAATCCATATGAATATTATGCCTTGATACCACCCCAATGCATTTGGTAAAGAATTTAATCACTAAAGATGTCATGTTTTATGATACCTGGGTGAATAACCTTGGTAATTTTCATTTATGACACCTCGGTGATAAACCATAGTAATATGTTAATGACTGACTCATTTTTATATTGTTTCAATAATTAAATGTTATGATTCATGTTCATTTTATTATGGTATGCATCATGTTCTCCTAATAATTTTATACTATTTTACCTCATGTTCTTATTGGTATGACTCACAATCACATGATAAATATATCCCTTTCTTATTCACTTACTAGGCTTATACTCACCCCATTACTTTGATTTATGTCACTAGGATTTGAGATGAAATAAAAGTAACTTATGGTGAACCAATTAAAAATATTTTCACATAGTTTAGATGAATGTTTTATGTATCCATATATTATGTTCTTAATTTCCTAGAAAATAAAAATTGAAAGATCCTATGTTTTGTTCCATGAAATTAAAAGTTTAAGAAATAAAAAGTCATGATTCCATAAATCTCTCCTTTATCACTTGTTTTCCCTAACCCATTATTTTGGTCTTTCTTTGGTAGAACCCTAGACTAAGGGTTGGATTATGTGGGTTGTTTATTTTGATATTAGGGTGTGTGGTTGTCCTGATGGAAATTTTTCTTCTAGTTTTTGATGGTTTATCATGTTCACACACTATTGATATAGTTGTTTCGATGTAATTTCTTTCTGTAACACACTGTGTGATGCTTAGTAATTTCTAAACTCAATTTAATTGAATCCAAAGTGTTATTACATTTATAAATAGATTTATTAATGATTTTCATGTTGATTTTTTGATTGAAAAAGTTTTTTTCTGGGGTTTTAATAATTATTTCTATGTTTTAAAAGTGTATACATACTTAATGATTTTTTAATTTTTAAGGGTTCATTTTAAAGTATTTTATTTGTTTGAATTATAATTGGACATTGGTGAAATTTTGTGTGTTAGTTATTCAAATTGAATTATGGATTATTTGATTATTTATTTCTTAGGTGTATTGAATAGTGTTTCATGGAAATTATTACACTCTGATTGGTTAATTTTGTTCTATTCATTAGTAATCTTATGAGGCACACCTATGAATGCACACACACACAAACATATATATCCATGTGAATTTATTAAAATTTATATGTTCATGAAAAATATACATGCGTATAGGAATATATTTATAGAACATTCATGGAGTACCCTTTTCATAATCTTGGGTTCTAAAATTTATTCTTAGTTCCTAAATGTTTTCTAATGAATATTTTGAAGTTTCATTTCTTAAATCATTCTTTCTGAAAAGGAGGTTCTTGACATAGAATTTGTTTCATGAATTTATATTTAAATTCATGTTTCATAAATATCACTTTAAATTCCCATTTAGCATGTTGATAAATCGTTTTACATATCAATTATGTTAAATAATAAAATTTTAATAGAGAATGATTTTTTAAATCCTACTTATAATTTCAAGGGATAGGGTTCTGTTATAACATTCAAATGGGTTCTTCTTAAATGTGTTCACCCTTAAAGAATCCCTCTCTATTATAAGGAGGGTTTTTTCATGGATAGTGTCCATATGTGGTATTATAATATAATTTGTATTATGTTAACAGGTGATTTAGATTTTATATGTTTATTATCTGAATCACCTCCATATTCAATTTTCATCATGGAAACCTAGGTGTCTTAGTGAGAAATGGAATATGTTTATATCTATTTTCGATTAGATGGAATAGATCCCCAATGGTAGGGAATGTCCAAGGGGAGTTTTTCCAACAGTGAGGCTAGTTGAGGGAATCCAAGTAGTCATAAAATTAGGAATATCATCGATAAGTATGTAAGCAGTTCCAACATGATAACATCTATGATATCCTTATAGATGTTTAGGAATTTATCATAGTTATATATGACATGTTTTTTCTATTTACATACTCTTCAATTTAATTCCCTACTCCACTTTCATTTCTTGGGTTCTTTGTGTGATACAACCAATTACATTATTGTTTATTTATTTTATGCCAGACAACATTTACTTAAACAATTATTTCAGCCTGAAGGGTATGTTTAAGATTTTGGTTTGATTTTTTAAAAAATTATTCCAAAATATTTAAAAAGGTGTATTTTATATGTTATTCTGAAAATTTATTTAAATCGATTCTTCTATTTTAATGCATGGCCAATTAATGGGAAATAGTTTTTAGTGTTTTTTTTCATTTAAAATAAAGAATTGGGTATTTTTTAAAAGCCTCAAATATGATATTGGTCTTTACCTATTTGTGAGTGAAATCAAATATTATTGTTATATTTTCAAATAAGTATTTATGGTTTCCTTTTGGAAATATAATTTATAGACTCTAGGGTGCTTACTTATTAATCTATTTGAGATTGCATCCTATTAATGCCACTCGGGATTGGTAGACTCGAGTTGTTTATAAGTTCCTTTTTAGATTTTGTATCATTCTTGGAATTGGTTTCAATTGTTTATAGATGGTTAGAAATATGTCACATGAAGATAATTTTGGGTTTTTTTTGTTTTATATTTGGGTTGTGTCATCCTGATCAACCTTCTTTATCCATGTCTAGTTCCAGTATCATTTATTTACAAGCACTTTTTTTTTCATGCCGTTTTTTTAATTTATATTTTTATTCTAGATATGTTTCTCCACATGGAAATTTTTGTAAAGGTTATCCATGTCAGGCTTCACATTGGAATCTAACGATTCATATTTATTTATTGGGAGAAATCATACAAAATGTTTGTGTTAGGATTCTCATCAATCATATCATCAACCCATGGGGTCTGTGAAACCACCATGATCATGTTTTAGGGTGGATCAAGATCTTAGATTAGGGATTAACCAGAAATAGTTCATAATAAAATGGTATATGTGAATACCCTTTTGTTATTTTGGTTTTTGGTAGACTATAATAGTACTATTGGAGATCAAAAGGTTTGTAGGGTAAGAGTGTCATGAAATATTACTTGCACTGCCTGTCGAGTTACATGGGGTTGTCAGGTTTTGAGACTTTATTTTTTTGTATTATGTTTATGGTTTTCAATATTTTTAGGTTTTACAAGATTTGAGGGATAAAAATTGGAGTAAATTATCATCACATAATGATCCCACATGTCCTAGAAATCCATGTGGAGCCTAAGTTCATAGTTCAACTTGAATCTAGGTGGTGAATTCATGCCATCACATGGTCTAAAAAACATATGGTTAGGTTATTCACATTCACTAGTTCCACATGAAGAATCAATGGAATCTTGTGATGTTAAGGAGTTGGGAATTTTTGTGGAATATATTGGTTTTAAAAATAAAAATTATTGTGTTCTAGAAAATGGATTAAGGGAATTTTGTAATAAAGACATGTTTTTTGATATTATTTTTCATTCTTTGGATTTATAATTTAAAATATTAGAATCATAAATGTTTTTATAAAATGAAATTGTGTTTTGAAATTTATATTGGGGATTAAAATTTTAGTATTAAAAAGTGTGTGATTGATTTTTTTAAGAGAGTTTGTGAATTTTTTATACCATGTCTTGGTATTGTTATATCTATATTTTAGGTTGAAATATTATTTTCTTATGGGTATAGATTGATATTTGGATCCTTTTTTTACATGGTTTTATTTTTATATATTATTTAGAATAAGAAACCCAAAAAAGGTCCCAAAGTATTATAAGAGGTCTCTTCCAATAGCTAAATATTCATAAACTATTATTAGAGTGGTTGATCTAGAAAAGTTTTAGCCATTGATAATGTTTTGTGTTGAAAAGGTCCACCATATGTTATGGAGTTGATTATGGAATTAAAAAGTATCTCAAGCTCCCTTGGAATTCCAAAATCCTTAAGAGTGAGAGATATCTTGGGTTTTCCTAAAGTAATGTGTTTAGATCAATGGAATTTGGTCATTCCATCCCCATTGCATGATGAAATGATATAGGAATTTTTCTATAACAATTTTAGGAAATAGTTCATTCCTGAGGAGGTGAAGGCATTGGAAGTGACAGAGCTTATGGGTATTTACTAGTGTCAGCTAATGGTGAAGGAATTCACTAACCCCCATAGTGAGTTCATTCCATTTTCTTTTATGATAGTGTTTAGAGATTCATTAATGGATCATATATTTCAAATGTGTATTCTTCTTAATAGTAGTGGTTTAGTTATCTTATCCAGGATAGTTTCATTCAATGTGTTGGTGGATGGGGAGTTTAGAGAATAGTTAGGTCCTAAAGGATGTCCCATAAAATATTTTATTTTTATTTCCTTGGTGTTGGTGAAGGTTCCCCATCCGATGAGAGTTTTAACTATACAATCCAATTATTAATGAGTCTCATTTTTCTATAAATAATTATAATATTAAGAAACACCTTCATATAGGCTTATATTGTGGTCAATTTGGGTATTCCAAGGAATCTATTTACAATTCTTTAAATACCTACCATAATTTTTTTCTTCTGGAAAATCTTGAGAAATTATGAGTGATAGGATCATGGAAGTATAAAAAGAATCCTATATTGGCTCATAAATCTTGGTATCACTTCCATTTAATATTTGATGTAACCCTCATGATCTATTTTTTTTCATTCTTCTTTTGTTTTAGTTATTTTATCAGATCTTTTAGTTCCTTTTAGTAGATTCTATATTTTATTTATTTATTAGAGACATATGTGCCTTGTGTAATTATAGATTTCATTTTGAATAGATACTTTATTTGAGTTTTGGTGGGTGAATCTCATGTCATTTCTATGGTACCACATATGAGTTAATTATCTAGTTAAAACTGCATGTTAGAATATTCTTTAATGGTGGGAATACCACTTTTGGTCTCAACTATTACTCTCTCATGTTTGGTCACTTATGATTTATGGAGATAATGAACACAATGGTGTAGTTGATTCATTCAATTTTTTTTTGGTTTATAGGTTCGTGTTCATGAGGTTTCATGTTGTTAGTTGGAAATCCTTATCACATGGATAATTGGAAATTTAGTGACTTTATTTAGATAGAAAGTGTTATGGGGGGTGGTTTATCACAAAGTGACCCCATTTTTTATTATTTTATTTATTTTATTTTCTTTTATATTTTCTCTAATTCTTTGATCAAATGTCCATAGATTGTTTTTGAAATTTTCATATTCTGAGTAGATTATTACCTCTACACATTTTTAGTGTTAAAATATTAGGAAAAACCATGAAAATACACTTAGATGAGGCTTTTAGAAGTTCATTTTTTTATTCATGTTTTAGCCTAAATGAGTAGTCTATAATTGAGTTCAAACCATGTGAGGATTAGTGAAATCCATGCAGGATGTTGAGGTACATGGGAGCTGATACATAGATTTTTCAAAGTTATAGGATGACATTTGATAGGATTATGAGAGTGTCTTAAATATTTACAAACACTTTTTTACTGACTAGTGAACACCTTCCTGACCTTGTGGCCAAACCATTTGAGGGAGGTTTTTATTTCTTATGGATGGTGCACAATTGGATCATGGTTTTGTAAACCGAGTGGCATAACCATGTGAGTTTCCTAGTTTTTCTAAAAATTGAATTTACTAAATTAACCTCTATAATTAAAAACCTAACTCAAGACTCCATCTACCTCACTCGATATAGATACACAATGGTCCACCCAAACCCCTCTGTCTTTGCTCCTCCTTCAATCATTTCATATTCCTTAATTATTCATGGTTTGTTATTCTTGGTATTAGCTTCTACTTAACTTTATTATCTATTATCTAATGTTTTTCTCAATACTATTATATTAATGTTTATTTGGATGAAATATAGGTCTAGGTTTATCATATGTGTCTTGTTTAATTTGACATTAGGTTGTGTGGTTGGCCTCATGAACATGGTTATTCTTGTTTCTGATGATTTTGTTGTGTTTTCACTCCACTGAGGTAGATTTTTCCATCCATTTCATTTCTGTAACAATAAATGTGATGTTTTATAATTTATAAATTCACATTAAATAAACCCCTCATGTTGTTAGATTTATAAATAAATTTATAAAATATTTTCAAGTTAATTGTTCGTTTTAAAATGTGGTTTTTAATGGATTTATCAGATTGTTCCTATGTGTTAAATATTTATATGTTCAAGATGTATACTAAAATTATTAAGGTCCCTTTTTAATAAAAATTAGTGGTTTAAATTGTTGTTTCAATTTTGTTTAATTTTGTGTTTATGTTCTTAAAATTGAATTTCCATTTATCTAGGAGATTCCATCTTGGGGGTTTTTGATGGTGTTTCATAGAATTTCTTTGACTTTTATGGTTGAATTTAATTCCATTATTTGATTATCTTACATGGAACCCTTATAAATGTTTATAAATATATTCAATTAAATTCATACACACATATATTTTCAAGAGAACATATATATATTTATGGGAATATATTTATGGGAAGTCCATGGATCGCTGTTTTTAAAATATTAGTTTTTCAAATATCATCATTGTTCCAAAATATTATATTATGAAGGTCTTTTTTTTTTCAAAAGACACATTTTCATAAAATGGGGGTTAGTTAGTAACATATTTTTTCATGATGTATGATTTAAATGTGTGTCTCTTTAACCTAACATTAATGGACCGCTTATAACTTTGAGAAATATTTTGACATCTCTCTTTGGTTTTAAAATCAATTTTAAATTTATATTTCTTTTCTTAGAAACCTATTCCCAATTTTGAATAATAATTCCTAGTTAGAACATTAAAATGGGTTATTTTGAAATTTTATCACTCTCATCGAAACATTCTCTATTCAATAGAGGTATTTTGATTAGATCGTACTAGGAGGTGGTTAGTATATATATTTTCATAAATTGATTCAAGATTGAAGTATTATATGTGTAATGGTTATCTAACTTACCCTTTCTATTATCATCATGGTATTATAAGAATCCTATTATAAGACAGAGGATGATTATATCTAGTCCATATGATATGTACTATATCCCCCACTCTTGCGAAATTCCATGGGAGTTTTTTCCACCCGTGGGACTATTTTAGGGTAGCCATATTGTTATAAGAATATGAATATCATTGATAGGCCTATAAATGGTTCTAACCCATGTTAATATAGATTCTCATATCATATAATTAAGAATATAACATGGTTATCTCCACAATTTATTTACTACTCACTTTATAAATGGTATTATTCCTCAATCCACTTTAATTTATTATGTTATATGTGTGATAAACCCTAGTGACTTATGGTTCATTTATGTTATGAAATTTTGGATTTACTTAAGTCATTATTTCTTCTTTATGATTAATTTTAATAATTTTGTCTTACTGTATTAAACAATGATTTCAAGTCTTGAATAAGGTGTGTTATCATGGTGATTCTAAACATGGATTTAAATTAAGGTTTTCTTTTTTAAATAAAAATCAAGTATCGAGAAATATTTGTCAGTGATTTATTTTATTTAAAATATTAATGTGGGTTTTATTTTAATATAACATATATGATATTAGATTCTACATACTTGTTAGTGGAAAATCATTTTCTACTTTAATTTTTAAATTACTTTTTATTATCAATTTTGGTAAAATAAATGTATGAACTCTTGGTAATTTTCTACTAATATATTTATGATCACAAACTACTTATTCTAGTTGATTTTGATAGAATTGAGCTGTTATCTAGGTTAATGTTTATATTTGGGATTTCTCTTAGAGTAGTTTGGTTTTGTGGAGTGATGATGGCCAATAGTCCACACAAAGATCATTTTTAGTAATTTTGGAATGTTTTTTTTATCCAAGATAAATTTTATACTTCAACATTTGGTATCTGTATCAGGTTTCAATACCATTTATTTAGGAGCTATTGGATCCTTATTTTCTCTATCCATTTTTGGTTTGTTTAAATATTTTTTTTCTAGTTATGTTTCTGTGGATGAAATATGATGTATATGTTATCTATCCATTCATATGGTGGAATCATGTTCATATTATTTGTTAATTTCTTGAAATCATCACCAAATATTTTTTCATGAAACCCATGATCCATTCTTCATCCTATGGGGACTAGGGCCACATATCTGGTATCTCATGGGCATGATTATGATCCTAGTTTAGGGGTTTACCATTATAGTTAATGACATGTGTTATAAATTGGGACATCTCTATAATTTTTTATCATATTATTTCCCCTTTTGAGTATTGATGCATGAAAATCAGTCAATTATTTTTAGTTTTAGTCAATGTCTAGAACTAGGTGGAGCCATGTTAACCACCAACCCGACAGCTAGTTAAATTACTATTCTCATGAGAAAAAAATGGAATGGGAATGGGATAAAAAACCTTATATATTTTATCACCCAAATATATCAATATATGAATGTAATGTTGAATAATTCTAAACAATCAAACATCCAATGGTAGAAACAAATCACTATTTACTATTGTATGCAGTAACATCTACTTTTATATAGTGGGTTATATGATCCAATTATTATTGAGAAACTAATAAATTCTATATAAAAGATATTTTCCATTCTCTAATTCTTATACCATGATATGGTTATTTTGGTGATGTATCATGTATAAGGTCAAGTTTATCAATGGTGGACTATTATCAATAATATTAGGAATGAAGAAGAATTTGATTATATGAAATGGGAATTGTTTAATATGGTATTTTTCAATAATTATTTTGCTTTAAATCATCATAATGTGATGTATTGGTAATTACATGAATTGGGTAGAAGGATGATGAATACATTGTATGTATAAAGAAACATTCACAATACTTTCATGTTATGATACTATTTTTATCACTAAACCTAAAAGTAAAATTGATTGATTCTTTTGTATCTTCAAACCCTATTTTTTAAATACATTGCCTATAAGAAACCATCATAACTATGAATAAATCACTCACCCTAATCTCAAGGTAGAAATAGATAGTGATGAATCATGTCGTTCTCATGGAATTTGGGACAAGAAGGGAAAAATGTATTTTTTAGGAGATTAAAATAATAAAACCCATGGAAGAATGAAAATTAGTCTTATTTTAGAACAAAAATATATAAACAATCATAGGGTATATTTACTTCAAGGGAAAATAAAATTATTCATGTATAGAAGATAAATTCATATAAACATGAATTTTTAGGGAATATGGGTGTAAAGAATGATATACCAACTGAACCACTAAACTCTAATGACATAATTGAAAAATGTATAACCATTAGTTCATGAATCTAAAGGTTAATGATGAAAATATTTTTCAAAAACCTCCAAATCGAAAGGAGAATGATATTTATTATGAAATAAAAACTTCTAATGTTTGTTATGAGAAACAAGTTGTGAAATTTACAATCATCATACACTCTAGAAAAAAATGTATTATTTTATTTAGGTTCTAAAAACTCATTTATATATAAATTTTTTCTAAGATTATCATATCACTACACGAATTTTTATATATTTATTTATTTTTGAAAATAATTAATGGTGTAATGATTTCAATTCAAGTATCTAACTCATCTCTAATCAGAGTTTATAGGAGTTGTTTTTAAAAAAATCAGCTTAATATCCCTGTAGAAGAAATTTATTTGATTTTGGGTATTGATTTTATCTATCTACATAGATCCTATATCATTTAATGGGGTAAATAAGTTATATTTATTATTCTAAATTAACATATGATTATCTATTAGTGTGAGGATAAATAATAACTTCCCATGGAAATTTCTTCTATTATATAGAATATACTATATATTCAGGAGGGGAATTTATCTCAAATGGTTAGGAGAGAACATAATATTGAAGATATGTTTATTTTCCAAGAATATGTCAATGTATTTCCTGAAAATCTTTATAATATTTCTATAAATTTTGATGTTTTGTTGTCAATATAACTTATACGTGGTTCTTTATCTATTGCAAAGACTCCATATAGAATTTCCCCAGTTGTGTTGTGGGAACTTGGAAAAGAAACTCATAGAGAATATAGAAATGGAATTTTAATGACCTTATGTTTAATGAGGTGGTGTGACTATAATTTTTTAAAAAGAAATAAGGAATAATTTATCATTTTATTAATTATATAGAATGTAACAAAATCGGGGTTGATAATAAATATCATCTATCCTATATAGATGACTTTTTTTATCTACTATGTGGAGATCAATAATTTTCCATGGTTTATCTTTGATCTATATATCATAATTTAAGGGTCAAAATGGATAGTATACTCAAGGGAGAAGTTTTTATCCACTATAGACACTATGGATTTATAGTTATTTGATTCATATATAACAATTCCCCCATTATCTTGACGGATTTGAGGAATATAGTATTTTTAGATCACTGTGATCAATTATTGGTTATATTTAGTGATGATGTTATTAGATATTCATCGATAAATGTGATCATGAAGACTAACTATGGGTTATGTTGAATTCCACAAGAATGGAAAAAATATATTCGAAATTTAGTAAATATGAATTATATATATAGAATATATTATTCATAGGTCATGTTATTACAAGAGAGTGTAAATCAGTGGATACTTTTAAGATTTAAGTTATTAAATAATGACCAATACCAACTATGGTGAATAAGATCAATAGTTTTATATTATTGGATGGATACTACTTATTTTATGTGAGAAATTTCTATTTTCTATAAATTCTACTATCCATGTTTATATGGGTGGAATCTAAGTTCCTTTTGAGAAAATAATGATGAAAATTTTATGTATTTAATGATATAGATGTTCGGTATATTAATTCTTACATTACCCCTTGGTAGAGAAGGATTTGTGGCATAGAGTGACGCTAAAACATCGGACTAAGACCTTTTATCTAAAAAATTGACATTGTTGCACTATATGCATCATGAAAATTGATAGTTCATTAGATAAATTAAGAAAATAATGATTTAGATTATGTTGTGGTAATTACTATATTGAAAATATGTAGTCACTATCATCATGGTGAATTATGTTGTATATATACTTATCATAAAATATTGAAGTATATATATTTAAAAATAATTATATATTTTTATAGGACGGACCTCCAAATAAAAAATATATGAAATAAATCATTTATTTATCAACTTAATGGTCAAACATTCATCCATGTGTTTATTAAATAAGTGTATAAGGATTATTTGAAAAAAAGAAGGTATGGAATATTTCATTGTATTACCATGACCATGATAGATTGATAGGATTTTGGAACCAGATTTGTGTCCCTTCAATACAATAATTTATATAGGTTATATTGGATTAATCACATATATCATATATCCCTATCCATAATAGAAGTAAAAATATGTGATGAAATATCAACAACTATTTCTAGTGGGACAACATAAAATGGGACATTGTGGAGTATCTATCTCAATCCCTATTATGTCAACATGTTAAGGGAGAACATAATAAGTCAAAAGGAATGGGGAAACCATTACCCATAATAGTACTAAAATGGGAAAAATCACTATGTATTTCATTATTGGATACCCCAAGACATCTAAAATCTATAACACTATTCAAGTTTTAGTCAATTACAAAAAAAAATAAAAACATTTTGTTGCTATCATTGATGATTTATTACTTAATAAAATTTTCAAGATATAAATTAAAAAAAGGGAAAGGGCACATTAAGTACCACCATTAATTTTTTCATAATGAGATCTAAGGATTACCCTGGTGTTCCAGAGAATTCATCATCAAGAGTTGAATATAAAACTGAGCTTCAGTACTGTATATCATCATTTGATGGATGGTCATTATTAGAGGGATATTCAAACACTATAATATATTACAATAGTATGATATATGGATTTCAATGTAGTTGGAATCATTATCTTCCTCAAGTTAAATTTTCTTACAATAATAGATTTTAGTCTAGTATTCATATGGCTCCCTTTTATGCTCTGAATGGAAGGAGTTTATACCTCCAATATGATGGGTTTAATTTTATGAATGAATTTTTTTTGTACATGAGATAGATAAGGAATTATTATAAAATGATAGATTGATTTATAAATACTCCAGGGTAGACCATAATTGAATATAATTTATTCTAAAAATAATTGGTGTTATATAGAGTTCAAAGTTAGTGACATGGTATCCTACTTATAGCTCCTTAGATAAAATTTATGACATTTGGAAAGAAGGGAAAGATGAGCCTCAAATATATCATCCCTTTCAATATTATTGATCATATTAGGATAGTATATTATCACTTTAATCTTTCACCAAACATATACCAAGTTAACCATGTGTTCCATGTATTGATTTTTGGGATGTATATACATAATCTTTCATATGAACTGAACTAAGATGTGTTACAAATGGAATATGATCTATCCATTGAGGAACAATAGGTAGACATTTTTTGTCATACAGATAAACCGTTATGGAAGAAAACCATACTCCTGGTCAAAGTTTTTTTTTTCAAATTCACAATGTTTTGAAAGATACATATTACCCAAGGATTTAATGGGGAATAATTATCCTCGTTTTATTCCATTTGAATAAAAAAATTTGAGGGAAAATTTATTTTAATGGGGGATTAATGTAACTCCCAAATATTTTAAAATATATTTTTCTATAATCTTTTTTGATGTGTAATATAACATGGAATTATTGGAATAATGATTATAAGTGATTATTATTAATTAAAATATAAATGGGAAAAATTATTAGATAGTTAAATAAAATTGACAAAATAAATAAATTTACAAAACACTCAAAATCCCTTAATAAAATTTCATAATTTCTTTAGAAACTACTTCGATCATTTTTGTTGAATTATGAGTTATTATTAGTATTATACTATTTAGGAATTATATAAGTAAAAATTATATATAATGGATATTTTTATGTTTATTTTAATTAATATATAAGATATTTATTATATAAATATTATATTTTAATTAAATTTTTTTTCTTCTTATTTTCATTCAATCCATTGAAAAATAAAAATAACACTTGTCTGTATATAAAGATTACCTCCTCCAAGAAGTAATATATTTCATTTTTAATCACCTACTTATATATATGTTTATAAAGGTATATATATAATGAATAAGTATGATATATATGAAATTATTAATAATATTTTATATGATAAAAACCCTAACTAAGGGTAAAGGACTATAATTACTGAATCAAAACATTCATGGAAAACTGAATAACTGAAACCTGCATATTTATTTTAAGGAAGAATTATTAATAAATAGGTAATTATAAATTATAAGGTAATAAAATATTAAAATATAAGTATTAATATTTAAATTTTATATATTAATAATAATTTTAAATTTATTATATATTATGTTAGAGTGTGTACAAATCATGCCAGTATATTAGGTAATGGTTTTCTCATCAAAATTTCCCCTCATTGAGATATGTTCTATATTCACCACATTTATTAATTTTTACTGTATATATATGAACCCTAAATGAATTTTATGAAAATTTTCAAGAAAATAACGGGGATTTATTAATCCACTAATATTTCTCTCTTTAATTTTATTTTAATCAAGGGTTACCACATGTGTAAGGGTTTATGTTCCAATATCACTTTTAATAAATAATATATATGGTTCAATATACATTACGGGAATTATATTACCTTTACTTATTAAACCAAATATATTTTTATATTCCTCTATTTATTTTAGGATTTTAAATGTATTTTTTCCACACCACCACATAGGTACTCATGAGGATCAAAGAAATGTTTTTAAGAAAACCCTAACTTATCTCTTATATTAGTTTATGAATATTTTTATTTTATATCAATTTCTTAATTTTTACTTTATAGAATGTTTTACCGAAACATAAATGTTTTATAAATTTATTTTCTACTACAATTTACTTTATTTAAAAATTATTATAATTAATATTTTCAGTTTTTTGATATTAATAACTTTTAACATTTTTTACAAAAAAATTAAAAAGATATTTTATTAAAAATATAAGTAATGAACATATTTTCCATTTTTACGTCCTTTATTAATGATTTAAATTAATTTACAATATCAAATGGTTTCAAAAATAAAACATTATTCCCATTAATATTTGATTTTTTATTTTAAATGTTACCAAATGAAAAATACGTTTTATCTTGTTTTTTAATAATATTTTTTAATGATTTTATTAAAAGAAATCATCAATGTAAATAAAAATTATTGATTAGTATACATCACTGGGTTATTGATCTTAATATACCATCCTATTTCTTTGTCTATATGGATTATTAATATTAGTTTTTAATTATATTTTCATAAAACCTGATTCATTCCATTGGGTTAACTATGATATGATGAAATGATGAATGTTTTTGTGATCTTATGGTTCACATATGTTTGGTTTTCATTATGTGATGGGTGAGCCTAAAACTATATAGCCCATTAATTCATTTAGTAAATCTTAATATCTCATGAGATAATTTTAAAGGTAATGGGGAGTGAACCTAATCCACTAGGGAAATCTATCGACTATGTTTATGGGAATGGGGAGTGACCCTTATCCACTATGAGAATATATACACTATGATTTTCATGGTAGTGAGATCGACTAAATAATTTTTTTTCAATGCTTATTTATGTGACAAAAACTAATTTCCTAGGATTATGATTTTCCCTTACATAACATGATTGATTATTTATGATTTTGAAATCTAATAGATGATATATTTTATAATGAAAAGCAATTATACCATTACTCATGATTTCTGTTCTATGAATTATTGGGTTTGTTTTCATAATTTATGATCATATTCTTATACAATAATTATTATCTTTTTATCACTTATGATAATTTATTAGAATCTACCATGTTTACCCTTTATTAAAATATCTTCTCTTCCATTCATATGCTTCCATTTCCCTAGCCTATGAATAAAGGATTTAAGTATGATATATCCTTTTAGGGTACTAATTCATAAGTAATTTGTTTGAGATAATGAAAATTGTTTATATAATGAGTTGATTATGTATCTATTCTCCAAAGACACCAAACCTTTAAGGTTATCAAGTGTTTATTAATGTGACATATATTTAATATTCATCTTAACTGATGCATTACTTGTGTATGTGATTCTTGAATTTATCATACATCGATCCTTGTCTATAAAGATTGGTAATTAGTGATAAAAGGTGAGTTATATCTCTTTACACAATATTTTATTCTATATTCTACCATGATAATTATTAATATTAATTTTATTAGATTTAGAAAAAATTAGGTAATAAATTGTTATTATGATTTATTGTGATCTAAGTTATTTTGGGTTTTCATCGAGTGGTTTTGGTCAAGAAGTCATCTATTCCTCATCATTCAATTATGCGGTGATTGTAAAGCCCCGGTTGAGGTAGATTATTTTAGATATCTCTTTATTTTTGTGTATAATGTGGAATGATGATGATTCTTACTTTATTATATAAATATAATTGAATAAATTAATGAATACCATCAACTAGAATAAAAACAACGATAAAAATGGTGTTAATAAAATATAGTAATATTATTTCCAAGATATTTCTCGTATGATTGATTCCTATTTGCAACTATTATTGAAAATATCATAAAATTTTGATCAATAAAATATTGTAACTGAAACAGTTCATAGAAATTTTATATTAGAAAGATGTTTCTATCAAAAGAAAGGGGTTTGGGAAGTGGTTTTTAAAGAAATTGGTTTTTATATTATAAATTTAGTTGTGTTTCTTTTAATGGTTATTTATTTTTTATAGTTGGACATTGGATGTATCGGGAATCATAGATTCATTTGGTTTTTATGGGGTGTAATGTTTTTTAGGTTTGATATTTGAGTTGTTGTTGTAGATTGGGGAAGTGTGGCCATTATTGGTTATCATCAGAAGCAATGTAGACTATTTTTTTTGTGGTCATTTAATGTTGGTTGGGCTATTCGTATGGATTGGGTAGAATGGATGGGATTTCCTTATAGTGGCTGACAAAAATAAAGGAAGATATTTTCATGGGATGATGTCATTACTGGATATCATTGATTGTTTTGTTATTTTCCATATAATAGTGGAATATAATTACTATTAATGATGTTATGGTAAATGGATTTTTCTAATATCGAATTAAATCATAGTTTTAAATGAAATAATGGTGAAAAAATGGAAATAGGTAATGGATAGTATTTTCCTTGGTATTTGTTGGAAGTGGTTTCTCATTAAATATAGAATTAAATGGAATTTTGATAGTAACATGCCTATTAACTATAAATCTAGAAATGAAATTATGGTATGATTAACAGAGCATTGTGTTTTTTTATATATGTGGAATGTGGTTGGTTTGTGGTGTTATATTTTAAGTGGTGGTAGTGTATGATGATGTAGTGTGGTGATGGTTATTAACTTTGAAAAATATTTATTACTGTGAAACCTTTATTTTTTGTATTTTCAGTGGATATTTATATATATGATTATTTATTGTGATTTATTTATGTGCCCTTCTGAAGTCTATTAACCTTATCAATTAAAAATTGATTTGAGTTACAATTTTTTCACCAAGAAACCATGTTAGCAAGGAAACATATGGATAACTACTCTAACTTCCCCTTATTCCATTAATGGAGTGGTGTGGTATGATGGATCAAGGCAAGACTTATCATACAAATAGAGTATATAGTATATTAGAAGAGTATGTAGGGCGTCAATGTGATGTGATATCATGGGGATAATTCATGGAAGGGGAGAAACATATGGAAAGGTATGGGATGTGGTTTTGTGATATGAAATGCAGTTCTATGGTTGGTGATGAGATGATTAGTGTCGGTTGAGTACTAGAATTTCCTATTTTAATGATTTGATGATTTGGATATATGGATTTATTCCCAAATGATATGTTAAACCCTCTGGGAGGGTGGGGTAGGTTGGTTTGTGACCGAAACAACATCTGTATTGTGTATATTTAACACATGGAATTTGATGTTCCTATGTGAGTGAGACCAAATAATGGGGAAGTTGATGCAGAATTTATATTTTAATATATTGTTGATATTATGTTATCATTTATGTATGAGATATTTAGTGAGGGTTCCTTTGTGAAGTTGGGTGATAGTTGACTAATAGATTCTTGTTGGTTATATTATTCATTCATAGAAGCATTAGTATTCCAATTTCATATATTCATAAGATATCCTGAGTATAATATTTTTGAGTATACATGTTATGCTGAAATATTTATATATATATACTATTTCATAGGTTTCCATGATGAGGTTGGTGATCAAACTGGATAAAATAAGCTTTGATCTTGGGATTAGATGAGGAGTTTCTACCTAGGATATTTAATTGGTACTTTCTTTGGAGATGTATTTATGTTACATATCCATGAATTTTTGGGTTATTATGGACCATTGGAAATATTTATTAGTTTGTTTCTTGGTGGTTTATTTATCCATTTATAATTTATATGAGGTAAATTCCATCCATTTATGTGTTTTATACCCTTAATGCAAGCCTCTAACTTAGGGCTAATTGGAGGTAGGACTTTGGGGTCAACCTAATATTCACATCACACCTAGTTGGGGTTTCTAGGAGGGATTCTTTATGAAATAGTTGAATAATTTTTTTTGGATAAGGTAGGGTGGATATTGTAGTTATGAAGTTGTGAGGATTATAGAGGTTATTATAGAAACAATATCAGTTGATCTTAGTCAATGATAGAGGCTAAGGAGACCAGTTGGGAAACATGTTTGTTTACAGTGATGATCCAATCAAAGGACCTTATTATATAAAATGCCTATGTGAAATAGTACCACTTATTTTATATATACCTTGCAGTGTTACATGAATTATTTTTGTATTCACTTTTATTTTAATTAATGTTTATTTTTTGATAATAAATAATTTGTATTAAATCAAATTGATTAAGGAATTTTTGTTCAACCAGGCATTATATTTTTTTCTTCTATTTATAGAGATGCATGTTGGTCAACATCTAAATGTATCATAGTTTGGGGAGATTAAACAATATGATATAGTTAAAAACCAAAGTATTTATCTTGTTGTGGAGGAAGAGGTTTGGAGGAAGATTTTGGGTGAGTTTTATAGTTAGGGGTTAGAAACGTATACAGGGATAGTCTTTGATCTAGAAACAAGTCACTGGTTATGAGATATTGAAATCAAATTCATCTCGATTAATTCTAGGGTAGAGTATTTGGGTTTTGATGGATTTCAATCAGATGTGGGGAGTAGTGTGGATTTGGTGTATCTTATTTATTTTCAAGAGTATGTAGGATGATGTGTTGTGTAATGATTTTTAGATTATTATTTTCCATGAGTTTATATGATCAATGATGAGGGTGCTATAGATGTTGGAGTTGATCACTCTTAAGTAGGGGATCTTGAGTGTTCAGTTTCATGGGATTTTATATATAGACATCATTTTCTTGTCTCCTCATTTATTTATATATGAAGAGTCTCTATCTTTATTTATTTGATATGCAGTCAACTACATTACATTTCTTAGGAACATTGAGGTGTAGGAAAATGTTGACCTCATATAGGTGATTCATTCTATGTTGGGTTTATCTTGATATGGTATTCAACATAATTCATCAATGAGTAGTATTGGTGGTGGTAGATTGAGTTTTTCTGGGTAGTCGTGGTTTTCTACTTTTGGGATTTTCCTCAAAAGTTTGCATCCCTATGTTTCATTAGGGGTGTGGAATTTCGATACAAATATTAGGATCTCAATGAGCCTATTATTTTACTACAAGGTTCAGGATTATTGGTGATCTCAATTTCTTACCGATCTATGGGAGAATATAGTGGAGACCTCCAAGATCATTATAGCCTACAACAATAGTTTCTTAATAGATATTATTAGTACCAGGGGAAACAAGCCTATATTCTTACAAAAGGTGAGTGATCTCATAGTGGGAAACCTTATACCAGTTCTCACCCACAGGGATATATAGTTGAGTGAGGATGTGGAGGTCAATATTTGTAGTGATTTAGAGGATTTAGACATAGACAACTTCAATCTATAGATTTTCCAGCACCAAAGGGACTAGAGATCATCTGAGGTAGAATCTACATATCATTTACCACAATTTAGACATTTTTCTATTTTATAGTATCGATAACCTTTATTGAACTAAATTTGTTATAAGCCTCAAGGATCATATTGGATATAATTCATGTTCCCTTGGTGTTGACTATCTCAACTATAGGTTACACCAAATTTTCTGATGTGATTTGGGGTTGTGATATGATGATGTGGAATCATAATTAATTTGATTATTTATTTCATCTTAAGATATAAGTATACAATGTAACCCTTAGCATTATCTAATTTAATATTTTTCATGTTATCATCAATTTCTTCTAATTAATGGTTGTGTTTTATGATGAATAGGTCTAGTAAATGGTATTCTCTGGTAAAAGAGATCATCATATGTTCCATAGATGTTTGAATTCAATGCACCCTTAGTTTGAATCATAATCATTGAGTTTAGTGGATGCATAAGTGGTGGAGTTCTCTAGATTTGTGGATTATTTTCCTAATTTTTTATAAAGGAAAATGTGAACCTACCCCCTTTATTTGATATTTTTATGATAGATTTTCTATTGGTGATTCTCCAATTTTATTTTTTTCTTATCGGATACACCTTTTGAGATTGCATGAGTTATAGATTTAAAGTGAATATCTTACATGAAGGTATTTATCTATCCCAAGGGGTCATTATGGGGTTCCCTTGTGTTATTTTACATGAATGTGGGTGGTGGTATGAGGTCATGTATAGACTAATATAGGTTGAATTTGGTCACATTTTAGAACCATTATCACCTCTAAAGGACTGATTATCTGTTCGATGAGTTTATGGGATCCATGTTTTTTCTCAAAATTAAACTATATTCTAGATATAAGAAGATAATGGTGAAGGATTGGATGTCCCAATTATTACTTTTATATACTAACATGGGACCTTCAAGTTCTTTGTTAAAAATTTTTGTGTCATAAAAAATCCATCTATTTACTTGAGACACATTAACTCTTTGTTATGGGATTTATTATATTAGTTTGTGCTCATTTTCAATGATAAAATCTATGAATACTTTTAGTTATAGGATAATCATTATGAGAACCATATAAAAATTTTATATGTCTAAAAATACTATCACCTTTTTAAGAATATTTCCAAGTGAAAATTTTCAATGTGGGGGGCATATGTCTCTAGACACGAGGTGTATTGGTAGGGATTGAAAGTGGATCTGTTAAATATTGAGGCATTTGTTTCTCAGATAATATCAAAATATATTTTTTAGTTTTATAGAATTGTTTTTCTCATAGTCTCTTTATGGATTTTTTTATATTTCTCCTAGATTGTTTCCCCCATTTTATAGCCATGGCTAGGTAGGTCTGATCATTTGATTAGATGATTATTTTTAGGAAACATTCAACAACCTGAATGAGAGGTTAAGAAATATACCCATCCTTTAGATTTCATAGGAGGGGGTGATTTTTGAGCTATTATATGATTCTCCCATTTTTTTGGTTTCTTCTTGAGTAAATAATGAGTAGTGGTATCATATTATTGCAGTAAGTTTCAAAACCATGAGTAGAAAAAGGCCAATCATGATCTCAACTTGGAAATGGTGGTGTTTTCTCTAATTTCATAGAAAAATTACCTTATTAGTGACCAAATTGTGATATTTATCAATCACAAGATCATAATGTATGTTTTTACTAGTTTTATTTTAATATTAAATAAGAGAGGTGTATGGAGTTTTATTGAAAGAATAACATTGAGATCTCTTATATCTCTAGTTAAGGGAATTAAATTGTTGATAAAATGAGTATGAATCAATGGTAATATGTTTGTTCAAGAGTATAGGTATTCTTATAGGTAGATGGAGAAACATGTGGTGATATATATTGATATAGAGGTGGATGGTGATTGGAGTTTATTATTTTATATGAAAGTTTAGTCATATTTGATGTAATTAGTTGAAGAGTCTTGGTGGGTAGATATAGATTCTAGGGTCATAATTGAATTTTTGATTCATCGTGATGCTCTAGAGAGATAGTAAGAGGATCACATGTCTTAGTTGTTATTCAGGGGAGGCTTTTTATTCTATCAGTAGTGCCAAGGATGTTCTTTGAGAGTTTCATATCTGTGTAGTAGAAGTGTGTTTCAGTGTATCTAGGATGAACCAACCATTTATAGTTGTGTTTTTGTGGTCTTTGATGAAGTGGTTAATAGTGGATTTCAATTCATAATTCCTAGTCTATCATTAGGTGATAAATAATAATCATTTTCTTGGTTATTTGTTTGTAACCATTTGATTTTACCAAGTTAAAATGTGAATAAATTTAAATGTATTTATTTATCATATGAACATGATTCAAGGGAAAAGACATTATAACTTTAGTGATCATAGAGTTAACAATGTTGTCTTAATTCATAGTGGTTAGGGAGTATGGTTCTATAGAGGTATTATATAGAAAGTTTATGGATGAGCTGGTGAGTCTTCATGGGGTATTGAGGGACATCATTTCTAATTGGGGTCATCAATTTTCTTTTCCAGCATGGAGATCACTGTATGATGATTTTATCTCCTAGTTTAACATTATCTTTCCCTTATATCCTTTTATGATAGGAAAACTGAGTGGTCCATTTTGACACAAGATGATCTATGTTGATTTTTTTTCTAGGTTTATAAATATTATGGATGATTCACTTTCCATTTTATTATTTTTATTGTAAAAATATATTACACAATTACATTAGAATGGATCTATTGGGGGTGTTTTGTGGGAATCATTTTCATTCTCCATTGTGTTGGATGGATCTTGGGGAGTTAATGTTTCATGAGAATTTTTAAAAAAAATAACTAGATATAATATTAAAATGATTCAATAATGGATAAGATTGGATATGGATGGTTATAAATGTCATTATTATTAATGGTGGAGGTCATTTGTGTTCATGGATAATGATTATGTGTTCTTGAGGTACTACCCTCATCATGAAAAGCATAGGTTTATCTAGGGGAGTATGCTCCCTTCATAGTTTATCCATCCATTTGAGATTATATAGCATGAGATAAAAGTGAAGTATTGTTAGGAATATCCTCAATAAATATAAAAAATATCCACCAATTATTACATGTGTAACAAATTCTTCAATATCATCATGTTGACTCCCATGTAATTCATTATGGAGATTTGGATATTGATAATTATGATATGTGCATGAATATTCCATATGATGTTAGGTATCAAAGATAGAATTTTTTCTCTATAATGATATCAATTTCGATTAGGTTATGTAGAGGCATGGTGTTTTCAAGGAGATCATGTGGCGATGAGAGTTATAGATACATGCTAAATATCATTATCTATTCACCAAAATCTTAATTTTTTTTATAGAAATAAAGGAGGACATAAAAATATAAATAGAAATATTAGTGGTGACTATAATAGTGATTTTGAGTCCATCTCCACTAATGATGTGTATGTAATAAAAATGGTGATAACATATGATATAAGTTGATGATGAATATATCTTCTTGTTTACCTTTAGAATCATGTAAATTAGTAACCATGTCTCACTCTATATAATTATGAATGATAAATATAATATATATTATAAATCAATAATAGGCTATGATGTGGTAAACCATAGACTAGTGGTATGGGGTTGTTCCTTGAAGCAACATGGTAAACAATGTAGAGTCCTTTTCCACTATAGAATGGTTGATATTGCACCGTTTAAAAAGAAGAAGGGGAAAAAGAAAAGATTATTCTTTTTCTTAAAAACATTACCTTTTCCTTAAGAAGCAATAAATTTCAAAATTCTTAAACCACTTGAGTCACAAATTATTTGATTAACCTTCATGACACCTGGTGTACATGCATAATCTGTATTGATTTTTATCCCAATATTGGGTGCACGATATCTTTCCCATTCACCTTTGTAAACAATGATATAATTACCCATGAATGTATAAGATATTATCCTTATATTAATTAGAGATAGATAAATACTCTTGACTATGAAACCAAGTAATTATATTTCAGAAAAATACATTGAACATCAATTTCTTGAGATGTTGTCTCCACATGTTGATCTAGGAATAATTATAATCCATCAAGATAACCCATATCTTATGGAAATGATCATGATTTTAATTTGGGTCACCATTGATGAGATATCAAATTTATGGAACCTATTAGAGTGGAAATATTACATGAATTCAAGTCAAACATTGACTCATATTTGGATTCCAAGGACCTTCCACATAAAAGATTCCTCCTCCACTATAAAGAAGAGGTCACACGAGTTCCCCTATTTTGGGTAAGTGAAACATGTACACATAGATAAATGTTTGATAACATTAATCATCATATTTTCATAATTAATAAGTTTATTTTTTAATATTACACAATATAAATCATTTTTTACTAGGAATAATTTTTCACTGAAGTATATCTACCCAAGTGACTACGTCCAGCTAGCAATGAAATGGTTTCTAGAATCTATAATCCTTGAAACATACTCAGGAAACAGATATGTATATAAAATTTTTCTTATAATCCTACTAATAAATACTAAAAATAATCTCCTTTTAAAAATTATTTAGGAAATATTTAGTGATGGTTTAGTGAATATAGGTGTTCCAAAATTATATTTCATTTACTATGCATCATGGGATGTGAAATGGTATACTTATCATATAGTTTGACCAAAAGATGATATCACATTAGTAGGTGATCTATAATAAGTTCTCATATAAGATCATGATGGACCATAATATTCTTTTCCAATTGTAGAATACATGAATTTCATGCTATATTCAATAATATATAACATATTTTTTCCATTTCCATAAACCAAAAGATTTTCCTTTTGTAAACCTCCCATAAATTTTTTAAATTTATAGAGCACATGCATGATTCTATTATTTTTTTGTGAATCCATGCTTCCTCCATTTGAATGGATAACCATTCTATAATAGCTAATGTAATTTTTTAATTAGTGTTAACATAGTTAGATAATTTTTTTCTTTTCATGTTATGTTTGGTTGATGAAATCATCTATTTTAAGAGGTATCTACCAATGAGTATTTTTTTGTTTGTTTATGTTTTTTTAATGTTTAGTTTTGATTATTAGAGATGATATTCATTTGATAGGTATCTAATATAATGCTTTAGACCATCCTTCACCATTACATTTCATTTTTTTATTAATGATATTTGGAGAATGTTGCTAGAAGAAGGAATGGGGTTTATTATAATATTTATATTGGGAGTTTATGTTATTGTATAAAAAGATGCGTTTCATTGTGATAGGATATTTATATGATATGGTTAATGTGTGGTTTTGATGGTTGTGGCATCGTACCCTTAGTAGATGATTTTGTTGGATCATTCTATTTAGTATCCTAATGGAATGATGATATTTGTTTCACTGTGGAAATTAGGGGTTGGGTTTCATTTCTCTTTCAGTTAAACGGAAACTACAGTGTGGGGAATGGGCTATGACATAGATTCCCATTGGTTAAAATCATTGTTTTATCAATTTTGGTACCATTATGATTTAGTGTCTTAGTTTAACCATGGTATTTCCTTAAATTTATGGGATATGGTGTTTGATTATGTTTTTCAAAGGGGGATACACATGGTGGATTCAAGAGGAGAGATTGATGTAGACCAATTATGGAATATCCCCAAATAATGTGTCAATGTTTTGCTAAATAACTTGGCCATTATGTTTTTTCTAGGGATGTTGTGTTGTTATGATATTAAATAATTCATCTTGTATGAATTCAGGTACCCCTCTGACTTGTATTATATTTATCTTATTTTTCTCGACCCATGGGATATTTAAGAGAAATATTGGGATATCATTCATCCCTCTTTTCTTGGATTTAATCATTGGACATGGATATTTATTATTCATGATTCAAGTTGATTCCACCCTCTTTTCACTTTAGTTTTATCCTTGTTCATTATGGGGAATTCTCAGTGGTAGTGAAAAATTAATTTTAGAGATGTTAGGTATTTAATTTGATGAAGAATTGTAGTGATCTAGGTTGTCTTAGGTTTACCTTAGGTGGGATTATTCTTCTAATCATAACATCCTTATATTTCTCTTTCACAATGATTATAATGATCATTTTGTGGTTGGGGATTCAAGAACTCTCTTTATTTCAGTGTATAATGTGATATTATCATGGTTTATATCTCATTGTGTTGATGGTATGGATTTTATTAATGAATATAATTACCAAACTAAATATAATGAGGGGAATGTCTTTAATTTCATGTGGGTTTTTACATTCCCTGATATTACTATTTTGATTATTGTATCTTTATAATTTTTGGTGAAAATCATTGTGATCCTGAGAACATCATGTCATGCGACTATGATTTTACTATTTCAATCACCTCTCACAAATGGGTAATCAATCAATTATGGTGACTAAACCATTTGAATAGAAATTTTATATTAGAATGATGTTTTATAAAAACTAAAGGGTTTGTGTTAGTTTTTTTTTCTGATATTGATTGTTTAGTTCTTATTGTGGTTGTAGATGATATTGGGAATGTATTATGGATGGTTTGAGATAGTAATTATTGGAAAATGAGGCTATAACTTGTTGTATTGAGTAGTGGTGGTTATTGGGTTTAATATTTGGGAATTTGGTGTGCATAGGGGTATCATGGATGTGATTGGTTACTTTATTACAATGTAACTGTTTTATTCCCATACGAAAATCACCCAATAAGGAAAATTTTAATGTGGTCTAAAATAGTGGAGACCGAGTGCATCATCCCTAACAATACTATTACAAGAATATGGTAGAGATCCCAAACTAGAGAATAAAGAGCATTGATCCTTGTTGGTCACCCAGGAAGCTAAGAAATCCACCACCTTATTCCCATCACACCAGGTATGAAAAATGTCAACCCATAGAAGAAGAAAACTTTTACACTTTTTAATTAGATAAATGATGTACCATGGACTTTAGGACTTCTCCTAAAACACTCTATGTAACACCATCAAGTCTTTTTCCATCAATTATAGTGAGATGTTATGTTCATAGAAAAGCTCAATACCCTTCAACATTGCCTTTTCCTCCACCAAAAGGGAGTCCCCATGCCCAAATACGTTGCTAAATGCTAGGATCACCACCCCTTTGGGATGAAAAAATACTCCCCCCCCACATAACACCCAAGACATAGGAGTCATCCACATTGAGTTTTAGGCCACTGATAGAAGGACTCTACTGCACCCATCTCCCCCTTTTTTAGGATTCCTAGAAATAGAATAAGTAGATTTTACATCCATAAAATTCCTTAGTGATTCCAAGCCATCCCAACATTTGATAAGTGGAACCAGGTCCACAATGGTGCTTTTAGACTTGCTCACCAATTGCCAGTTGTGAGCTAGTGAGTCCTGTATAATGACATTGGTTTCTTGCCCTCTAAATGGTCCAGTAGCACGCTGCAATAAAGACCACCCTCACCTTATTATCCTACTACTTATTCTCTATCCATGAAAACTAAGTATAAAGAAAGGACTCCAGAGAGAAGCCTCGATTACACATCCCAAAGACCTAGCCCAGTGCCTCCTAGACCGCCCCAACCCACTCACTTGTAAAGAAGAGGTGAGTCACATTTTCATATTTGGATTTCTTACATCACATACATTTAGACACCAGTGAGATTCCTCTTTTATGGGACTACTAATCTGTGGGAAGAACCTGGTTATGAATCCTCCACAAAAAAGTTAAACTTGGTGGGAATGTCATTGCACCAAAGGGTCTCATTTAGTACATTCTATCCAACCATCTCTTGAATCAAAGAACATTATCTGTTTACTGAGAACATTCCTGAATCCAATCCTATGAAGATGTGCTTGTATGGTTCATCATTGATACTGATACTATTGAAGATATTACTTTTATGGTGATTTATGATGACATGGCTGAAAGCCTCATATATTCTTAATTGGAAGAAGAAAATATCTAGAGTTAGAAAACCTGAAAAACCAAGAACTGACCCAACCCAATTGTCATTCAGGGAACTAATATTTCCATGGACAAAAATCCACTTGGATTAGTTCCTCCACATAGGTAAATGACTAGAGACACCTTACCAAATCTAGGAGGTTCCACAAAATCTTGGTTCCCCTAAATTCCATATCTATTAAGCATAAATCTACCCCAATGATAATTCCCCTCCATGATGTTCCATGCATGTTTAGATTACATTCTCGACATCTCCTCCTTGATGCTCATAAGGTTAACACCCCATCACTTACTTTATTATAAATATTGTACTAAGATAACCAATGATTCCTAACTTCTGTGTGAAAGTCACAAATGAATATTTTCAAAAACATTTCAATTTTATTTAAAACCACCTTTGGAACATTGATAACTAACATCACATGAGTGATAATAGATGACAAAACATAGTTGAATGGAGTGATATTCCCCCAGAAGGAAGGAAACCAGTTATACCAATTTTTGATGTGATCCATAATTTTGTTCACTATACCATAAAAATGGTGAAGCTTAATCCTTCCCAAAGTAACTGGAACCCCCAAGATATTCCATGGGAAAGGTTCTATTTTGCATAACTAGACTATCCTAAATTTTCTTTTCCCACCTCTCTGAGCACTATTTAGAGGTGAACACATTACTTTCTTCTTGATTAATAGTTTTTAAACTCCACTTGAAGTAGAAATCCATGATTTTTTAACTCTAGAATATTTATCCTATTGAAATTAAATAAAAATAAAATGTAATTAGTGAAAAATATGTGAGAAATAACACCCATATTTGATCTACTATGGTAGGGTCACAAAGTTCCATTACTCAACTTCCTCTCCAGTTATCTATTGAGAGTATCCTTCACCAAGAAGAATATACTAGGAGATCTAGGATCGCCTTTCCTAAGTCACTGAGTAGTCTAAAATAATCCACACTTCTTCCCATTAAAATAAATACCATGTTTTGGGATGGTTTTTCCATGGTTAGTTTATAATCGTTATGTTTTTATTGTGGGTTATATAGCGAGGTTTTCAGTGCCATATTTTAGTTGGAAATAGAAAATACATTTATTTTTATGGGATGATAGAATAGTTAGTTATTATGGGACTACTTTTTAGTTTGCAGGTTTTAGCTAAATGTAATAACCAATAATGATGGAATAATAAATATTTTTGGTCAAAATTTAATTAAATCTTAATTTTAAATAAGATAATGATAAGTTAAATGGAAATGTATAGTATCCTAGGATTATCATATGTAGATATTAAATCATATTTTATGAATATTAATTATATTACATAAACACACACCTGAGGATCATAATAGTATAATTTCATTGGAAACATGGAAACATGATCAGTTGGAATATAGGTAAACTACATCATCTCCAACTATGATCTTCATAAATAACACCATTCATTAAAATATCTTATGTAATATAGTTATTCATATACATGGTAAAGGAAACATAATAAATCGTGTGTTCATATTCTTATTAAGGGTAAACAAGGTAGATACATAATCATAACATGAACATAAGTGTACAAGAACATGATTATAGAATTTGAAAACCATGCCCTGCATATCAAATATCACAATATTTTGTAATGGAATAAAGATTGGATGTTCATAAGAAATAAATCATAAAGAAATCATGGAATATGAGCCAATAGAGATAAAAAATTGAATAAGAAATATATTTCTATCGTACACATAACCGTAGAAAACTATTTCCATATTAGTCAAGGCTCATTACCCAGGATATCATAGTGAAATGGGTTAAATACCCAAAACATCATACTAGTAAAGGTTCAATCCCAAGACCATCATAGTGGACAATGTCCATTACTGAAATGGGTACACTCCCTATTCTAGCTCTGTCTATCTCATGAGATATAAATATTTACCCATTGCATTGGATGATGATATTTGTCCCATGGGTCACATAAATAAAATCATATTTATGTGTGCCATAGGTTCATAAATCATTAATAATATCATGACCCATGAAATAAAATGGGTTTCACAAATATTTTATCATATCATAACTTATAGAAAAGATATTGATTTAAAATTAATTTAATCATATCATAAATCATTGAAAAGGAAGTAGTTTTCATAAGAATTTTATCATTGTATAAACTGTAGAAGAGAAACTGGTTTGATGAACATCATTTCATAATAAACATAAACCATTAAAAGAAAGAATAAGAATATTATCCTGGGATCATATCTTCATTAAGGCATAGGTAACCTCAATATATGTCTTCTTAGATGAAAAATAATTTTGATCAATCATTTAAAACATTTAATAGGGAAAATATCCTTTCCACTTTGAGATAATTAATTTTTTTTTTCAAATAATTTTATTTTAAAATAACCTTTAAAAATTATAAAGTAAGATTCATAAGAACTAATGTTCATGCTGACATGATGTTTTTTTCATGCCGTTCACATTAAAAAAAATATTTATTTTACATTTTTTTTTCAAAACCCAGATGTGTTTTGTTTTGAAAAATAAATAATGATTCTTTAAAAAAAATTCTAAAAAATTAAAATATGGTTAAAATTTCTTTTAAAAATAATAATATAATAAAAAAATATTTTTGAAAACATTTTAAAAAAATGTGGTTTCAGAATAAAATAGATTTCTCACCAAAGAGAGATATAAATTCATATTTTCGTAAAACATTTATAACTCTATTTTGAGTAAACAAAGAGTGTAAAAAATGATACTATTACTTGAAAATATCATGAATAACTATAGGGGAATAAAATTCATCTGTTTCATGAGAGATGGATCATAAGATTTTATCTTCTAAAATGTAATCATAAAAAATCTCGATAAATGATGAGATTGTAACATAAAATCATTACCACATTATTAACTATGAATCATAAGAACCATGAATAGATAAAATAAAATGTAACCTAAAATATCATGAGGATAAAAAAATTCATGATATTAAATTTAAAATGGGATATATACAAACCTCATGAAATAATATATGCACATAACATAACATACATCTAAAACAAGTGAAATTGATCTAAAAAACCCCTTACCAATTTAGTAATATTTTGAATCAAAATCTAAAAAAATATAACATTAAATAAAAAATTAAACATCATGGAAAATGGGATTCATTTTATGACATGTCAAAGGGGAAGTATATACACTCAGAAAATAAATGAGTGGTGTATTTTTATATGTCTTCTATAAATGAAAGAGATACTATGAATCCCATACCTTAAGTATTGAATTTCAAAGTACACATTAAAAACTCCTATATAATAAATATAAGTTTATTAAACATCTATTATAGAAAATTATTTATGTATATCATACCACATATTATTTTTTATGACAATTTATTACCTTTTTATTAACAATTCCATGTTAATGTTATGTTTTAGGAAATAAGCACTTTGTATTTCATATATGTTTTAATTTTTTATGTTTAGTCCTCTTAATTTGTTCATAATTTCATAATATATAGAATTTTAACCATGATATAAATATCATATATATATTCAGTGTATATTTATTTATATTAATCCCTAAAATTTAGTGATATAAAATAAAATACATTGTTCAGGGAGATGGTAGACCATACATACGCAAGAAAGTTCTTTAAATTTTTTTATAAGGTTTAAATATAGAGATTTAAATGATATATTACCACTAAATAATAATTTTTATGTCATAAATATCATATAATTTCATTAAACCCTTCCTTAATACCATCTATGTTAATAATAAATTAATCACATCGCTTCATGACGCGGTAGTCTTCCATACACACGAGCGAAATTATCGTATCTCCAAAAAAATGGAAAGTATGAAGGTATTTATGCGATAATGATTAAATAAGTATAATAATATCATAAACATAATATATAAATATTTAATCCATAATTATGAACAACTATGATAGGTAGTAAAGGAAAAATGAATGACATTGGTTCACAAGGCGATAGTCAGTCATACACATGATTGATGATTTAATATCCCATTTAATGGAAGTGGAGATGGTTGTAGGTAATTAGTATAAAATGAAAAAATATTAGAATATTTAATATACATATGTTATTATATCATAATGTTATAATAATAATTCAAGTAGTTGGAGGAATAAATAAAACAAAAATGCCGGTATACGAATGTTGCCTCTTTTTCAGGTGTCCTCTTTAGGTTTTCACAAATATCCTTCCTTGGATGGAATTATGTACAAATTAAGGCTTATAGGATGATATGAGGGTATTTTTGTATGTTATTTGGATATTTATTTTCTGAAAAATAGTTTTTATGTCTGAATGTGAGAGGAGATAGGGTGGCCTTTTATACGTGTTGTGAGTGGAACACTTGTAATTCTTGAACGAAAAAGTGTCACCATGTTTTTATCATGATGAAAGATTCCCAAATGGACCATTATAGATAATATAAGTTTTAAGGTCTAAATATTTCCATTCAATGGGTTCTGAAAATTTTGGGTTATTTTTAACACTTATCCTTATTGGTTAACTCCCAGTAAACACATTTTTACCTAAATCGCTGTAATTAATTTATAGTATTATCACTATGAATGTAAGTAAAAAATTAAGTTGAAATTATTAGATAATATAAATTATTGAGATTAAAAATATGGAATCTATTTTTCCAAATTTCATTTAAAATATTTTCAATTTTTAATTTTAAATTAATCCCACAGACACGATGATAAAACATGTTTTAAAGACAAAATGTTAAACAATTTACATATATATTACATAAAAATTCATTATGAAATTGATTCTAATAAACTAAATTATATTAATTTATGTTTAATTGAAATTATTTTAATTTAAAAACAATTTAAAATATAATTTAAATAATAAATAATTGAATCAAATGGGAAGTTTTCTATTAAAAGTGAATATTTTTCACTATTCATAAAAATGAAACTTTTCTGAAAAATACCAAAAATTCAGACTATTATAATTTTGACATGATGGTATAAAAAATTAAGTTTAATTTATAAAATTAATTTTATTAAAGTGTGAAAAAATTATTTTATTAATGTTCACAAATTGATATAAATAGATTTTTTTGATAAAATTGTATTTTTGAAACATATAAAGACTTTACTGAAAATTAAGTAATTTCTTAATCAATAGGTTTCCATTATATAAAAAAATTATAATTAATATTTAAAAATAATTTATTACTATTAATATCAATTAACATAATGTATAGGTTGTAATAGTCACTATTAAATAACTATATTAAATATATTGTTTTTTATTAAAACATAGTGCCTTTTGTAGAAAAAGTTATCTAAATGCTATGTGTAGTGAAAGTATAAATTAATGTTGAATATAATGAATGATATCAAAGAAAATTTATTTATTTTAAAAAATAAAATTAAAAAAAACTCAGGGCGTTACATTCTATCCCCCATAAAAATAATTTATCCCACAAAATTTATCACTTTTATAAAAACAAATGAGTATACTTTTCCCTAACATAACCTCAAGTTACCATCTAGCTTCTTCAAACTAGTGGTTTTTTACAGAAAACATTAACCGGGAGAGTGTTATTGTTTTTTAGAACATTATATCTACAATCCAAAATCTCAACAAGTTTTTCATCCTAAGAATGTTTAGGGTCTAGTGTTACGAACTTTGAGTTCAGTACATGTGAAGTTTCATGTATGTACATCCTCATGAGAGATACATGGAACACATCATGGACTTTAGAGTGGTTTGGTTGAATAACCAGATGATAAAATACCATCCTAATATGATCAATCATTTCAAAGGGACCGATATACCTGGGGAACAATTTCCCTTTCTTTCTAATTCTCATAACCCTCTTCCATGGAGAAATTATTAGAAACACCTTACCACAAAATTCAAATTCTAGATCATGTAAGTGATTATCAATAAAACTTTTCTCCTAAATCTGTGATACCATGATGTGTTAATGAATAATATTAACATTATATACCATTTCATTATATATCTCTGGTACCAATATATTCTTTTCTCGATCTTTATTCCAGCATAGTGGATCTCTACATTTCATTCTATAGATGGCTTCATAAGGAGACATATAAATACCTAAGTGAAAGATATTGTTTTAAGAAAACTCAATTAGGGGAATGTTTTGATACCAAAAACCTTTTAAATCCAATTAATAAGATCAAAATATATCCTATTGGGTTTTAATTGTTCACAGAGACTGACCATCTACATGAGGATGTTACTTAGCGATTAAACTCAACTCTGTTTCAAGATCATGATGATGACATCGTCAAAAAATTGAGGGAAACCATCGATCCTGAATAGACATAATAGAATGTGGCACTCCATGAAACCTTACCACTTATTTAATGCATATCTTAGAAAGCTACTTCATATTGAATTATTCTCTGATAGTGATGAAATGTGATGACTTAGTAAGGTGATCGACTATAAACCATATAAAATTATGTACTATAGAAATTTTAGGGAGTCCAATGATAAATAATGTGTGCATTTTTTCCATTTCGATTGTAGTTTTAGTAATTTATGTAACATCCTCTTAGACTTTTTTCTTTCAAACTTAACTAACTAATATACCAAGAATTGATAAATAAACTATGTGATATCTCTTTTCATTTCATCCCATTAGAAATAATTCTTTAAATATCTATCCATTTTGTACTTCCTGAATAAATAGAGAATTAATAACTATGAGATACCTCTAACAACTCATTATTAAAATATCGTATGGATGAAATTCATAAATGGTTCCTGAACCTTATCATTACATCATGATCAAGGTTATAATCAAGAACATTTCTAACCAATTTTTCAAGATCAACATCTTCCTTCTACACCTCCTTAATCTTAAAATGGATAGATGTTTTAACATTAAATTATGAATGATATTATTTTGCCCCTTGATTTAGGATTTTTAGATCCATCATTTGAAAATCCAGAAATATTGGATCATTTGTAATCATCATCATGTATAATCTAGAATGATCATTTAAAATCAGGGCATTTTCCACCTTTTTCACTTTCCCTAGGTGGTAATGTATTGATAATTCAAAATATTAAATCATCTCTAACCACCTAATTTGGATCATATTCAACTCCTTTTAAGTGAATATATACTTTATACTTTTATTATCAGTATATATATCACACATTTCTCTATAAATATAATTCCTCTATATCATTAATGAAATAGTTACCACAACTAACTCCCAATAATGAGTTGAATAATTTTTTTCATGAATCATCAATTGTCACAAGGTAGAATCTATAACAATTTCACTATACATAATAACACATCCCAATACCTAGTTTTATTAATCAATATAGATTAAAAACCCTTCTTTACTACAAGGTAAAGTAATCACAGTTGCGTTGAGTAATCTTCACTATAGTTCCTTGAAAGTTTCCTTACATTATTTTTTATTGAGGAACATGGGTCCCTTTAGAGTTAACATGGACATAG
The DNA here is from genome assembly GCA_963277665.1 of Viscum album. NCBI lineage: Eukaryota > Viridiplantae > Streptophyta > Magnoliopsida > Santalales > Viscaceae > Viscum > Viscum album. The sequence continues at coordinate 1,801,361,107 of OY728123.1, forward strand.
GATTATATATTGATTGGAAATTATCCAAAACCATTCATAATATCCAAATAAACCAAGAAAATTGTAGATCTTAGTCACTATGGTTGGTCTGAGTAAACATTCAACAACCTCTGTCTTTGATGGATCTACTGATATACCCTCTCTTAAAATTATATAACCAAAAAATGAAACATTTTTCATTATATATTCACACTTTGTAAAATTTTCATATAGTTTATCCTTCTATATGGTCTTTAGTACAGTTATTAAGTGTCCTTAATGCTCTTCCTTTCTCTTTGGGTAGATAACAATATCATTTAAAATCACAACCACAAACAGATTAAGGTAACTTCTAAATACTATATTCAATAAATCCATGATGATAGTGGGGGTATTTGTAAGAACAAATGGAAATATTATATATTTATAGTTTCTGTACCCTATAAAGAATGTTGTCTTAGGTATATCATCCTTCTTGTCCATAAATTAATTATATCTTGAAAGAAGTTCAATCTTGGAAAAGTTTTGATCTCCACGTAGTTGATCAAACAAGTCATCAATATGGGAAATTGGATACTTGTTATTAATACCAATCTTGTTTATCTCTAGATAATCAATTCATATTTTTATTGATCAATATTTATTTTTCTCAAAAATAATAGGTGCTCTCTAAAGTGAAAAATTTGGATAAATGATTCCCTTTTCATGGTTTTCCAAGTGTTGTTTCTTCAATTACTATAACTCATTTGGTGATATTCTATAGTAAGTATTTGAAATTGGTGTGGAAGGATATTATATAAGGCCCTAGCCTTAAACATTACTTAATATTGAGTTATTACAAGATTACACATTGAGGATCTTTTCAGGTTTAGAGTTTTAGAGAATTAGATCATAAAACATGCATTACATTCCACATTTAAACCAAGTGGATATATAAAATATAGTATTCATTTTTTCCATCAATTGAAACATATTTAAAATAAAACATGGATTATTTATTGACGCTTCCTTGACACTATCACCATATCATGTAACTTTCCCTTGACCTGTGAAAAACATTCCAAAAACTTGGGATGAGCATAAAAATCTCAGTAAGGGATATAAAAATATGGAAAGTAAACATGAGTACATATATACATAAGAATAAAATCAAACATTACCCATAAAACATAAGCACTTTAAAATACCTCATCAAATCATGAATAAATCATAGAAATCATAAGGCATAAAGGTAACTTGAGGCATTCATAACATTCTTACGTAGGGAGTAACCCTCTTAGTTAGGTTTGGAATACCCATCACAGTATATTCCCTAAATCTCTTCGGAGAAACCTCAACGTTTAACTCCTTCACGTTACCCAATGCATTGGAGAGCTATATCGGGCTCACCCACCCTTAGTTTATCACGGAACCACCCGTCTTCATAATAATGCCCAAGAATCACAACATAATCGTATCACATAAAACATGCATAAAGGAAACATAACATTTCCACCTTTCAATCACAAGCTATCAATACAAAAAATTGATATAAAAACATTATGAAAACCATTTTCAATACCAAAATAAAATAAAAGTAAAACATGGTATTTATTTTTCTTTTAAAAAGAAGGTATGGCTTGTAGAGGAAGCTGAAACTCAAATAATGGTCACGGCGGCGGAGAAGTCATTGTCGCCGCATACATACAACAAAAACATTCCCTTTTGTCATTTAGTAAACGCTTCGTATAAAAAATATTCCTTTTGAATAGACGTAAAAGTCAAAGGGGTTTATACACCGTATAAAAGAAGGTTGTGTATAAAACAAAATATGCCTCAATGAAAGGAGATTGAGACGAAGTCCCATACCTCGGGTCCGACTTGACTCGATCATTCTTTAATCTCCTGAATAATAAACTTGAGTTAATTTCTACTTTCTTAAGAACCTTTTTCAAGTTCATTATTCCTTTTATATCACTTATTACCATGTCATGAACACTATGTTATTATTTAAGTTAATAACGGTCGATTTAACGATCATTGGTACTTGAGTCAAAAATAAACTCTTTATAATTACAAGTTGTTCATGTGGTAAAATATCCATTATATCCAGAATTTTATTCATGATGTAGATATCATATATATCATATATATCCAGTACATTCATGAATTTATAATATTACATAACATTTAGAGGTAAGAAATGAAATGCACCGTTCATGGAGACAGTAAGCCGTACGTATGCATGAACGCTACTTCCATTTCTATTTCATATTTAATGGAATTAAAACATAATGATACATAATTGTATTTTAATTCCAATATGTTATCATATATAATATCATTAAATATATCCTTTATACGTACCACATATGGTATTAATGAATCAAATCACTTTGAGGGGGCGGTAGTCCGCACTTCCTAAAATGAAGATATCGCGTATACCCATAATGGAAGCCATAAAGGTATTCCATAAATGAAAAATACAGAAGCTTAAGGAAAACATAAACATATTATATATCATATATAAATATAGTGACATCTTAATAGCCACCTTTGAAGGTCTTAGAAGAATATTGAACAATCATCGTTTCGTGAGGCAGAAATTCGCCATCCACGGAAACAATATGTTCTTTAACCATTAGATGTAGGTGTGTGTAAGTGTAGCTCGAATAATTCTTATAAAAAAATCCTAGTATATTTAAGATACTGGATTTGTTACAAAAGAAATGAATAAAAAGTGTTTAGGGGGTTGGAGAAGCAAAATAAAACAAAAGGACTCAAGTGAAGACATTACCTTAAAATCGGGTAACTCCCTTTGGTTTGAGCTCAAAGGATTCCTTGGGAAGAATTCTGCACAAAGTGAGGCTTATAAGAGTTATAGAGGGATGTGGAGAGACAAAATGGGCAGGGGTTGGCTGAGCCAAAGGCTTTGGAAGTGTGGGTAAGGAGGTAGAGGTCGGGGCATTTTATAAGAGGAGAGGAGGGGCACTATTGGAAAGGTATAAAATGTTACTTTATTTTAAAATGATTTTTGGATTTAAAAGGTCCCACATTGATATAATTCTAGGATAATTTGATAAGGGTTAGAAATATACCCATCCAATCGGGTTTTGACATGTGTAGGTCTTAGATTTTACATTATCTTTTCATTTTATTTAAATCCTTTATTAATGAGGTAATCGCTGCATCATCATGATGTCATAAATAATTTAATTTATTTAATGTATAAAAATTATAAAAAAAATATCATGATGTAGGAAATATTTTTAGATTTCCAATGACTATTTATAGTCAAAAACTGACATGCATAACCCCATTTAAAAATTGTTTTAGTAAAACAACTCATGTTTGTGACATTTTTACTTTAACATTAAATAAAAAGTTATTAATGTCATTTTCCTACCAAAGTGGCTCCATGGGGTCCCCAAGTTGACCCATGGATTGTCTTTGTCGGACGTGACACATCCAATGAGGGTAGGACATGTGTCTAGGTCATTTCATATTATTAAAACATTATTTTTACCTTAAACTACACTAGTTACCTCTAATCGCGATTAAAAACTTAAAAGTTACTATTCACCAAAAAATTATTTTAATCCCATTGAACCACATTTTACTTCTTAATGACAACCATTTATGTCAGATATTGGAAATTCAAAACACAGAGGTGGTAAAATTTCATTTAAACGAAAAATCAGTTTTTTAAGTACCACTTAGTGGTTTCACTATTCATCAAAAATTGAAGTTTTTCAGAAAAATACCAAAACTTCACCCTAAGATTTACTTGATATTCTGAATTAAAAAATGATGTCTATTTTACAAAATTCAAAACATATAAGTTGCATTAATTAATTTAATAATTAATTCCCGCTGCCAGAGCAAATAGCGTGTTTTTATGAAACAATAAGTATCAAAAGATTGACACTAGTTTAAGTCCAATTTCAAAGTGAAATTAATTCCAACGACCATTATTGGATTAAATGGTAAAAATATATTCTAATTCAACTCTAAAACCAAATAAAAAGATAATCTAATCATAAAAATAAATTATATTAAAAAGTGGTTTTGAATTAAAATACAACATTTTCCACTATTCATTAAAAAATGAACTTTATCGGAAAAATACCAAAAATTTATACAAAGTAAATTTTGATGTCCCGATTCTAAAGAAGAGTTTTATTTGGTCCAATAGAATGTATAAAAGTAACCAAAACTATATTTAATGACGGTTCACCATCAAAAGACGATAAGTGAACCTTTAGTGAAAATTAGGGTATATATGCCTAAAATTGAATTCTTTCCCTATTTTAAGCTTTTATATTTTATTGGATAAATGTAAAAACATTTAAAAAACATATATAATCATATTTTAGTTATTTCTATCCATTCCCGCCAATACAACGGCTATGTGTTAACTACCATTTAAAATAATATTATTATATTACTAGTGTGCAACGTAAGATTTCAAAGAAACTCATTGTTGCGTATCGGGTACGCTATCGAACATAGAAACCCCTTTAAAATAAAATTAATATTTAATTTATAAATATTAATAAAAATGAAAATTCTTTATCCTTTATTTACCTGGGGTGTTACATCCTTCCCCCTTTTGGGAATTGCGTCCTCGCAATTTTATTCACTTATCAAAACAAGTGGGGGTATTTATCCATCATAGCATTTTCAGATTCCCACGTTGCCTCTTCAACCATATGGTTTTTCCACAAAACCTTTTCCTGATGAATTACCTTATTTCGCAACATTTGCTCTCTTCGGTCAAGAATCTGGACTGGTTGTTCTTCATAAGAGAGATTCTCTTCCAACTGAACTACCTCCGGGCTCAAAACATGAGATGGATCTGGCATATACTTTCTCAACATAGAAACATGAAAAACATTGTGTACTTGAGATAAACTTGGAGGTAATTCCACTCTGTATGAAAATGATCCAACTCTCTCCAGAATTTCATATGGTCCAATGAACCTTGGACTCAGCTTTCCTTTCTTACAAAATCGCATCATACTTTTCCATGGAGAAACCTTGAGAAAAACATGTTCACCTACCTCGAAAGATAGATACTTCCTCCAGTTATCCGTATAACTTTTCTGTCTTCTCTGAGCTGTTCTCATGTGTTTCTGAATCAAATGAACTTTTTCTGCCATCTCTTCTACCAATTCTGGTCCCATCAGCTTCCTTTCAACTACTTCATCCCAAAAATCTGGAGTTCGACACCGTTTTCCATATAATGCTTCAAACAGAGCCATCTGTATACTGGAATGAAAACTGTTATTATATGAAAACTCAACCAAAGAAAGATGTTGGTCCCAACTTCCCTGCTAATACATAGAACAAGCTCGTAGCATATCCTCCAAGGTCTGAATTGTTCATTCTGACTCCCCATCTGATTGCGGATAAAAAGATGTACTAAAATTTAATTCAGTACCCAAGGACTTTTGAAGGCCTTTCCAAAAGTTAGAAGTAAACCTGGGATCACGATCGGACAAAATTGAGAGGGGAACTCCATGTAACCTGACTATCTCTGTAAGATAAAATCGAGAAAGTTTATCTAGAGAGAAAGTATGTCAAATAGGAAGGAAATGATCAGATTTATTCAAGCGATCAACAATAACACAGATTGTATTATTACCTCAAGATGTCTTCAGTAATCCCACATCAAAGTTCATGGATATATTTTCCCATTTCCACTCTGGCATTGGTAAAGGATGAAACATTACTTTCGGTAAATGCCACTCTACTTTAACCCACTGATAATTCAAACACTTCACAGTAAAATCAGTAATATCTCTTTTCATTCCATCCCACCAGTAATACTCCCACAGATCTCTGTACATCTTAGTACTGCCAGGATGAACTGAAAATGGAGAACTATGAGCTTCACATAACAACTCTCTCTTCAATTTTGAATCACATGGCACACACAATCTCTTCCCAAATCTCAAAACACAATCATTTTCAATATTGAATTCAGGCAACTTACCTTTCTGAACCAGCTCTACCTTTTTCTACAACTCACTGTCTTGCTTCTGTGCTTGCTTGATTCTGTCTGATAGAGAAGATTTCACTGATACCTGAAACAAAACAGAAGGACATCCTGCACCAACAACTTTTATGCCAAAGTTCATCAAATCCTCAACCAAAGGATCACGTTCCAAACATAACATTTTTAACGAAGTATTACTTTTTCGACTCAAAGCATCAGCCACTTTATTTTCTTTTCCCGGATGGTAATGAATTGTACAATCACAATCCTTGATTAATTCCAGCCATCTTCTCTGTCTCATGTTCAATTATTTCTGAGTGAATATATACTTTAAACTTTTGTGATTATTATATATTTCACACTTTACTCCATAAAAATGATGCCTCGAAATTTTTAAAGCGAAAACAACAGTAGCTAATTCCAAATAATGTGTAGGGTAATTTACCTCATGAGTTTTCAACTGACATGAAGCATAAGCAATTACCTGATCATTCTGCATAAGGACACAACCAAGTCCCTTCAACAAAGCATCACTGTATATAACAAACTCACCATTCCTGGAAGGAAGTGCCAATACTGGATCAATAACTAATCTTTTTTTCAACTCCTTAGTCAACTGAGCCATCACTGCAACAAACTATTTAGTTCTGATTATGACCATCTTAGGATACTAATGTGAAAGGTCATTTCCCACTGTATGCCTTCCCAGAAAAGCCGTTCTATTTCCTCTAGGAAAAACCATTCTTAACAAACATGTCTTAGATGAAGCAACATGGTAATCTTCAAATGCTATATCATTTCAATTTGACCATAAAAAAATATTTTTGGATAATCATTTAATAAAATTCTAACTCCTAAAGTTATCTAAACCTCCCTATGATACCAACTATAAGGCCCCAACCTTAAACATTACTTAATCTTGAGTTATTACAAGATTACACATTGAGGATCTTTTCAGGTTTAGAGTTTTAGAGAATTAGATCATAAAACATGCATTACATTCCACATTTAAACCAAGTGGATACATAAAAGATAGCATTCATTTTCCCCATCAACAGAAACATATCTAAAATAAAACATGGATTTTTTTGACGCTTCCTTGATACTATCATCATATCATGTAACTTTCCCTTGACCTGTGAAAAACATTCAAAAAACTTGGGATGAGCATGAAAAGTTCAGTAAGGGATATAAAAATATGGAAAGAAAACATGAGTACATATATACATAAGAATGAAATCATACATTACCAATAAAACATAAGCACTTTAACATACCTCATAAAATCATGAATAAATCATATAAATCATAAGACCTATATGTAACTTGAGGCATTCATAACATTCTTAGGTAGGGAGTAACCCTCTTGGTTACGTTTGGAATACCCATCACAGTATATTCCCTAAATCTCTTCAGAGAAACCTCAAAATTTAACTCCTTCACGTTACCCAATGTATTGGAGAGATATATCGGGCTCACCCGCCCTTAGTTTATCACGGAACCACCCATCTTCATAATAATGCCCAAGAACCACAACATAATCGTATCATATAAAACATGCATAAAGGAAACATAACATTTCCACCTTTCAATAACAAGATATCAATACAACACATTGATATAAAAAAATTATGAAAACCATTTTCAATACCAAAATAAAAGAAAAGTAAAACATGGTATTTATTTTTCTTTTAAAAAGAAGGTATGACTTGTAGAGGAAGCTGAAACTCAAATAATGTTCACGGCGGCAGAGAAGTCGTTGTCGCCACATACGTACGACAAAAACATTCCCTTTTTTCGTTTAGTAAACACTTTATATAAAAAATATTCCTTTTTAATAAACATAAAAGTCAAAGGGGTTTATACACTGTATAAAATAAGGTTGTGTATAAAACAAAATATTCCTCAATGAAAGGAGATTGAGACGAAATCCCATACCTCAGGTCCGACTTGACTTAATCGTTCTTTAATCTCCTGAATAATAAACTTGAGTTAATTTCTACTTGCTTAAGAACCTTTTTAAAGTTCATTATTACTTTTATATCACTTATTACCATGTCATTAACACTATGTTATTATTTAAGTTAATAACGGTCGTTTTAACGATCATTGGTACTTGAGTCAAAAATAAACTCTTTATAATTACAAGTTGTTCATGTGGTAAAATATCCATTATATACAAAATTTTATTCATGATGTAGATATCATATATATCATATATATACAGTACATGAATGCATTTATAATATTACATAACATTTAGAGGTAAGAAATGAAATGCACCGTTCATGGAGACGGTAAGGCGTACGTACGCATGAACGCTACTTCCATTTCTATTTTATATTTAATGGAATTAAAACATAATGATACATAATAGTATTTTAATTCCACTATGGTATCATATATAATATCATTAAATATATCCTTTATACGTACCACATATGGTATTAACGAATCAAATCACTTTGAGGGGGCGGTAGTCCGCACTTCCTAAAATGAAGATATCGCGTATACCCATAATGGAAGCCATAAAGGTATGCCATAAATGAAAAATACATAATCTTAAGGAAAACATAAACATATTATATATCATATATAAATATAGTTACATCTTAATGGCCACCTTTGATGGTGTTAGAAGAATATTGAAGAATCATCGTTTCGTGAGGCAGAAATTCGCCATCCACGGAAACAATATGTTCTTTAACCATTAGATGTAGGTGTGTGTAAGTGTAGCTAGAATACTTATTATAACAACATACTAGTATATTGAAGATACTAGAGTTGTTACAAAAGAAATTAATAAAAATAGTTTAGGGGGTTGGATAAGAAAAATAAAACAAAAGGACTAAAGTGAAGACATTACCTTAAAATCGGGTAACTCCCTTTGGTTTGAGCTCAAAGGCTTCCTTAGGAAGACTTCTTCCCAAAGTGAGGCTTCTAAGAGTTATAGTGGGATTTGGAGAGACAAAATGGGCAGGGGTTGGCCGATCCAAAGGCTTTGTATGTGTGGGTAAGGAGGTAGAGGTGGGGGCCTTTTATAAGAGGAGAGGAGGGGCACTCTTGGAAAGGTATAAAATGTTACTTTATTTTAAAATGAGTTTCGGATTTAAAAGGTCACACATTGATATAATTCGAGGATATGGTGATAAGGGTTCGAAATATACCCATAAAATAGGTTTTTGACATGTGTAGGTCTTAGATTTTACATTATCTTTTCATTTTATTTAAATCCTTTATTAATGAGGTAATCGCTGCATCATCATGATGTCATAAATAATTTAATTTATATAATGTCTAAAAATTATAAAAAAACTATCATGATGTAGGAAATATATTTATCTTTCCAATGACTATTTATAGTCAAAAACTGACTTGTATAACCCCATTTAATTTTTTTAGTAAAACAACTCATGTTTGTGACATTTTTACTTTAACATTAAATAAAAAGTTATTAATGTCATTTTCCTACCAAAGTGGCTCCATGGGGTCCCCAAGTTGACCCATGGATTGTATTGGTCGGCCATGACACATCCAATGAGGGTAGGACATGTGTCTAGGTCATTTCATATTATTAAAACATTATTTTTACCTAAAACTATACTAATTACCTCTAATCGCGATTAAAAACTTAAAAGTTACTATTCACCAAATAATTATTTTAATCCCATTGAACCACATTTTAATTATTAATGAAAAAAATTTATGTTAGATTTTGGAAATTCAAAACACATAGGTGGTAAAATTTCATTTAAACAAAAAATCAGTTTTTAAGTACCACTTAGTGGTTTCACTATTCATCAAAAATTGAAGTTTTTCAGAAAAATACCAAAACTTCACCCTAAGATTTATTTGATATTCTGAATTCAAAAATGATGTCTATTTTAAAAAATTTAAAACATATAAGTTTCATTAATTAATTTAATAATTAATTCCCACTGTCAGAGAAAGTAGCGTGTTTTTATGAAACAATAAGTATCAAAAGATTGACACTAGTTTAAGTCCAATTTCCAAGTGAAATTAATTCCAACGACCACTATTGGATTAAATGGTAAAAATATATTATAATTAAACTCTAAAATCAAATAAAAAGATAATATAATAAAATAAATAAATTATATTAAAAAGAGGTTTTGAATTAAAATACAACATTTTTCACTATTCATTAAAAAATGAACTTTATCGGAAAAATACCAAAAATTTACACAAAGTAAATTTTGATGTCCCGATTCTAAAGAAGAGTTTTATTTGGTCCAATAGAATGTATAAAAGTGACCAAAACTATATTTAATGACGGTTCGCCATCAAAAGGCGATAAGTGAACCTTTAGTGAAAATTAGGGTATATATGCCTAAAATTGAATTCTTTCCGTATTTTAAGCCTTTATCTTTTATTGGATAAATGTAAAAACATTTAAAAAACATATATAATCATATTTTAGTTATTTCTATCCTTTCCCACCAATACAACGGCTATGTGTTAACTACCATTTAAAATAATATTATTATATTACTAGTGTGCAACGTAAGATTTCAAAGAAACTCATTGTTGCGTATCGGGTACGCTATCGAACATAGCAACCCCTTTAAAGTAAAATTAATATCTAATTTATAAATATTAATAAAAATGAAAATTATTTATCCTTTATTTACCTGGGGTGTTACATATTATGAGTTCTATTTAGAAATCAACTTAATGATTTGGTGGAAGCCTTGGAAACTATTCAAAAAATACATCAAAAAATTCTTGAATAATAGAAATATCATTGATATCTATTTTCTACCCAAAAATTTGAGACAAACACCCTTTCTGAATGGGAATTAAGACCCATATAATGGTTGTGATATCCATTGGAATTTTATAATTAAGATCACATTTATAGACAATCATAGTATGGTTTGGAATATCAAACATGACTTCCCTTCCTTGAAAATTGATTTGTTATTTATATAGATAAATCCAATACATGCAAAAGATAACATAAAACTCTACTATAGAAAGATTGGAAATATTTTTAGGAAGAAAAATACCTCCAATATCAACTAGAGATGAATTATATACTTGAGAAGAGATCATCATACCATTACGAGTTTTCACTGCTAATTCTATATCTAATATTTTTTGTGGCATCTTAATACCCTTATAAGATTACTTAGATATTATAGAATGGGTAGATACAAATTAAATTAATCCATTAGTAGTTCTATAGTGGTTGAAAAAATATACCTATCACCATATCGTTATTGTACCCCTCTTCAAAAATAGTGATAACATAATATTTCACCTTTTCTCTTGGATTAAGCAGTTGATGACATTGATAATAATCATTAAATATCAGATTTGGGAATTATTTAGTGTAATTACCATTTTCCATGCATTTTAATCACTAGAGTTTAGGTGGTACATTTTTTTCATCCTTCCCTCTATTTGTATAATTAGCTAACTACTTACCATCACTTAAACAACTAATTTATTGATGACCTTCCATTCTATAAAAAATATATTTACTAGTCCCTTTAATAAAATTTACTCTATTCTTATTCCTAAAATATTAGTATAAAGTAAACATCATCATATTCTACCAATGTTTATTATATTTTCATTTTAATTCCATTTTTCAATTATTATCTAAACCATGAGATTGATATGTAACTCCAACCTCTATTTCCACCTTGATAATATATCGAACAATATCTTCATAGCAACTAATGTTTGTTATAGATAATTATCTTTAGAGACTTGGTTTTGTTCTATTGAAGAATCAATCAAATTTAATTTTAGGTTTTATATTAATACCATATATGTAACTTTCATTCCAGGTAAAGGTTTCCTCATGGGTACCATTATATTGACCATCCTTTATCTGTAGATCAATAATATCCTTCTACATGTTTGTACGAAGAATATGGGGAAATTAATTATTTAAAATTAATTTATTGAAATCATACCAATACATGGAGATAATTTCATCATGTTTCATCAAATGCTTGATAAGAGTACACCACTGATCCACTTAACCTTCCAAATGGTAGATAGTCAAAATAAATTTTCAATTTTCAAATAATGGAGACATGAAAATATATTTTAGTGGTTTTGATACATTATTCATCAAATATTAAATTAGAAGACCCACTGAAAGAATATGGAAGTTTCCTCATGAATGACTCAATAAAATACTATTCCCTATTTTTTAATTTTGATGTCTATCATGATTGATGGATTGAGAAATTTGTGTGATCATAGAAATGATATTTTTCATTCTAGTTATCACAATTATTGGATCATCAGGAGGAAAATAATTTCATTTTATTTAATACTTATCATTAACACAGTTCTATCGGGTTCCATCCATTCACTAAAACTAGAAATCATATTCTAAGAAGCAATAATCTTGATGAGGAACAACATAATCCTAAAACATCACATATATTATATGTACATTATAAAACCTTCTTAAATCTATGAAACCTTTGGTTTATAATAGGTCATTCATAGTCGTCAAATATTTAAATCCTTCATGATTGTTCATAATGTGTTTTTGAATTTCCAATGCATATCCCCCAGTAGTGTCAAACTAGGTGTGTAGAGAGACCCATTTTCAGGAACTAGAAAATGATAAAGTCAAGATCAATGCTCCCTTTTTAGAGTTATTTTAACTAGGTACCACTATTCTAGATCCATATCCCCATGTTGTATCTATATAAAGATGTAGTTTCTTAGAAACCACTCACTGTATAATTTACCAAAATTCCAGGACATTTTATTACACATTGACTCATCCTTAGACATGTGATTTCGAATCTCACTATGGTTTTACCATCCTAGTTTCCAAAGGTTATCTAAAGCTATCATATGATACCAAATATAGAGTCCTAGGCATATCAAACATAGAAATTACATCCTTTTTTATGAATATTCATTACATTACATAAACACACACCTGATGACCCAAATAGTTTACTATCCTTGGAAACTTTGAAACAAAAATAACGGGTCCATAGGTAAACTACATCATCTCCCAATATGATATTTATAACTAGAACCCTTCTTAGAAATATAATATGAAATAAATTTATTTATAACCTGGGGAAACAAAACATATGAAAGGGTGAGATCAGATGCTCAGTAAGGGAAAATAGGGGAGATACATAAGCATAACATAAACATTAGTGTATAAGGACATGATAATAACATTTTAATGCCATACCCTACTTATCAAAGATCAAAATATCGAGTCATAGAATAAATTTTGGTAGTTAACAAGACATGAATCATAAGGGAATTAAAGAACATGAGTCATGAGAGCATATAATAGGAAAAAGATATAGATTTTTTTTCTACACATAAACATAGAAAATAATTTCAATATAAGTAGAGGATCATTTCCAATACTATCATAGTGGAATGGGTTAACTCCCTTAACTATCAATGTAGTAAAGGTTAAATCCCAATACTATCATAGCAGAAAAAATCCCTTACTGAACTAGGGTCACTCCCTATTACATTCATGTCCATCTCATGATATATAAATCTTTACCCAATTCATTGGATGGAGATACATGTCCCACCTATCACATAATGAAAATCATATGTACGTCTTACGTAAGATCATAAAAAAACATCTTATAATAACCCATGAAATGAAATGGATTTCATAAACATTTAATCTTATCATAAGACATATAAAAGAGATAGGTTTCATAATAATTTCATCATTTCATCATAGCATAAACCATGGAAAAAGAAGCTAGTTTCATAAGAATTTTTTCAAAGTATTACCGGTGGAAGATAAATGGGTTTTATAAATATCATTACATCATAAATATAAACCATTTAGAGAATGAATAATATTGGTTTAATTTTATTATAACCTATGAAACTCAAAGGTAAAACATTTCTTAAAGAAAATATCCTATATTCTTTTATTTTTTTTAAACATAATTTTTTTGAAAATATTTTTCTTTGAAAATAAACTTTAAAATTTATAATAGAGGATTAAATAAAAATAATTATGATGACTTTAGGAAGTTTCATTAAATCCATATATGTTAATATAATTATTTCTTTCACATTTTTTTGGTAAAACTGAAACATGCATTGTTTGGAAAATAAAATTATGATTCCTTATGATTTTTTTTGTTAAAAATTAAACTAAGGATAAAATGTCTCTTAATAAATATAATAGGGTTATAAAACATTTTTGATTTTTTTGATACATGTTTTAGGACGAAAATAGATTTCTAACCGAAGAGATAAATAAATTTAAATTTTCATGAAAACATTTTATCAATTATTTTAAGTACCAAAGACTAGGAAAATTATAATATTACTTTAAAATATTATTAATAACCAAAGTAGAATAAAATTCTTGAGTTTCATAAGATATGGGTCATAATATTCTTTAATCATAAATATAATCATAAACTATTCTAACGAACAATGAGATTGTAACATAAAATAATTACCACTTTGTTAAATTTCAAATATAATCACCCTAATTGAATAACATAAAATAGAACATAAAATATCATGAGGATAAATAAATTCATGATATTAAAAATAAAATTGTCTGTTTACACACCTCATGAATGAATATATGTTTATAACATAACATACGTCTTAAGAAAGGAAAATTGAGACAAAAATCCCTTACTGATTTGGTAATATTTTGAATCTTAATAAAAAATAAAAAATAAAATAAAATAAAACGTTAAAAATCCAAAAAATAAAGGGATTAATGATGTAAAATTTAAATGGGGTAGTATATACACTACAAAAAATAATGAGTGGTGAATTTTCATATGCCTCCAAGAAATAAAAGAGAGACTATAAATCCATTACTTTAATTCATGAATTCCATTGTTCAGGTTCAAACCTCCTGTATAATAAATATAAATTTAATATAGATATATTATAGAATAATATTTATATATATCTTTCCATATATTATTTTCTAACGATCTTTTATTTTCTATTTATTGATAATTTCATGTTAATGTTATCTTTCGGGTAATAACCACTTTGTTTTTCATATAAGATTTTTTAATTTATTTTTCATCCCCTTAATTTAATATTAATTTAATAATATCTAAAATTTTAACCATGATATAAATATCATTTATATTTATTAAATTTTTATTTATAGTAATCCATGAAATTTAGTGATAGTAAATGAGATACACTATTCATGGAGGCAGTAGGTCATATGTAAGAATGAACGTTGTTTCAATTTTTTTTTATTTATAAAATAATGATAAATGAAATATTACCATTAAATAATAATTTCAATATCATATATATCACATATTTTCATTAAAATAATACTTAATACCATCTATTTAAAGCATGAATGAATCAAATCTCTTCACGAGGTGGTATTTCATCAAACACAGAAGCAGAAAAATCATATTCCCAAAAAATATAAAGTATGAAGGTATGTGTGATATAATTATAAAATAAGTATAATAAAATCATAAATATAAAATATAAACATTTAATCCATCATAATAACTGACTATGTTAGATGGTAATGAAAAACCGAATGACATAGGTTTGCCAAGAGATAGTCTTCCGTAGACATGAATGATGATTTCATAACCCATTTGATGGAATAAGAGATGGTTGTAGGTCATTCCCACAAAATATTAAATAAAACAATATTTAATATATTTATGTTATCTTATCATAATGTTATAATAATAATTTAATGTGGTGGAGGAATAAATAAAACAAAAAACACTCGTTGTTGAATGTCACATCTTCTTCAGGTATCCTTCTTATTTTTGTACCAAAAGCCTTAATAAGTTGGATTTATTTCAAAAATAAAGATTTTATGATGATGGTGAGAATTTTGGATGTTATTTGGTAGTAATTCACCAATTAAAAAGGTTTTTAATGTGTGAATAAGATAGGAGAAGGTGTGGACTTTAATAAGTGAGTTGAGTGGCACACTTATAATTTTGGAAAGAAAATTTTTACTCATGTTTTTATAATTACCCCAGGTTCTAAAATGGACTGTTATCGAGCCTAGAAAGGATAAGGTCAAAATATTTCCATCAAATGGGTGTTTGAAATTATTTTGGTAAATTTTAACCACTTATATTTTTAGTTTAAATCCCCTATAAGCCCATTTTTAAATTAACTGTGGTAATTCATTTGTACTATTTTCACTAATCATATTTTTCCAAAATTAATTTTACCATAATATATAATATAAAAATTATTACTAAAAATAGTTAATTCATTTTTATAAATTCCATTCAAATATTTTGGAAATTTTAATTTAATGTTATTATCATAGATGAGATCAGAATGTGGGTTTTTAAAGAGAAAATGTTCTGATGTTTATAAATATTTTATATAAAAATTAAATATGAAATTAATTCCAATAACCTAAAATAGATTAATGGATGTGTAGTTGAACTGATATTATTTTTAAAAAAATTTAAAATATAATTTAAATTAAAATGTGGTTTTCAATTAAAATTTATAATTTTTCACTACTCATAAATAAATGAATATTTTAAAAAAAATCATAAAAACTCACCCTAAGATAATTTTGACATGATTATTTCAAAAAATAATGTTTATTTTATAAAATTATATTTCTGGAAGTGTGAAAAATTAATTTTATTAATTTTTTAAAAAATAAATATTTTATTTTGTAATTTGTTTTTCAAAACATATAAATAATTTACCAAAAATTATGTATATTCTATATCAATAAGTATCCCATATATAGAACTATTATAAATTAAATTCAAAAAGTATTTATGACTATTAATATCTATCTATTTAATGGATAGATAATAATGGTCACAATTCAATAACTATATTAATAATAAATCATGGTTTTGTTAAAACATAGTGTCATGTGTAACAAAAGGTATGCCGATGTTGTGTGTTTTGAAAGATTAACATGGTGTTGTTTGTAATGAATGATATCAAGGAAATTTAATTTATTTTAAAAAATAAAATTCAAAAAGACCTAGGGTGTTACAAAATGGTTAATATCAAGAATTAATATGTGTGTTGGTTGGAATTTGATTGTAACTAAACATGTTATTGAATATCATGATGAAAATTTAATTTCTAGTAAAAATAAATCTAGAAATTGTGGAATGTTATGATTAATTTGGATTTGGGAGTTCTAATTTTGGATATTTTGGTGTGGGTAATGTGGGATGGTTCATGGTGTTATTGTTGGCAGCGATGGAAGTGTGCGATGATGGTTTTTTAGTGATGATTTTCGATTTTTACGATTCCAAATCGACGAGGATCCTCTAGGTTGGTATTGTGAGTGGCTATATATTTATTATTATATATTTCTTTTGATTTATTTGTGCACCTCACATGAGTCATATCACTTTCCTAACACCCAAATCATTTGGTTTTTATGAGTTTTCCACAAAAATCAAGGATAAAAAGGGAACATATGGATATATAATTCATCTTCTTCACTCTCTCTTCTAGTTGTGGAATGGGGTATGATGGATCAAGTTGGGTATAATCATATGGAATGAGTATGTTGTGTATATGAATACCCTGTATGTTGTTGATTTGATTAGATATGATGGGGTTTGTGCATGTGTGGAGGGGGAACATGGTTGATCTCTTTCATTTTAATGATACACATATGTATTGGATATGTGACGTGTGGATGATTTCTGGATGGTTGTAAAGGGTATGGGATGTGGTGTTATGATATGATGTATATATTTATGATTGAATATGGTATTATTCATGGA
Organism: Viscum album; assembly: GCA_963277665.1. Classification (NCBI taxonomy): domain Eukaryota; kingdom Viridiplantae; phylum Streptophyta; class Magnoliopsida; order Santalales; family Viscaceae; genus Viscum; species Viscum album. Next base: position 1,801,378,813 of record OY728123.1, read on the forward strand.
AGTATAGATTCAAGTTTTACTATTATAATGATGGGATGATATTGATATATGGACTGATGCAATCATGATATGTTAGAACCTATTTGGGGAAAGAAAAGGAAGGGGTTATGAACTAACAAACATATTTTTAGGAGGTATTAAGCATGTAACATTTAAAATTGGGGCTTTACATTAAAAAACCAATAGGTAAGTTGTTACAGAGACCCTTTTTAATATATTATTGATATTATATTGGAATTATTGAATGTGATATTTAGTAAGTTTTACATGGTTTGGTTTTGTGATAGTTAACTAGTAAGTGATTTTTCCCCTATTGTTCACTCACAAAAGCACTATTATGATCCATCCATACTAGAATGAGATATCTCTAATATGATCTTATTGAGTATATATGTTTTTCTCAACCCTATATATCAAAAAAAAAAAATTCAAGTTTTTTGGGGGAGATTTCATATTGTTGTATACAATAATATATTAGAGGTTGGAATTGGAAGAGGAGTTACTATTTAAGATATTCAGAAAGTATTTTATTTTAAAAAAAGTATTTTTATAACATATTTATGAATTTTAGATTATTATGGATCTATTATTATATTAATCAAGGTGTTTGTAATGAAACAACCCACCAAGGCCCTCCTGGTCAGTGGAAGTCTAGGTCGCCACATCCCCAAGGATGCCTCCTTAGGCCAGGGGATGGAGACAATAATTGAGATGGAATAACATAAAATGGGAGGACTTTTTCTTATTTAACTATATACATACACCTAACCATCTCCATGAAAAATTATATAGGAATAAAAAGAGACAGTATCATCTATATTAATCCAAGCATGCAATAAATTTTAGGGAATATAATCGGAGTATGAAAGAAAACAACCAATGTGTAATGGGAAAAAATACACGCCCAACCATAAATGAAGACCCAACCTAACAACAATATGAATAAAGTAAAAATGAGATATCCCAGCTCTTAATCTCTAATCTTGACCACCATACATTTTCAATTCACTCGAGTGTCCTTATGATCCACTAAAATCACTATCTATATGTTTTTTCTCTCCATAAAACATGACACGTGTGCGCAAAGCACATATAGATGCATGTATATAGATACCCTACAGGACACCCCAAAAACCAAAGTGGTAAATAGAATATATGATAGAAGTAGTCATTTAAAAACAAAGAAAGAGGAAAACATAACAAAATAACACACACACACACACACACATTCTCATAATGAAACCCATATGTGTTAAAAAGGGGATATCTATCTCACATCCCATCACAGGTAGATGAGTCTACATATATAGTAATAGGGTCCATATTTGATTCCTATTATCTCATGTATCCATTTAGGTAATCATGTGGAGAACCCAAACCTCACCATTACATCACATAGTTGAGGGGAATAGTCTTTGGAAGAGGATCCATTACCTAGTGCATTAGGGGGTTCCACAAAGTAGATGGTGGATACACACCATAGTCCATCATGGGTGTACCACTCAATGGGTAGAGGACCCATGAACTAGTCTATCAAGGGGTCCCACTTAGTAGGTATAGAACCCACTCCCTATTCCATTAGGTGGTAATGATCTGTAGGTAGAGGACCCATGCCCTATTCCTTCAGGGGTAAAAATTAGTAGGTAGAGGATCCATGTCATAGTCTCTTTGGGGTTTTCCACTCAGATGATAGAAAACTGACACACTAGTACATCACAAGGTGAGACTCGGTAAGTATAGGACCCATGATGTATTCTATAAGGGTTTCTTCACTCATTTGGTTGAGGACCCAGACTATAGTATGTCTAGGGGGTTCCACTCAATAGCTATATGACCTATAACCTAGTCTGTCTTAGTGGTTCCACTTTATCTAGTGAAATGATTATAGAGGACTTGTACCATAGTGCAATAGGTGGGTTTCAAAACCCGACCTATATATAATGATCCCATCTAATCACTACCATCATCAAGAATCACCTAGAGAATAATCATTCTCTAAACATTCTAGGTCATATATCTAAATACACTACGATGGATATCATCACGTTCTACATTGAAAACTTCTTAAGAGAGGTAATTCTTGGGATAAAATCTAATGCCTGATAAAGGAGATCCACAAAGAGGTGATTTATTACAGATTTACATGGCATGTATGGGGTTTACAAAACATTTTTTCCTTCTTAAATATTTGGGTGAATTCTCTTTTAGAGATGGATCAAAGGCCATGGAATCATACATGACATGTAAACATGCCCACACAACATGTCTCAACCACAATTTTTCATTACCTTATACTCTTGGACACGTTAGTGTTCTTCATACTTTACCCATGTATTTGGATATGTACACGACCTTTCCTGGGTACTCGTCCATTCCCATGTACTCCCTAAGTACACGGTATGTCCTCCCACATGGGTTCATGGGCGCATGCATCTAGAACATGAATCAGCCACCCAGGGAGGGTCACATGGTGTTTAGGACCAGGAACATGGAATGTGTCCTTATCTTCTATAAAACTAAAAATACTTTAGCTAGGTGAGGCTACACTACATGTGTTCATTAACTACACATCATGTGGTTGAAATTTACATATAATTTTAGGTTCTTCATACGAATCCCAAATCCATTGATTCCACCATTATTTTGAGCCGTTGAACTCTCAGAATTAGTGGGAATTTTCTTTAAACCATTGATTTCAACCCTCTAGTTGCTGAAAATCAAATATTGATCATCCATGATGGTTTTTTGAGCATCTCATTCAATTACCATTTCCCATTATAATCCCAGATCCCAGATCTATGGAATTGATCCACTATATCCCATAATTAATCTCAATCCATCAACAAATCAATATCCCAAACATCATTCCCACAACCACCGTTAATCTGTGGGTTTGATTATGCTTGGACACACCTAGGAAATTTCTAACGGTTCTCATAGTCCAATGATGAAAAATGTGATGAAAGATTGGGAAAAATAACAATAAAAGGGTGGAAAAAATTGTAAGTAAATCATTGTTGACCTATGATTTCAATTGGAGAAATCAATATGAGACCCAAGTATAAAAATAATAAATGTATTAATATAATTTAATTCGTCAATTGGATCATGGGAAGGGTGAAAAAATGAAGATCAAAACAAGATAAAATCCATGCTCATTATTTTAATCAAAAGGGGAAGAAACAAAAATTTATGAACTCTACCTTTATATGGGATTGATCGCTGGTGAAGAACATGTTTTTCAGTTATGAGGATGATCTGGTGAATTTGTTATCTATCAAACCACATTGATCCCATAATTGTTTATTGTATGGTCCTAATCCACCAATTAATAATTCTCTAAACATATTATCAAATAATCCTAGTCATATGCGAGTGACCATGGTGATTTTTCATAAAAAAGGTATTTATATTGGATTTAGATCAGGTCATTTAAAATAAATAAATAAATTTAATTTCTTATTTTAGTTAAATGCACTGTCAATGGATTCCTCAATTGGATGTTTGGAACCAAAAAACCTTAGGTCTCACCAAGGGTAAAACCAATGTTCTAGAATCAAACGTGGTGTTATATTTCCATATCAAGGCCTTGTTTTAGAGACATCCAACTATTTGTAAAAAAATATGTGAACCTGATATTAATATTTTTTTTAATAATATAAATTCTTATCTACTGGGAATTAGTATCTTTTTTTGTCTTAATTATTAGCTTCGAAAATAGCCCTTAATATTTTTAAAATTCTTACAAGTAAAAAAGGTTCTCCAAATTACTCACCTATTCAAGGTTTTTCATCCCTAAAAAGTACATCGTAAACAAAAGAGTGGGGATACTAAGCCTGCATTTGGATGAACCACTCCCTAGAGATATCATACATGTGCCCATATTGACACAAAAAAAACCAAGGTAATGTCCCATCCTCATTGGTTCATATTTTATTGATCCTCAATTTCCATAGGGCGCATAGAAATAATGGCTCCATTCACGATGTCCATCTTACCTTAGTCAATGTTGTGAAAAGGATCATGCACATATTTCCTCTATTATGACACATGGAAGATGTTATGCACCCACTATGACTATGGAGGTAAGGCTTCATGGTAAGAAACCTCACCAACCCTTATAAGGATATAGAACAACCTGATCAACCTTAGGTATAACTTAAATCCTTATCCAAACCTCTACAATCCTCAGTGTGAGGAGGTTTGTAGGAAAAAATGATCTACATTCTTGAAGTAAAATGGCCTATGATGTCGATCTACATAATATTTTTAGTGACTCTATGATTTCATTATCCACTAATAGATCATTTGGAACTTATCTACCACCACCTGTACCATCTCTATCATAATAATAGATGTCTCACCAATCTCATTCCACCAAAAGGGTGACCTACTGGGTTATTCATAAAATGCCTCTAATGGTGCCATGAATAACTAGAGTGATAAATTTTATAATAAGAAAAACACACTAATGGAAAGTGATCCTCCTAACAATGGATAAATTCTAATATGCAGGATCTCAGCATATCCTCTGACACCTAGATATTGCACTCTTTTTTACCATACTTATGGGTGTTGATCTCTGTACTCATCCTCAATTGGGTCCCAAAAGACTCATGAAGTCCTCTCCTCAACTACGATTTGAACCACACATCACGGTTAGATATGATCATCAAGGGTATCCCATGGGGTCAGATGATCTCCCATATACACAATTTCCCTAGACTCTCATCTGAAATCAACTTCCTAATAGAAAGGAAGTGATCAAACATTATACATCGGTTAATCATCACCCAAATGAGATCATGATATTTAGATTTATATGGAACCCCTATCATAAAGTCTAGGGAAATTTCATCACATTTACACTATGGTATATCAATAGGACATATAAAACCTACTGGTACCTGACAATCAACCTTCCCCAACTGAAAAGTGAGATACCAAGAGATAAAATCTACGACACTAATCATTATGCCAACCCACTAAAACTACTATTGAAGGTCCCTATACTTCTTCACTATACAATGATATACAACCAAAGTATAAGATTTAAACTCCCTAATAACCTCCTCTCACATTATGAATGGAACCACCAACCACACCTGGAAAGGAATAATGTACTCCCATACTTCAAAAAACTATCAAGTGAATCTTTCGAAGATATCAATTCCTAAAAATCCTCACATTTAACATCTTCTAACTGATCCTCCCTAAAATACCAGATATGTATATGATTCAAAACCATCAAATGAAGATATAAAACACCCCTACCCTATACTAGGTTCATTATAAAATAATACAAATTCTAAAAAAACTCCTCCACCAAGAAAGAAAAGGACATCATGAAGGGTAATTAGCCTCCACATTACCCTTATCAAGAGAATATACTACCTTAGAGTCATATTACTACAATAACTCCAGCTATATCCTCTATCTTAGGTTTATATCTCACAACATGAATATATACCCGAGACACTAATTTTATAAGTAAAATACAATGTTCTCTCCAAGAAGATAGCGACTCTACATCTTCAGAATGATGACTACCATTACTAACATCAGGTTATGGATCATATAGTTTTTCTCATGGGGTATCTACAGACTTGACCCATATGTGATCACTTCCTACCTCTACATTAATAGGAAGTTGAGTCCAACTCTAGAGGAATAACAATAAATTATGTACTCTAAGACCTCCTCTTATAGTCTCAACATAAATGAATTATTCAACATCATCCTCAACATCTAAGAGGATCTATGAAACTGATTAGTCTAGGTAAACAACTTCCATTTATACATTAGGGCGTTCAAAGGGGTTATAATATGGGATATGTCTTCTATGAACCTCCTGTAGTACCCCCACTAAGGCAAGGAAACTCTACAGCTCCAATGTGTTCTTGGGTTCCTCCTAAAAAATAACAGCATCAATATTCATTGGGTACACAAATAATCCATGATTAGAAATTTCATTCCCTATAAAATGAACCTTGTGGATCCAAAAATTGTAGTTCAGGAGACTACCATAATGTTGATTCTCCCTGATTAAGTATAGGACTATTCTCTAGTGTTCTGGATGCTTCTACTTTGATGTAGAGTAAATGAGTATGTTATCAATGAAGATAACCACAAATTAGTCCATTTATTGATTGAAGTTCTTGTTTATCAAAGACATAAACATAGTGAGAGAATTTTTCACATTAAAATACATAACTAGGAACTCGTAGTGTCCATAGAAATAATATAATGACTAATTTATAATATAAGACACTTGAACCCTCAAATGGTGGTAGCTAGACCTGAGATTAATCTTTGCGAACTGAATCATGCCTTATAGCTGAAGATTCATGTTTTCAATCCTCTGAAAGGGGTACATGTTCTTGATCATTGTCTAGTTCATTTGATGATAATCAAAACAAATCTACAAGATCCCATCTGACTTTTTCACAAACAAAACTCGATCTACCCTAGGGGACACACTTGGTTTGATGAAACCCTTCTCTTGAAGGTATTTAAACTACACAATTTTCATCTAGATGTTTATAGCATCCATTCGATATTCTACACAATATATTAGCATGGTCTCATGGTGCATGTTGATGCTAAAGTGCATCTCCCACCTTATAGGTAGTCCAAGAAAATCTTTAGGGATGACATCTATTATGTACTCCACTAATAAATTAATTCAGATTCCTAATGATCCCACTATAATAAGGGATAAAATCTCCCACTAGTGTTTTTTGGGGTGTTTAAACCTACTTGAAAGGTCCACACATTCACCCATGAGATCTCTATCACCCACAAAGGATAATATCATGCATATATTCGAATTAATATAACCCAACTATGATGATAAAAAATATGAGATCAACCCATGGAAAACCATTCCATTCCCAAGATGAAATAATATTTTTTAATCATGATGACCAAGTGGTCCCACATAAGACTCTCTCCACCAAATGATAACTCACATTGTAAGAAGAGAAGTGATATCAAAGAATCACAAAATGTCAGAACCTCTAGAAAATTGTGTCATGCTATGATCTGAAAAGATATCTATAGCTCTCACACAAGAGATATATAAATGAAGGTGTGGATCACACCTATGTATTTGATTAAAAAATAAAGTGTATAATAAATATATATCATAACTCATATCATCTCATTAGACATCGAGTCATAATCCATTGTGGATGACAACCACTCGCGACCCCATCTGCAATCCCCCTAATCTTGGTATGGGTTACATGGAGGTGGTGGTAGAAGTATCACATTATATATCCCTCCACCAAAATATCATCCTATGGGATCCCCATACATATCTTCTGACACCACCTCCATGCTGGTTTCCCTGGCCACACTTGAGAGAAACCCGATCACAGTGTTGCCTCAATCTTGTGGTATATCTACTTCTTGAATTCCCTCCTCAACACATTGGGTTAAGATATAATGTTTTATATGAAAATTATTATCCCTTTCATGGAATATCCCCACTTCAGGATCACCTGGTCCTCTTTGTGAACCTTATACTACATTCCCACATGACTAAGACCATCCATGAGTAGGTCTCTTATGCCCAGACCCTATCGATTATGCTCTTCAACTGTTATAGATGACTCGGACCCATGAAACCCATTTTAGATCCAACTATATGGAATCCCTCATATGAGATTCTATCAACATCTAGTTCCCTCCCTAATATTCTTGCATAGGTGGGAATGCACATTGGAACCACACTAGCACATATGTCTCTAATTAGACCCTTTTTGAAATTATATTCCTAGAAGTAACCATCATGTAACATGTATAGGGATTAATGTGTAAGTTCCTCAAACCTCAAGGCATAATCATCAAATATCATACTTCCCTATTGTAGATATATAAGCTCCAAAATCCTAATTGAGAAAAACCACGAGGTCTAGTACCTATCATGAAATAAATGCTAGATGTTTAACCATGAGAGTGTTGAATCATCATGCGTCTATGTGACTAGACTCCACCAGCACCCTACTACTTCATGGAAATAACCAGATAATAGTGCAAATATCTGATCAGTTGAAGTCCGCATGATCCTGATGTCTTAGATCACCGACTCCAACCAATGCTCCACTATCTGGAGATCTGGCTCACCATGGAACCTCTTTTTCCACTAGTGTTATAACACACAGATTGCGCTAATCCTATGTACATACACATGATACCCTACTAGTACAATCTTCTACTTGATAGGTGGAGGTGATGCTACCTTCCCGCCTTAAGAAAATATCTCATGAGATGGCCCCTAAAATAAGGAATCATCACTCACCAGATAGTCACCTCAATCCAAAATTGGTAAAATTTATTATTTTCAATATAGAGGCCTCTTTAAAGTGATCTAGCAGTACAATTTTAAGATGATAATATATATATGGGGAGTTTACTCAATAAGTATAGTAACAGAACTTATTCCTCTATGATTCATGCACCACTATTCCCTATAAAAATGTCTCGATATGTAGAGTAAAAAAGTATGAATTCAGAGCCCTTGTGTATAGATACGTCAGTCGCCGCACCAAAATTGTGTTCTTTAGTTTGAAATCCACAATTAAGATACATTTTCAACATTGACCTATGTTCCAATCAAAACATCACCAATGGTCTATCCCTAAACTAACCCAAGGATGAACCACCACTGATACCACTATGTAATGACTTGGACCACTATGGTCATCCTGGTTGGTGGAAAGTTGGGCAACCACAACTTCAAGATTTTCTCCATATTCCATGGGTTGGTAATAATCTTTAAGAAAAAATATCATAAAATGTGATTCCATTGAATATTGAACATATATACACAAACTAAACCATATTCATAAAACAGTATAGATGAATATAAAGATAGAGTAACAAAAAGAGTAATTCATTCATGTAGTAACCACTAGGGAATACAATTAGAGTATGAAATAAAAAAACTAAATTAAAAATGGTAAATATATATATATATATAATTATAAATGAAGTCATAAAAAGAATTTTTTTGAATAAAGTAATGTTGGGAGAGACTAGAACTTGATCTTTAAGACCCACCACCATACACAGTCTATTTAGTCGAGTATCCCTACGATCCATCGAAATCAATACCCACCTCTCTATCTTTTTCATAATACATGAAAGGTGTAAGAAAATCTCATAAAGGGGTGAGTATATATATACCTAGTTAGATGCCCAAAAAACCAAATGGGAGAGAAATAAATGATATGATAGAAGTAGTCTGCTAAACTAAAACCAAGAGGAAAAAACCCAGTAACATATATATATATATATATATATATATATATATATATATGTGCATAAAGAAAACCATATGGGAGAGAAATGGGATATCTATCTCACATACCATCACAGGATGATTAGTATACCAATATCTCTAATGGGTATATCTATTATGTGAAACATCACATGTATTTTTTGAGGTAACCATGTAAAGGACGCACACCTCACCACTGTGCCATATAGTCAAGGGGAACAATCTACAATATATGGGCCACACCCTAGTGCGTCATTGGTGTGCCACTCAGTAGGTAGAGGACCAATTCCCTAGTCCAGAAGAGGGGTGACACTCAGTAGTTAGAGGACCCACACCATAGTCTATCAAGGGGTGTCACTCAGTATGTAGTGGAACCAAGCCCAAGTCCATGAGGGGGTTCCACACAGTAGATATCAGAACCACTCCAATGTTCTTTTGGGGGTGACACTCAGCATGCATGCGAACCACACCCTATTCTATTAGGGGGTGCCACAAAGTAGGTAGAGAAACTATACCCTAGTCTTTCAGGGGGTTTCTCTTAGTAGGTAGAGGACCCACGTCCAAGTCCATTATGGGGGTGCCACTAATAATGTAGAGGATTCATGTCCTAGGACATTAGGGGGTGATACTAAAACAAATTCAAGGAGTATTGGGGACCCAAGCCCTAGTGAAATGTTGGAGGTTGTCAATAACAGCATCTCTCTAGTAATCCTCCCTGATGGCTACCATCTTTAGGTATCTCCAAAAGAAGATTAATTCTTAGAATATTCTATGTCACATATGAATATACACTATAAAGGATACTATCTCACTATACACATAAAAAATCAAGATAGGATACTCACATGCCAAAATCCAAGTCCTGATGAAGGAGATACACATGGTGGAATATTCTTATAGGGGTACATAAAATGTATGGGGTCTATATGGCATGTGGTTCCACTTTATTACATGTCCTTTTTCTCCTCTGTACACATATCAGAGGACATTTCACCCTACACGGCATGTAAGGGGGCCCACATGATGTGTCCTAGAAACCCAGGGCCTATCCATGTGATCCTAGCCATGCCCATGTTAGTCAAATCATTATCATGTATCTAGACTTTTATATGGTCTTAACTAGGTATTATCCCCATATCATGTACTAACAATGTACATAGGGTGTCCTATATCATGGGGTCTTAGATTTGTGTACCTTTCACACATCTTATCCACTAAGGGAGGGTCACATGGTGTGTGTACTCAGCCACATGTGTGTGATCCTTATCTTCCCTAAGATCCTAATCGGTACAGCTGGTTGGGGCTACATGAATTTTTTTCTTCAACTACACACCGTTTAGTAATGTTTTTCTCATAAATATTGGTTCTTCATATAGATACCATATCTTCCACTTCTTATATGAATTAAATCCATTCACCACTTGAAACAAGTGGGATTTGGCTCCGACTATCGATTCCGAACCTCTAGTGGCTAGAAATAAGAAACGGTTCATTTTCTTTGCTTCATTATGCACCTCTTGCTCCTTCAATGCCCTAACATTATATTGGGTCCCATATATAAGTATTTTATCACCCAAATACCATAATTAGTCATGGCCATTATACAAATAAACATCCCAAATGGTATTTACACAACCACAACAAATTTGGGTGTTTGATTGTGGTTGAACCAACCTTAATAATTTTGAACCACAACCTTACAGGCCAATAGAAATGAACATAAAGAATGATGGGGGGAAATAAAAATCAAAAAGGTGATACAAATCATTATCAAAGAAGTCATGGACTATGATTTCATGAAATTAAATTAGGGAGAGATCATGGATTCAAAATAATAAATTGATTAAAATAATTTAATTCATCAATGAGCTCATGAAAAGTATGGGAAAATTCATATTCAAAGAAGGTGAAATAAATACTCATTTATTTAAAAAAATGGGAGAAAACCATAATTTATGAGAATCACCTTGATTTTGGATCTACATTCTGTGAAGAATTTATTCTCCAGTGAAGGGGATGATCTGATTCATTCACTACCCATCGATCCACCTCGATCTCATCATTGTTTTTCATCCATTAATGATTTTCCAACAAAGAAAACTTTAAACCTCCTCTAAAATATTCCTAGTTATATATGTATAACCCTATTGTTTCTTTATAAGATACTATTTTTAGAAGATTAATTTTAGGTAATTTAAAATAAAATAATTTATTTATTTATTTATTTTAGCTAAATGCACTTCCAACCGTTGACTCTCTTGGATTCTTGGTGGCAACCAACCATAGGTCACGTATAGGTTAAACCCCACATTCCAGAATTAAATTTGGTCTCTAATTTATAATTTAAGGCCCTATTTGGAAGATATCCCAATATTTATGAAAATTTGTTCTCCCATGATATAAAAATATTTATTATATTTTATGATATCAATTCTATGATCACCAGGAATCAAAATATCATGTTGTTTTAGCACCTATATAGCGACCCTCAATTTACATACATTAAAATTACATAACATTTTTGGAATAATTAAAATGTTATACAAATAGATTCATACAGAATATACTATTCTAGTTCCCTTGGAAACATGGAAACATAAACACTAGTACACAAATGAGCTACATCATCTCCCACTAGGTTCTTCTTGAATAATACCCTTATTAGACACATCAAACATAATACATTTCTTCATAAACTTGGGTAAGGAAACATAAAAAGAGGTGAGATCCGAAGCTAAGTAAGGGTAAACAAGAGAGACATAAAAGAATAATCATGATAATAAGGCCATGAGAACATGATGAAGAAAATATTAGATCATACCCTACATATCAGAGATCATAAACATGAATCATGTCATAAAGAATGACAGTTCATAAGACATGAATCATAAGGAAATAAAGAACATAATCCATGAAAGAATAACATATGAATAAAACATGGAATTATGGAAAATAGAGAAGCATATATTATTATATCCATAGTGGTGAAGGCATTTCTATTGAGACTATTGTAGTGTAAAAAGTCATTTACTAACCTGTGAAATAGAAAAGAGTTTCATAAACATCATGCCATCAAAACATAATACATTCAGAGAAAAAATGAATGGAAACATTGAAAGATTTACCTATAAATTCTTGAGTAACACCAATAGATGTTATCTTATATGGGAAATAATTTTGAAATATCTTTTAAAAACATTTCTTTAAGAAAATATTTTTTCTTATTTAAAAAATTATCTTTGAAACACAAACCATTTTGAATTCCTTTTTCTTTCATAACAATTTTGAAAATATATAAAGGAAGCATTGAAAACCACAAAACGTTTTTAAAATCCCATTTCCTTTAAAATGGGATTCAATTATATTTTGAAAACATTTTTGAATACATTTTTGAAAACATGGTTTTTGAATACAATAGATTTCCTACCGAAGAGAGAGATAATAATATTTCACTAAAAACATTATCTTAAGTACCAAAGAGTAGGAAATAATGGTAATAGTACATGATGATACCTTTAATAAAAATATGAGAATAAAATTCACGAGTTTTCGTGAGATATGGATCATAATATTTCATCAAAGAAGCATAATCATTAAGAATCTCAAAAAGAGACAAGATTGTTTCAATAAACTCTTTCTAGTTGTTTACTTGGGATCATACTCTCCATGTATGAAAATAAAATTTAATTAAGCTTAAAATATCATGAAAACAATTATATTCATGAAATAACATGTAAAATTTAAGTATATACACCTTTAAAAAGAAATTAGATGCATAAAAAAACATGAGTCTTAAATAATGAAAATAAAGACAAAACTATTTTACCGATTAGGTAAGTTTTAAAACTTTAGCCCCATCAAAGAAATATCATAAAATGGATATGTGAATACCCAGATATCTAAGTATAATAATCATTTAATACATTCATTGGAATTATAAACACCAAAAAAATGGAATGGGTGGTGAATAAAACATATATCTCATGGAAATAAAAAGTGATATAAAATTCCATTACCTTGTGTCTTGACTATCTTCATACTCATTAAAACCAACTGTATAATAAATATAAATTTATTATAAATTTTTTAAAGAACCATATTATTATATCTAATACCATATATTCTTTTATTATTACCTTATATTACCTTCTTGTTAACCATCCTATTTTAAGGTTTCACTTTGGATAATATTCCCTTTGTTCTTCGCATGTGTCTTAATTTGTTATTTATTTGGTCCTTATAATTATATCATGATTCCAAATTTTAAAAAATGATATAAATATAATTTATATTAATTATATTGTTATTATAATAATCTATATAATTTCAAATTATGAAATGGAATGCACTGTTCATGGAGACGGTAAGTCATATGTATGCATGAATGCTATTTCAGTTTTTATTGTTGTATTGAAAGAAATAAAGAAAATGAACTATTTGTAAATATTTATATAATATCATTAAATTAGAATTATAATTTCATAAATATAATATAATTTAGTTAAATCAATCCTAAATAAATTCCATGCGGTGTGTGAATGAATCCCATCGCTTTGAGGGGGCGCTAGTCCACACTATCTCAAACAAAATTATTGTAATTAAACCAAATGGAAGGTAAAAAGATATGTGTTGTAAAAGGAATAAATAATCTTAAGGTCATAATAAATTATATATATAAAAAATATAAAAATATTTTCTATCATAATGTCTGCCATGAGAAGTGTTATAGGACAAATTAATAATCATCATTTAGTGAGGCGGTAGTTCACCGTACACGTAAATAGTATGTTTGTTACCCATTAGATAGAGGTGTGTGTATGTGTAGATTGAACCCTTAGAATAAATAATCCTAGTATATTTAGGATACTGGGTTTTTTATACAGTCATATAATAAATATAGTGTAAGGGGTGGATAATTAAAATAAAGAAAGGAGTTTGATAAAAGACGTTACCTCTTAATCTGGTTACTCCTTTTGGTTTGTGCCAAAAGGATTCCTTGAGTTGTTTTATACTAAAATGGAGGATTAAAGGAGGAATAAAGGTATTTTGGGAAGTGTATTGGGAAGATATTTTCCAAACATAAGTGGTTTTAGAGGTTTTAAGAAGAGGAATATGTGGTAGCCATTTATAGGGAAGGGAAAGGACACACTTGACACTTTTGAAAAAAAGTTAGGCGTAACAACATTTTTACCTAAAAAAAGTCATAAAAACAAACCAAAATCAATAATGTATGTATAATGTATTATTAATTGATATAAAATGGGGTTTTTACAAGTTTATAAGTCTTTTTGGTTCTTAAATTTAAGGTTTAGTCCTTAGTTAAGCTTAATTTTACCTTAATCGATGTAATTAATTTTAACCACTTTTAGTAATATGTTTGGTCAAAAAACATAGTTGAACTAATTAAAAATTAGAAATTATTCTTATTCAAAATATTTAATCCATTTTTCAAAATTAAAATCACATAATTGGGAGAAATTAATTTAAAATTAATCCCATAGTCAGGTCGACAATGCAGTTTTTTTAAAGTAAAAATGATCAAAAGTTTGATAAATTTTTTATATCCAATTTCAATGTGAAATTAATTATAATTACGTAAATTGGATTAATTTATAAAAATATAATCTAATTAAAATTTTAAACTAAATTTAAATATAATTTTACTTTTTAAATAAATTAGATCAAAAAGTAGTTTTGAATTAAAATCCGGTATTTTTCACTATTCATCAAAAAATGATGTTTCTTAGAAAAATCTCAAAAATTAGACCTAAGATAATTTCAAAATTATAAGTTAAAAAATGATTTTTTTATAAAATTCAACTTTTAAATGTTTCTAAAATTATTCTTATTATTTTTTACAAAAGGATATTAAAATTAGTTTATTTAAAAAAATAATATTTTTAAACATATAAGGACTTTAAAAAAATCATATCTTCATTTTTAATATGTTTTATTTATATAAAAAAATTACAAACAATACTTGAAAAGTAGTTATTACTATTTATATAACTAAGTTTAATGGCTAGGTTATAATTATCTTATTTAAATAGTTAGGTGTTGCATGTAACGTACACCAAGTTGGTGTTGCATGTAACATATGCCTAGTTAGTGTTTTTACAACATACTAAGAGTCTATTTCCATGTATCAAATAGTTATTTGGTGCCATGTAATGTACACCAAGTTTGTGCCATGTGAAAGAAATGTTTGACTTAGTGCATTGCAAGACATAAATGACAATTTAATTCAAAATAAAAGGTCCATAAAAAATAGTGGTGTTAAATTATACCCCACATAAAATGAATTTCACCATCAAAATTTATCACTTGGGTAAAATCAAATGCAGATACATATATTTCATCATATCCTCAAGTTCCCACATAGCTTCCTCTAACTGGTTATTTCACCACAAAACTCTGACTAGGTGAGCGGTCTTATTTTGTTGAACTTTCTCTGTATGATCCAGAATTTAAACAAGTTACCCCTGATAAGAAGGATCCTACTCCAGCGGTATGAGCATTGAGTTCAGTACATGTGAAGGGTCAACTATTTACTTCCTCATGAGAGATACATGGAACACATCATGAACTTGAGAGAGATTTGGAGGATGTACCAAGTGATAGGCTACTGTCCCAATAAAATCAAAAATATCAAAGGAACCGATATACCAAGGGCATAGTTTCCATTTCTTCCAAAATCTCATAATATTCATCCATGGTGAGATTCTTAGAAACACTTTTTCACCAACTTCAAATTTTAGGTTATGTCGGCAGTTATCAACATTACTTTTTTTCCAACTTTGAGTTGCCTTGATATGTTTATGAATGGTTCTAACCTTCTTGAAAATATCTAAAACAATATTATGTCCTAATATTTTTATATCTATAGCCTTATCCCAGCACATTGGAGCTCTTAATTTATTCTCATTTATGGATTCATATAGTTCCATATGATTTCTTGAGTGAAAGTTATTTTTGTAATAAAACTCAACTAAAGTATGGTGTTGATCCCAACTAACTTTGAAATCCAGAGAACAAGATATAAACATATCCTCTAGGGTTTTAATTTTCCTTTAAGACTGAATATCCATTAGAGGATTATAAGAAGTGTTGAAAATTAATTTTGTATCAAGTGATTTATAAATAGATTGGAAGAACTTTGTGGTGAACCCCAGATCCCGATATGATAGAATAGAATATGGTACTCCATGAAACCTTACCACTTACTTAATGTATATCCTAGAAATATTATCTAGATAGAATTATTTTTTGATAGTGATGAAGTGTTCTGACTTAGTAAGGTGATCGACTGCCACCCATATAGCATTAAACCCTTTAGAGGTTTTGGATAGTCCAAAAACAAAATCTATAGTGATGTTAACCCTTTTCTATTATGGTATGGGTAATGGATGAAACATACCCTTTGAATTGTGTATTTTAACCTTAACTTCTTGGCATTCCAAGCACTGAGATAAAAACTCTGCGATATCTCTCTTCATGCCATTCCACAAGAAGTATTTTTTCAAGTTACTATACATCTTCATACTTCCAAGATGAATAGAGAATGAATAACTATGTGTTTCCTCTAACAAATCCTTTAAATATAGTATGGAAGGAACACATACATAGTTCTTGAACCTCATTATTCCATACTAATCAAGGATAATCTTAGGAACAATTATGATTTTTTTGCATCTCTTCATCTTCCTTATGAACCTCCTTAATCTTCACTTGGATAGAGGGTTTAAAATTAATTTGAGAATTTCCCCCCTTACTTATGGATTTCTAGATCCATCCTTTTAAAATATATAAACATGGGATCTTTTTTATCCTCTTCACGGATAATCTAGCATGATCCTTCCGAATCAAAGCATTGGACACCTTGTTTGCTTTCCCAGGGTGGTAATATATTGAGCAGTAATAATCCTTTATCAACTCTAACCATATTTTCTGGTACATATTAAACTCCTTCTATGTGAATATATATTTTAGACTTTTATGATCATTATATATATCATACTTTTCTCCATAATGATAAAGCATCCAAATCTTTAATGCAAAAATTACTGCAACTAACTATGAATCATGAGTTGGGTAAATTTTCTCATGAATCATCAGCTACCGAAAGGCATAAGAGATAACCATGTTATTATGAATATTAACACATCCTAATCCTTTCTTAGATACATCACTATATATTACAAACCCTTATCCACTATAGGGTAATGTTACAACAGGTGCACTGACTAACCTTTTCTTCAATTCCTTGAAATTTTCCTCACATTCGTTTGTCCAGAGAAACATAACACTCTTTTTAGTTAACTTGGTAATATGATTAGAAAATCATGAGAAATTATCCACAAACCATAGATAATATCAATATATACCAAGAAATTTATGGATATCATTCACCATGTTTGGTCTAGGCCAATATTCAATAGCCTCTATCTTTGATGGATCTACTACTATACCGTCTCTTGCGATTATGTGACACAAAAATGAAACCTTTTGAAACCAAAATTCATAATTTCAAAT
This sequence comes from Viscum album, assembly GCA_963277665.1. NCBI lineage: Eukaryota > Viridiplantae > Streptophyta > Magnoliopsida > Santalales > Viscaceae > Viscum > Viscum album. The sequence goes on from OY728123.1 coordinate 1,801,396,631, forward strand.
ATTTTCATATAGATTCTACTTACTTAGGGTCATTAGTAAAATTATCAAGTGATATTCATGCTCTTCATTTCACTTTAAATAGATAAGAAAATCATATATAAAAACTACCACATACTAATTAAGGTAATCTCTCAAGAATATATTCATTAAATCCATACATATATCTAGGGAATTAGAAAGACCAAAAGGAATCACTATATATTCATAGTGTTTATACCTTATACATAAAGATATATTGGGTATATCCTCCTTCTAGAACCCCTAAATAATGATATACAAAACAAAGGTCAATCTTGGAAAAGTATTGAGCTCCACGTATTTGATCAAAAAAGTCATCAATATGGGGAAGAGGATACTTGTTCTTGATTATGATCTTGGTAAACTCTGGATAATAAATGTAGAGTCTCATTCATCTATCTTTATTTTTAGGAAAATAATGGGTGAGCCCAAAGGTGACACACATGGCCAAATTAATCCCTCATCAAGGTTTTCTTAGATTTTCTTATCCGATTCATGAAACTCAATCAGAGACATTCTATAATGAGACTTTGATATTGGTGTGGAACCAGGTATAATTTCTATTGATAACTCAACTTCATGTTTTGGTGGAAGGAATGGAAACTCTTATATAAATACATCCAGAAAATCTAGAACAATAGACATATCATTGTTGTTAATTTTATCCCCAACCATTTGAGATAAAAAACCCTCTTTAAGGGGAATTAAGACCCATACACTGGGTGTAATCTCTATAAGAAGTTCATACTTATCACCAAATTAATGTATGATCATAGGAGGGTTTGAAATAAAAAAATTAACTTCCATTACTTGAAAATTTATGTGGTATTTATAAAGAGAAATCCAATATATTCATAAGTTAACATCAAATTCTACCAAAGGAAGAATGACAAGATTTTCAGGAAGCACATTCCCACAAACATCAACCAGAGAAGAATAATAGAATTGAGATAAAACCATCATACCATTAGGGGTTTGCACTATTAATTCAACATCTAATTATTTTGGTGGAATCTTAACACCCTTAGAAAATTCTTTAGATATAAAAGAGTGGGTATATCCATAATCAAGTATGACATTAATAGTTCAAGAGTGGATAGTAAGTATAACTTTCATATCATCATTATTTCACCCCTCTTCCAGAATAGGGATTTCACGAAATTTCCTCTTATGCATCAGCTTGAGAGGTTGCTGACATCAATCATCATCACCAACCCTTGTTTTTGGGAAGTGGTTAGCATAATTCACACTCTCCTTACACTTATAGCACTGAATCATGGGAGGTGAATTCTATATATATTTCCCTCCATTAGAATTTTGATCAAACTTCTTCCACTCATTTTGAGAATCAATTTCACAGTTACCTTCCTTTCTACACTTCAAATGTTTTCTAGACACCTTAATAAAAATTCCTTCATGATTATTCCTACACTTAGAGCATAAATGGAAGCTCATCTTCTTCTCTTCATGGTATTTAAATTTTTTTAAACCCTATCTTAATATTCTTTTCAAAATCTTGAGATTGATATGTCACTCCAACCTCTATTTAAACCTTGATTACACAATGAAAAATCTCATTGTAGCTACAAAATAATATTATTGAAAATGCCCTTATGAGACTTGTCTTTAATCCAATGAAGAACCTATTAAATTTACTTTTAGGTTGTATGATATTTCCTAAAGTGAACCTCACAAGTCTCGTGAAATTAGCCTCATAGGTACCAATAGATTTGTCATCATTTTACTTCAACTCAAGGAACTATTTCTCTATATTGATATGAATAATAAAAGGAAAGTAATTATTGAAAAATAAATTCTTAAACTTGTCGCAATCCATAAATTCAATCTCATATTGTTGCCTCGTTTTCTTGATTATATTCCACCATTAGTCTACTTTACCTTCTAACCAATAGACAGCCAGAATGAATTTCTCATGATCGGAATAGTAGAGAATAGAGAAAATCTATTCAATAGTACTGATCCATTGTTCAGAAACAAGGGAATCAGAAGACCCTATGAAATAAAGTGGATGTTTCCTTATGAAAGACTCAAAAAAATATTGTTACCTCCTTTTCTCATTTGGAAGTTCATCGTGATTCATAGATTAAGAAAGGTGTGTGAGCTTAGTAATGAGGTTTTTCATTCCAGATCCCATATTATTCATTTTATTAGGAGGAAAATCATTTCATTTTCCATAAAAATAACCATTAATTTAATTTATTTGGGTTCTAACCATTAACTAAAACCAAAATAATATATTATGAAATAGTTATCATATCGAGGAACCACATAATTATGAAAATTCACTTATAGGATGTCTAAATTATGAATAAATCCTTAATATATGACACCTTAAGTTTATCCTAGGTTATTAATATCCAAATTCTATTTAAATCCTTTATGATGGTTGGTGAAGATTTTGTGAATTTCCAAAGAATTTTCACCATGAGTGTCAAACCAAGTGTGCATCAAGGTCCATTGTCATGTACCAGATTACTCCGAGTTAGGCCCGAAACAACTTTTTAGAGTTTTTAACCCTAGGTACATCTATTATAGATCCAAATCCAATTTTAGTATCTAGACAAGGATGTATTTCTAGAAAACCACTCTCCCTATCCTTTACCAAAATTCCATGAAATTTTCCTATACTTTTCCTTATCCTTAGGCTTATCCCTAGAAATGTCTTTAGGGTTCTCAAAAAGTCTTTCACATCTAAGATTCTAAAGGATAAATAAAATTTTTCTCTAATACCAACTATAGTGACCCTCAGTTTCCATAAATTAACATTACATAACATTTTTAGAATACTTAAAAAATTATACAAACAAACACCCAAATACTGAACTAGTATAGTGCCTTTGAAAAAATGGAAACATAAACACAAGTATATAAATGAGCTACATCATCTCATACTAGGTTCTTTCTTGAATAACACACTTCTTAGACACATCATACATAATATATATCTTCATAACTTGGGGTAAATAAACATATAAAGGAGTGATATTAGATGAACAGTAAGGGAAAATAAGGCAGATACATAAGAATAATCATGAGTATAAGGGCCCGATAACATGGACAAGAAAATATAAGATCATACCCTATATATTAAAGATCATAAACACGAATCAGTGCATAAATCTTGGATGTTCATAAGACATGAATCAAATGGACATAAATAACATAATCCATGAAATAATAACATAGGAATAAAATATATAATTGTGGAAAATACATACACATATATAATGATTTCCATAGTATTCAAGGAATTTCTACCGAGACCATCTTAGTGGACATAATACTTTAATAAAAAAGGTTCACACCCCATTCCATCCCTATATTACTAAACCGAGTTCACTCTTCATTCCAAACCTATAATGCTGAACCGATTTCATTTCCTATTCTAGCCCTGTAATACTGAAATGAGTTTATTTAATATTCCAACCATGTCTATCTCATGATATATAAATATTTACCCATTGAATTAGTTGGAGATTTATTTCCAACACATCTCATAGTTAAATCATACACACATGTTTCATAAGATCATAAATAACCATATCATAACCCATGAAATGAAATGAGTGTTATAAAAAAGTTAATCATATCATAACATGTGTAAAGGGACATGTTTCATAATCATTTAATCATAAACATAACCTATGAAAAGATGCGGGTTTCTAAAGTATATAACCTGTGAAAGAGAAATGTGTTTCATAAAAATCATTCCTTAAAAACATAATCAATTCAGAGAAATAATAAGAATGAAAAAAATTTAATTATTTCCCCATAAATTCATAAGTAACACCAATTGATATTATCTTATATTGGAAATAAATTTTAATGATCTTTTAAAAATATCTCTTGTGTAAAATATCCTTTCATCTTTGAAAAATGTTTTTTAAAACATAAAAATTTTGGAAAACCTTTTTCTTTGAAAAAAGATTTGAAAAGTTATAAACAAAGAATTTAAAACCATAAAAAGTTTTTAGAATCATTTTTCCTTAAAAATGGGCTTCAAATATCTTTATAAATATTTTTTTTGAAAACATGGTTTTTGAATACAATATATGCATGACCAAAGAGAGTGAATGTCATATTTTAATAAAAAATATTATCACAAGTACCAAAGAGTGGAAAATGGTAATAATACATGAGAATATATTGAATAACTAGTGGTTAAGAAAACTCATGAGTTTTCTTGAGAGATATATCATAATATTTCATTAATTAAGTATAATCATTTACAATATTGAAAAACAGTGAGATTGTTTCAATAAACTCTTACCACTTTATTACTTGGAATTATACTCTCCATGCATGAAAATGATGTTAAATGAAGCTTAAAATATCATAAAAAGAAGTATATTCATGATATAACATGTAAAAGGTAAGTACAAACACCTTAAAAAAATTTAGGTGTATAACAAAACATAAGTCTCAAAGAAGACAAATTGAGAAAAATATTATTTTACCAATTAGGTAACTTTTGAAACATAATCCCCATAAAATAACAATCATAAAATGGAAATTTTAATACCCATAAATTTAAATTGAATAATAATTTAATATATACATGGGTAGTATACACACCACACAAAAGGAATGGGTGGTAAATAAAGCATGTATCTCATGGAAATAAAAAGTGAGGTGAAATCCCCTTACCTAATGTCTTCAATCTCACTGTACTCATTAAAAAAACTTTTATAATAAATATAAATTTATTATAAATATTTTAAAGAACCATATTATTATATATAATACCATATATGTTTTTATTATTACCTTATATTAGCCTCTTGATAAACATTCTATGTTAAGGTTTCACTTTAGGTAATATTCGCTTTGTTCTTTGCATGTGTCTTAATTTTTTGTATTTTTTGTTCTTATACTTATATAATGATTCAAGAATGTAAAACATGATATAAATATAATTTATATTCATAATATTTATATTATAATAATCTCTAAAATATATAAATATGAAATGGAATACACCATTCGTGGAGACGACAAGTCGTATGTACGCATGAACGCTGTTTCCGTATTAATTATTGTATTGAAAGAAAGAAAATTAAATAAATATATATATGTATATAATATCAATAAAGTATCATTATTATGTTATATATATCATATAATTTCACCAAAACAATCCTTAATACATTCTATGTAGTGTGTGAATGAATCACATCCCTTTGAGGGGGCGATAGTCCACACTTCCTCAAACGAAATTACTGTATTTACACCAAATGAAAAGTAAAAAGATATTTGTTGTAAAAGTAATATATAATATTAAATAAATAATAAATATAATATATAACATATATAAATAGATTTTTCATCATAATTTCCACCATGATAGGCGGTAAAGAAAAAATGAACAATCATTGTTTAGTGAGGCGGTAGTTCGCCATACACGTAAACAGTGTGTTCGTTTCCCATTAGATGGAGGTGTGAGTATGTGTAGGTTAAAACCATAGAATAAAAAATTAATGGTATATTTATGACACTTTTTATGTACCCAAGAATTTAATAAAAAAGTGTAGGGGGTTTATAAATAAAATAAATTAATGGATCTTGAGAGAAGATGTTACCTCTTAATCGCACAACTCCTTTTGGTTTCGGCCAAAAGGATTCCTTGGGTTTCTTTATGCCCAAAGGAAGGATTAAAGGAGAAATTTAGTTATTTTAGTGATTTTATTGGGATTATATTTTTTTATCCTAAGTGGTTTGAGATGTTTGAATAATAGGAAGAGGTGGGGGCCTTTTAAAGGGTATGGAAAGGACACACTTGGCATTTTTGAAAACAAGTTAGTTGTACCCATGTTTTTACCTAAAAAACTCATAAAAAACAAACCAAAATCAATAATAGGAGGTTAATTTATGAATAATGTCTATAAAATAATTGTTTTAAAAGTTTATAATTCTTTTTGGTTCTTTAATTTAAGGGTTAGTCCTTTGTTAAGCTTAAGTTTACCTTAATCGATGTAATTAATTTTTAACACTTTCACAAATCATTTTGGTACAAACAAAGTAGATATAATTAGAAATTAGAAATTATAATTATTCCAAATATGGAATACATTTTTCCAAATTATATTTAAATAATTGGTAGAAATTAATTTAAAATTAATCCCGGAGTCGGGACAACAATGCAGGTTTTTAAAGTAAACATGATCAAAAGTTTGTTATGTTTTTTATATCCAATTTCAATGTGAAATTATTTAAAATCACCTAAATTGGATTAATTGATAAAAATATAATATAATTAAACTTTGAAAAAAAATTAAAATATAATTTAACCTTATAAATAAATTCGATCAAAAAGTAGTTATGAATTAAAATCTGGTATTTTTAACTATTCATCCAAAAAATAAAGTTTCTCATAAAAATTCCAAAAATTCACCCTAAGCTAATTTAAACATTATAAATTAAACAATTAAGCTTATTTTATCAAATTAAATTAATAAATGTGTCTAAAATAATTTTTATTATTTTTTTATAGAAGGACATTAAAAGAAGTTCATTCGAATAAACGATATTTTTAAACATATAAGAACTTTACCAAAAATCATACCCTTCAATATAAATATGTTTTATTTATATAAAATAATTATATATAATTTTTTAAAAGTAGTTATTACTATTCAAATAACTATGTTTAATGGCTAGGTTATAGTTATCACATTTAAATAGTTATAACAATAAAATAATGTTTCATAGAAACATATTTGTTACGTGTAACGTATGCCAAGTCAGTGTTGCGTGTAACATATGCCAAGTTGGTGTTGCGTGTAATGTATTCCAGTTGATGATCTGTGTATCATATTCTAATTTGGGCCATGTAATGTACTCCATGTCGGTGTAGTGTAAGAGGAATGTTTTACTTAGTGCATTGCAAGACACAAATGAAAAATTAATTTATTCTAGAAAAAAAGGTCCCTAAAAACATAGGGTGTTACAGCCTGGTTCCCAAAATATTCCTTAGTCTAATTCAAAATCATACAAGAAATAAATAGGTTACTATAGTTTTGATTTGTGGATAATTTATGTATTAATGGGTTATATGAGGGTAATACATCATATTTTCTTATTTTATACCCTTGATAAATGTTTCCAACCCAGGTCCTTTTAGTAGTGGGCCTCAAGTTTTACAGTCTTCACAACTCCCTTGAATTTTTGTGAAAGGATTTTATTCAATTACCCAGTAATATTTTTTTGGGTCAATAACACCACCTTCATTTTAGGTAGCTACCTAGGGATAAATAATGCATCATATTGTTCCCTATTATTCCAATAATCATCTAAATATTTATGTTTGAGAAGGGTTTCTAAATAGTTAACCAAAATTATATATATTCTAGGAAAATGTTTCTAAATAATTTTCTTATAATTAATCAATGTAATGAATAAATAATTTAAATTATGATTAATATAAGTATTTAAAAAAAATTCAACGATATTTAAAATTTTGGTCCAAAGATAGTTGGAAAAATAAATGAAATATGCATCTATATAACTACCCTTAACCCAAATTCCCATATCATTTGATGAAACAAATATCCCTAAATTTTTGGATTTTATTCTAGTAAACATGACCAAATTTTAGCCATCTAAAACCTATAATATCAAATTGAAAATTTTAGATCAATTACACACCTAAGAGAATTTTAGTTCTATATTTTTATAGAATTATGAAATACTCATTCAAAGTGGACACATACATACTATATCATTTTTCCTAAAATATAATATTTTATGATATAACATGAACTATCTTCACAATATTCATTTTTACCTTTTCATAATCCCTATTCATCATTAAAACCCTGTGTAAAGTATTTTAAAATGTGGGGTGAGCCCAAAAATGACACTAAGGTATATAAAAAATAAATAAATAATATTATTAGTCTATGAATAATCATTAAAATATCCCTTTTCTAAATTACACTTTTAACTAAAAATAAACATTTTCTCACCCTAGAAATCGACATCACTAACAAAATATTTTCAAAAAACATTTTATAAGAATTCATAATAGAAAGGAATTAAATTCAAAAAGGTTCATTTTTAATCAAAAAAACATGAAAATATTTTCTAAAATTTATACATTTCACTCTTAAGAAGTAGCATCCACTTTTCTATAAATACAAGTTCATTATGTTACATTATAAAATCATAATATTTGATTTGAAAACCTGTACAAAGAATAAATAAATCATATAGTTAACTTGGGTAATCACATCAATATCACACTAAATATAACTCTTAAAAAAAGGTAATAACTACATAGTAAATTCAAAAATCTATTAGGAGAAACCAAACTGGATAACTCCATCCCTTTACCCTATTCATTGGAGAGCTATATTGGGCTCACCCATCCTTGGTTTATAATGGAAACACATGTGATTCATTTACAATAGAACCGACAGTCCTTGGTTTATAATGGAACCAAATATCCTTGGTTTATAACAAAACCACCCATCATTATAAATAATTTCTAATAACCATAACAGATTCATAATACATGAAGGATTTAATTTTCATCATTACAATCATAAAAATATTTATTTCTCCCATAAGAAAACCATTTTGTGATATCTAAATAACCATTCCATTTACAATCCCTTTTCAAAATTTCCAAAACAAAGAGAAGGAGGGTTTTACATAAAAGAATACAAGAAACCTAGTAATGGAAGAAAAATATAACATAACAGTTATGGTTGTGGGAAAAACCATTGATGCAATATATGTTGAAATAAAATATTCCTTTTCCCTCTTAGTCAAAATGTTCCGTATAAAACCCATAAAAATACACTTTTAAAAAATATATGAATGAAATTCAAAAAATAAATAAAATTCCATTTATAAAACATTTATTTCTATATTAATACATAATAAATAATTTTAAATAATATTAACATGGAAGAATATTATTTATAAAATAAAATCATTAAATCATTTAAAATTTGGTTATTAAAGTAACATGTCTCGTACCTCAAGTCTAACTTATCATGTACATTCTTTATGATCATGAATAAAAAATTATGTTAATTATTTATTTATTTTAGAAAAAATTTCATGTTTATTAATACTTATATTTTATTTATTACTATGTTATAATCATTCAATTATGATCACATTAGAAATTTTGACGATATTCAGATCATATGTCCAAAATGACTTTGGTATGTTGATTGTGGTCAAAGGAGTAATAATTATATCATCTATAAAATAATAATCTTGATTTTTATACATTAATTATAATTTTAAAACCAATAATTAAATTAAGAATTTCAAAATTAACTATGTTATAATCATAGAAGTGGTAGGTCATATGCACACATGATAAACATTTCAACTTTTCAATGATCATGATTAAAAGAATGTATATATTATTTCAGATTTAAAAAATGACAACTATATCATAGATACTATATTTTATATTTAAATACACACACACATAGAGATATATATTACCCCCCGTATGTAAGAACGATGTTAACATTTTTCAATAGATTGACATATAATAAATTATATTATATATTATCTTCCCAAAATTATAAATATGTAATTAATATTTCATATATACCATAAACCCATTAGTATAAAAAACTTGGATAGGTTGTGATGGAAAATCAATTACATTTATTCGCGAGATGGTAGTAATCCTTACACATGAAAAATGATATAATTTACAATTTTATGGAAGTGAAGATGGATATTGGTTATTCTAATAAGAATATATATATTTTTGTTAAAGTTACTTGTTTTATTTCTTTCACTACTTAAGTTTATTTGAAGGAGGAACATGGAGAAAAAAATCGATTAAAAACTATACATGTTCTCTGGACAACATCCTTTTCGTTACACCTTAAGCTATCTAGAATTGTTATTCCTATAAACATAAGACCTCTAGAACATGTTAAGGTGTGTTAGGAAGGTATTTGTGTAGTTATTTGAAAAATAAAATTGTTCTTTATGTGGGAGGGAAAGTGGATAGAAAGTAACCATTTAATTGTGAAGGGGAGGGGGAATTTATAAATTACTTAAATTATTATATTAATATTAATTTATTTTCATATAAAAATTGATACAAGTTGATATAATTAGAATATAATATAAGGATTAACCAAAATAATATCTTCAAATAATATTTGGATATTTTTTGTTTTTTTTTCACCCTTATCACTCAGTTTTAACCACCCCCTGGTTAACCCTTTTGATAATTACCATGAAATCAATGATTTTAAAAATTTAGGGGTAATAAAAGACAGTATTAAAGGAAAAGGAGCCAAAAAATTGACCTTGGTTTATATATTCAACTATATACTATTTTATTTTTTGAATATAGGATCTTTGTAATTTTAAAGCATTCAGAAAATTTTGTTTATTATAAAATATAATAAATTCCATTTTTGGAACAATTCATTTAATTTTACTTCAAAAAAAAAATGAATAGAATTGAATTATAATATAATTAATTAAAATAAATATAATAGGTTATATTTTTCTAAAACTTTCATGGAATACCATAACTCCCCAAAAAATACTTTTAGAGTTGTCAAAATCATTTGTTAAATTTTTAAACTTCTTCCACAAACACTCTATTGGCGTTGTGAATACATTTAAGGTAATTATTTGATCACTAGAAATAAAAATTAAGTACCATTATAAAATTAAATCAATTAAGTTAAAAATAATCTTATGTTTCATTAAATATTTATATTTACTCACATCCATTTCATGAAAACTTATTTAATATGTTATTTTTACTTTTCTAGACTTGACTAAGCATTACACAAGTATTTAGATAATATTCATGTTATATAATTCCAAAGTTCAAAGAAATAAATAAAAATTATAATTTATAAAAAATATTTAAAATAAAATTATATAAAGGTTATTTAATTCTCCATTATTATAATTAATATACAAAAATTTAACTTTTCGAGTCCTGCACAAGCACTAAATTGACACTAAAAATGATTTTCATATTTACCATGAAATAAAATAAAATTTACATGTTTTTTATTTTATATGATATTTTTAGTATATTATTGTAAATTATTCTTTACATATGTTTAAAAATATTTTTATAATATTTTTTTCTTTGATATATCATAAAAGATACCTCGTTTCAAAAAAAACATTTTTTTACTATTCAGCAAAAATTTAAATTCATATAAAAAATATAAAAAATTCATAAGAGGGTGAATTTTACATCCTAATAAAAAAATAGCTCCATTTAATAAATACAATTATTATAAGTAACATTAATATTTCTTAATATAAATTCATAAAATGTGATGAATAACAGTTTTTAAAAAAATGCATATTTTAGCACAAAAATGAACTTATACCAAAATATAGTATAAAACCGAATAATATGTAATTAATTGGACTATTTATCATTAATGCATACCTATGATAATTTATTATCAAATTAGAATAATTATAGTAAATTTAAAGGATAAATTAATATTTTATAAAAAACATACAAAAATTGGGTTTTCACTATTCATTTGAAATTCCATCTTTTCAAAAAATACTAAAATCTAACCCAAATATATTTTTTATATGTGGAATTATAAAAATAAAATTTTCATAATATATATTTTTTAAAATTGGTAATAATTAATAATAAAATTTTCACACAATGAAATAAAAAAACATTTTTGAGGAAAACAAATTTTTGAATAACAATACGACTTTACTAAAAATTGAGTACTTATTGCTAAAGAAATAATGTTTCTTTAATACTGTGTATGAAAATTAAATATATTTTATAATTTATTTAATACCAAATATTTTAATGGCTAAGTTATAACTATAATATATAAAAAATAATATTTCACATTTCTTTTAGGCTTAGTATTACTTATAATATATGCTATCAGACATAATGTTATTAAAAATATTAGGATGTTAAATTTTCCCGCAACCTTATAAAAAATTATATCATCTAAAGTTTTACTTGATCTTGGAATTCAAGAGGTTGAAATTTTAAAATACATTTATCAAAATCCCACATAAAAAATGGTTAGTAAAGCATCCACTTGGTTATATGGAAAGGGTAATACGAAGTTCATCTATAATAACACGTAACTAGGCATCCAAATAGGATAACATTAGTGGGATGTAAAAATATAGATATAGATAGAAATTTATTTCCAAAATAATGGTGGATAGTGATAAATATAATTGATCTAAATAAAGTGAATGTCAGGAGAAATTTAAAAACATCAAAACTGTAAACCAAATAGATGTGAAAACGACCATCAGTTCAAAAGTAATAAATGTAACATTATTTTTTTTTGTTTTAGGACACTTTTCCTAGATACAATGAGTTCCTTCACCATATAGACTAAGAAAATAATAAAATATACTTACATGATAGGTAAAATTTAATACCATAATAGGATTCCTTCACAGTCTCTTCTTTTTATCCAAAATATGAGTATTCAAGATGAGTTTTTCAAAAATGAAGCACTGAAATAAAATTATAACAGGCCACGTAGTAGAAAAAAAACATGTTATTCTCAATATAATTAGATATTATACAAAATAGAAATGGTTAGCACATGATAAGATAATATTCAAAATTTATAAAACTTAATAAAAATAAATACAATATTAATATCCAAATCTAGAATAATATCACCCAATGATCAATGTAAGTCAATTGATAAATAACTAATGATAAAATTCTTTTTAATATTCTAGATTAAGTATAAAATTCTAAAAATAATATCTATTTCATCACATAATATTCTGAGATTTATTTAACATTTATCTTCAAATATAAACAATCAATCATAAATCCACATACAAAACATTTAATAATCCCAAATAATATAATCCCTAAAACATGGTAATAATTTCCATAAATAAATAACACTATATCCCAAATAACCTCAATAAAATCATAATTTAAGATATTTTTAACCTCAAATTTTATTTTATGACATTCCTCTTACGTCCCTAAAAATGTAAAAAAATTATCCTTAAATAATAATTCACGTTAAACCTAAGGGTTACATATACCTCAACCCAATAAATTGTTTCCCAAAATATCATTCATACCCTCATAATTCCATCACTTAAATCCTTAAATGGTTGTGTTTATTCCTTTGTACATATTATAAAACTTAAAAATATAAACCCATGATTATATTATTACATTAACCACAAATGAAAACATCCTAAACTCCAATGATTTTTAAATATTTCTATTGATACCAACTACAACATCCCTGAACCCTCCCTCCCTGATCTGGTACTAATTTCATAATCTTTACCTTTTTTATTTTATTCTAATAAACATTACCCAATTTTAGCCATAAAAAATAAATTAACATCAAAATAAAAATATTGATTTTATTACATACCCATGGTCCTTTTAAGTCTAGAGTTTTATAAAATTCGGAAAAACTCATTCAATTTGGACACTTTCACATAGAATACATTTTTTTCACTATATAAAAATTTTAAGATATAACATGACATATCTTAAAAACTTTCATCATAACCACAAAATTGTCCCTATATATACTTAAACCCTCTAAAAACATTTAAAAATATAAGATGATTATAAAAATCTCTATAAGGGATAAAAAAATATAAATAAAGAAACCGATTAGTCCTAGAATACTATTAATATTTTATTTTTTAAAAATAAACTTTGACCTCAAAATAAATATTTTATAACCTAAGAAACCAAATTCACTGCACAAAGATTTTCATCATACATATCATAATATAACATTTAGGAAAAAAAATTCTTTCTTTTCAATCATTAAAAAATAATTATTTTTTTTCAAAAGTTATACATTTCACTCATATAAAGTAGAATAAAATTCCATTTGAACATAATATTATTAGATTTCCTTATGAAATCATAATATTTTTGTAAAAATACATAAAAACATATATAAATCATATAGGTAACTTGGGACCTCATTTCTATATCACTCCTATAATCAGTCTTATAAATAGAATAACCTACTCAGTAAATTCAAAATTCTCTTATAAAAAATCTAACCATTAACTCCATTCCTTACCAACTGAATTTGAAAGATATATCGGGACCAACCATCCTTGGTTTATAACTGAACCACCCATCCTTGGTTTGTAATGAAACTTCACATACTTTTATTATAATGGTACCACCAATTCTTAGTTTATTACTAAACAAAATATCATCATAAATAATTCCAAACAACAATAACATAATCATAAAACATGAAATATTGAATTTTTATCATTACTGTCATAAAAATACATTTTCACCCAAAAAAATTTTAGGTATCAAAATATCCATTCCATAAAAATCAATTTTTTAAAATACCTAGAACAAATGGAAGGATTTTTTTTATTTGGGGAAGACATAAAATATTTTATATGAATCAAAATATAAAATAATGATTATGGTTGAATAAAACACTGTTTATGCTGTATAAATTAAAATATAACATTCCTTTTTCCTCATTGTCAAACTGTGTCTTTTAAATCATGTAAAAATATTTCTTTTGAAACCAACTGAAAGAATGTAAAAAAATACATACAATTTCCTTTACAATACATTTATTATAATATAAATACAAAAAATTAAATTTCTAATAATGCAGACATGGGATATTTTTTTTACAAAATTAAACTGTTAAAAAATTTAAAATGTTGTTTTTGAGGTAAAGGTTACCTTACCTTGAGTCTGACTACTCACACACATTATTTAACTTTTATAATAATAAAATTATATTAATTATTTAATTTATTAAGAAATTTTGTCCTATTTATTATAAATTTTATTTTATTTATTACCATTTTATGATCAATCAATTAAGATCACATCAGAGGTTTTGATGATATTTAGCTCATCTACCCAAAATATCATTGGTGGGTTTAATATGCTCAATGATGTCATAATTCCAACATATACATAATGATAATAAAAAATTAATTATCGTTTTATACCTTAATTATAATTTTAAAATAAATAATTAAATATTTTTCTGATTAATGAACTATGTTACAATCTTAAAGACGGTAGTTCGTATGTACACATGTGTAGTGTTTCCATTTTTCAAGGATCATGATGGAAAGAATGTAAATATTATTTTTTCTTTATATAATTATAATTATATCATAATATCATATTATTTATTTAAATTCACTTATACATACTATACATGTGACATAGTGATGAAAAACAAATCACATCCATGAGTGGAGGTGGAAATATACACGAACGCACAAATGCTGATATCATTTTTTAATAGATAGAGAGGTTAGAATATTGATAATACATTACCATTAAATAATTATTAATATATCATTAATATCGTTTATATAAATTAAACCCATAATTATAACCAGTCATGAGTGGTGGTGATGGAAAACAAATTACATCGCTTCTTGAGGCAGTAGTCTGTCGTAGACACAAATATCGGTTTCATTGCCCATTTTATGGAATGGAATATTTATATATATAATTAAATTAAATAAAAAAATCTAATTATATTTTATATAATTCTGTTATTATTTCATCATGTATTAATAATATTTGAAGGAGGTGGAGTAATAAATGAAACTAAAACATTCGATTAAAAATTATACCTCTTGTTTAGATAACCTCAATTGCTTTACACCTTAATCCCTAAAAGGTTTGTATTTTATAAAAAATATGACATCTAAAACATGGTAACCGATTTTATTAAGGTATTTTATTAGGTATGGACCTATATGTATTTTTATGAAAAGAGGAAATAATGTGTTCTTTTATATGTGTAGAGAGGGGCCCTTTTGGAATTATATATAATATTAAATTAGAATAATTTTTTTTTCACGTAAAAATTGATGAAAATAGATATAATTAAAAAATAATATTATTACGAGACTAAATCATCCCATTAAATAAAATTTGTACATTTTTTGGTTATTTTTTACCTTTATATGTTAGTTTTAACCCCTGATTAACCCTTTTGACAATAATTGTAAATCCATACTTTTTATAATTTAGGAGTAAATAATGTTACTATAAAAGATTAATGGTCCAAAAAATATATGATGGATGATATTTTAATTCCTAAATCATTTAATTTTCATATTCTGGTTTCTTAGTAATTTTAAAGATCTTAATAAGATATTAGTGATTATAAAATATCCTTAAGGTTATTTATAGTATTTTTCACATAATTTGAAATTGAAAACACTATTAAAATAATGGAATTATAATATTATCCATTAAACATCCATTATAGGTTATATTTATCTAGAAAATTATTAAGAGACTATAACTCACCCAAAAAAAATAATTTTAGTGTTTTTAAAAACATATACCTGATTTTTCTACTACTTAAACAAGAAATATGTTTGTATTGCATAAGCATTTAAGGTGATTATTTAATCGATAAAAAATAAAAATATATTATCATAATAAAAATAAATAAATAATGTTAAAAATAAACTTTTATATTCATTAAATATGTATATTTACTCAAATATATTTAATAAAAACTTATTTAATATGTTATTTTTTCTTTTCTAGCCTTATAGAAATAATTCACAAATAATTTGATAAGTTTCATGTTATATAACTACAGATGTAAAAAAATTAGTAAAAACTATATTTAATTAATTATATTTATGGTAAAATTAAATATAATACTTTTCATTTTCTATCATTGTATTTGGGAGACCACATTAGATTTTTTCAATGATGTGCAAGTTCTGATTTGACTCTGAAAATGATTTTCATATTTTCCAGAAAGAAAAGTATGATTTTTTTAATTATTTGTAAATTTTAGTTATAGTATTATATCTTAATTTATCTACTCCAATAATTAAATAGTTTTTTATATAATATTTATATCTTGGAGACATCATAAAAGATATCATATTTCATAAAAACTGTATTTTTTACTCTTCACCCAAAATTTAACATCTTCAAAAAAATAAAAAAATTCATACTTTGTGAATTTTTACATGATAAATCAATAAATGAATTCCATTTCAAAAAATATAATTCAAATAAGTTAAAATAAATTACTTTTAATATAAATTCATAAAACTTAATGAATTTTTTTTTTATAAAAATGTATTTTTGTGGCAACAAATGAACTTATACCAAATTCACATATAAAGATGATTCCTTAGTAATTAATTATATTATTTATAAATAAAGGATTACTAGGATAATTTAATATAATATTCAAAAAATAATTATAAATTTAATGTAAAACAAAAGAAATTTTCACAAAAAGACGTACAAAGGGGTATTTTTACTATTTATTGAAAAATCAATCTTTTTAGAGAATACCAATATTTATCCTAATGAAGAAATTGATATATTGAATTATAAAACATTGTATATTTTATCAGTTAAATTTTCCATAAATTGACATAAATTAATTATAATATTTATCAAAAAAATCAATAAAAATCATTTTTAAATAAAATTTATTTTTGAAGAATAAGTTGAATTTAATAAAAATTAAGAGATTATTTTAAAATAATCAATCAATTAATTTTTATTTACAAGGACCTTTATATATTTTACATAATTATGTGAATCCTATTCATACAATCTAATTTAACAAATATGTTTTATATATAATATTTTAATAGTAATATTTCATTTTTCATTTCTGTTAGATTGACTGAAAATTATTATTTTTTATTATATCATAGACCACCTTTTAAGGGATAAAGGGGAACTCAACATGACTTCAAGGACATAAAAATTAAACTTCTCCCCAAAGGATCAAAATTCATAAAACGAAATCAAATCAACAAGAGTATATCTTCCCTAGAATAAAACAATCATTCCAGCTTCCACGTTCTCATCGTTACTTAGCTAGCTGTCCCATGCAGTGATGCACGGGCCTGATACCGATGGAAAAAGCCATATCCTCTCAAAAATCCGATTCTAAATATCCATGATCTGATAAAAACTCTCAGTTCAAAACCTCATCTGGAGTAGCCCCTAAAGCAGAAATGGAAACATAGACCATGTACCTTTTCCCACATAGCAAAACGTACCATCCATCTAGAATCAACCAGATTTTCATTGCAGATTTACTGCAAGAAAATGAATCATAACAATAATCACATCCAAGAAAATCATACAACAAAGGAAAAAAAACCATCACCATAAAACCAACTGAAAATATTTCCCCGATGAAACAAAAACCCCATCATCCTGATCGTCAGACGAACCCCGAGACCCCCACTACATCAATGACTTGATGCAGGGTACCCTGGTTACGGTGACACCCCAAATTCCAGAAAGTAATAATCATAAACTCAAACCCTAACCTTGATCCATGAAGAATACTAAACCCCACATAAGATGAATAGAAAACCCATCGCTACCATCTAACATCACACAGAGACTATATAGAACCACCCCTCCTGCTCCCAGGTGACAAAGATTGAAGCCGCATCCTCAGACCGTAGATCCTGACTGCAAGAGCATCACCGTACCGCAGAAGAAAGACCTATCCATCGAAGGGGTAGGACATGAATCAAGTAAGAAAATAGTGAGAAGCTTCAAAAGGCCTATTCTGATGTCGTCTACGCCACAAGGATGCCGAGCAGAGGCGGCAAGAGAAGAAGCTGTAGCCGAAATGTGGTGGAGGAAGAAGGGAGGTGACAGGGGGAAACCTAGCAGTGCGCTGCCCCTTATGGGCCCATCCAATAAACACACAATTATTTCTGTTAGGGGTTTTGTGTTATATACACTATTGAACATAGTTTTATTTTAAAATATATAGGTGTTAAAATATACATATCCAGACAAATAAATAACTTATTAAATAAATAAATAATTATAATTAGAAATTTTTTTAAAACATATTTTATACAAAAAATATCTTCTAATAGTTATACCCATATGTTTTTTTCAACTATTGGACATCAAGAAATAAGGGGGTTCTTAATGAAGTTATTATATCAAATCAAGTTATAAGATTTTTTTTGGGTACGAACATTTTTTATCGATTAATTTTTATGGTGATATTTATTTGGAGATATATTTTTATTATTAAATATTGATAAATATTATAATAAGTATTTTTTTTATTGAATATGAATTTTATGATTTTAAAATTATATTAAATTATTTAAAGTTCTTAATCATTTGAAATGAACTTCATGCTTAATTATTTATAATAATTTGGTCATTCAAGCATAACATCATAATTGATTATGTACAAAAATGAACATAAGGGTAAATTTTAAATCTTTTAAATCAATCATGGAATGTATAATAAAAAATTTATAGTTATGTCATATCAATACGGTCACTCATGGGATGAAATGAAAACTATATATTTAATTTAACATAACTCAATATATGTTTGTTGTTAAGGAAATGTAAAAACACTTTATTTTCATCTTTCCTCAATCATATATTGTTTTCCAAAAGTTTTTAGACTAATTAAATAATAAATTAATCTTTTTAGTGGAGATAATGATTTATTAATTAAATAATCATTAAAATTGATAGAGATAACATAGAGGATGCATATAATTAATTATTTAAGATATATTATCTTCCACTACATGTGAACATGGTTATAAAATATTTATTTTCAAGAATCACAGAATAATTTAATTAATATTTACTAGAAAATATTTTGTTTAAAATATATGAATATTATCATGTAGATTATAAAATATAATTAAATATAACAGTTTAAAATATAATTAAAATATAATAGTTTCAAATATTCCAATTCAAATATATAAATAATGGTTAAAATGTTTCATGGTGGAATATTTGAAACTGTTATATTTAATTATATTTTATAAAGGAATATGTGAAAATAAATATTAATGATTGATTTATAAGTATAAAATTTTTATAAATGGAATGAATAAATACTAATTATTATATTTAAAATTTTTAAAAACACTTTTTTTCTGACCAGGTAAGGAATAAGTGTTTTTATAAAAAAATTATTTTTAAAAAAAAATACATGGCTAATATTTCAAATTTATGGAAATAATTAAGATAAGAGGGAAACATATTTTTTAGGAAATATCAATATAAATATTCAAGGAAATTATTGGTTCATTATTAATATCCATTAGGTTGTAAGTTTTATAATAAGATCAATTCTAACCACACATCTACATGTTAAGAGTGTTCTAAATAGATTTTATATTTTTTCTATTGTGGTTATAAGAATTTCCCACTAGATGTTTTCAGATTTATAATACCACTCTCTTATATAAATTTTAATATTTTTGGAGTTTAGGGATGAATATAAGTAATAAAAGTCATAGAATAATTTTTAATAAGAGAATTAAATCTTAAGTGGTGGATTTTTGAAAAGTTTATATTTATTTTATACAACATTAAAATTTAAAAAATAAATAAATATAAGAGATGGGGCATGTAGAGGATTTAAAATCCATATAACATAAAAATTATCATTAATTTCTTAATAATTTTTTATATTCTTAAAAATTTATGCATTATATATTTAAATAAACACTAAAGGTTAAGAATATAACATTATTAAATATTCCTTAACTTCTAAATGAAGTTTTATAGTATTTTTTGAAACTAATGGAAATAATTGTTGAATATCCAAAATAATTGATTAAGAAAATATTTTATTCTATGATGAATCTCATATTCATTTTATTTCTCACTAGAAGTGAATCAAGAGCTCATTTATTAATTATTTTCATCGAAATAGGAAAATAATAAATCATTTTTTCAAAATTTGAGAAAATTATATTAATAATGAAAATAAGTTTTTTATAAAGTATAATCATGTATTTATTTATATCTAATCCTTTCATTAATGTAAAATGTCATAATTTATCAATTCTCTTTCTTGAAGTGATGGATTATAAGAGAAAAATAAGTAAAATCAAACTTTTATAAAATCCATATTCTATTATCAAATTCAACATTTAATTTTTTTCTATTAATACATGAATGAATGGATTCCACTCACCTTAGGGACCTCTAAATTTTGGTATTGTTTATTAAAAAGTTTAAATAAATGCGTGTATATATTTTTTCCACCATGGGGTACTAATATGGAATTACCTCATGCCAATGTGAATAACCCCAAGACATGTTTCATAAATATGCTCAAAATGTATCATCTATTTAATCCTCAATTATCTTTCATCTACTATATATGGAATAACCCCTGGGAAATGGAATGAATCCAATTCATATCTCTATAAAATTATTGAAAAATCCTTATTTTTTATTTCATGTTATAAATTAATATCAATTTCATGTAACACTATTTCATTTTTGTCATATTTTCTTCTTTTTTCTTTTATAGGTAACTCTTAATATAAAATATAAAAAAAGTTAATAATACCTATGATAATTATTAAGTTAATAAAATAAAAAATAAATCTATTCTAAAAACACTACAAAATTATCTATATTGAATTTACCTATATATTAACCCTTTCACTCCATTTATAACAAAATAAAAAATAATACCCATTAGTTAAATGAAAATAATATATCTAAAATTTCATATTTTTTATCCGCTCATCATAAATAAAAATATTTATTAATTTAAATTAAAATATTAAAATAATTATGAAACATTAATTTTTTAGTAAAACTAAATACACCTACAAATTGTTATGACATACCACATCATTACTCTCATCTCTAAAATACAAAATTTTAATGTTAAGAAAATTTTTAATAAATGTGGATGATTCACATATTATTTAAATTATTTTAACATTAAAATGTTTAGAAATTAAATAATATGTTAGATATGAGAAATAATCAATAGTTTTAATGATATCTATTTTTGGGAACAACAAGTGAAATTTTAAAATATATAATCAATATTATTTTTACCATATATAAAAATTTATCATGAAAATCCATTCCCAATTACTCTATCTATTTTAACTCCCTCACTTGTTAAACATCTCTTATGTCTAATCAAAAAATTTATTCAATAATTTTAAAGGATGTTGAACTAAATTAAGATATAGATAGATATTGAAATTTTAAATTTTAAAATGTTATATAGAACTCCTATATTCCTTATGAAATTAGATATTACATTAATAGTTCTCTCTAATATTTAGCATTAACATGTATATTACCAATAAATTAGATTGTTTTTTTCATAAAAAAACTATATGTCAAATAATATTGTTATTTTAAAATGGTCTATTGTAAAATGGAAAACATGATACTAAATTCAAAATAATATATAAGGACTTGTCCTTAAAAATTACTTATTCTTTAGTTTTATTTGATGAATTCATTCTCTTATATTTCAGTATCTTTTCATGTTTATGGTTTTATAAAATTAGGTCACAAATCATATATAACAAAAACCAAAAATTATAAAGTGGAGAATTCAAATAATATTCATTTTTACCACAAAGTAAAACTTTTAAAATAAAGAATGATTTTATTTATGAAAAATAATTTTTAGTTTCAACATGAATTTTTCTATTACATTACCCATCCATAAGCCCTATAATTTTTTTTATAAATGTTGTAAGGATACAAAATTCTTAATATGGGACATAAATAAGAAGATGTCTATTAGTATATTGAAAAAAATGAAAACACGTGAAAAATATTTTTATAAAAACATACCTTTTTTCAAGAAAGGTTAACCTTTTACCTTGAAATTATCATTATCTTTCCTTTTGAAATCAAATTATTTTCATGAAAACTCATTAGAAAGCATCAAAAATTCAATTAGTTTCCTTGGGGTATCACCACAAAGAATCTGTAAAAAACCTTTATCGAAACCATACAAGTGGTAACAACACAAAAATCATGTTATAATATAATTCTAAACAAAACATAATTATTACCCAATGCATTGTACCTCTATCCGGGTGCACTGATTATATAAGCTAAGATGGGCTTATCCATTAGCTATAATAAGTCTCAACCCTTAATGAACAACATATGAGGACTGTATCATGAATAATTAATTTTATTATTCAATTTTTTCATCATAAAAAGTTTTAAAAAATCATTTAAATTATTATTAAAATAACTTTAGGATATCAAGATACCATTTTCTTTCAAAAAATATTTTTTAATACCAAAATTAAAATTTCATTTGAAACCCCATTTTCAATACCAAAATATCCATTTATTTTAGAACCCCATTATCAATACCAATATACATAGAAAAAGTGATCGGGGGTTTTCTATTTAAAAAACATGAATGATTATAATGGAATATTGGTTTCAAATAATGGTTATAGTGGGAGGAGAAGTTGTTGTCACTGTATATGTTTAAATAGAACATTACTTTAGTTATTTTTCAATATAGTCTAACATTATATTAAATGATACATTTTTTTCCAAACAATGAAATAAATAATGAAATTTAATTTATCAAAATATCATGTTTATAATAAAATAATTAAAAAAAAAACAAAACATGGAATAAAAAGATAGTTATAATGAATACAATAATAGATATTTTTTAAAGAAAAGACCCCTCTCCCTTTAGAAATATTTCAATCATAAGCCCCATTAAGGAATAAAATTAAACAAAAATATAAGTAAAATGGTAATGATTAAATATGTGATATATATTTGAAAGTGATTGTATATACACCTCTTAAAATAATATGGGTATATAACATTAAAATATGCCTCAATTAAAGTAAATTGAGATAAAATCCCTTAATTCAAGTTTAATTCATCAGACTTGTTCTCTATGTTCCTAAATAATAAACTTATGTTAATTATTTAATTTCTTAAGAAAAAATGTCATTGATATTATTCCTTTTATTCTGATTATTACCATTTCATATTCAATTACTTAGTCAATTACTTTTGCATTGTATTTTTCAATAATATTTGGAGTATGCATCAAAATGACTTTGGTAGGTTGAATATTGGTCTAATAGGTCATTAATTAAACATATATAGAATAATAATAATGAAATATTTTATCATATTGTTATATATATTATACTTTTAAAACCAATCATGAAATATGTTTATGAAAAAGGAACTATGTTTCGATCATGGAGACGATAGGTCATACATGCGCATGAGCAACGTTTCCATTTTTCAATGATCACATTGGAAATAAGGTAAGTATTAATTTTAATTTATATAATGACCATAATATCATATATAAAACATTATTTCATTAAATATACTTGGTTATATTATTCCTATGACGTGGTGATGAAAAAAAAAACAAATCAGATCACGTGGTGGAGGTGGTAGTCCACACATAGATGAACAAATTTATCATTTTTTAGTGTAAGAAAGAAAATGATATATTTTATTTTAATAATGATACAGATTTCTATAATTTCATAATTATTTCACATATATAAAATATAATCATTAGATTTTCTTTATTACCTTCTATGTAAAGTGTTAGTGAAAAATGAATCACATTACTTCGTGAGTCAGTAGTTCTACGTATACACATGTGACATTATTGTATCCCCTAAGGAATTTAAAGGAATAAGGTATAAGTAATATAATAACCCCGTAAGAATAAATA
The DNA here is from genome assembly GCA_963277665.1 of Viscum album. NCBI lineage: Eukaryota > Viridiplantae > Streptophyta > Magnoliopsida > Santalales > Viscaceae > Viscum > Viscum album. The sequence continues at coordinate 1,801,421,167 of OY728123.1, forward strand.
TGTTTAACATATCACACACTCACAAAAACACACACACACACACACACACACAAATTTCAAATACATTATTTCAAGAACTGCGAGAGGTGATGATAGAAAATAAATGACATCCGTTTGTGAGGTTGTAGTTTGCCATTCACATGATTTATGATTTAACAACCCTTTTAATGAAATGATATATGAAATAGTGTGATTACAATAAAAAAAATATCATATTGTTATATGCGATATTTTTTATTATATAATAATAATTTAATAATAATTGGTGGAGGTAGAAGAAAAAATAAATTAAATACAATTGATTAAGAATGATACCTATTATTTGGGAAATCACCTTAGGTAAGCACCAAAATCCATCTTAGGGTGGATTTTTTTATCAAAATAAGGGATCTAGGTCATGGGGAGGTAATTCAAGAATTTATTTTGGTAGTTCTGGTGCAACGTCCCGACCCAGGTTCCACTAAATGGTGCCCTGAGCCAATTAGTCACATGTCCTCAAGCGCACCTCCCCATACGCTAGAGGGTGCCAACTAGTAGCGAGTTTCTAGTAAGTCAGTCATGGGGAGATGAAACCCTATTTTATCAGAGTAAAACACTAATGGAAGAAAACAATGACAAATAAGTGCACAATCCTATAAATAACCATAATAATACCAAGTCACATGATCGTCAAAATAGGAAATACAATACTGAACTGAAAAGGTCAAAAATTCTATGACAATTCAAGTGTCAAGTGTCTATAATGAAACTGAAAATAAAGACACAAATACTCCCATGAAGTTCCTGAACCACATCCAATTCCCTCACCCATGCTCCATTCCCAAATAACAACCTATCATAGGGCTTTACCCTTATCCTTTCATGCAATAAAAAAGTCTTATCAGGTGTCGATTAGGCGGCCCAAATAGGATGTGAGTACAACTCAGTAGGCCACCACCAATGGTGTTTAAAACAAGTCCGGCCAAAATATAGTGTATGAAACTCTATATGGCAATAAATACAATGCTTAATTAAATATTTATCACATTTTAATTTAATATTTACTTGTCACATTAATCTCGGGTTTGATCCATGTCTCTAATTCAACTCAAAATTCATCACTATCATTATTTTGGAGTGGAACTCCAGGTATAACAATAAACATCTCAATCGGTGTAGATCACCATGCCTCACACCCCTCTTTCTCAATCAATGTAGACCTCCATGTCTACCACTCGACCTCACAAGCACTTGTATCAACTATTGGGGTAAAACACAATGTCTCACACCCCAAATTCTCAATTGTTTTAAAACGCCATGTCTAGACCCCACTTTATCAATCATTCACATCATATATTAATTCATCAGAATTAACAACATCATTACCTTACTAATCCAATGATTAGTTAAATATATCAGAGACCATTATTTAACCCAAAAATTAACTAAGTACACAAACCATTAATTAATTAATCAATTAATTAATCAATCGACAAAAATATTATTCCATAATTAATTTTCCACAATTTATTATCCAAAACAAATCCTTACTTGTCATAATTAATCTCACAATTAATTATCTTAATCAACGTCATTTCATATAATTAATTCACCATTAATTATCTCACATATCCAAACATCATCTCATAATTAATTCCCACTAATTAATTATCTCAAACCTAGCCACATTCTATATCTAAATTACAATATCCCAAATCATAAATAATTCCCCCAAATCAATCATCTATTTGGATATCCCCTTATCCCCATGGTTCAATCATCCATTTAATTACCAGGGAAACCAAAAGTCAATTCCACTTTCCTAATTAATCTAATTTAAGAAAATCAATTATCAAGGGAAGAGAAAAAATCAATAATATCACATACACATATCAAATCCACGACTATGTGAGTTCAATTTAGACCACCTACCTCAGTTCGTTGATATATTTTTCCCCAGAAAAAATCTCCAAAATTCGAGCGGCACAACGATGTCGATCATGATCCAGATCGAAATCCATAAACCCAAAATTAAGATAAAAGGAATCAAGATATTTCATCTCTAGATCTAGATCTCAATACATATTTTTACATCTATAGAAATAGTGGATATATTCCATGAAACGATCAAAGAAAGATAGAGAAAAGAACGGAAGAAGAAACCAGATGAAATCCACTTATTGGGAAGTGAGTTGATCTTTAATCTAGGATTTAGATCTAAAAAACGGTGTTATAATTGCCTTGTAATCCCTCCAAAAAGATCTAAGATCTCCTAGAATTTGTAAATCCCAATACTAGGTTGAAATAGAGGGTTTTGGGGGTTAAGGTGATATAAAAAGTAATTTTCGGATAATAAAAACATGTGCGCGCAATTTCCTGTGTAGGGGAACACAGTTAGGGTAAATCGTGCACCAAATGTAAGGACCTATCTATCCAGGTTTGCATGGTTACCCCTAAAGAGCCACATGGTTTATCAAACTGTGCTCTAACTATACAGACCCTCACTACCTAGGGCCGCACGGTTACCTGGGTTTAGGCGTACCATTTCTTAAACCATGCATAAACTGTGCACATCCAACTATTTGTTAATTTTTTTTAAAAACTCACCCAAACAAACTCCAAGCCACAAATCCAAAACAAAGGTACTTAAAAACAACAAATAGTAACTGAAAACAGTCCCGAGATGACTCCATAAAAGGTCGGAACATTATAATCTCCCCACCTTATAACAAATCGTCCTCGAGCTTCACTTTTGAACTTCACTAAGATTCTGATCCAAAACAATTGGGCCATTGAGCCATCATGTCTACTTACTTTTCCCAAGTTTTCTCTTGAACATGTCCATGTTTCCATAATACACTAACTATCGACACAATCATTCCCCATAACACTTTCTCACTGTGATCAAGTACATGTATCAGAAGCTCCTCAAAGGAAGAATCTATCTCAAGGTCAACTTTATCCACATATATCACATGATAAGGGATGGGGTGATAAATATGTAGTTGTGACACATGGAAAAAATCATCCATAGCACTAAATTTCTGTGGAAGGGACAATCGGTACATCACCAGCCTAATTCTTTTCAGTACCTCAAACGACCCTATAAACCCAGGCGCCAACTTGTCCAGCCTATGTATCCTGTAGTGACCCAACCTAGGAGACACCCAAAGGAATAAACGATCAACCTCTATAAAATATGGGGGTCATCTCTATATATCAACATACAACTTCTGTCTACTCTGAGTCATAGACATATGTTTTCTAATCAACTACACCAGCTCCAACGTCTCCAGTACAAGACTCGATCCCAACAACTCTGACTCACCCACATCTATCCAGCATAGCGGTGATCTACAAGGTCTACCATAAAGTGATTCATATGGTTCCATCTATATAGTTTCATGATAACTATTTTTATTGGTTAAATCCATTAAATCCAAGTAATTCTCTCAAGAACCACCAAATTCAAGCACACATGCCCGCAACATATTCTCTAACACCTATATGGTATGCTCCGACTGACCATCTATCTATAGGTGAAAAGACATACTCAAAAAAACCTATGTGTCAAAAAAATTTACATTCCCTTCCAGAAATATGAAGTAAATCATGAGTCATGATCTAAAATTTTAGTTTGTGGCACCCCATGAAAATCGACTATCTCCTGAACATACATTTCTCCCAACTGTTCCATTTTGAAGTTTTCCCTGATAGGAAATAAATTTGACAACTTTTTTAGTATATCCACAATTAACCAAATAAAACCATTATTTCTATGCATATTTCAGAGACCTACCACAAAATCCATAGTCACATCATCCCACTTCCATTCTGGAATAGGCAATGACTGCAATAGACCTCTAGGTCATTGATGCTCTGCCTTCACCTGCCGATAGGTGAAACATCATATCCTGAAACCTGCTATCTCCTTTTCATTCCTGGCCACCAAAACTATCGTTGTAGGTAAGAGTACATTTATTTCAGCCCAAGATGTACCTCCCACTTCAAGGCATGAAATTATCACATGAGTTCTTCTCACATACTCTTAGACACAACAACCTGATTTTTCATATAAATGATCTCATAATTATCTATCATTCAGTATGAAGGTGTCTCCCCACCTTCAAGTATATCCCTCATGGATAAGAACTATGAATCCTTATACTAATTATCCCTGATCCGTCTAAAAAATGTATACTTCACTACTACTGAAACTAGAGTCATTTGTTCTTGACTCTCCTGAACCACCACATGCATTTCAGCTAGAAAATTCATCATCTTAAACTCCTCCCTCAACTCATGTACCAATTGAGCCTGAGTTTTCCTACTCAAGTCATCATCAACACTATTTCCCTTTATACGAGTATATCACAGCTCAAAATCAAAGGACTATATATACTCTACCCATATTCACTGCCGAAGATTCCACTCACGCTGTGAAAAGATGTACTTAAATCTTTTGTGATTTTTAAAAACTATAAACTTTTCACCTAAAAGATAGTGTCGCCAACACTTAAGAGTATAAACCACTACTTCCAACTCGATTTCATGCGTGGGGTAATTCTATTCATGTAGACTCAACCATCAATACCCATAAGCAATGAATCGATCCCATTGCATCAGCACAGCTCTGAGTCCTATCTTAGAAGCATCACAATATACTGTGTAATCCTCACCTAAATAAGGTAAGATCAAAATTGGTGCTAATGTCAAGCACTTCTTCATCTCCTGGAAAGTATTATCATATGATTCAATCCATTAAAACTTCATCCCTTTCTTTGTCAAACCCGAAAGTGGCATTGAAAATGGGGAAAAGTTCTGGATAATCCTCCTTTAATACAAAACTAATCCCAAAATTCTATGGATATCAAACACATTCCTTGGCTACTCCTAAGAAACCACTACCTAAACATTCTCTAGGTCCACTGCCACACCTTCTAGTGAGATGACGTGCCCCAAAAAGTGTACCTAGTGAATCCAAAATTAATACTCAGATAGATTGACATATAAATAATGCTCTATTAGTGTACTTAGAATGATGTCATGATGTTGGGCATGATCGTCATGATTTTTGGACTACACCAATATGTCGTTCATGAACAACCCCACAAATTGATCTAGGTACAGATGAAAAATCCTATTCATTAAGGCCATAGACACTATCGAACCATTCATTAAACCAAACAACATCATGATAAACTCATAAAGTAAATAACTTCTCCTAAATCAGTGCTTGATATATCAGATGTTCTAAGTCTCACCTAAAGATACCATGATCTCAAATAAATTTTTGAGAACACAAAATCTCTCTTTAGTTGGACAAATAGATCATCGATAAATGGAAGTAGATATCAATTCATCATAGTATTTTTTTTCAGTATCTGGTAATAAACACACAAACATAAACTCCCATTATAATTATTTTCAAATAACACAGGTGATCCCCAAGGTGACATAGTTGGATAGATAAACCCCTTATCTTACAATTCCTCCAACTGATTATTGAGCGCTTGAATCTTATTTGGTTCCATTCTCTAAGGTGGAATAGATACTATCTTATCCACAAAATTATCTCAATAGTGAACTACACATCTCTCTTTGGTGGAAACCCTGATAAGACTTTAGTAAAAACATCATGAAACATTTCTACTACTGGTGGAAGGAAAACTTTCCAACCACTCCCATCATCAAGAAAAAGACTAGAAACTTGGGATGTGAGATCTCCCAGTTGCTGTGTAATTGTTCTGCTTGGCTCCCATGGATATCCCAATCTCCATAATATACATACTAGTCACCCTTTTGATATATGTAGGTCACTTTTCTGAGATAAAAATAAATGGGGGCTCGGTATGTGACTAATCAGTCCGTACCCATAATCAGGTCGAAGCCCATCATATCAAGGACATAGAGATCCAAAAGAAAATGATACTCTCCAATATCTGGTGAACATACCTTTCATAAAAATATATCTATAAACCATGTCCCTAATGGTGTATCGATATTCATTACTCCACCTACAGACTCTTCCTCGATGATTAAACCATTAAAAAGATTTACAAATATAAAAGAATGAGAGGCACTAGCATCAAACAAGGCACTGGCCAAAGTAGAAGAAACTATAATAGCACCTATCACTTTTGATGACCCAACATAACTCTACACAAGTGTAGGATATACTACATGTAACTATCCTACCCCTATTCCCTATGGCGCCATCTAACTCCCCTGAGTAGCACCACTCTCCTGATACGGGTGCTCTTGCCCTGAATCACCACATCCGCTACCTCTACTGCCTCTTCCAGTAGAACTCCAGCCTCCAGACCTATAAGGTGTAGAATACCCCCTTCCTGCTCTATGAATCTATGTATTTGCTCCTTTAATACAATCCTATCGCTGTTTCCTATATAAATTCTGTAGGTTTCCCATCTTGCTATAAAATCGGCACTCCACTGGTGGTCCAGGACAAAGTCTACGGTAGTGTCCCAGCTTACCACACTGGTGGAAAAGCACCTGAGTAAGATACTATTCATCTATTCCTTCTGATTTTCCACCTTTCTTTCCATCGTACTAACTAAGGATCTCATAACGGTGCTTCCTGATCTCCGAAGGTGCACTCCCTAATCATCCAGCGATAGCTACCTATCTAGTACTAGAAGCCTCCTTCAGATTCACCTCCAAAATGAGATCCTAATTAACCACTTATGAGAAATTCTTAAGACTAAATATATTCACATGGGACTTAATTTCATATCTAAGTCTATCCTAAAATAATTTTTCCTAGGTTTCCTCATCTTCCACCATAGCTAGAGAAAAATGTTGTAAATCTGTGAAACATTTGGCATAATCTATTATGGATATGTATACATATTTCAGATGTGTAAACTCTAAACCATACTCTTATCCTCAGTGTCTCTAGATAGAAGTGTTCCAAGAAATTCTCTAGAAAGTCATTCCATAACATATCATCAGTCTATCTATATAATACCTAAATGTCCCATCAGCGCTTCGCTGACCCCCATAGAATATTAGTGGCCAACTTGACCCTCATCTCTTCAAGAGACTCCAAATGGTCAAATATATTCTCTAAGGATTCAATGATGAATTCATCTCTCTCAGGTCTACCATCTATAGTAAAAATAAGATAGTTCTATAGATAAAACTCCCTTGTCAACTTAGACATGATTTTCAGAACCCGCCCTGGGCCTCTCTCCACGAATTGCATGAAATGAGCAAAGTTCTCTCTGAACTTCTCCCCTTCCTTCTCAGCTAGCACTAACAGTGCCTCAAGTTCCTTATATAGAAGTTTATTCTAATTCATAGCCCTTGGTATCCCTCTCAAAAAGAGTCATGGAATTATATTCTATACAATTTAAAACACATGTATTAGGTCTCACAACAAAACCTTATAACATTTACGTAAGAGGAAAAAGAAATAAAACAAGTTTCAACATGTCCTTCCCCATTTCTCACTACACAGTCAATGCTGAGGCACTAATACTACCCTTAACCATCCTATTACAAGGTCCTAGTTAACAAGTGTATGAACATCTCATTAATTAATTCAACCATTAATTAATCAAATTATATCAAATTAATTAATTCAAACATTAATTAATCATACTCATTTAATCAATCAAGATTATCATTCAACACCCACTTACTCCCATCTTGAATCATTTTATAACATTAATCAATTCATGTAAGGAACCAAATTTCAATTCAATATCACAATAAGGAAACCAATTTATGTTTAAAAACTTACCCTTAACCCGTTTTCCCATGAGTGTCTAAAATGATGCATGTCACAATAACCATGAGTTCCTAGAATGATGCTTGCATACTCAACTCTCTTGCCTCTTTAGGCCAAAAATCAATAATAAACAATTATAAAAAATTATTATCACATCACACCACAAGTGCATCACCTAAGGTAAAATAATATCCAATTGTAACAAAAAACCATCACAACAATCCCATAATGAGTACCCGAATTCTCACCCATACATGGATTTGCAACTCCCTTGCACGAGATCATTAACAAGCCTCAAATTTTCTTAGTATCCTTTGTATATTTTCCAAAATAGTATGATAAAAGAATAATAAGGAAATAAAACCCATTTGAGACTACTTTATAATGTTCCGACCTATGTGACACTAAACGGTGCCACAAGCTTATTGGTCACATGCCCTCAAGCGCACCTCCCCGTACTCTAGATGGTGTCATCTAGCAGTGAGAGTCTGGTAAGTTAGACATGGGGATTATATACCCTCTTTTATCAGAGTAAAAAACTAATGGAAGAAAAAAATAATAAACAAGTGAAAAAGCATATAAATAACCATAACAACACCATGTCACATGATAATCAAAATAGGAAATACAATACTCAACTAAAAAGGGAAAACATGATATGACAATGAAATTGTCAAGTGTCTATAATGCAACTAAAAATAAAGACACAAAGACTCCTAAGTGGGTCCCTAATGACATCTTATTCCCTCACCCATGATCTATTCCAAAACAAAAACCTATCCTAGGGCCTTACCCTTATCCTGTCCCGCAATAAAAAATTATTCTCGGGTGCCAATCTGGTGGCCTGAATTGCGTGTGAGTACAACTTAGTAGGCCACAACCAGCGGTGTCTAAAACAAGTCCATCCAAAAGATAGTGTATGCGGCTCTACAATTAAATAAATACAATGAATAATTATATAGTTATCACATTGTCATTTATTGTTTACTTTTCACATTAAACTTGGGTTTGTTCTATTTCTCTAATTCAACTCACAATTCATCATTATACTTAGTTTGGTGTGGAACGCCATGTATAACACTTAAAATCTCAATCAGTGTAGATCACTAAATCTCACACCCCTCTTTCTCAATTGATCTATATTACTATGTCTACCACTCAACCTCACAAGCGCTTGTATAAACTATTGGGGTAAAACTCTATGTCTGATGCCCCAACTTCTCAATCGGACTAAAACGCCATGTCTAACACCCATTTTCTCAATTATTCACATCATATATTAATTCATCATAACTAACCACATTATTAACTTACTAATCCAATGATTATTTAAACATATCAAAGACCATTTGTTAACCCAACAATTAACTAAGTACACAACCCATTAATTAATTCATTAATTGATTAATCAATCAACACAAATATTATTCCATAATTAAATATCCACAATTAATTATAAAAACCAAATACATACTTGTCATAATTAATCTCACACTTAATTGTCTTAATCAATGTCATGGTATATAATTAATTCACCGTTAATTACCTCACATCACCAAACATCATCTCACAATTAATTCCCACTGATTAATTATCTCAAACCCAACCAAATTATATATCTCAATTACAATATACCAAATCATAAAAAATTCCCCCAAATCAGTCATCTATTTGGACCAACCCTTAACCCCATGGTTAAATAATCCATTTAATCACCAAGGAAACCACAAGTAAATTCCACATTGCTAATTACTCCAATTTTGGAAATCAATTATCAAGGGAAGGTAACAAATCAATAATATCACATACACATATCAAATCCATGACTATGGGAGTTAAATTTTGACCACCTACCTTGGTTATTTGATGGATGTTTTCCCAGTGGAAATATCTAAAATCCGAGTGGCACAACGACATCGATGAAGATCTAGATCTAAATCCCTAAACCCAAAATTAAGATCAAAGGCATCAAAATCTTGCAAATCTAGATCTAGATCTACAATCATAGATATTGATCTAAACAAATTGGTTTAAATTTATAGAAATATTGGATATATTCCATGAAAATATCAAAGAAAGATAAAGTAAATAATGGAATAAGAAACAAGATGAAATCAAGTTAGTAGGAAGAGAGCAGATCTTCAATCTGGGCTTTAGATCTCGAAAAATGGTGTTCAAATGGCCTTGAGATCCCTACAAAAGGCACTAGGACTGACTAGAATTCTCCAAAACTGATCCTAGTTCAAAATAGAGGTGTTTTGGGGGTTTGGGTGATTTAAAAACCAATTTCTGGATAATAAAAACTCACACACATGGTTTCCTGGGTAGGGGAACACAATTACTTTAAATCATGCGCCAACCATTCTGACCTCTCTGTCCGGGTTTGCACGATTACTCCAAAAGTGCCGCATGGTTTATCAAAACGTTCTATAACCATACAGAAAATCACTACCTAGGTTCGCACAATTACTTAGGTTTAGGTGCACAGTTTTTCATACCATGCAAAAAGATATGCACAACCCTCTGTCTATTATTTTTTCTTAAAAACTCACCCAAACATACCTCAAGACACAAATCCAAAACATAGGTACCTAAAAATAATAAAAAGTATACAAAAATGGGCCTAATATGACTTCGTAAAATGTTGGGATCTTACCTGATCCAAATGGAACTGAATGTTTGAAGATGAGAGGAGAGAGAGTGACCTTTTATAAGTGAGGTCAGTGGCATAATAGTAATGTTTTAAAATAATATGGCGTACCCACATTTTTCACATGCCCAAAATCTCTTAAATGAATCATTATAAATACTTATACCTTAAAATTTTGAAATATGGACTTAATATTGGTTTTAAATAGGTTTTAGTTCATTATAACCTTTATATTTTTAGTTTAACCCTTAGTATATCCGTTTTTACCTTAACTATCGTAATTAATTTTAATTATTTTCCAGTATTATTTATGGGAAAAAATTAAGGTGAATGTATTAATTAATATATAATTATTTAAATTCCAAATATGAAATCCCTTTTACCAAATTCAATATACTTAAGTGAACAAATATGTATTAGAACAATACCCACAGACACAATGAAAAACATGGTTTTCAAGAAGTGTATTTATAGAGAAAAAGATGATTTTATATTAATTATATGACTAATAATAATCATTTTATTAATTTAAAATATATTTATTGATATGTAATCTATAAATTTAAATTAAAATATTACTAATTATGTTTTATTTTAATTAATTAATGTTGGGATTCATTTAACACTTTAAAATATTTTTCAGAAAAAAACCCGTTGTTAATCCCTAAGAAAACTTATACTAAAATCCAATATAAATTTAATTAAAAAAAAATTAGTAGATATAATATAAATAAAGAATAATTATTTTACTTTAAATATTTTTCAAAAAATAATGTGACTATTAAAAAAATTAATTTATTGATTAGAAATGATATTTTAAAAAAAAATCTATATTTTCCACTATTCCCTAAAAAATAATCATTATATCAAAAAAATATATAAAATTAAAAATAATTTAATTATTATATGATAATATAATAATTTTTTTTTATATAATTATAATTATAAAATTTTGAAATTATGCTTTTATATAAAAATCTTAAATAATGGAGTGTATTTAAAACTATTT